>CM037889.1:26169215-26772340 GCA_021292165.1 Shinisaurus crocodilurus | reverse complement strand
GCAGGAAGTTAAGCAAAAGGACTGGTGGTGGAATTGGGGTAAAAGGTACAGCAACTACACTGCGGATGTTTCCAGATGGGCAGCTCCTAGCGCTATGCATCAAAAGACACTGTGCAGCGATTCCATCTTTTCCTCCTTAACTTTCTGTGATATGAAAAAAGATGGAAGAAGCCCACTGGAAAACGCGGGAGGGATACAAATGGAAAACTTCATCATCTGGAAACACCTCACCCCACACACAATAAAATTCCTTGCATGAGGCAAGGTGACTGCACAATAAAAGCCTTGACTGACATTAGGGCATGGGCTTAGAGCGGCACAAAAGAGGGCGAGGCCCTGCAACTTTAATAGTTGCATAGCAGAGGGAATTTCAGCCTGTGTAGCATATTATGCAAGCTGCACTTGCTGGAGTTCCCTCTTCTACACAACTGTTTAAAGGTGCAGGAGCCCTCTATTGTCCTATTTTGCATCTGGCCACCCTATGCAGGTTTCTTGCCGAAATGAAATGTAGAACTACCATGGCTGATATTCTGCTAGTAATCCTATCAGAATCTAATGCTGCTACATTCTGCTATATATATATATATATATAGCATTCCACAATGTCCAATGCACTTAAAAAAAAAAACCCTTAAGGGGGCAAAAAGGGTTTTTTTTAAGTATTCAGAGCACAGGGTAGAAAGTAATCAGTTTTTTTTAATCAGTTCGAATGGGTCCTTCAGCTAGTAGTCTATCATCTATAATCTATTTCTATAATCAAACCCCAGTTTGAACAGATATGTACAAGTGGGACCTGCTGCAACAAAATGTTGCAGTATATCTTCACCCCCAACAGGGTTCCAGCCATCCATGCTCTCTTCCAGAATACTCCATTCTCTCCCCACACCCTCCCAGCCTTTCTGCTTTTCTTTCCAAGCTGACACTCAGTATTCAACTGCTGACGCTCAGCATTCCTCCATGAAGGATGCTGATAAAAAAAGACTCTTTTTTCTGTCTGTCTGCTGAATGTGTTGTATCTTGGTTTGCAATGATTGATAGATAAGGATCATGGACACATACACACACATCCTCCCAGTATGATCGTGGGCTGGGCTGGGCTGGGGGCTTGATGGGCTCAGCGCAGTGCCAGCTCCAGTTTTTTTAGGGCCCTTGAGCAGGACACCCTCAATGGGCCCCCTCCCTCAGTGAGTCAACCTTCTCACCACCTTTGCTAGCTGCCATTGCTCCTCCTCCTATTTGCCATCATTGCTGCCACTTGCTTGCTTGACAGGCAGAGAGTCAGTGAGCAAGTAGGCAGTGGCAACTGCAACTCCTCCTCCTCCTCCTCCTCCTCCTCCTCCTCGCCACTGGGCCAGAGCAAAGAGCAAGAGGCAGGTGTACAAGTAGGTTGCCATGGTGAAGAGGAAGAGCAAGCCCAGGGGGCTCCTGCCCGTGGGCCCCTCCTGGGATGTGGGCCCTTGGCAGGTGCCCAATCATACCTACCCTTGATGCTGACCCTGGCTCAGAGGCACTGGCCCCTCCATTCTCTGCTCACTCAGGTTTCCTGGACTCTGTGGGGCCCAGCTGGCCTCAGTATGCACAAGTGGGATAAGTGCTGCTGCCAGGGCATATCAGGTAGTCAGTTGGGGGTGGGGGATGAGCAGGGATGCTACTTGGCAGGGATGGCAAAATAGCAGGGCGGCGGGATTGTTCAAGTTCAAGTGGGTGGCTGGGAAAGATGTGGGCCAAAAGGACTGGTTGGCCTGTGCTCAGCTGTGCCTGAGTAGGTCCTCATTTCCTAGTGTTGGGTTGTACCCTGGATCCAAACCTGGCCCCCCTGCATGTAAAACATAAGTTGCTCCTCCTAGCTCAGGCTCCTTCTGCAGCTCCTGCTGTGTGTTAGGACATATGCCCTGTTATGTGCCTGCTGCTGTGGCGAGGTGATGTAGGAAACTGCTCCATGTTGTTTGCAGCGTGGCTTTGAGTCTTGGGAGCTCCCTCTCTTTTGCCTCTGATGTGACATTTGTGTTTCCAGGTGTGCAAAAGGTGAGTGGGGGCATGTTGCCCCATTCCCCCGGTGGGGCTTGAACTCCCATCTCCTGCTTCCAAGCCCTCTGACATTGCTGTCAGTGTGTGTTTGTGTCTCCCTTTGTTGTGTATTCTGGGGGCCCTGCCTTGGCTGCTTGACAAAAAAAACCCAATTTCTTTCCCTGGGTGGGTCTTGAACCCTTGTGCCAGGAGAGCTGCGCATGGTCCCTGCAGGCATCCTGTCCATGGAGCTATGTGGGCACTGTATTGAGTGACTTTCCCTTACTCCCTTTTTGTGTTATGCTCCAAAACAGTGATTGTGAATGGCACCCTGGGATTTGAACCCTTACCTGGAGGGATACCTGGTAGCAGGGGTCACTGGTGGCTGTGCCACTGAGGCTGGTAGAGTGGGGGTGATGCGGCATCGTCCTTTATGTTATGTGAATGGTGTTGCAAAGAATGTGCTCCGGTTGCTGTGAGTTCCCTCCGTTTGTGGGTGCTGTTGCTGGCACGGTCCCTGATTGGTGGGCACTGGCAGAGTTTCCAGGGAAGCCCTGGGTGTCTCTGCCATTCTTATGCCATTTTTGTATTTTCTGACTATGTGCTTTTCATGTCCCCTTCCAGGCTGAGCACATATTGGATACAGCAACTATTCTGCCAGCATTACAGTGGTGTATCCCCCCCCCCCGCGCGCCCAGAATAATTGTAGTATAGGATTTACTCCTTATACACATGTACTTGGGAGTAAGTTCTATATTGAACCCAATGGAGTTTACTCCTGAATATAGATAGATATATAGATAGGTATAGATTTGATACTTTAAAACAGAATGCTGACAGTCAGATCAGGCTTCCATCCTCCTTAACTGCAGGCAAAGCAAAATATTCTCTTTATGCAGTTAAATTGTCCTTAATGGGAAGCAGTATTGGGCCAACAAAGTTAAAATGAAAAAAGAATGAATATCCTTTCAATTGATCTTTAGGGAAAGTGCTTCAGTTCAATTCAATGGACTGATAATTGTAACAATCACTCAAGCTGATCTCTGGCTACTAATATGGAAAAGGGGGGAAAAAATACTGTCTTGTCAATTCAGTACAGTTAGTATTGATTTGCGCACACACCAACATCTCATCTCATCTAATTTTATTCCATCTAACTTAATGTAATTTTTGAATTCACAGCAGGCTTAGCAAACCGTTCTAAGGCCTATTTCAAACACTACAGGGGATAACAGGGCTGGCCCGAAACATGTTGCTGCTTAAGGCAAAGGACAAGATGGCACACACACACCCATTCCATGTGCAAAAGCCAACCAAGCTGGCATGATTGAATCTTGTTTTCAGTACTGGCAACAGGACTGTCACATGGCACATGCAGCTCTATCCATTCTGTGCCCTTCAGCATCTGCCGCCTGAGGCAGCTGCCTCACTCTGCCTCATAGTAGGGCTGGCCTACTGGCCTTTCTGAATCCCTGAAGCATTACGGCTTTAGAGCAGGGATGTACAAACTTTACGGACAACATGTGATGCTGGCTTGGTGGTCAGGGGCCACACATGCACACACACACGCACATAGACATATACACATGCATGCACACACACATACCAGTGATCCTGATATAGATTGCTCTTTTCCTGCTGCTAGCAGCAGAAGAAAAAGAGCAATTTGTACGAGGATCTCTGAGGAAGGGAGTAGAGCAGGGGTCTTCAAACTAAGGCCCGCGGGCCACATCCGGCCCGCCTTGCCTTTTTATCTGGCCCGGCAGCCAATCGGTGGAAGCAGACTTTTTAAAAACTCTTTCGCTTCAAGCGCCGAGTCTTTTAATTCTTTTCCATAATATGGAAAAATTAGTGGTGGTGTTTTACCTGTTATGTATGAGCTGATGTAGTTAAGTCAGATTTCTAATGTTTCAAAAATGCTAGTTTGGATTGAAGCAGAGTATGCTCATTTGTGTGATGGCAAAATCAAAAGTATATTCGTGTTAGGCATGAAACAATTGTGCAACTAGGTATATAGGTAAATACCACCAGCCCTGCCAGAAGAATGAATTAATATTCCCCCTTCTTCCCTCCCCATTCCTTTTTCCTTGTGTGTCGTGTCTTTTTTAGATTGTAAGCCTGAGGGCAGGGACTGTCTTGTTAATTGCTGTAAACCGCCCAGAGAGCTTTGGCTATAAAAATGAAATAAAATAAAACAACTTTCCATTTAAGGAAAAAAAAATATTCATCCCTATCAAGTAAAAAAAAAGGGACCCGGGTCCTTTTTTTTTTTACTTGATCCATTCGTTCATATTTTTTTTCAAACTATAGTCCGGGGGGGCCCAACAGTCTGAGGGACAATGAACTAGCCCCCTGTTTAAAAAGTTTGAGGACCCCTGGAGTAGAGAGTACAGGCAACAGGGAAATCATGGGGGAGGAGGAATTGGGTGGCTATGGGAGGACCAGGGCACCCTTGGGGGGGGAGGGCAGTAAAGGCCTTGGGGCGGCATGGGTTGTGCATTTCTGCTTTAGAGTGCACTGTATGCTCATGCTAAAAATATAACATACCGAGCAGCAATAGTCCTAGGTAAGAGGAGAAGGAAGAAGCAGAGCACAGGATGAGGGGCTCCTTCATTCCTGACTCCCATAAGGGTGAATTCATCTCTGCTTATTACTGAGTTATTACAAATTCCAATTATGATTTGTGTGTGTGTGAAGCAGTCGTCCAACACAAAGTATTCCAGACCAGAGCTTCAATATCCCCCCTGAGATCACCCCAAACGCAATACTAGAGGTGGTTTGTTCATATGCTCAACTGAGAGATGTCAGATGGATATATAAGTGTATGTGTGAATCATCAGCTCAGACTTGTGATTGGTAGAATTGTCATCTAGAAGGCTTGCTCAAAACTCAGAAGCTTTTGCTATCTCTGAGAGAGAAATAGGATCTAGTTGCTCAATCATTTTCATGGAACCGGTCCTATTGAGAACAACAGGCCAAGAGCCTCTACAGTGTGCATTCCCCAGATGGAGATGAAAATCAAAATTTTATCATACAGAATTTATTTATCTGCAGAATTTGTATACCTTTCCATATCTAAGCAGATTCCAGAGTGGTGAACAATAAAAAGATTTTTAAAAAAACAGATAAAAGAAACAAAAACAATACAATTTTAATGATACCTTGAAAACAAGGTATCATTAAAATGGTGGTTGGGCAGCAGAGAAGGCTTCCTGGAACAAGGAGGTCTTCAGCAGGCGCTGAAAGAAACACGATGTCGGAGCCTGCCTGACCTTCAGAGGCAGGGAGTTCCATAGAAATGGAGCTGCCATACTGAAGGCTCTTCTGGTGGACTCCAATCAGGCCATGAGGAACCACTAGCAGAATTTCATCCGATGACCTCAGTGACCGAGCAGGTTGGTAAGGGAGGAGATGCTCTCTCAGGTATTTTGGTCCCAAGTTGTTTGGGGCTTTGTACACAAGTACCAGAACCTTAAACCTGGCCTGGTAGTGAATAGGTAGCCAGTGCAGTTCCTTCAGCAAAGGAGTTGCATGCTGAAAAGGGGCAGCTCCTGACAACACTGAGCTGCTGCATTCTGCACTAGCTCCAGCTTTCGGAGCAGCCTTAAGGGCAGCCCCACACAGAGCGCATGGCAGTAATCCAGTCTTACTAGCACCTGTATCACTGTGGCCATGCTATCGCTGTCCATGAGAGGCCGTAGCTGGCGAACCAATAGAAGATGGTAAAAGGCACTCTGAGCCACCGCAGTCACTTGGGACTCCAGCGACAATGATGGATCTAGGAGTACCCCCAGACTACGAACCTGGTCTTTCAAGGGGAGTGCAACCCCATCCAGGACAGGAAATGAGCCTATCTCCCAGACTTTCCAGGATTCAGCCTCAGTTTATTGGTCCTCATCCAGCCCATCACTGAGTTCAGGCACTGATCCAGGACTTGCCAGCCTCTCCTGATTCAGTTGTCACAGGGAGATAGAGCTGTGTGTCATCAGTGTACTGATGGCAGTTGGCTCCAAATCCCCTAGTGACTGCTCCCAGTGGCTTCATATAGATTCTGAACAACATTGGGGACAATATGGTACCCTGCGGAACCACATAGCGCAATTGCCAAGGGTCCGAGGAATAGTCATCCAATGTTACTCTCTGAAATCAACCCCACAGTTAGGACCAGAACCACTGTAACACAGTGCTTCCAATGCCCAGCCCACAGAGTTTATCCAGAAGGATACCATGGTTGATGGTATCAAAAGCTGCTGAGATATCAAGTACAGTTAACAGGGTTGTACTCCCCCTGTCCCTCTCCAGATAAAGGTCATCCATCAGGGTGACCAAGACTGATTCAGGTCCCATAACCAGGTCAAAACCCAGACTGGAATGGGTCTAGATAATCAGATAATTCCAGGCCCTGGTTTTGATATGTATGTATGTATTTAATTAATTCAAATACTAATATTGTTTTGGGTTATTTATGCTTATATTTTAAATAAAAGGGAAAAAGAAGCAGCACAGTTTTGAGGTGTGGATGGTAGCAACTGATAACATGTGCATTCAACCCCATTTTCAGTTCGTTCTGTGTTTATTGTCATTGGTAAACACCCTATCCTGACTCTGAGGGCTGGAAAGGTACTCTACAGTTTGAAGAGCAAACAATTCCTGTCCTGAGGGTTCATTATATGCATATTTTTGTCTAATCATATTAATTAAAGAAGGGGCGACAGTAGGAAAAAAGAGAAGCATGAACCTAATCCACTCATACTCCAGTTTTTATCCCTAGTATTGGATGTGTATATCCCCACAACCTGCCCATTGCCGAGCTGGGACCATGTTAGTCAACTTGCCCAATACTGACAGTGTGCACCTAAAATACAGAACAGGAGCTATTCTCAGGCAGATGTGCCCTTATTGCCACAGCTCCTTTCCCCATTTACTACGCTGTGCTGTCAGCCTCACCATTCCAGTTGTCCTTAGCACTATTCTCTATACCGATAAATAACCTCTTTCATATATATCTCAAACAGGTCCAGCGGTGTACCGTTAGGTAATGACTAAAGGGCAGCTCACATAAATTAAACTTTCACAGGATGTTGGAACTGAAGGGAGGCTGATCTGGTCCTGTGTGAAATCAGCCAGCCAGACAATACAATAGACTCTGTCTTTTAAAAGAGCCAGGCTGACTGCTCTACTTGGTGCAACTACAGCTATGCCCCATCAATTTTTTTAAAAAAATTCTCATCTGAAGTCCCAGTTATCACACCTAAAGCAGATCTTGATAACAAAAAATATTTTGAAATCCGTGACAGATAGTTATCACTAATTTTTGATATACAAAGGGCCGCTGCATAATGGCAGTATAATATATAACATGCTTTCCCCCATTGAGTAAAATCTAGGCACAGTTCACTGAACTCAGTTCTTGTTAATATTGAGCTTTTGGACAATGAAAAGTAAAAAGGTGTATTATAGAATGGCATAATTTAACATCTATATTTGAAAACCAACTTTAATTGTTGGCATACAATAAGATATTAAATAGGAAATGTCTTAGAATCATAGAAAAGTAGAGTTGGAAGGGGCCTACAAGGCCATCGAGTCCAACCCCCTGCCCAATGCATGTATAGCAGTATTGAAATGCCAAACTGTATTTCTTTTTAAAGCCGTTCATACATCGTGGGAAAACAAATTTCACTGCTTCTTCAACTTTGTTGGTTTTATTTAATAGATGTGGCAAAACTATTTTAAATTATTTCAGCTCTTAGCATTCTGTTTTCCATAGAGAGTCGCTGGAGAAAAGTTAGAAGAAAATGTTGCCAATATTAGCAATGCAAATCAAATAATTCTAAATACTACAGGGAAAACAAATGGTGATGTAAGAGACTATAAAGAGAATGAAGATGAGGAGGAAGGGGAAGAGGAAGGGGAAGAGGAAGAGGAGGAAGAAGAGGAAGAGGAAGAAGAAGAGGAGGAGGAGGAGGAGGAGGAGGAAGGAGAAGAGGAAGAGGAAGTAGAGGAAGAAGAAGAAGAGGAAGAGGAAGAGAATGAAAAAGATAAGGAAGAAATGGGAACAAAGAAACCATATGGTGATGAGGATAGCAGAAGCAAACATGAAACTAAGGAATCAAACATGGAATCAGGTGAAAAACAAGAAAATAATGAAAAGAAAATATCAAAGTTAAATATTCCCAAAAAATTAGCTCTCGATACCAGTTTTATTAAATTAAGTGCAAGGCCTTCAGGAAATCAAACCAATTTAGAGGAGAGCTTGGGAAAAGTACGGAAGAATGACCCAGACATGACAGAACTCAACTTGAATAACATTGAGAACATCCCCAAAGAAATGCTGGTGGACTTTGTCAATGCCATGAAAAAGAATAAGCAAATCAAAACGTTCAGTTTAGCCAATGTGGGGGCAGATGATAATGTCGCTTTTGCCTTGGCCAACATGCTACGTGAGAACAGGAGCATCACTACTTTGAATATTGATTCCAATTTCATCTCGGGTAAAGGAATTGTTGCCATTATGAGGTGTCTGCAGTACAACGAGAAGCTGACTGAGCTACGTTTTCACAACCAGAGGAGTATGCTGGGCCATCAAGCAGAAATGGAGATTGCCAGGCTGCTGAAAGCCAACCCTACACTACTTAAGATAGGCTATCACTTTGAACTTCCAGGTCCCAGAATGGTGGTTACCAATCTACTCAGCAGAAACCTCGATAAACAGAGGCAGAAAAGGATAGAGGAGCAAAGGCAACAACAGTTAAAACAGCACAAGGAGCTAATAGCCATGTTAGAGAATGGTCTCGGGTTACCTCCTGGGATGTGGGAATTGCTAGGGGGACCAGTGCCTACTTCAATGCAACCTCCTCCAATGCCACCTCCAATGCCACCAGTCCCCAAAGCTCCATCTCTTAGCAGAAAAAATGAACCTGCAAGAAAACCAGCCCCTGAAAATGAAAGCAGCGATAACACTCCCTCCTTCAAAATAGTGAAACTCAAGAGAATCCAGCGCAAACCGAGTATAAAAGAATACGTGGAGCCAGCTGAAAAAACCAATCTCAAAGATGTGATCAAGACACTAAAACCTATTCCGAGAAGGCGGCCACCTCCACTAGTTGAAATAACTCCAAGGGATAAGCTACTTAATGATATTCGTCAGAGCAACGTAGCTTATCTTAAACCGGTAAGTACAAATGATGGGGGTGATGGAAGGAAGTAGGAAAATACTGCAATATCAGTAAGCCCACCTTAGGCAATTATTTTATCCAAAATCAAATTATTTGGAAATGGCAGCTGCTGTGTGCTTTGGAGACATTGACTGGGTTCACATGACATGACAACCCATCGTGGGCAACTAGACTCAGTGGGTTGTTGTGTCATGCGAACCTGGACCACTTCCTGCAGGGTGGCTTGTTTGTGGGCAACAAGCCACCCTGACAACCCATGCCTTGTTGTCAGGGTTGTTGGATGGGTTGTCATGTTGTCCAAACCTGGGCAACTGACCCTGCCGTGGGTCCTGGGAAGTGGCAAGCAAGCCACTTGGCAAGAGCGGCAATCCCCCCTTCCCACTCTTGCCAAGCTTGCCCGAGCCACCGCCAGTGACAGCTGCTCCACCAAGCGCCCAACCGGCACTTTGGAGCGACCTTCACTGGCTCGCTCTCCCCCGCTGCTATTAGGAGCCCTTTTTGCTCACTGCAACTTTTCCCCTGCTTCCCCCCTTTTTTTGGAGATCGCTTTTCGCAGTCACCAAAGTGCCCCAAGTGGCACATTGGAGGGGCTGTCAGGGGTTCACCACCTGTTGCTATTTTTATTTTTTTTGCACAACTGAATGTACACAAATATTTTTGTTGTTGTTGCTGTTGTTGTTATTTTGCCTGTTTTCTGGAGTTGTGCAATAGCCAAAATGGAAGGCTTGCCTGGGCAATGTCCTGGTAAGTGCCTGCCTGCTGTCAAAGTGCAGCAGCAGGTACCAACCGTGGACATTAACCGAAGACAGCCTGCAAATAAGTAAACCTTGCGCCGAAAAGATGACAGTGATGGAGTCTCACGATCTCAGTGGGGAGAGCATTCCATTATCGGGGGGGGGCACTACTGAGAAGGACCCCTCCCTTGTTGCCAGCTTCTGCGCCTCCCTCCTTCCGAGATGCTGCCAATCAGAATAGATTTTGGAACCATTATTATTGCGCCATTATAGTCTGCAATAACAGAAAAATCTAGCCACTGCCGGTTCCAGGTTTTGGTGAGCTGAGCCCTTGGAGGAAAATGCTCTGAGTGGGCCTCCTCCCTGAGTGGGCCCACCCCCTCACTGCTGTCCCAGCTGCCCATTCACTTGACCACTCGCTTTGAGCCCAATCCACACAACTGCCCAAGAGGGTGAGGGCAAGGCGAAGTGAAGGCTGTTGCTCCTTCTCCTTGCTCCTGTCACTTGCTTAGAGGGCGCAGGTGAACAGGCAGGAATATTGAGGAGCAGCAGCAGCAGCAGAAAGGCTAGGGAGCTCCAGGAGTCCTCAGTGGGCCCCCCTGCAGGGGTGTGGGCCTTGGCAGGTGCCCAACAATGTCAAGCCCCTGATGCTGATCCTGAATTTTAATTATTCTGATTCTGTAACCAAAAGTATAATCCCAACATGTTAAGGATAGCTCCTGTAGTTGTGTTACGTGGTTCTCAGCACAAAGTCTCTTGCATTTTCTGCATTATGGCACACATATATGTTTGTGTTGCATGTGTGTTGACAGATACACAATGAAGTAGATAAAAAAAAAAGTCACCAGATTTCCCACGGCCACGAGCAGGCCCCAGGGACCACAGGATTTCTCGGATTCCCCCTCTAAAGCCGTAGACACTTTGGGAGGGGGGCTACATGAGTCGATACCTCCCCCTCTCATGGAAAGAACTGTGGTGTCTGCTTTCTGAGGTCACAAGAGCGGCTTTGGAGGACCTTGTAGAGGTACAAAAAAGGGGGGGCATTCCAGTGGCGGGGGGAGGGGAGAGGCTCAGATATGAAAAATTATATGGTCTCTCCAGCCCTGGCTCACCCCTGCCAGCATGCCTCTTCCAGCTGGGCTCAAAGGCCCATCTAATGGGGAAAAAATAAAAAAGGAGGAGAGGTGAAAATCGCCTTTGTTGCTCCTACCACCCTGCCGGCAGCACCCCGGCAGGGCATAAGATACTCGGAAGCCTCTGACATCAGAGGCTTCCGTCTAGTGAGTGTCAACCTGATAGGGTTGCACCCTTAATTATTTTTATCTTTCCTTTCCTAGTCGCTTCAGTTGAGGAGCATTTTTTCTTTTTTCTTTTCTTTAAAAAAAAAAAAAAAAATCCTTCAGGCCCTGGGTGGGCATCTCCAATATCAGCCACTGCAAGATGTGGGGTACATTTTCTGACAAATCCCCCCCCCCTCTCAATTACGCAGCTGGGCTGCTGCCTTTTGAACAAGCTGCTCTGCTGATCTCTATCCTTAGGACGTTTTGCATGCCTCAGATGTTTCCACTTGGGTCATGCCCAATGTGTTGCACCTGTTAATCACTGAGGTCACCCACCATAGTTATGTTTAATTATGTCTTCCTCGGTAGTGCAGAAATAATTTTCCAAGGGTGAAAGTCACGCAATATATATTACAGCTACTGGCAGTTCTCGTTATTAAGGCACCTGAGCTAGTTCTCTGTCCAGAAAAGTGACAATATAAAAATCAGAGTCACCATTGGCTATTCTGGCTAGGGATGCTGGGAGTTGTGGCCCAAAACATCTGGAGGGACACAAGTTGCTGACCCCTGAGACTCATCTGTTTATCAGGCAGCACCTGTAGTACAGTGCAAAATTGAATGCATTAAAAATGTGAAGCTTTAAACAACAAATTTAATAAATCTCTTGGCCAGGTTTTTTTTTAACTCCACATATACCACACATACAACTGTTTATATTGAACAAAGCCTGATAATAAATTTACATGGCAAGTAAGTTCTGCTGGAATGGATGGATCACCTAAGTAATATTTTTGGATCTGGTTGTGAGAAGAATATCGTCCATCACTTGTAGTATGTCTGTTATATTAAAGTATATGGTTTATGTAAAAGCAACAGGGACATGACTGAAGAACTGAAGTTTTCAGGTTCTAAGGTAGCAAAAAAATAAAAATAAATGGCATGTGCTTGTTTCCTATATGTTGTGTCACCTATCATTAGTGACTTATTGTGCCACTTACCTAAGTGCCCATGAAGCACAGCTGCTTGCCTTCTTGGAATGGCAGAGCAGGGGCAGATGGAATCTTATTTTCTCAGCAACAAAATATTGATTGCTGGAAGAATGTCTTTCCCCTGCAACAGAGTTACCTTCAGGAAAGGCACCCAACCCCACCCACTCCCTGCTGAATAACAGCTTCATATTGTGCTTAAAAATGTACTGCCAGAAAGGGATGACAAATAATGACAAGAACTGAGAAATTTATTTTTCCAGTTTTGGATTTGTTTTAATTTTGTAGGTCCCCCCGCCCCCTACAATTTTGTATCATTTGGAAGAGACTGAGGGGGAAAGTCATTTCCCCCCAACCATTCACATTTCTTATTGCTCTTCCTGCACAGGTGCCAATTCCCAAAGAGCTGGAATAGAACACCCCATTCAGCAGAAGGAAACAACTTAAAAAAAACAAACAGAGACTATTCAAGTGTTGCTTCAGATTGTTTCAGGGGCTGTTTCCTTCAGGTGGAAGACATGAAGATGTGGGAACAACGGTTGAAGCATGCTGTCTGTTGAAGTGATGGTTGAAATGGGTGGAATGGAAACCATATACATGGTTAATAATTCCCACCCACTCTCAATTAATGAGCTGGCGTTACCCTACAGTCCCTATCAGCGAGCTGGATTTTAATTTCTTTTTTGGTGGGAGGATACTTTGCCTCCTCCTGCTCATAATGATGTTACCACTTTTATAGATTCTTACTGAAAGCATGTCACCTTCTCTTTTAAATTTTACAGAAGCATGTGGCGTCCTTTTGTGAGTTCTTTTTCCCCTCTTCCCTCTCCCACTCACCTGTAGTTGTGTGGCATGCCTGCCAGCTTCAAAACATTTTCTTTCTTTCTTTCGGGCAAACCACAATTACTATGGTTTTTATTAGATGAAGGATACTACAACAGAAATAAACTTCTACTTCCAGAAGCACTTGGGTTGTGTCTGCTCTTAGCGGCAGAAGTTGAAAGGGGTAGGTAGCTGCTGTGGAGATTCCATGAACAGTGCGCCCCCTAAGTCTCTTGGACAAGACTTCCTCAGTGGGGGGCCCTCTTCCTCACAGCCACTGAATTGCCAGCTGCTCCTCCCCTTTGCTACTACAACCCATGCACTGACTTGCCAGGCAGAGAGCTGGCAAACCATCAGGTAATGGCAGCTCCTCCTCGTCCTCATTACTGCTGTGCTGTTGTTTACATGCTCACCTTCTCTGGGCCAAAGGGAGCAAGCGGATGACAATATAGAAGTGTAGCAGCAGCAGCAGCATGTCCAGTGCTCTTGCCAGTGAACCCCCTGGTGGAGTGTAGGCCTTGGTACATGCCCAGCTATGCCACCCCTGGTCATAAAAACCGGACTTGGGGTCTCAGCAAAGCTTTCGCATTCGGGGAGGCGGCCTCACATCTTGGGTTGCCAAGACCATTTGGGTAGGGCTGGGAATCTGAAGGATAAGCTTCAACAGGTGCGAGGAATGGCCAGAATTAGATTTGCCTGGGAGTTGCCTAAATTTTTTACCTCAAGGCAAATCAGGCAGGACAGCTGGCCTGGCCGTGAAAATGTCGACACCAATCCTAGGCTGCTGTGTGCTGACAGGCTGAAATCTGGAAGAGAAAGGCCTGGCAGTTTCAAGCAACTGCAACTCAAGGCACATTCTGTCATGATGTTTATTCTCTACAATCAGTACCTAAAAACAGGACACCCCCTGGCTCTTTTGAGAAACGTGGGGCTTCTTTCGCCCCCTGGCAGGCCTATGCCACCCTTGTTGTGCCCCTGAACTTTTCTTTCACTCCTCACAGCCAAGGCCATCCTCTGTAGTTATAGCACAGGAACAGAACGGCAGAGTTTCAGGTCTCCCTGGGCAGTTTATTAACTGACTGGAGGAGCTGGGGCTAAGTAATGCCAAGACCTTTGCTGCGCGGCGAACTCCAGGTGCTTGGGGCACTGCCCAGCCGTGCACGTACTCTATAAGCTCAGGGAGAAACCCAAGCCAGCCCCTTGCAGAAGACTGGAGATTAGTCTCTGGAGACAAAGGTGCTAATCCATCCTTGCCTAATTATTTAGCAGTTTCTAAATGCTGGCCTGGCCAAACACTTAATTGGCCAGTTGCTTTGATTTTTTTTTTTTTTTTTTTTAAGTTGTCCATATGGTTGAAGTTGAAGAGCACACTATAGCATTACAATACAGTAATACCTTGGATTGCAAGTAACTTGGTTTGAGAGCATTTTGCAAGACAAGCAAATTTTTAAATATTTAATTTTTTTTACTTGATATACAAGCGACGTCTTGCAATACAAGTACTGTAGTATGGCTTAAATTAAAAATCTCTGTACAATTTTTTTGGGGGGGAATTTCATTTTGATATAAGAGTGTTTTGGATTACAAGCACGTTTCCGGAACGAATTATGCTCTCGATCCAAGGCATGACTGTATGTGTAAGCAAGAAGTCTCTTCCATGTTCTATATGAGGATCACACTTAAAGATAGGGCACTTGTAAAATTTTCAGTCATGGCATCCTTTGTGATTAGAGTTACGGAATTCCAGTAGCAATGAAACTAACAGATTCTGCTGTGCATCATGTAAACCACTCCATTGTATCCAACTAGTACATGCACCTGTGGTTCTGGCCATGCTTTTCATTCATACACCACTGAGGGAGAAATCCAAACCTTGCACAACTTGTGTTTTCATGGCATTTGTACCAAGTTAAAGTGCCTTTACTACAGGCAACTGTTCCGCTTGTTACACTAGAGCAGCCTTCCCCAATCCGGTGCCCTCCAAATATTTTGGACTCCAACTCCTATCAGCCCCAGCTAGCATGCTCAATGGCCAAGCATGCTGGAAGTTGTAATCCAAAACATCTGGAAGATACCAGGTTGGGGAAGTCTGCCTAGAGGTACACCAAAGTTACTGCCTGGGAGTCTTTTTTTGCTACCTTTCTATCCCACATTTCCTCCAAGGAGCTCAAGGCAGTATACATGGTTCTCTCTCCCCCCACCTGCTCCATTTTATTCTCACAACAAGCTTGTGAGGTAGGTTAGGCTGGGAGATAGTGACTGGCCCAAGGTCACCCAATTAGTCTCGTGACAAAGTGGGGATTTGAACCTGGGTTTCTCTGGTCTTAGTCCAACACTCTAACCACACTGGTTCTGTTTATGTTGCCACAGGTGAATTAATTCTGTCACTGTTCAGACTTACACCATTTAGGGATCAATGGAGCAGTTGCACTCTGGTACAATAAGCTCTCAAAGCATGTGGTGTCCCTTTAACCTACTATTGAATTAACTTTTTAAAAAGTTATTATCCGTTCATTATCATACATCTCAACACTGTTACATGCATCACAATCACGCCCAGCTCAGTGTGGCTACAGATGCTTTCAAGCTCTGAAGCAGTCAAGTACAGCTTGGCCATATAAGACCAATCATAACATTATTTCATCAGCCCCCTGTTGTCAATGAGTGTGGCCTTCTGTAGGGATCAGGGAATAAACTGCAGAGAAAACAGGCTTGTGATTGCTTACCTAGCAGCACATGCTTACCTGGCAGAGGTGAGAACAGCAGAGAAAAGTAAAATGCCTAGAGGTTAGTTGGGTAGACTGAGTTAAATGGAGAATTTGACAAACATTTGCAGAAAAGAGCAAGTAAATGACTATTATCAGGAATAGTAATACCTCTTGAAAGTATTTGATTGGTATCAGTGGTGTAAAGTACCCCACCAGTTTACAGACTGCACACCCCTACCTAAGCTGACAACTTAATTGTCCACTTTTAGAACTAAGCCTTTGATAGATCAAAGACGGCCCTTTCTCCCCAGAAATTCGCTTGCATTGCTTCTAGAAGGTTCTTCCCTTCAGCTATTAAGTACCACCAGAAGAAAGAAAATTCAGTAGCGCTAACTACACTGCACCAGGTATCCTTACGGAGCAGCAAAGAGGATGTTCTCAATAAATCAAGTTTTGACATAGAGGCAACACTAAAGGCGTTATGGCTTAACACAGAATTCTATCTGGCAGCCTTCTGTGTGGACAGTGCAGAGGTAGTTTTGAGAGGAACTGATATCTATGCACACTCGCTCTCTCTGGACAGGGAGCACATAATTCTTATAGCTACTGCTTACCTTTGTATAGCATTTTTAATGTTCAACATTTTTACAGTATTCCCATTACATACAAAACAGTCCTGAACCCAGAGTTCCCCAAATCCCTGTCAGCATGTCTTGCATATCTATACCATAGTTATCTTGCTCAAAACGGAGAACAGGAAGGTCATTGTAGGAAATCGTGAAGCATACATAAAAACTGAGAAGGTAGAGGAAGTTAACACTTCCTCTACTAGACCATCCCTTCCTTGCTAAGGTCCATATTTATAGAAGTCTACTGGCCTGTTAATGTATATTTTAATGACAGAGAGAGACTCTGGCTTCAAACGAAAGTCTGGATCACACATAATGACACAGCTCGTAAGCTAGAGCAAGTGCATGTGGCAGCAACCAGCTTTGAACAGCTGCAGTAAATGGTGTTAACCAGGGCTGTGGAGTCGGTAGATAAATGTTCCGACTCCTCAGTTTTTTGTACTTCGGACTCCGACTCCCCTGTATTAATATGCTAATTAATTAATATGCGAGGTAGTTGGGCAGAAGCTGCTGCCTTCTCCTTTTTGTGTGCTGATCTGCTGCTGAAGATAGGGCAGTGGGAGGATCCAGGAGGGGCATTTATTATAAAACATGATTTCCCTAGTAGAATCCCATAGTCATGTTTAAAGTTTAAGCTAACAATCGGAGTTTACAAGTTTTTATAGCCTTAGCTGAATGACAGCAGTTTTTCCAATGGTTATAACTTTTTGTGAATTGGGACATTTAAACTTGCTTTTTTAAAAATTCCAATCTAAATTCAGTAGGAGTCGGAGTCGGAGCATTGTTTGCCGACTCCGACTCCAGGTACCCAAAATTTCCTCCGACTCCGACTCCACAGCCTTGGTGTCAACAGCAGGTCCAGCCAACACCAGCAGGAGTTTCTAAACATGGCACCTCTTTGATAATTTAGGCAAGGGGACTTCCAAGTTTCATGCCTCCCAAGTACTCTCAACGTGTATCACTGGCAGATCAAGAGGGGACACCAGCTCCTTAATACACCTACCCCATGTTGCCGCTTGGTTGTTGTACCTAATGCCATTCTTGCCTCGTCGGTTAGCAGCAAACATTTAAACAATAGTTGAGACATTTAAAACAGTAGTGGGGGGGGGGGATGAACGAAGAGATGCACACAGAACGATAGGGAACTACCAAAGTCTGCACGCTCTGGAAACTGCAGCTGCCACTTACCCCCACAATCCTTGAATATCATTTTATTTATTTATTAGACTTATACCCTGCCTTTTTTCCTGCAAGGAGCCCAAGGCAGCTTACATAATCCTCCTCCTCCTCTCCATTTTATCCTCACAACAACCCTGTGAGGTAGGTTAGGATGAGTCAGTGACTGACCCAAAGTCACCCAGTGCGTTTCATGGCTGAGCGGGGACTAGAACCCGGATCTCCCGAGTCCCAGTCCAACACTCTCACCACTACGCCACTAATCAAAAGCATCTAAAGAGTAGCCAGATCTCATTTCCATACACTTCTTGGACATCATGTTTTTTAAAGTGTGTACTTTACTATTAGTGTAGCTACAATATTAGATTACCCCACTCAGCATAAAGGGCAGATAAAGCAGTAAGTGGAAGAATAATTTCTCTTGTTGGTGAAAGCACCAAGAAATGAAAAATTTCAAACTCAAACAAGAAACAAAATGACTTTTGCACCTTGAAGGTTGAGTCAGATAGTGCTCGTTTTTACTCAGCCACAAGAATATAGCAACGATCCAGGAAGTGTTGCAAAAGTTTTATACGCATGTTCTTCCAGAAGGGAATTCATAGAGCCTTGCACACAAGTTTCTTTCTCTTTCACCTGAGCTAAACTGTGCATGCAGGAAAACTGATCCAAGCAAAACATTTTTGTGTGGAGGCTCCTTTCTTTGGAACTCTGTACATGTTAACAATTCTATGGTCAGGCATAGCTCACCAGACCTTACTTCACAGGAAACAGCAATCCAAAAGCAAGACCATTGAAAAATTTGTCTTTTCCATTGGTTTAGTTGCACTTTTAGCCAAAAGAAGTGTTTTGGTTTTGTCTCACAACCATGTATTTGAGACATTTCACAAAAACCTGGAATATAGTGTGTTGTTTTGCAAAAGCATCATTAAAAAATTGGAATCTCTTATACTACTTAAACTGTTTTGCCAGTTGTTTTAAAAAAAAATCTAAATGCTAGTTAGAAGGAAATGAATTGAAATTTGGGTGGCATGGATATCTGTGGTAGGATCAAGTTAAGGCTAATGCAGATTTTAATAATGTTAGACATGCCATTTTGAAAATATGGAATAAATATAAACCTAGATTTTGTCCGAAAATATCTTTGTGGTTATCAGCACAAGAAGCACATTATAGAAAAGAAATGACAACAAGTATCTCTAACTGGTTTGCATATCGATATCTCCTAGAATTTTCACATGGTGAACGCAAGATAAAATCAAGAAAGGATTTGATAAAGGAAGGTTATACATGTCAATGGTTTGCTTACTTACAAATGATAGAAAGGTTTAAAGTAGATAAAAGGCTTTATGATTTTGAACAAGATAAGTCTGAATTTGAAAGGGAATTATGTACAAATGATGAACATGTTATTGCCAAAATGTATAAACTCGTATTGAAGTTTGAGACAGAAGATGAACAAGTGAAAGAGTGTGTGATAAAATGGGCTCAAAATTTTGGATATATTATTTATATGAGGCAATGGGAAAATGTGGTTAAAAGGTTTGAAATTTACATTATGCTCTAGTCTTAAAGAAAATTTTTATAAGATGATGTATCATTGATATAAGTCTCCGGAGAAATTGTCTAAAATGTATAGGGGTACTCTGAGCACCTGTTGGAAATGTCAACAAGGAATTTTTACCATATGTGGTGGACTTGTAGGAAAGCTAAAAAAATTCTGGATACGAATTCACTTATTAATTCAGAAAATCTTAAAGACTAATCTACAATTGAAACCAGAGTTATTCCTCTTGGGAATAATGGATAATCAGTTGGAAAGAAGCCATGGAATTTTACTTTTAGATATATGGTAACAGCAGCAAGATTACTGTATGCACAAAAATGGAAATGTCCAACTAGACCTTCAACAGAAGAATGGATGGTGAAGATGCTGGAGTTAGTGGAGATGGCTAAACTTACATTTTTAATTAGAGAAAATTCAACACCTAGGTTTTTTGCGGGGTCTAGAAAATAATGACTTATTTTTGGGTTTGATGCATAAGAACAAAAATTTGTGTTAATGGATAAAAGAATGCCTTCTTTGTAATTATAGAATAAGAAAAAGTCTTTTTTTAACTTAAGCTTTGCTGTGGAAAAAATCGGAAGTCCATTTTATATTTTGTTTGTTATATGTATTTGTAGTGTTTGTTTTCTTTGGGTTTTTTCCTCTGTTAATAAAAAATATTTTTTTAAAAATCTAAATGCTGAAGCCACAGCTAAATCAAACTTTGGAAGACCTATTTCAACATAATTAAAATAAGACAACATACAAATCAAGACCAGGTTACTTGTCTTTAATCCTGGAATGCATAGGTAGAGGCATACTCCCAACAAAATACTGGTCATTTTACAGTTTATATACGGAATGAGATGTTACAAGTCTCAACTCAAAAGGGAAGAACCTGAGGAGGGTGCTACTATGCTAACATCAGTCCTAAAAATCACTAGGAATTTTCCTTCTGTGGATATTTGCTGCATAAATAAGAGGCTAAATCTTTGCTCATAAATACGTCAAAGAAAAGGAAAGATAGGAGTGTGTGATATGCAACATTGACTAGAATATTTTTCTTGTGTAAAGTTTGGCTCACACTGAAGTCATATTCAACAAGCATTCAAGCAAAGATTCAAGGTACTTCAAATATGTTGTAAGAAAATTCTTGGAACAGGTTCATCCCTGTGCTATAGGAAAATAAAGCCTGGATAGCCGCCCACCGCAGGTGCCAATATGAGATATCAGCAAAAAAAATGAGAATCAGTTTTCCAGTCATTTTTTATTTAAAATATATATCCATGTTGACTAAAGACTCTTAAGATCCGTAATTCTATTTAATAGTAGATCTCAAGTCTCACTATATATATTAAAGCATGTATAATAGTTGAATGTGGCATGCACAGAAAATCATGTTCACCTTGTTATGCAATCTGCCCCCTGATTACTGTAATTCTGCATAGGTGTACTGAAGGAATGTTTGTTTGCTAGATGTTATCTATGCAGACTTGCAAGTCTAGTGCAGGAAAAGGTTCCAGTCTGTAAACAGGAGAAAGATCCAGATTTGTCACAACAAAATTTACATGTCCGGTGACTAAAGGACTAAAGTCCTTTAGTTTTCCATCTGAAAACGTAGACCAGTCAAAAGGTACATTTAGATACACTCCAAAATACTGAAAAATGGACGTTCTTTAGCCCTAGTTAATATTTCTTTTGGTTTTGTGTAGTATTATCTTGGTTAGATAGGAGGTAAAAAGGGATTGCTTACAGTTATTGCACTGCCACAATGCACATATTTCAAAAACACTAACATATAGACAAATAGTTTGCGAGAAGGCATTCTCTTCTATCTTTACCCCTGGAAACAAGCGAGTGCTATGAACTATCAAATGCATTTGCATGTCAGACATCTTAGCATGTTACAGAACAGTTATTATCACCTCTCCACCCTGGCCAGAGAAGCCTTGAAGAGCTTGTGATATTTTGCCATGTGTCATCTTTGCAGTCTGTGTATCGTTATACTCAGACTGAAAAGTGATGCTGGACAAGACCAACTAATCCCTCAAACTAAGAACAATGGGCAGCATGCATATTTATTCCTTTGCTTTAGCCAGGTAATCAGCCAGTTTGGTGATGCCTTCTTCTTGTTGTTCAAGGAGGTCCAGGATGATGCCCATAGGAGTCTTCTTTAAGCCTACAGTTTCTATCTTGTTCTCCAGTTTGTTCTTTATGTTCCGAAGCCTCAAGGACGCATGAACAAACATCACTGGGGAAAAGAAAGCCATGTTAAGTCACAGATATAGTCCAATTCATATCCAATTGAGGTGGTCATTTTATCATCACAATGAATCCAGGAGAACTTGTTGGCTGAAGGCCAGTAGCTCAACTAGCTTCACAACCTGTCTGGTGATACTGGCCAGCTGTGGCCTAGGCTGGCTCAGCTTGTCTGAATGTGGAAAGCTAAGCAGGGTCAAGCCTGGTTATTACTTGGATGGGAGACCCCCTTCTCTAGTTTCCTGCATTGAGCAGGGGGTTGGACTCGATAGCCTTGTAGGCTCCTTCCAACTCTATGATCTATGAATAATTCTATGCCTCTGGGAGGCTCCTGATCACAGTACGAACCTTTTGGGTAATATTATTCCGCATACTAAGGGAGACAAAAACCACCTAAAAAGCAGAACTTTCTCATGCAGCATAACATTCAGCATTTTCTGGGCACGGAGCTCTGAAAGCCATGCTGTACATGTGGGCATCTCCACCTACTTCCTGCAGTCTGCAGCCTAGCGTCAAGATCAGCCCAAATAATGCAATTCTGGTTCAGTGGAGTGGTATGATTGGGGGAGTTATGTATTTAGCCAAACGTTATCGCTACTACTAGCTGTGACAGTAGACTATAGGAAATGACTGGCAGGCTGCATCCTGGCCAAAAATGAAAGCTGTGAGGCACAGTTATATGTTTATCAGTAAGTGTGCCTACAGATTTCTCAGTATGACTGTAGCTAACAGGAAACTTTTCTAACCAAGTGTAACATTTAATGTTAAGAAAGGAAATGAAAGCCACTTCGAAGTGAACATACTTTCATTTTTACTCTTAGTCTTTTGGCATAGAAGAAAAACAAACAAACTCACAGAACAGAGGAAATGTGATTCCAAACAGGAACACCATGACACCACCAAAAAAGGATATCAGGAAGTAGCTCAGCAGCATAATAGCTATGACAAAGCCAGCAGGATAGTGCTTCTTAAACTTGCGAATGAAGTCTTTGTTGTGAGAGACCCATACAAATGCTGTGAATACCAGGATCACCACAGCAGCACCAAGGAGCATGCTCAGTGGGTTCAGGAATCTGTAAAGACACAAGATATGAATCGCAATTAATGTGGCAAAGCAGCCAAACTTTCAGTTCAATACACTGATTTACTTAGCCGCCTAGTTTCTTTTTAAGAGCTTTTATTTCTTGAGTAAAGGTCTCGAGTTGACTTTTGTGAGCTGTTATATGTAATTTAGTGGATGGCTCAAAAATACACCAACAGTCACCTGAACTCTGCGGTTTTCATTGTATGGCCAATCCTCTGCACCCATATCCCTCAACGAGTCAACGTCTGTTTACCACTTTGAAGGTATCTTCCCCTAGATCCAAAAGTTACCTTGCCTCTCTGGAGTCACTCAAAAGGAAATTAAGGGTTGTTTGTTTATTAGTAGCAGCTAAATTATTAGTTGTAAAATACTGGAGGAGGACACCACTAACAGATCTTAGCAGTGCTTTTTTTCTGGAGAAAAGGGTACCGGAGCTCTTGGATTACATTTCCTCGGGAGTAGATGGCGATTAAATTGTAATGCAATTAATAGAAGAAAAGGTGCTGGAACTCAGTTCCGGTGAGTTCCACCAGAAAAAAAGCCCTGGATCTTAGGTCAATGAAGATAGATGTTAACAACATAATGAAACTTCCATAATGTTAACTTTAGAAGAGGAGGGGGACTGTGGATCTTATCTTAGGATACTAGTTATACATTTTATTGATTAAAGATAAAAGGAAGTACTTATTCCCACAGTGTGTAGTTAAACTATGAGATTCACTTCCACAGGATGTGGTGATGGCCACCAGTTTGAACGGCTTTAAAAGGGAACTGGACAAATTCATGGAGAAGGCGGCCATCGGTGGCTACTAGTTCTGATTGGCTATATGCTACCTCCAGTATCGGGGGCAGTATGCCTATGTACTCCCGTTGCTGGGGAACATGGGTGGGAAGGTGCTGTTGCACTCATGTCCTGCTTGTGGGATCCCGTGGGCAGCTGGTTGGCCACTGTGTGAACAGAATCATAGATTCATAGATCATAGAGTTGGAAGGAGCCTACAAGGCCATCGAGTCCAACCCCCTGCTCAATGCAGAAAACTAGAGGAGGGGTCTCCCATCCAAATAATAACCAGGCTTGACCCTGCTTAGCTTTCCACACTCAGACACGCTGAGCCAGCATAAGCCACAGTATGAATGCTGGACTAGACGGACCCTTGGTCTGATCCAGCACGTCTCTTATGTTCTTATGATTTATTATATCTATATGTTGACTCTTCTCCAGAGAGCAAAATATGGTATACATAGGATCCTCAGATGGTGTTCCATCGAGAGCTGCTTAGCTTCAGGTGGTTGCTGCATCATGCGCCTTCAGCCTACACCAAGTTGCTATGGATGGAGCTATGAAAATAGCTAAAGGCTTCATTCTCAGTGGCTGGGCTCAACAGAGGCAGAAAGCAACAAAAGAAAAGCCAGAGTGTAATGCAAAAAAGTGTGTGTGTGTGTGTGTGTATATATATATATATAAACAAGGGGAATAACTAGCTCAATGAAGTTGTAACCACTGAAGAGCTTAACAGCACACACACCCCAACCAACCTTGCAGGTCTGGCACAGAAGAAACTGCTTATTTAAGATCTACAGGAATACCTTGGATTGCAAGTAACTTGGTTTGAGAGCGTTTTGCAAGACAAGCAAATTTTAAAATATTTATTAAAAATTTTTTGACTTGATATACAAGTGACACCTTGCAATACAAGTACTGTAGTACGGCTTAAATTAAAAATCTCTGTACAAATTTTTTTGGGGGGATTTTGTTTTGATATAAGAGTGTTTTGGATTACAAGCACGTTTCTGGAACGAATTATGCTCTCAATCCAAGGCATGACTGTATATAACCCCAGACTTTCACACACTAGTTTGGGGCCACTAGTTTGCAGATAAAATTCACTTGGTGTATTATATTTTTGGAATGTGGAATTTAATTGATTAAGGGGATGGATGCATATTAGTTGGTCCCTAAGCGGGTGGGGGGGTGCACCTTATGATTTATTTTAGTTGTATGTTTGCGTTTTATAGTTTTGTATGTAGTTTATAATAATTAAATAAAATTTATTTTAAAAAATTCACTTGGTGGGACACTTCCCGCTCTCTCACATGCTCTTCACAAGCACACAGTGCAGTGGAGCATTGAACCACAGATTGAGCTCACAGTGGCTCACCTGTATACCACTCTGCTCAAATTTCATCAACACTACTCTGCTGTGAATTTTCTCGAATCTGGGCTGTCAGCTGAGACTGGGGAAGAATGCATTTAAGCACCCAATGTATGAATGAACCCTTACTAAATGGCTCTCCCAAAACCATGTTTCATAGTGTTGCCTTGGTATTACATACACACTTTCATTTACTGCTGTCAACCTACAATGAACTCTTGCAAATTTTAGTATAATTGTCAGCTTATATAATGACAATGATACAAGTGGATTTAAAAGCCAAAAGTGCTAGATATCTGAGTAATCTGTCCATCTCAAAATATTGGCAGGTCTTTTCAAGAGCCAGATTTAATTGCTCACCATCTGCGGTTTTAGATGGGCGCTATTATAGCGTTCCATACAAAAACCGATTATGTCCCTGTAATGAACAAGAAATTGAAACTCTGGAGCATATTCTTTTTGTATGTAATTTCTACAGGGACAAGCGTACGAGACTTATTTGCCCAGAAATGAGAAAATTCCCTGGAAGGTCCTTGGGATGGTATTTAAAATATTTTTTAACTGATACAAACAAGTCCATCACAGAGCTAGTGGCCAAGTTCCTTTTCTTTGCACAGAAAACGCATAGGTCGATTCTTGTGTCTGATTTAAAATTTTAAAATTGCTTTTAGGATATGTAACTGTACAAATTGGTTAAATTGTTTTATATGTTTACATGAGTTGTGTTGGGTCTGTGACCGCATAATAAAGATTGATTGATTGATTTAAAGAGCGAGAGACCCATCTTTCTTTCACAACAGCTTCAAGTTAGTTGCCCACCTGCTCCTGTTGCTCATATATCAACTCCAGTGTGGTATACTAAAAAAACAAGCTGGATCTGCTTGCTGTTTGTAGCATCTGAGTCACTTCTGGTCAGCCACAGGCTATATTTAGATCAAAACTTTCTGAATGTTCTGCCTGGAAAAAGTGATCAGTAACTCCAGGAAGAAAAATCACTGCAGTGTGCGCACCACAGCAACAGGGTTTTCCACTAGTGTTCAGAGAGGAATCCTCATTTTCTAGACGCGGTCTGGCACATTGCATTTGATAACAGAATTGATTCCTACACAGTGCCGTTGGAACTAGATTACCGGTAGGTCTACCACTTAGGGCAGGCCTCCCAGCCTGTGATTAATTGAACTTAACACAGGCCACAAGCCACATGGCAGCCCTCCACTGGCTTGACAAACTTGTTCTTGGTGTCCCTCTGGAAATGCCAGGGGTGCGGTGCTTATGCATGTGTGTCAAACAAACAACTGACAGGCCTCAATACATGGGTGTGCTTCATAGATCATAGAGTTTGAAAGGGGCCTACAAGGCCATCAAGTCCAACCCCCTGCTCAATGCAGGAAACTAGAGGAGGGGTCTCCCATCCAAGTAATAACCAGGCCTGACCCTGCTTAGCTTTCCACACTCAGACAAGCTGAGCCAGCGTGAGCCACAGGCCTGTTCAGCTTGGTGGGTCACATTGGACCAGTATAAACATTCCAACTTCTAACTGAAAGCATACCAAAGAATTTATTTTAACCCCACCACCACACCCCACGTAAATCTGCTCAGCATCATAGCCTAGGCTGTGGACCCGGTTCCCACTTTAAATGGGAGCTAGCATGGTTGTAGCCAGTGTTTCAAGTCCCTGCTGAGCCATACAGCCATGGAGAAGTCCTAATCTCTCAGACTAATCAACTTCGCAGGATTATTTTGGGGAAGTGTTAAAGAAACACCAATGAGCTACTTTACAACTTCTAGTCGCTATCTAGCACCCCTGCTAGATTTGGCAGAAAGCACTCAGGGCAAGTTATATTCTATAACTTGCTACAGACCTCTTTACAATGAGATTCATACGAAGTTCTATTTTTCTAAGCAAGTTGAATGGGATAAAAACATTGGAAACCAAGGTAATGATGAAATTACACACATGAGCAGTTAAAATTAATTTCCTTGACAGAAAGTGCCTTAAACCTGGGTCATTCCAAGTAAAATCAACCAATGAATTTACCTGACCGTCACCGATTTTGAAAAAACTTGGTGAACTTGTTTGGTCTGCTGAGAAAATAAGCTGCTCCAAAAGTTAGACTTCTGGGACAAAAACTTTTGGAGATATGGCAATCAATAATATGAAGAAAATGTTAATTTTTGTGTGTCGAACAACATTAAAATTACAGTAATTCCAGTTCTACAGAACCTAGAAGGTTAATCATGGTGTTGATGGAAAGCCTTTGAAATGCTCTTTCATTTGATATGTAACATAAGTGGTTTTTTGGAATAAATATATATTCAAGGTCAAATAGTAAAATTTGACCTTGAATTCTGCAAAAACTAAAAAAAAATCTCCATGATTTTTGTTTTATTATTTCATCTGACAGTGCTTAATACATGTACCAATTTTCAAAATGGGGTTCTTAGCAGAAAACGAGTTACATCTGTGTGTAACTCTGTGTGTATGCGTCATAGTTCATATGAATTGCTATCTCACTGTACGAATCTTAAGAAAATATGCATTATCACTTAGGTTTTGAATAAAACATTGTGCACAAGTACAAGCTACCCTGTCATAATTGTGCAGCTCTGAATTAGGAATTTTTCTTCACAATAGCATACTTCTGACATTTTGTGTAGAATAATGATACTTCCTCTGGGTGGTCATTCTGGTATGAAATCAATCAAAGACTATTTCCAACTGAAAGCAAATTGCTTAAGATTTGGTGAACTTGTTCTGCTTATTAAAAAATAAGTTGCAGGGCCTATTGTTTTCAGAAGAATGAGGTTTAAAATATGTACTTTAAAAAAGGTACTCACCAGTATGCTTGGGGAAAACATGTTCATTTTATTTTTTTCACAGAAAAAGAAGTTTGACCTTGAATAATGACAAAAAACTCCTTTTGTTTTAAATAACGTTTAACATCCCTGGAAACATGTACTTGATTTCAAAATGGGACTCTTACTAGCATAGTTATTTTCCAAGACCGCTATTTACTTAGATGTGGGCTTGAAAAACCATTATTGTGCATAGATGAGATTTTCCATTTTACTTTTATATATACTGATCAGATTTTATGCATTCAAATATTACTTGCTAACATTTTGTTAACAAGTCTTAAATTAAGGAGCTTTTCATAACAGTAGTTTCTAGTCTTGAAGTTGCTGCTTGACACTCTTTGTCTGTTAGTGTATAGAAGTGCTCTGTTGGGCAACAAGGATCAGCTTTTGTCAAAACATCTGAAGATGGTATCCATAGGACATCTTGTTTATCTGGATACATAAATGATTTTGCTGGTCCAGCTGGATGAAGAAAGCTCACTAACACTTCTGCTCTTTGATCATCTGTTTTTAAAACACAACCTAACCACCATTGTGACATATAAACACATGTAACAAATCCTCGTATTTCTTCCAATTCCAGTTCTCCTTCTTTAATAGTCACTGTCTCTTTTCTGGATTCGCACTGAAATGAATATATTTTAGTAGCAACAGTGTGTTTTGTTAATGGAATTACAGCGTGAATTTTCTATGTCCCAGGAATCGTCTTGAATTCTCAGAGCGACATTTCAGAAGCTTTTCTTCCAGTTCATAATCTTTACTTGTGGTATATTGAAATGCAACCTGTGTGATGTTCTCCTTTGCCCAATCAAAAAGCTGACGAGGGGTCATGATTTGTTTTTCACACGGATGCTGCAAACTTGCTCGAGCTGCTAACTTTTTCACAGTGCCACCCAAACCATCACAAGGCTCTTTTCCATACGATGTGGCAAAGAAGTGCTATTCTGCATCGATACCGAAATCTGACTTATGCTTACTTAAGTTGTTGAAGTTTTTACCGTTTTTATACTGTGCTGCTGCACCATCAGGGAAATAATAGATCTTAGTTATGCTACCTGTAGAAATGGTGTGCAGGAATTCAACAATTTGAAAAGTCATGAACACATTGAAGCAGAAGTGGGGTCGGCACTTGTCACAGCTTCAGGCCTGCCTTTTTCTTTCTTATCAGAATCTGTGAATAAAGCTTGACTTAAGACATCCAAAGAGATATCTCTCTGTGGAGGTTTGAGGCCTACCCATGCCTGGTTTGGTTTCAGCCTGAAGGCCCCGGAAGCTCCGGAAGGGAGGGGGCAGGCTTAAGTTTAATTTCCCTCCAAAAAAATTCTGTTTTAAGTGTGTATAATGGGGTGAAGTTATTGTAGGGAGGTACTGTGCATGTATAAGAACATTCACATCTTCTGAACTGTTCGGAACCCCGTTCTGGAAATCGGTACATATACTCAAGGTAAACATGGGTTACCTGAGGAAAAAAATCAGCAAAAATGGGTTTTTTGGAATTCAAGGTCAAATTAAAGAAACTATGACCTTGAATATTTTATTTCACATGCATGCTTCATGTTACATATCAAATAAAAGGGTAGTTTGAAAGCTTTCATATGACACCATGATTTACTTTCTAGGTCAATTCTGAAGGAAGTTATGATACCTTTTGTGTAGTCACAAACGCCGAAAAATCGTGTTTTGGGCATTTTTTGAGCACACTGTACTTTTGAACTGTGAGGTATAATGACCTATAATTTGGTGTATGTTCATTTCTCATGCTGGTCTACCAGTATACCAGTTTTTTAAAAAATCGCAGATGGTGAGGTAAATTTTTCATTTTTTTTGGTTGATTTTACATGGAGTGACCCACCTCTTATTTTGGATGTGTTACATCCTGGAACTCAATTATGCCATTTGAGCAAAACAAACATCAATTAGATTATTTTTGTTAATGGACTTTGGGATTTGTTGTTAACCTCTCACTTGTAAAAGCTGGTACTCTTGGCTGTCAACAGGTACAAAAAGCAGATACGGTGAGAAAAACTGATAACTGAAAGTGTTTCTCAACCTACTAGAATCTCTAGCTAGAAAAACATTTTTAGGTTTAGTCTGCAGCCATGAGGAAACATGTTTAAAGTAACACTGTTGTATGCATCCAGTGTGAAATATATTTCAGCATTATTTTATCTGTCATAATTGTAGTCCTTGATATGTTATGCTGTGCATGAAATCCTAGAGATGCAGATTTACAAAGTGCTAGCTGAATATATTGTTTAAATTGCTCAAATATACTATTTAGGCATGAACAATTATGTCAGGCCTGTGGCTTACGCTGGCTCAGCTTGTCTGAGTGTGGAAAGCTAAGCAGGGTCAGGCCTGGTTATTACTTGGATGGGAGACCCTCCTCTAGTTTCCTGCATTGAGCAGGGGGTTGGACTCGATGGCCTTGTAGGCTCCTTCCAACTCTGTGATCTATGAAATCTATTAAATTTACCTGACTCGTTTTTCACTAACATACTAAGCATTTCCTTTGGTTGATCTGGCTTCAATGCCAAATTAATGCAGGCATAATTTATTTATTTGCACGGAGGCTGAGTTTGGCTGATACAATTAGTTGCTACTCTATCAAAAACTGTTGACCAGGAATTAAGGATGTAAATCACAAGCCATTTAAAAATCAGTTTACCTGCATTTAGGAGATGCAAATTTCACTGTAACCAGAACCAGCTTAAGTAATTCAGGAATTACAGTTTAACAAGACTTTTTCCTCATGTGTCTACATCAAGTTTCAATGCATTGTGTTGGCAACTGGAATTTAACTAGAGCACAATATATTTAATGGCAGACTTTACAAGTTAAATTTGTTTATCACAGGAATGAGAACAAGATTGTCACATCTGGCGCTAAATCACATAAATAAACCTTTACTGTCAACATAGTTGCAATGAGTTTAGGCACAGGTTGGAAACAGATATCGCACCTTAAACTGTTGGGTCACAAAGACAACATTTATGCCTACCTACCTCCTGGCTTCAAGCCCCAGCCCAGCCATATCCCCACCACCCTTCTCAAGCTCTGAAGGGGACAGGCTAAATTTAGGGAAGTTCCTGCCTTCAACATACAGCTCCATGAGGCCTAATCCAGTTTGCAAGGAGCCATGATGTTGCCTTTTCTGCTCAACTGCTGTAGTTAAGCCTCTTGAACAGAAAAAGCATGCCCTGGGTAAAAGAATCCTGGTTTCCATTTGCAATCATGCAAGTCCTATTTCACAGAATTATTTGAGGATTTAAAAGATTGAGAACTTTCTGCATGTATCCTGAACTGCTGTTGTATTCTGCTTATGGAATTATCCTGAAACAAATTATATGCATAATCATTTCAGACAGAGTATCACATGTATGAATTTACAGTGTCACTTCAAAGCATCATCATCGTTGTTACTTCTGAATCTGAATGGGACTTACCCTCGGGTTAGTTGTGCACAGGATTATAGGCTAGCTCTCTCAAACCCTGGAAAGGAACAGAAGCAAAGGACAGCCACCAAACCTATTCCTATGCAATTAGCAGTTATCTGGCCTTCACTTGTCAAGAACAAGAGGAAGGCACAGTATGAAGTTGGCCAAGAATTGTGCATACATATTACATTTTGAATTTCATATGAATACAAGGTAATGTCCTAGGAAGTTCCTCTCTAACAGCAGGTGGCCAGTGTAGATCCTATCTCAGTCAAGGTGTTAAGACAAGTAATCCATCATGTCTGAAGTGCGTTCTCAAGTCCTCCAAGCTAGAGTCATTGGATACCACAGGTGGTATCAGAAGAAAGGTTAGTTCTAGGATACACTCTAAATATAGCTCTTGTTAGAGAGATTTATTGAACACATCAGACACCAGCAGTATATGTGCAGGCATCTAGTAGAATGGTAGCACTGCGGTAATTTGAGGTTGATGTTACTAAGACAACGTGCAAAAACAGAAACTTGGGAAGAAGGCAATTAGTTCTTACTGCTCAGGAATAGGTAGTGGTGGCAGAAATAACTAGGAGGTGTAAAGTATCCAATATAAGTGGATGGCTAACTGGATGCCTTATCGTATCACACAGAGGCAGAAGAAATCTTCCTACCTATTAGGAAGATGCTGTATCCAAAAGAAAGCAGGTGGGTGGAACCAAGAGAAAAGAAGCGATCTACAGACAGACAATCTATGTCTTCCCCTGTGTGAACAAGCCAATAGCCTGTCTTCCATTTTCCACTGGAATATTCACTTTCCAACAGTCTCCAGCAGAACAGGAACACAGACTACTGTAAAAAAAAAAAATCTCACTTACATACCCAAACTTGTCTTGGTTGGCTGAACAGCAAGCAGGGAGTCATTATATAATTCAAGTAGGCACAGTAAGCAACGTTACAGATGCCAGAATTGGGCACACTCCTAAAAGCTGAATGCTTGAAATACAGTGTTGGAAGATGAAGATTTGGTAAGAGGGATAAAGGAAGCTATCCATCAAGCAAAAGCAAAGTCATCACTAAACTTATTCAGTTATAAACTTTAGCTACGGTAACCACCACTACCAGGTAAGCAACAGGTACAGCATGCTTGATTGACCAGTGCTCTTCTAGGAACTTCAGATAGAAGACTGCCAATGTATGACACACCGTAGCAAGCTTGCATTCTTCAACCAACTGGTTCAATGCCAGAAGTACTTTAATTTAAAGAAGCTGTTAAGGTTAATTCAGGGAAGTGATAGAAAGACAGGCCACCTGGTTCTAGCCTCACGAGGCAAGGCAAGTTGCCTCCTGAATTATGAAAATGCCTTGACTGAAATATGGTCACAACTGATCTTCCACATCATGAAAGCCAGTATGGTGTAGTGATTAAAGTGTTGGACTGGGAATCTTGAGACTCGGATTCTAGTCCCCACTCAGCTCATTGGGTGACTTTGGCCAGTCACTGACTCTCAGCCTAACCTACCTCATAGGGTTGTCGTGAGGATAAAATGGAGAGGAGGAAGATCATGTAAGCCGCCTTAGGTCCCTTGCAAGATGAAAAAAGGAGGGATATAAATGAAATTATAAATACTTTTTTTAAAAAAGTGATAAAAATGACATTTCCATTATTTTTCTCTATAGCACTACTGCCGAGTCTTGAAAGGTTATAGTTAGTTTGTGAACACTTGTCTCTTTGCAGATAGTGAGAATATTCCTAGAACAGTTAGTTAACTACTGTAATGCCTGGGATAGAGAAGATATAAAGCAGCACAGCGCATTACTAATAGCTGGCTGCAGAGAGCACCAATTAAAGTTTCACAGATTTCATAGATCATAGAGTTGGAAGGAGCCTACAAGGCTATCGAGTCCAACCCCCTGCTCAATGCAGGAAACTAGAGGAGGGGTCTCCCATCCAAGTCATAACCAGGCCTGACTGTTTAGTGATGAAATTGTGAAGTGACGCTGGGGAGAGCAAGAGCATAAGACTTCAGGCATGCCATATGAAGAAGGTTAATGCAGCCACCTGCTTGTGTCAGGCTAAAGATAATGGGATCTCCCAGCTTTTTGCACATGCCCATTATGGGTAGAGGTTCATATGAATGCCAGGATTTAGCACAAAACTGATTGATTTAAGGGTGTTGTAAAGAATTAATACAATATAAGCAAGACAGAATCTATAAGAGATGTGCTGCTTGTAACACAGTTATATAAGCTACAGAAAGGTTTCCAGAAAAGGGCGCCCAGCTGGATTTGTTCTTTTGAAATTCTAATTTTTTGGGGGGGATTATTTTATTCTGGTTTACTGCAGTCTATGTAATAGATTGGAGATTTTGTTTATTGTTTGGTTGTTATATATATATATATATATGTTAAAAATTCAGTTAAAAAAAAAAGATTAAAAAAAGAGAAAGGTTTCCAGAAGCAAAAACAAAACTTGCTGTGAAATCTATAATTAGAGTGTTACTGTTCACTGGCTTTCAGTTATTTACTGTACATACGCAATATTCTGTGTTTTAGGCAGCAATTTTTAAGTACACTTTGGGAGTCACAATTTACATTAAAGGCAGAAGTATTATCTGATGAATCCCGTAATGGCATTAGTTATGCAGTCATCTGTTCCTGTGAGGGAGCCAAATTTGTACCAGAGATGAAGATACCTTTGCCCATTTAGATGAAGTTGCCTTCATGTTCAAGTAAAAAGGGAAAGGATAGAGCTGGCCTTACATAAATATTAGGTTACTGATGTCTATTAATTGTGAATTGCTGCAGATGCAGAATCAGTAAAACAGGGATCTGTGGTACTTTTAAGCACAAAGGATGAATAAGGCTACTACTATGTGCAGTATTTTTACACAAAGTAGCACTGTGGTGATTCCCATTCTGTTGCTCCTACTGTCTATTGTTAATATTTACATTGATCAATAAATTGGTTTAGTTCTGCAGTAGGTACGGCAGAACTTGCATAACATTTAATATACGCGAGACCTGTCAGAACATTATTAACATGCTGTTCATTTGAATTATCAGAATCATCCTAATTTCCCAGCCAGTCTCTAACTATTAATATATTTAGAGTAACCACTCCAGCCTTCTGTACGCAGTCTCATGTTAATTTAGTTCGTGCTAGCTGCCAACCATAGCGTTTTTCAATGAATCGCCCAATGAATATGTAGCAGACTTCAGACTTGTTGCAAAGTAGTTCACCATGAATGAATACCGAAGGAAAGACTCACATACCTAGATCAGTGTGGAACCTATGCACGGTGCCAAGAGGCAGCAGGGACTCTTGTGGGCAATCGAGCCATGTTCACCAGTCGCGAAAAACCGTCCCTTCTGCCAAAACTAATTTGTTCTTTCTCACAGTGTGGAACAGAATGATTTTATTCTAGAATTCCTGTTACAGAATTATTTTCTACATTGTTATCACATTTAAAAGATTTTGAAGAATGATGCACAGAGCATGGTTTGGATGTAAAGCCCTAACAGTTGACCTGAGTGCTGCATGTGTTGCTCTCAAACTAACGGAGTATGAGCCAAGGTTTGACAAATTATCAGCATGCATGCAATAGCAAAAATCACATTAATTGTGCAAAAGCATGCCCAATGCAAACTATTACCTAATGCAGTGTTTGCAGTCCAAGACATAAAGTGTTTAACATGTGTTAAGCATGTTTAGTTTTCTTGTTTATCTTGCTCATCCTAGTACAGGTTGACTTTTAGTTTTACTAATCTGAGGACCCGGGGTAAAGCTTGCCCCATACAATTTCAGTCTGGCATATAATCATATTACAAGTTGAGAATCCCTTATCCAAAAAGACATGTGCCTAATTATTTAAAAAGTTTGTATAAATTCCCTTCAGGCTATGTGTACAATGTAGTACTATAATAATTTTTTGAGTTGATTTTTTCCCCAACAAAAAACTGTTTGTATCATTGAAAGCTCTGTCATTGTGTTTTTCTTTAAAGACAAAAGATGTTAATTAGTTCGGACAACTGTATGAGTTGTTTTTCTAAAACTAAAACCTCGGTATTCAGGTTTAATTGCAGTGTTGGCACTTTGAAATAAATAAGTTGGTTTTGTGTTGCAGTTTGGGCACTCGGGCTCAAAAAGGTTCGCCATCACTGCTCTAGATAGAAGATGACTGGGGTATGCACCTGATTCTTTGCTGAGGGACAGAGGGGATGGGCTATATTCCTACAAGTTATGTGGGGTGAATCAGCACCAATGTGGCAATGGTCAGAATACGGGGAGCAAAAGAGAGGGGTCAAAAGATAAAGCCATGGCTGCATGCCTGTACAACAGGGTAGATGGTTACATTTTCAAGGAATAAGGAGTGTATATCAGATGAAGTTGGCTTAAGAAGAAAGATGAGAAGCTTGGTCTTAGATATATAGAGTTTGAGACAATGAAGACAACTGGAGGAGTAGTTAAAGCAGAGGATTTTCTAAGCCAAACAAGAGGAAAGTAGGTTGCCTACATGACTGCAGGGTATTTTTGATTTACTTGCACCATAATAGCTCTGTTCCTCATTTACTGCTAGCTATATGTTCTGCCAGAAGGACCCAGAAAGATCCACGAAGGAGCAGTAACTGTGGTACAAGTAACCATAGAAATTGGGATGTTAGTTCAGTGATGCAAAATAAATGGTTCTCTGTATTACTCCACGCCCCTTGCACCAAATTATTCCATGGTGATGTAGAACAGGGCTCTCCAACCATGGGTCCCCTGATGTTGTTGGGACTACAGCTCCCAGAATCCCTTGCCACTAGCCATGCTGGCTGGGTATGCTAGGAGCTGTAGGCCAGCAACATCTGGGGACCCAAGGTTGGAGAGCCCTGATAAAGAAGAACCAACACAACACTTCACTAAGAGTGGGCAGGCCAGTGTGCAGACACTGTCTCTAACACACTTCCTCTTCCTGAGGAAGAGAAAGTGTGTTAGAGGCAGTGCCTGCACACTTTTCATTTTTGCAAGGAAAAGTCATCAACATCCAGAGAACCCCACACCAAGATATTTGAGGCCACAGTTTCCAGGACTGTGTTTTGCTATTCATATCATACTGCAGCAGGAGCAGGGTCAAACTGCTACAAGAAGCAGAGGTCTTATAACTATTTTCATAGTGGATGGAAATCCGTCAAAAGGGGTTTCTGTCTTTCTGTAGAAGAGCACAATGGCATTTAGGGAGGCGTTTAGTGATGCTAAAACCCAGATGCCCCATTTGTTTCTGACTATTTGAAACAGGCATCACGAAACAATTCTATGCCTTGTCTCGCTTTCATTCAGTTTGGATTAAAATGACTATCCCAACAAGGGACTTGCAGGTGTTACTATCAAAGCTGATGAATCCAACCTAAACCTAACACCAAATGAAAAGACAGACAATTTGCTTTTTTGTTCTTCTACCTTTAGGATTTAAGGTAGCCTGAAATATTTTGCTGTTCAGTTTTTCAGACTTCTCTGACCTTCCCAGCTCCCCAGTGGAAAAGGAGGTGCTTTGAATATCAAGCTGAACTATTTGTCCATCACTGCATTTTAAAATGCACTTCTACTTGTAAGCTCTTAAATGCTCTATCTAAGCCTTGGGGGGAGGGGGATGCGGCTCACAGGCCATAGGTTGTGCACCCCTGATCTAAGGAGAGCTTCCCTAACATGGGAAAATTTAGTCATAATGAGACTCCACCAATGATAATAGGAAAAATTCAAACTACGCAGATGTACCAGATCTTTACATACTCCCAGACCTGTATGGATCGAAGATTCAGTTGATTTCACCTTTACCTTGTCAGGAATAAAATCCTTTAAGTGAAAAATGAAGGATCAGGCTGCAATTCTATACTCACTTACCTAAGAGTAAGTCTCACTAAACTCAATGGAACTCACTTCTGAATAGAGATGTCTACGATTGTGCTGTCAATCTCTTAGCTTAATAGAGATTGTGTTTCTACCACACAAATCATGTAGACTAGTGCTCAGTTTAATTGAAGATTCCAGCTCTCATAAGTGTGCAGCTGAGGCCACATCTGTGTCCTAAAATTAGAAGTCAATTGCTGAGTCACTAGAATCCCAAATTAGAAGCATTCTCAAGTCATAATTTCAAACCCTGTCATATGAGTGAGGGGCTGACTCTTTTATTGGTATCATATGGTAAAGCCACAATAACTGTTGGGACATCCTATAAGTCACTTTCCATTCAAGTCTTCCAAGTATATGACGAAGGAGCTAGTTTCGAAAGATGCAATGCCACATGAGGCAGTGAAAGGAACATGACTCACGTAAAGAAATTGCAGCTGGAGTTCAAATACAACTCCTTCATTAGGGCTGAAATACCATTCTACTTTACTGGATTTTTTGTGCCAACCTAACAGTTTATCAAGGCTCTCCAAAAACTCACAAATTGACTCCAGGCACACAGCTAGGGAAACTTTATATAAGCCTTTTAAGGCCAAAGATCTATGTGGTCTAGGAAAATGTTTTTCAGGATTTCTTCACTAGGTTTATTATATTATGTAGATGGGTACAAACTATAGAAGAGACCACCATGGAAGAGGATTTTAAAATAATGTTTTAATAGACCAGAACCTCAAAGGTACGTCACACTTCATTAGTTAATCCCTCTTTTGACCATCCCATTTCACCCCTAAGGAATAGTTTTGCTTGGACAGAAAATTTAAAGTATATTCCTTACACACAAGTACAGTTGCAAAGAAGGCACCCATTTTTATATACAAACAGTATCTGTGAAACCCATTTATTTACTACTTTCAGAATATTAATTATATTCCAAGTCACATCATGGAACTCTAGGGACGTCTAAACTTTTTTGTAGAAACACAGGAAAGAGAAGCCCTTCACCTTAAAGAGCTCATGCTCCAAATCTAAAATGACTTTAAAATCTTCTTTTCAAAGCTGCATTCAACCGAGTAGATACACGGGACTGCCTTTTCTTAGAAAAAGAAAACCAAGTCTGGGAGCTACTTTTGGCAAGTCACACTTAAGCCAGTGTGGCGTAGTGGTGAGAGTGTTGGTCTGGGACACGGGAGATCTGGGTTCTAGTCCCCACTCAGCCATAAAAACAACAACCAAAAACCTCACTGGGTGACTTTGGGCCAGTCACTGCCTCTCAGCCTAACCTACCTACAGGTTACCATTTGTGAGCATAAAATGGAGAGGAGGATTATGTAAGCCGCCTTGAGTTCCTTGCAGGAAAAAAGGTGGGGTATAAATGTAATAAATAAATAAATAAATAATTAAAAAGTTACAAACACTAGACCGGCTCTATCTGGCTAAGGCAACAATCCTATGCACTTACTTGGGAGTAAGCCCCCGAATTCATTTAAACACACTTAGGATTTTTCTACGCCGGGCATTTTAGCCAGAAATTGATGACTTGCTACCATCTTACTGCAATGATACTCCTTCCATCTTAAAGCAAGATACTGAAGCAATGCGTGTTTTATACCGTCCCCACTACTTCAGTCCCAAGCCCCAGAGTCACATGCCGTAGAAGAAGGAGAAACATGGAGACTAAGCCTGCAACCTTATGCATGTCTCCTTGGAAGAAAATCTCACAGGATCACAGCCTAAAATGAAAGCCATTTGCAAGTGGCAGTTACCTTCCCCCGCTCTCCTCCCCTCTCACAAAAAAAAAAGAGAGAAGCGAGACTAGAAACACCACCCTTGTATGGTGCCCGTCGACATATTTTGAGAATCACATATCCAGAAGGCCAAACTTGACCGCTATGTTCGAGACTTCATTCGAGCCGCCAGCGCTGGGCGGGAAAAGGGAGCATTGCAATCCGCTCCATCTTTGCAGAGGACGCGAGCGCGCTTACCCCACTATGGAGATCACCGTGGTAGCCACCACGAGATAGTTGGTCTGGTAATAGAGCAAATTGCTGACCACCCTGTTGTTCCATTTGGAAATGTCTTTAAAATCCGGCAGGGCAAAACGATCGTGGCCCGGAATGAAATCGTCCCAGGCTCTCAGCGGCGCGACTTGCACGTCCATAACGCCTCTCCCACCCGGAAAACTGCAGCAACGCCGCGCGTCAGCAGGGCAGGGTTAAAGAGCGACGAGAGAAGCAGCTGATCGGGGCTGCTGCATTTATGGTTGCCGGCAGAGTGAGCAGAAAAACACAGTTGCGGAAGGGCGACTTTTTTTTTAATTTTCCTAGCTCCCGGCTTCTCTTTTTGGAGAGAACTGAGCAGAAGCCAACCAGGTTTGCAGCATTTGCAAAATAAGTTGCAACACCCCTCCCGTCCAAAAACCCCCCAAAAAACCTCCCCCGACCCCGCCCGCAAATCTTGTGTTAGAATAATTTCTTTCAAAAGCTGGTCAACCATTTTCTCAACACAGTTGTGAGGCCTTGCCAAATAGACGTATTGCAAGGGTGGCTGATTCAGGGAGTTTATTCAGGAGTTTTAAGTGCATTTTACTCAAGCTCCAACATGTACAAAATCATTTTACTTTCTCGTTTAGAAATGAGGCATATGTGGGGTTGCGGGATAGACATAATGTATAATTAGAAATGGAGACAGAAAATAAAAAAAAGGTATATGTGAAAACGTTAAAATACTCTGGGATGTTGAATTGTCTCCCAGTAATTGTACAATGGCCCTAGTTGCCATATTGGAACAATGAGACCTTTATGTTTTCATAACAATTTTCATTGGCTTACTGAGGGATGACATACAATGTAAGCATTATCTTTTGTTTTCCAGTACCTTAAACTCATAAGTTAAGATCAGAATAACCTAGTCCCGTTTAACACTTGGTTCAGTTATATTTCTTCCTTATTTTTTTTTTTTAAATTTATTACAGCAAATAGCCAGCTATAAATTTCTTCCTTATTAAACTTCCATTGATGTCACTAGACGCTGACTGGCTTCACACATGGGTTGTTCCCATGCTGCGATGTCATGCGAACCCGGACCAATTTCCCCAGGGTGGCTTGTTCATCATGGGCAACAAGCCACCCCAAGAACCCATCAGCTGTTGTAGGGGTTTTGTACCCATGCTGGGTTGTCATGTCATCTGAACCCGGTCAACTGACCCCATTGTGGGTACGGGGAATTGGATACTGAGCCCCTTGGCAGGAGTGGCAAAAAAAACCCATGCCGCTCTTGCCAAGAGGCTCCTGGGTGATCACCAGTGCCCAAGCGGCACTGGCTTCCACCACTCCCTGCTGCAATCATGAGCTGTTTTGGGCTTGCTGTGACTTTTTTCCTTTACTAATTTTTTTTCCCACGACCCCCCATTTTGACAGCCACCGACAGCCCCTTCAAAATGTCTGAGCAGCACCTTGGAGGGGCTATCATTGGCTGTCAGAACCTTTCTTTAAAAAAAAAACAATTGTGCAAACAAATTGTGCAAAGAAGCACTTTTATGTATTTTTTAAAAAACAATAAGTCGCACTTACAGTTGCACAAATGTGGGGATTTAAAGCCTTGACTGGAACAATGTCCAGGGGGGGGTGGGGGTGGCTGCCACCAAGCTGCAGCAGGTACCAACTCTGGACATTGCCCAGAAGAGGCCCCAACATTGTCCCCCCCCCTTTGGTTTCTCTTGACAGCTCAAGATGAGCTGTCAAGAAAAACCAAGGGCAGCAGAGACCTCAACTTCCTCCACCCTCCAGCTAGTTTGCATGCTGGTGCACAGTTTGCTCTTTTCCCCAAAGCTCTAAGTGCTTGGGAAGGTGTGCCCCACCTTTTCTAGGGAAAGGAGTTTTGTTTGACAGCTTTGACAGCTAGCTGTCAAAACTCTGGGTCCCTAGAAAAAGAGGTTTTTGACAGGGCAATGGGTGTTGTTTTTTTTACTGGGACATATGGTTGTATACATCCAAGACCAAAAAATAAACATCCTATTGCTCAGTCAGCAACCCTCATACTGAGCGGCACACATTGGGAAAATCAGAAATTAGGCCTGAGTGACAGCCTAGGTGGCCAGCCAGCCATAGTGTGCACAGCAGTGTTTCTATTCTTTTAGAGCTGTTTTCTTCAAGAAAAAGAAGAAAAAAATAGCCACTATGATTGTAAGTATAGTGAGTACTTTAAAAGAGTAAAGGGTAACTTAGGTTGCAATCTTATGCATGTTTAGACAGAAAAAAGTCCTGCAACTCTCAGCATGCTGGCTGGGGCATGCTTGGAGTTGTAGGACTTCTTTCTATCTAAACATGCATAGGATTGCACACTTAGGGTAGATATTTTTTCATATGACATTAAGTTATCTCTTTATTTCACCCTTTAGCAATAAACACCCAATCCTGCTCTACTCAGCATACCGTAATAACTATAAACAAACTCTTACTTCCTACTGCAGGCAAACAAACATGCTTCTTTATTGTTGGTGCACACAACTGAAACTGAAAAGCAGAGCAAGGGAAGTCCAAGGGGTGGAGTCTAACTCTAGCCCATAATACAAAGTTCTAATATTTAACTCTTCAAGAGTCATGTTACTATAAGTGTGGAGAAATGAGCCTTTGGGGGTACACACACACACCTCAGGTGTGAACCGGCTGGGGTGGGGTGTGCATAGTTAGCGTGTAGAGAAAAGAGTTTTTAGGGTTCCTGCATGCATGCATGCAGGAACAAACACACACACACACGCCTCCTCATGAGTAAACCAGGTGGGGGCTGGGAAGAAGCAAAGGGTGCATGGAACATGAGATGGGGCCTGTCATCTAGAGGTCTGGAGGAGCCAGGCTGAGGGCATTCATATGCATAGTTCAAGCCATGACTCAGGAGTTCCCTTCCCCCTGCCTGGCCAGTTCCCTCCCCCCTGCCTGGCCAGGTGAAGTTCAAATTGATTGGCTGAAGCAAGAAGGTTACAGAAAAGGGGAGGGGGATGAGCTATTTCCCCACGTGTAGCCTTTGTTCTTGGTCTTAGTCTTTTGGGTGCCTGCCTGGCGGTTGGAGCCATGCCAGGCCAGCGAGGGGCCCGAGCCTTTAGGGGGGGGCCTCAGGAATCGACCCCAGGCAGCCCCTGGTAAAATTGGCTGGTTTGAAGGCACTGGTGAAAGCAAGCCTTGTAAGAGTTTACCCATCTCGGACCTTCGGGTAGGTGTGGTAATTCTCTATCGGGCGGCAAGGCTGTGCTGGATCTAACCCTTTGAAGAAGACACCCTCAGGTAACAGGTGTGTGCTTGAGAGATTTTAAGGAATCGGGTTTTCTTATTTTGCAGCTTTACTGTGTACCAAAGTGTCTCTCTATTTTGTGTGCTTCTCTTATTTCCCTAATCTTGTTGTAAATTGCTACCAGAATAAACCTTGTCATGGTTTACCCCACATGGGTTTTGTAGTACTCTGTTGGTTCAGTATCTAAATCCAGGTTACAGAATTAAAGGCGAGTCCCTGAACAGAGATTCAAGTAGGGTTGCAGACAGCTGAGGCTGGCAATCTGGTACCTTGAGATCTCAGAGGGTCTTGGTTCCTTTGCCAGTAGGCAAGGGTGGGATAGTGGCGGGTCAGCCAGCCCCCCCTTCCGGGCAAGTGCTGGGTTTCCTTTTGCAGGGAGGAAAGGGTGGGAGTCTGGCGGGCCAGCCAGCCCCCCCTCTTCCTCCACAATAAGGCTGGTTTCCTCCCCCCCCCCCATCACTGAAGTAATTATAGGGCGATTGTGATCATGAAAAATCCAGCCTCAGTCAGGGAAGTCTTGAGTGAGCAGCCTTCGTGGGGCTCTTCCAGATGAGGCTTTTGTTGTGCACTTGCCCTACCTTATTCACTGAATTTTTTAGAGGGTCCTATTCTTAAATTGCCCATTCTTAAAACAAGCTGTCATTCTTTAAATGGAGGTTGCCATTGTCTGCCATGTCACAAATTAAAATGACAATTTTCCAATAAAATCCTAGGGCTGTGTGTGAAGCACAACTCTAGTGGGGGCGGTGCACTCATTTGCCCCACCCTGGCTACAGGGCTGCTTCACACAATTTTATTGGGGGTCCAGATGTCCTCATCTTCCATTTGTAACCCTCCCATGTTTCACACCTTGTCTTTCGTTCTTACCATAAAAAGCTGTGTTAAAGAAGGAAACACAGAAAAGAATTCTGCACATGTTCGAAGGCACTCAATCCGAGATGCCAGAACTTTTAAAATCAAGAGGAAGCAGGCCTGCCTTTTAACCTCTGGAATGTGACACTTGTGAATGTTAATGCACAATAGAAAGAAGGCATCCATATGTACATGTAAATGTACATTCTAGCCAACATAGGCTTTCATTTCCAATCATAGACTCAGGAAGAAATTGTCTGAGGGAAATCCTGTTTATCATCATTTGCTGGCAAAGAACCAATACTGGGGGACTAACCCTGAACACCGTATATCAGGTCTGTGGGGAAAGCTTGCTTATGAGGCAGGGATGGGGACTCGAGACTCGACTCGGGACTCGAGACCAAGGACTCTTCAACATCCCTGGGCTGTGCCAGAAAGAGTGGAGAGGAGCGTGTTCACTAGCAAAGAGCGCATGGAAGCGAGGTGTGCTGCTGCTCGGCCACTATGGACGGCTACCAGGAGTGCAGCCCCAACAGTGTGTCAAGATTTATTTTGATTGATGTGTTGCGTACTTGGGAGAGGCAGAAGAAGGACCTGAGATTACTCTGTGTGGCTGCTCACTGCCTCCTCTGCCTGCCTGGTTATTTTGGGTTTGTCTGCCTGGTCTGTTCTTGCCAAAATCAGTTGCAGAGTTTTGAAATAAAAAGGCACACTTGTGCCTAGAATTTATTTAAGCCACACATCTGAAATAGCCTTATTTTGTTGGGAAAAAATCCCATTGATTTTAATAGGGACTCGTGGAGTCAGCTTTGGGAGTGACTCGTGACTCACCATTTCGGACCAAGGACTCGGACTCGAGACTCGGGTCCAAAGACTCGTGACTCGACTCGAGACCAAGGACTCTTCAACATCCCTGTAGGAGAAGGCGCCTTTATTCGCCATTCCTAATGGTTGACTAGGGTTCCAAGGTCAGGCACCTGGCAGGGCAACCAGGCAGCAGCTGTGAGCATCCTTGCGCGTGTGCATCTGTGCCCCCCCCCCCCCATAGTTAGGTCATAGGGCGGCGCTCTGGCTTCTCATCGCCTCTGTCTCTATGGGCCTCCTCCTCCCACGGACGCTTCCCCCTGCACAGCCGTAGAACTCGGACGTGTAATGCCGCCAGGCCAGGCCGTCGCCGATCACAGTCTAAATTAGGGACACTTCCGATTCCAAATCGAACATATGAAGGAAGCAACCAACTAACCAATGCGAGGAAATAGGATGGGGCAGCTTAGAAATTAAAAATTAGGGGCCCTCCCCTCTTCGTTTTGCAGTGCATTCCTTGAAACTCCGTAACAAGCGAAATCCTAGGCATGCCTACTCAGATGTAAATTTCACTTTGTTCGGTGGGGCATGGATTGCAGCCCAAGAGAGTGGGTTGTATCCATTGTTAGCTTAGATCCATTGAAATGAATGGAACTTAAGTGTTCCTCAACCTTGGGTCCCCAGATGTTTTTGGCCTACAACTCCCAGCATGCCCCAGCCAGCATAGCTGGCTGGGACATGCTGGGAGTTGTAGGCCAAAAACATCTGGGGACATTGGATACAACCTTCCGTCTGTAACAGTTTCCAGAGGGCTCAACAAAGCGTCTTGTGGCACCTTAAAAGCATTATTTATGTTTTTTTGCAGACACTGCATTTGATGAAGTGGACAATGTCCACGAAAACTCATGCCAGGAATAAATTTGCTAGTCTTTTTTAGGACGCAATCTTATGCATTTTATGCTGGCTGAGGAATGCTGGTAGTTGTATGACTTTTTTCTGCCGAAACAAGCATAGGATTGCGCCTTTAAGGTGCCACAAGACGCTTTGTTGTTTAAACCCTCTGTCTGTGTTTGACCCGCATATGGCGGCGCTCAAATATCCGGAAGTAACGGCTGTGCTCCTTTCCTTTTTATCTTTCTCTAGGTCCGCGCATAGAGAAGCGGGAACCGTTCTGACCTAGACTCAAGAAAGAAAAATCAGAGCGAAACTCTATGGTCTAAGGACCCGGCCGGCGTAGAGCTTCCTCTTGTGGTGCATTGTGGGGAGAGAGCGGGGCAAGGAAGCGGCTATGGCGGATGGCGAGGAGCCGTAAGTACACGCGTGCCTGTTTGGTTTCCCTTCATAATCCTTCCCCGCCGTCGCTGCCCGGAAGGGGCTCCTGGTGGGTGGCGGGGAGCTCCCCCTTCGCCTCTGCCCCCCGCCCGCCTTCCCAGTTATGGCGGGAGCGCGAGTTTGAGCCTGACCCGGTCGGTGACTGACCCTTCTTTTATTCTCTCTCGTTATAGGGAGAAGAAAAGAAGGAGGCTAGAGGAGCGGCGGCTAGCGGGAGAGAGGCAGACAGAGATGGGGTCAGTGCGGGGGGTAGGGACGGAGGGGGCGCTGGAAGGAAGGAGGAGGAGGAGCCAAGGCGTGGGAGACGAGGCGAGGGTGTGGGTAGGGAAGGGTGGTGAGAAACTGAGGATCAAGTGAGAGACCATTTACTGCTGTGTTGTGCGACTCACTTGTATATATGTGATTTCTCAAAAGCACCTATTCCCAACATGCTTGGCTCTACACAGTTCTCCCTGGGGTGGTAATCCTGTCTCTGGGCTACAGCACTTCAGACTGCGGGTCAGAGCTCATGTGATATTATGTGCCTCTGCGCTTGTAGTAATAGTAATACACCTTGCACGTAGAAACTTATGTTAGAGTCCTTTCTCTCCTGATAGTTTTCTATGTGCAAAAGCAGTTTTTGTTTTTTATTCGGATGGAGGAATATTCAGTCATGTGAGTCTACATCTGCAGTCTGAATTGGGTACAGTTCTTACCACCTCGGTGGTGACTAGGCCTGAATGATAGTGCCTTTTGTGCGCATGCCAAAGGCACAAATACTTCTGCTTTAAAAAGGTGTTTGGTCCATGTCAGCTAAACACAGAGCAGTGCAACAAGTGCTTTTAAAACTACGTACTTTCATGTTTTGTTGTTTAATCTTGAACATATATCCAAACACAGGCCTTTAACATTTTTCTAAGCATCATGCCTCCTCTCCTACGTGATACTAACATATTAAATGGTGCCTCTGCAGAGGTTAGAGGGAGAATGATGACTCATTCAGGAAGATGCTGAATGTTAGCTAGTGGATGATGTAGAAATAAAAGCCTTGACAGTTTACTCTTAGGAATCTAAAGTGGGCTCTGCTTCTTTCCTCTCTTCCACTTTTTTTTTGGCAATAGTGGCTGTACCTGAGCTATTGCAGATTATTAGAAAACTGGGCATACGGTGCCCCCAGATCTGGCCAAGCCGAAGGGACCTTCAGTTTGGGAAGTGAGGTGACAAAATCTGCCTTGGCTCTTAAAAACTAAAAGATCCAGGCTCCAGAGAAAGTACATCACTTCATTTAAAGCTCTGTGAGTGATGTACCTGTCTTATCCCTTCACCAGCTACTGTACTGATATCTTGTCCCTTTTTCTTTTTGCCAATAGGCAAGTCTTTGAGGCTTGCAGGGAATTGTGGCAGAGGGGGAGTATGGGCACGCAGTGGGAAAATGAACAGGTGGACATTTTTCTCCCACACACAGAATTATGTGAGACAGCTGAGAGCTAGATGAATAGCATTCCTGATCTGATTGCCTAACACTGCGCATGCAGAAACCCCTAACTTGTCCATGGGTGGCCTCATTTCACTACTTACTGAGATAAGTGAAATGGCACCAATGAAGATTGAGCATGATCATTGCCCTTTTCATAGCTGAAAGAATCCTTGGGGGAAATTAATGATGTTAGTAAATTAATAATGAAACTCCTGCAAAGACTAATTCATCTGTAATTGGAATGTACCCTGAGTGTATTTCAGTGGGACAGCTCATAAAGTATTATTGCAGGTCTTTCCAGGATTAGACTCTCTCTAAGAGTTAGACATCACAAACAACCCATGGTTTATTAACCCTGTCTGTTGTTAATGAAGCAGGAGCACATGAACAAGCTGACTCCTGCCCACTCCCACTGAGTTAAACAACCCAGGGATGGAGTGGCCCTGGGTTGTTTAACTTGGTGGGAGTGGTTGGGCAGGAACCAGCTTTTTTTTTATTCCTGGTCATTCACAGCTACCCAGGGTTTGTTTAAACTCTAGGTAGCCATGTCTTGCGAACCAGGCCTAAGAATCACAGGTAGTGCATGTTTGGATTGCAGGTGGCTGATCTGCCTACCAACGAAGAGTTGTTTATGTAAAAAGGAAAGCAAGAGTAAAACAGGACCATGTAAGGAATGTGACTAGGAGGTGATATAATGAAATGGTTTAAAATGTAAATTCCTGTGTGTACAATCCTCTGCATGCCTGGTTGGGGGTAAGATCCATTGAGCTACTTCATCATACTTTGAAGTAAACATACATAGGATCAGGCTGTAAATTTGTTTACACTACTTAGAAACACTGACTATTTAAAACTATGACACCACAAACAATTATGTAAGAGATTTATTAGCTGCCTTTCTTTCAAAATGGAGTAATTTCCCAATATTATAAAGCTTTCCAAAAATGTCACACAGTCTGTGTGATGTGTTTGGGATAATTTTTTATTTAATTTATTTGGTTCATACCCCACCTTTCAGCAGGTTCCCAGGGGAGCTTTCAGAAAGTTAACTACAGTAAAAGGCTATTAAAATGAAAACACTGAGGGAGCAATCCTATGGCCTTTAGGCAGTGTCTGAGGAGCCGTAGGATATTTTGGATTCCCAGATCCGAGGTTGGAGACAGCGCTCGGACCTTGGAAGGGGGAATCTGTGATATGTTTCCCCTCCCCGTCGCTATCCTAGGGCCTCTTCAGTCTTCTTCTCTCCCCCTCCGAAATGCTTTTGCAAGACCAGCAAGAAAGCCTGTCTAGCGAATATCAATGGTGTGAGTGAGCCCAGTGCATGAGGATAGGGAGGTGAAGACTGCCTCTGCCACTCCTCCCACCCTGCATAGGATGAGCATAAACCTCAGAGTTCAGGGGCTTATGATCATCGCAATAGGATTGTGCCCTAAAGCACCACAGCATAAGAGAGCACTATAACCACAACATTTGTATCCTGCAGCATACATTTAAACCTTTAGGGTGGCAATCCTATGCATATTTAGGGAGAAAAGAGTCCTACAGCTCTCAGCATTCCCCAGCCAGTATGCTGGGAGTTGTAGGACTTTTTTCTGTCTAAACATGTATAGCATTGCACCTTAAATGGTTGAATTTGGGTCTGTTGAAGAGACTAGATAATTTGCAGAATTTGATAGTTAATTTGTGCGTAGGATAGACGTTTAAATCTGATATGTTGTACATTTGTATCAAGTGCAGGTTAGAAGCTTGCAAGTTTTTATATGATTGCATTCTAGTGATCATGTTCTGACATTCAGAGAAGCAAATGACTTGCATACAACTTTCCTTTTTGATTTTTTTTAAAATATGAATTTAATGTTACATCCAAAATGTAGAGAGTTGCCTGAAACAAGGGTTTCCTGAATGATTTGCCAAGGGAAGTATATCAGTCATTGGTGTAGTTCCCTCTGTTATTGTCAGAAGAGGTACACTAATCTATATATCTTCTACATACAAACATCCCATCAAAATATCAAGTTACTTAAATACTTGCTTTGCTCCCTCACGCCCCATCCCCACCCTACTGCATGTTCTGTCAATCATGCCTGAAATGGCTGGCTGTTAAATGTTGCCCTTTTAAAATATTGGTAATTTTTTGCTTATTCTTTAAAATATATATATTATAATAATAATAGTAGTAGTGACATACTGTTTGTCCAAGGCAAACAAACATAAAAATTCAGGCTGTACTTATATAAGAGCAGCTACTATGTGTATCCTTTCCATTCCCAGCCTCTCGTCCTAACTTATCACTTATAATAAGCTCATTTTAATAGAGAGTATATTTCTGTGTGCCTGTGGTAAATAGTTGTGATAATGCCCAATAGCCAATGTAGACCCAAAATATATCATGTATACTATCTATGGGTAAAATGAAGTCGGTAACATCTTGCTCATCATGATTTGTGTGGTAGCTGTATTTCAGCAATACTAAAGGAAAATCTTAAGCTTGTAGAGATGCTCTTGTTTTGTGTGTTATGTGTGCGTGTTTTTCCTACTGGTTTTTTTTTTAGCTGAATTTCTATGTTCTGTGCAGAATGGCTGTTGATGGTGGGTGTGGGGACAATGGAGACTGGGAAGGTCGCTGGAACCATGTAAAGAAGTTCCTCGAGCGATCTGGACCATTCACACACCCTGATTTCGAGCCAGGCACTCAAGTGAGAAATGGTTATTTTAAATACAAATGTTTCGTAGTATTGTGTTGCCAACTGTCCGTGATCCCTTCTGTCTGTTTGCCACTCATTAATGAAATACAGAGCAAGACTGTGAACTTTTGAAATTAACCAGCTAATTTCCTACATGACTGACGAGTGGTCTTGCATAATGAGGTGCGCATAAATGATAGTGTGGATGCTGAAGGGAGCTTAGGTCACCTGAATATTTTATTTATAGAAGGAGAAATTATGATAATTAGCTACGCTGGGAATCTGTGTAAATGGAAACAAAGAAAATTGGTGCGATGATCTTGAAACTGCTTGTTTTAGATATGTGTCATATTTACTACCAATTTATATCTCAGATTATTGAAATGTATAAACCTAGATGTAGATTTGATGCAGGTGTAATGCTACCCCAGTTTAAGGGATGGCGGGCCACCATGGGATTGTGCACTCCCTCCTTTTACCCTTCCCAGCTGTGCATGCTAGTTGTCCGCACTTATTTTATTTATTTATTATATTTATATCCCGCCTTTTTCCCTGCAAGGAACCCAAGGCGGCTTACGGTACATAATCCTCCTCCTCCACTCCTCCATTTTATCCTCACAACAACCCTGTGAGGTAGGTTAGGCTGAGAGTCAGTGACTGGCCCAAAGTCACCCAGTGAGTTTCATGGCTGAGCAGGGACTAGAACCCGGATCTCCCAAGTCCCAGTCCGACACTCTCACCACTACACCACACTGGCACTTGTGTCTGCCCAGGTTCTTTGTTGCATTAGGCCATTTTAATCCTGGTTAAAATTAACCCAGGGGTCCACCTTAATGCCAATTCAGAGTCCTGATTAAGACAGCAATTGTGTGTGTGCACGCTGGGTGTAAGTACCTTCTTACTCCTGAGTGGATATGCATAGGTTTGCACATATAGGGGTAGACAACCTGGTGTCTTCCAGATGTTTTGGACTACAGTTCCCATAATCCCCAACCATTGGCCATGCTGGTTGGAGCTGGTGGTAGTTGTAATCCAAAACAACTGTAGGTTACCAGGTTGCCTGCAGCAACAGTCAGATGATTGCATAAAATATTAGATTCAGAGATTAAGAAGTCAAGCTGGCAGAAGTATATGTCAGTATTGAATATATGTAACGTAGTTCATTGTTGATGCCATTGACATCTGTCTTCCTGTATACATTTTAGTTTGTTGCTGTTGTTTTAAATTACATGTATAAACAAAATTAAAATTACTACTTGGCAATGCAGGATTATCTCTACTAATCAAATTAAACTCTATGCTGCCATAAAATGAATTCTGATTGCCAATGAATTCTATTTTCACTGTTTTTAAATATTGTAGTGTTATGAATCTATTGTTAGAAATCTATTGTTTGTTCTGTTTTCAACAAACTGTTTGTCTTGGTTCTTTACAGCCCCTTGACTTTCTGTTAAACACGTGTAAGGTTCTAGTAATTGGAGCAGGAGGATTAGGATGTGAACTCCTGAAAAATCTGGTAACAGTTTTATTTTTATTCCTTGATAGCTTGCCCTGTTCACTGTGAAGATATTCATTTTGCCTGGTGTTCTGCTCCGCATACTAAGCTGTCAGAGTTATGTGATTTGATATCCTTGTATATAACAGCACATTAACAATTTGCTTTAGCAACTAGTCCATAGCAGATTACACACAGAGACTGAAAAAAATTCAAAGTCGTATTGAATACATTACATGCTTAACACACAACCTATTCTGCAGCCTGTTCAGACCTATAGAAACATGCAAAAATTGAAGTATTCTTTGTGTAATCATCTCAGAAATACTGCCAAAACGTTTGGATACTGATATCTTTTACAAAGTTTTTCTTAGTTTTGCTGCCGTTTGAGTGGAATAAAGAAGAAATCCTGTCCAAAAGGAAAGTTAACAAATTATTCTTACTATTAGACAGAAAATAATAATGAACACATTTTTTTAAACTGGGTCTGTCCCACCAAGGCAGATATTAGATTCTTAGCTAATTCTTGCATATCTCCGTTAGTTTGTAAGCACAAGGATGTAGAAGGCTGCCTTAGCTATGACTAAGGTCAGAGAGAACTTTACAGATACACCCATAATCTTTTAAACGACCCACCCTCATCCTGGTGCCCTCCAAATTTGTTAGGCTCCTGTAATCTCCAGATGATGACGGCCCAGGCGGTTGTCCAACACATCTGGAGGACAACAGGTTGGGGAAGACTGTTATATGCTTTAGGGCGCAATCCTATGCATGTTTAGACAGAAAAAAGGCCTACAGCTCCCAGCATACCCCAGCCAGCATGCTGGGAGTTGTAGGCCTTCTTTCTGTCTAAACATGCATACAATTGTGCCTTTAATCATAGAGGGAAAATGTAGATACTAATTTATCTTGTTACTTGCATGTTGGCAGCTACCAAGAGGAAAAAGTGACACAAGTGAAAAAATGATAACTTTTTAGAGGGTTTGCTTTTAGAGGCTGTATCTAATCAGAAAAGCGGCTGATGATAGTCCAAAACCTGGATATGTACCAAATAACAAAGGTATTCTGTTCTTGAGTGAAATAGTATACTTTCCTACTTCTACTCTGACTTGGAAACCAGGGGACCGCACTGCAAAAAGGGGGAAAGAGCCCATTTCCACAAACCATGATCTCCCAGGGCTTTTCAAGGAGCTGGCCGGTCTGGACCTGTCAGACCTGTCGGCTCCTTGCAAAGGGTGGAAATACTTAACCTGCAGCCTGGGGTAGGCACTGTACAGGGTGGGTGCCTGCTGGATTTAGCCAGCAGGCACCCACCCCGGCCAGTACCTACCCCAGGGACCATCTCAGGCTAACCCGCCCTGCCCGATTTACGCAAATTGGGCAGGTCGGGTTAAAAAAAATTAGCACAAATATTTGCACACGTTATCAGTACAAATTTTTTTTAAAGGGTAGTGACCATGGGCAGCCCCTCCGAGGTACCGTGCGGGGTCCTTGGAGGGGCACCTCGTGGATGCCCCCATGGGGATTGCGACAGCCTTCTTGACAGTCAGCTTTCGCGATCTCTCCCAAAAGGTTAAAAAAAAAGGTTAAACTGTGGTGGCCCCAAAATGGGTAGCGGTGGCAGCGGGGAGCAGATAAAGCTTTTGCTAGCTGCCCCAAAGTGCTGCTCGATCACTTTCGAGGTGGCTGGCAATGGCGGTTGCCTGCTAGCCACTCTTTTTTTGGTTTTTTGCCACTTGCCAAGTGGCTCACTTGTAGTCGGGATTGACCCACAATCGGTTGTGTCATCCAGGTTCGGACGACATGATAAGGCATTGTGGATCAAACAGACCCTACTACAAGCCATGGCTTGTCAGAGTGGCTTATAACCCAAAAATAAGGCACCCTGACAAACCTGTCCTGGGTTTGCATAACATGACAACCCACTGTGGCTTATAAGGTCCTCCAGTGCATGCCCACACTGACAGAAGCATGGTCACTGCAAAGATTCTGTAGTTGTCTGTGTGGACTACAGCCTGAGAAACTGATGAAATAAAGCAAATCATTATATTTAGCTCTGGGGTTTGTAGCTAACAAAGACTAGTCTGAAGCACCTTTACTTAGAATAGCTCTATTGATATCATTTGGGCTTCTAAGGGCGCAGTCCTTTGGGAATGCCCATTACCCTCCAAACTTGCAGGATTGTGGGTATCCTATGGAGGGCAGAGGCAAAGGTTGCCTCGGCACTCCTCTCACTCTGCAAAGCATTTAGATGGCAGATCTTGGCCATCTAAGTGTGGCACTTTGCAGCAGGAGCGAAGGAGGCTGAGGTGCCGCCAGGATACATCATATCTTGGTGGCACCGGTCTCCTCCCTGCCCCCAAAAGCCCTTCTCCGAGGTCACTCTTAGGACCTTGGAGAAGCAGCCGGTGTGGTCCTTTCCACGCTGGCTGCAAGTGGGGAGAGGGATCTGAGTGCGGATCCCCAGGTATGAGGTTGGAGCGATTTTTCTGACCTCGTAGCTGGAACTCTGAAAATCCTATGGCCATCTAGACTGGTGGTTCTCAACCTTTTTTGCCCCATGCACCCTTTTCACCATATGTCAGAATGTCATTCCCCCCTTTCAAGATTGTCTGACTCAAAAGTTGCATTCCAAATAATATGCATACAGTATAATATTGAAAATCTTTTATTTTTTTCATATTGGTACATATACATTTACTTGGATTATTTTTATAGTGGAGTTTTACAAATTTAACAGCAATGTTGATGGATTTTAAAACTTGAATAAAACTAGTTTTTTACATCCATAACTAATTACTTAGCAGGCTAAGTAATGATGATAGATGTGAATCCATATTGAATATGAATCATCGTATCCTCTTTTTTTGACACTTATGATGGGCTCCAAAATCTGTGACTAAAGAAAAAGTCAAATATAACTATAAATGGAATATTTCCACGGACAACAAGTGAAATATTTATCTTTATTTTTAATTTAATCTGTGCCATACAATAAGCTGTGATGTGCTGTAGATTACAGTATGTACAATCTGTAGAACTGTAATTTGTAGAAAGATCAGTATTCCAACAGTTTGAGTCTGTGGTCCCAATTCCCCCCCTGAAACCCTAAAATCCCCCCCCCCCGGTTGAGATCTCCTGATCTAGACGCTGTCTAGCTGCCATAGGATTGCGCTGTAGGTAAGTGTTTTTAGGACTTGACTGTAAACTGGATATTTAGAGATTTCAACATTTGACAGTGCTGAGAGTTTCAGTTAACTTCACTGCTGGTTTTGGCTACTTGACAGCATATTTGTGTATTGTAGAAACTGGAATGGCAAGTTAGTTAGCATCAAATTGTTACTTCATCTTAATGGAATTCTTAAACTGAATTGTGGTTATGTTTACCATCTGTTAGTTTATGCATTGTCATACTAAACAAATATTAAGGTCAGTTCTGGAAAAACCTGTAAGTTCAGCTAGAGGTATGGTGAGTGTGTTTCCTCCTATGTAACCTGTAGAAAAAGGCTAGGCAAAATATGTCCCATAGTGCCTTATCTAGCCTGTGAGGTAGGTTATGCAACAGAGAAATAGTGAATTGGGTATGACTGTTGGACCTCTGCTGTGTTAGTTTTCTTCTATAGCAAATGTAGAATCCTGTTACATATACTAACTAAATTGTAGAAGAATTTGATATGTTGAAAACCCTTAAAATCTTGGTATTTTTCAGAGGCACCAAGGTAATCAAAACTGTTCTGATAATGAAAATACTGTTTTGCTTTTCTAACTTTGATTTCTTTATCTATACAGGCATTGTCTGGTTTTAGACAAATCCATGTCATTGACATGGACACTATTGATGTCTCTAACCTGAATAGACAATTTTTGTTTCGGTAAGTCGTACATTGCAAACTGTTATTTGGCCACGAAGTACAAACTGTGGCTTTCTGTTTCAAGCAGCCTCCATTCATTTCAATAAGACTTTCTGGAAACAGAGTTCAGTGGGTTGCATCTGTTGTATGAATCATGTATGCCTTGACGTGCCTAATAATAAATTACGGTAGTATTTCATTTTCACCCCACTAACTTTACAAATATCTTCTCAAAGTCTGCCTGTCCTCGTGTTAATTTTCCCCGCTATCACTTGCCTGTTTCTCCCGCTGTCTCTTCTTTCCCCCACCCTGCCACTTTCAATTGCAACATACCTTTCCTTGGATGTAAAAAGCATTTTCACCTCACTAGTGCTCTCAAATATGAGCGGCAGCAAAGATAATTCTGGAGCTCTGTGTGTCAGGGTTAGTCTCCCAGCTGTCAAATACTGTAGTATCTCAACTGACGGTTTCGTGGAAAACACATTGCTGATTATGTGACTCTTAACAGTTGGAAGCCATGATCCAAAATGCCCCTTTCTGCACACAAGAAAAGATTTGCATGAGTTTGTTTCTGACACCAGATACTTGTTATGCATCAGAAGCCACTTCTGAAGTTCCAAGGCCAGTCCATGGGGATGCAACGGGTAATGGGCAACTCAGAAGCCCTTTTATCTCCAAGAATCTCAATATGTACGGTAATCCTTTGAATCAGGTTTAAAAGAGCAATTTCAGTGATGATCAGTAATCATATTTCTATGTTTGTAAAGAGGTGATATGGAGAAAATGGTTCATTAGGTGTCCTGCTTTGTTATGACCTACAGTTTAAAAAAACAAGGGTGATATAATACAGTAGTAACATAATATTATTATATTCACTGAAGTGGGTGTTAGAGAAATAAGGCCGTCCTACATTATGTGAGCAGACTTTTGTTCACATAACGGGATTTTTCCCTAGCCTCCTTTCTCCAGCAGCCCCTGGCACATCCCCCAAATACTCCAGAGGGTCCCCCAACCTCCAGAGCAGATTTGTGGGGCAGCACAGGGAGAGGGGAAATTTGATCCATCAGCAGTGCCTGTTCCGTTGGCAGAAGGACAATGTTGGACACAACCCAGACTTTAAATGTCAGTACTGACAGAAGCACCAATTGCCAGTTACACCAGCCTTTCCTGCTTAGAAATAGTAGTTGTTGCAAAAGAATTGGTAGGTAACCTTCTATAGTTCTCTGTGTATAAAATGCATAAAATTGGCAGATTTGGTTTCCTAACAGATGATGTTTTTTGCAGACCTAAAGATGTTGGACGGCCTAAAGCAGAAGTTGCTGCTGAATTTCTGAATAGCCGAATTCCCAATTGTGCTGTTGTACCGTATCCTTTAATGAAAGCGTGACAACTTTGGTTTATTTATTTATTATAATTATACCCCCTTTTTTTCCTGCAAGGAACCCAAGGTGGCTTACATAATCATCCTCCTCTCCATTTTATGCTCACAACAACCCTGTGAGGTAGGTTAGGCTGAGAGTCAGTGACTGGCCCAAAGTCACCGAGTGAGTTTCTTGGCCGAGCGGGGACCATCCCACATTCTTCCTTTTTTGTTTGTGGCATGCGTTAATCTTGAATGTAATCATCTCTCTAGGTTTAAAGAAAACAAAATCATTTAATGTTTCAGAGCTGGCTAGCAGTTCCCTCTCCTTCCTTTACTTTTAAAGCCATTTTTAGCATTAGGTGAAGAGCAGTGACTTCTCCCACAACCTGCAAGTGAATTTGCATAGTCAGTTTTTTGTGAGGTGGTTTGCATCAACATACTATCCTCTGGGGCACTTGTGTGGGTTGCTCTTTCATTCATGTCTGCTTTGTCACTTCCTCTGCAAGTATATTTTGGGTTCAAGGCTTTGAGTTCACATCAATACTTTCCGGCCTTGAATCCACGGTGAAGATCTCTCACTTTTTCAGGACCTTTTTGCCATTCTATAATCATGAGTTACAATCACAATACTAAGGGCGCAATCCAATTGGGATTCCTGTAGCCTTGGAGAATTACAGGCATCCTATGCAAGGCAGGAGGATTGTGGAGGTGAAGGTCACCTCCGTGCTCCTCCCACCTTGCAAAACACTGAGACAGCCGATTTTGGCTAAGTGTTGCACCTCAGAGCACGAGGGAAGGAGGCTGAGGCGCCGCCAGAATACTTCATATTGTGGCGGCACCTGTCTCCTCCTCTCCCCTTTCTCTAGTCTGGAACACGCTCAAAACCCTGTCTCCGAGGTTTCATTGGTGACTTTGGAGACACAGCCGGCAAGGTTCTTTCCACGCTGGTTGTGGGGTGTGTGTGATGGAGCTGGGACTGAATAATCCTATGGCCGTCTAGATGCTATCTAGCGGCCATAGAATTGCGCTGCCTGGTATTTTTAGTACCTAATAACCCTTTGAATTGAATCGTTGTTCCTAATGAGATACATAACACTATTATTGCATTTTAAATTTGAATGTAATACCTGCATTGACTAGAATATTCATTCAGTTTAAAAATGGATCCATTTTACTTCCTAACCCATGTTAATAACGCTCACGTGCGCGCACACAGCAAAAGAAATGCTCAGAGGTGGGTTTTTTTAATTATGTGTTGGTTGAGTGATGTCCTTTGAGAATCCAAAGATGTTAAGTTCTCCCAACTAATTTTAAGCTGTGTCTATGAAGAGCCCAGCAAGATCAGACCAAAGGCCTACTTACTCCAGCAATTGTTTTCCACAGTTGCTGACCATATGCCACTGGGAAGTCCAGAAGTAGGACATGAGGGCAATAGCCCTCTTCCACAATTGTTCTCCAACAACTGGGGAACAATTGGACAGATTTATTCCAGAAGAGCTGCTGTTGTTATGAGTTAGATTTTTAAAACTAACTCTTCAAGCTGTTCCAAAGGGATTTTTTTTTTTAGGACGTTCGGAACCATTTTAAGGCATACTGTGTTGAGGATTTGATCTCTTGCTAGGTCTTTCAACTGTGACTTGAATACCAAATTGATGCTTATTTCTGTTCTGTCTGGGTAATTGCCTTAAGAATATATGTTTTCAGACATTACAAAAAGATTCAGGATCTGGATGATACCTTCTATAGACGTAAGTGGCTTAATGTGCTGTTGTGAAAATAATAGTTCATATTTTTGACTGAGAGGAATGTGACTATTCTTTCCTTTTAAGGGGCAGATAAATACGGCGGGTTGTATCCAGTGTGACACTAGTGGAAAAAGTACAAGTGGAGGAGGTGGTGGTGTTCCTCTAGTATTGGTGCAACTCCTGGTGGAACAACTAGCACAACTAGTGCAAGCAACACCTAGTTCTGTGAAGTCATAATGAGTCATGCAATGGTTTGTTTAAGCAAAGTCGAAATAGTGGATTTGATACTTGCACTGGGTTGAAATAGGGGTTTCCACAAGTGGCAGAAGTTTTGTGCTACTGGAATGACACTGTTGGATACAACCCTATGAGAAGAACCTTCAATTTGTAAACTCCACCACCTGTATGAAGCTAAAGAAAAATATGCTGACAGTGTTGGAAGGGGGAATAAGTATTATGTGTACGGTATATAACAAATTAATATGCTTTATTCTAGAGTTTCATATCATTGTATGTGGTTTGGACTCAATAATTGCAAGAAGATGGATAAATGGCATGCTGGTAAATACTTTTGACAACTAAAAAGTAAAGTGATTAAGTTTTTGCAAAATATGGCATCTTATTTCAGTATTAACTAATGTGCTACTGGGAACCCTTTCTGAATGTAGTTCAGAGCATGAGGAACTTGTATTGAGGCTGGGAGGGTTGGAAGGAGATATGTGTGCCTGCCCTCTAGTGTGCTGCATAAATGTCTCATTTTCTTAATGGCTTGTTGCACTTGTGTATATGTGCACCTGCAGGGGCACTGTGCCCACAGTAGCCTGGATTGTACCCATGACATGGGTTATCTTTCTCTCGCACAACTTTTCAAAACAATTTTCTTTTGTGAGTGAAACTCTAGCCTAAACGTTTTACCACATCTTGATTAAAATCTTGTTAAGACCACTGGAGGCAAATGGGTAACTGGGTTAACTAGTTACTATTCCCGCACTAAGCTATTTAGGAATTGTCCACTGAAGACCCCCTGAGAGTTGGTATAGATGTCACCACAGTTCATATTGCACAATTTTGAAGATGCCATAAGGGTTCTGCCCTTAAAGATGTTCTATAAATAATTTTAGACAGATATTCTTGCAAAAATGAAGCAAGAAAGCAAAACAGTAATCATAAAACCTCAAACATGGGGATATAAATCCTGTATTAACTCAGGCCTCATTCTTACTGATGAGGGCTTGTGACCCTGCCCCCCCTCTACTGCCCCTCTCTTTTTTTTCTTTTTTGCCTTACTGCTGGTATTAATTTTCACATAGCACAATAGGTGATTGCTTTCTGGGGAGCCACGTTTCCATCTGGTTGCTCTGTGAGACTTAATCCCGCACCCTGCCTGTGATTAAAAAATTACAACTCATTTTCTGTAGAGACCCTCCTAGAACTACATTTTCTGTCTGCGAGGACAGTAGACAAGCAGTACTCGCAATAGTGGAGTGGAGAGGATTTTAAAAACAGTACAAACCTGTGACCTGCATTTTAGAGCTGCGCTAAGCTGCAGTGCAGACAAGCTCAATATCTCTGGAGCTGTTTCTGATGGCGGTAAGTTAAGGGAAAGCTTTAGTGCTAAAAACTCAGCACCTAGCATACTATATCACTTTTGCTAGGTGCATAGTCATGTTTACATTTCACAGTTAATAACTTGGTTCCCATGATCATGGCAGCCCACTGTGGCTCGTTTAAACCATGGTGAGCCATGGCATGTGCTGGGCGGTTTTTGAATATTCAAGCCATAGCCACAGCTTGTCATGTCATCCAAACCTGAATGGGTGGGGTGTGTGCAAGGGTTAAACAACCATCACATAACCCTGGGCCATGGGTTTTGCAAGGGTTGTTTAACCCTTGCACAACCCCCACTGCCCAGGTTCAGACAACACAAGAAGCCGCAACTTGAATATTCATAATGACTGCCCACACACTCTGCAATCTACTTATTTGATCATGAGAACAGGCCCAATAAGTGACTGCATTTAAATTGCTCTCTACCCGCTCCCCAGCCCTAGACTTGGGTACTCTTAGTAATAGCATAGGAGGTTAGCATACTGTGGTATAACAAGACCAAGATCCTTAGGTTTACTACAGGGAGTTTAATATTTTAATGGTTCCTGCCGCATTCTGTGGAATAGATATGTCTATTTCAGACTATTCAAATTCAGCATATCAGTTTAGAAATTACGTGCAGGGACTTGGAGGTATGTATGTAGTAAACTCTAGTTTCCTTCTCAGATTTCACTTTTAAACTATGAAGATGGGGTGTTGGATCCAAGTTCCATTATACCTTTGATTGATGGAGGAACTGAAGGCTTTAAAGGAAATGCTCGTGTGATTATTCCTGGCATGACAGCTTGTATTGAATGCACACTTGAACTTTATCCACCACAGGTAGCTTTAAAAAAAACTAATCTGTCATAGGTAGACTTCTCCTTGTAAAATTCATGTTGAATAATCTTATAATCCTTCTCGCCAGGTAAATTTTCCTATGTGTACAATTGCTTCAATGCCTCGGCTACCAGAACATTGTATTGAGTATGTCAGGATATTGCAGTGGCCCAAGGAACAACCTTTTGGAGGTAATCTATTTTTAAATCTTATTCAAAATAGGAAGCTGAATAGTATAAAAATCCTGCCATACTTTATTTCACTTGCCTTGCAAAATGTGACTTAAAAGTCATGGTAGAGCACCTTCTTCCTGTTGTGACTTTTCTGATTCTCTCAGAGATTTGATTCCAAACACGGAGGCTTCTGAGATTCCTACGCCCTGCTGGGCTGAAGCCAGCAAGGCAGGAGGGGAGGTGATCGTTGCCTTCCTGTCTTCCGATCTTTGCTGCTAGACGGGCTTTTTAGCCTGTCTAGTGAGGGTGCTTTGGGGGGGGGAAAGAGGCTGGAAGAGGCTCAGGATAAATCGTATCCTGGCCTCTCCAGTGTCCTCCCCTTCCCACCCACTGGAATGCCCCCTTTTCCCAATCTCTGCGGTCAATTTTCTGACCTTGAAGAGGTACCCAGCGCGGTTCTCTCTGCGCCTGTGTGAGGGGGCAAAGGAGTGTGCGGTGGATCATCAACTCCCCCTTCTGAAGTCAGAGCACTGTCTCCGACCTCAGAGCAGGGAATCCGAACCATCCTATTGTCCCTGGGACACTCACCCAGGGCCCATAGGACCATAGAAGTAATCTCTAAATTATTTATAAATGTTTTCTTTTTCACAAATCACAACTTTTAATAAACTAATCGTCTTGTAAAATTAATGTATTAGTCAGTCCTCTCTTAATGAGATTTCAAGCAAGTGTTTGATTTCTGAGCCAGGATAAGTTTTAGTTATTAAGAACTATTTCACGTTTAAACAATATGAATTATACATTTTCTTGCAGAAAGTGTTCCCCTAGATGGAGACGACCCAGAGCACATACAATGGATTTTTGAACAGTCTTTAGAAAGAGCATCACAATTTAATATTAAAGGTCTAACCTACAGGCTCACACAAGGTAAGATTCAACAAGAGCTGTCTGTTCAGCTAGTACAGGAGTGGGGGACTTCTTGCCCTTTAGATGCTGTTGGACTCTAATTCCCCAGCAAGCATGGACAATGGTCAGGGGTGATGAAAGTTGTAGTCCAACATTGTAGTTCCCCACCCCTGCACTGGTACTCTGTTCTCTGGAAAACTATGATGGTAAACATAAATATCAAGCTTTAGTTTCTCCTATTCTATAATGGTTTAGGCTGGTGGCTGTAGCTACTACAAAATTCTGTAGATACTCTTCTTAGAATTATTGTTAATCTCTATGGCAGTGTTTTAAGTGTACAAAATGCTTTACTACCGTTACATGTAGAAATAACTTAAAGGTGTGTGGTACTTCTCTCAATGCAGGAGTCGTAAAGCGGATCATTCCAGCTGTAGCTTCTACAAATGCTGTGATTGCAGGTATAGTAATGCAATAAGTAAATTCCTTGTTTGTAATTACATGTTGAACAATAGTGCTGGGGACCCCAGCTGACAACAGCATCTTTTTGTGCTAGTTCTTATGTGCTGTCCAGCTCTTTTATTGTTGTGTATTTAACTGTGTTTTAATGGATCTGTTTTTATGTTATGTTTTAATTAAGATTTTGATTTTATTTTGTATTTTATTATTGTTAATACAATAGCTGTTGTGACAGATTTTCTGTGAAAACCTGTCACACCAGCTAACACTCTTGCTGTTGCACTAGAGATCACTTACACTACCGCAGCATAATTTCTGTTAGCGCTAGTGTCATCTTAGATACTGCCCTCTGAATGCCGTTTTTGGTGGAAAAGCAGGGTCTAAATTAAATTAATGTATATTTAGGCTGAGTATACTTCATACTAGACCAAATATACAAGGAAAAGAGCTTTATAGCACAATCCTATATATGTCTACTTAGATGTAAGTTCCATTGAATTCAATGGTACTTACCTCCAGGTAAGATAGGATTGTAGCTTTCTTTTACAATTCTTAGAAAATTTACATGGAAGTAAATTGCATTGAAATCATTGTGATTTACTGCTAAGTAAACTTTGTTAGAATAAGGCTGTTAAAAGGGAACGGCACAGGTAGTCTAGTGATCTTTCTGGGTTGCCAAATTTTAAGAAGGCACATTTAAATGGGATTTATAGGCAAACTGGATTCTGGCAAAGGGTTAAAATTCTGGCTGAATTTAATAGCAAACTCATCGTAATTGACACCTAGTAGTCTATCATCCCTTGTTTCAAATGAAATCCAGTTTTCTACATATTAAAAATCTGACCATATCCGGCTTTCAGGAGTCATTAAATAGGTAACATACCAATGAGTTTAATGACTGTGACACCAGGTTTTTCCCTTTTTTCTATAAGTGTTATGCTTGATTTGCAATTTTTGCTTTATTGTTCAACTAATTCTGATTGTTTCTCTCTCTCTAGCTGTATGTGCCACTGAAGTCTTTAAAATAGCCACAAGGTAACTTGTTTTCTAATTAAATACTTTTCACGAACATGTTGCTTATAAATTCTAACAGATTTTTTTCATTACAGTGCATATATGCCTCTGAACAACTATTTGGTATTCAATGATGTAGACGGACTCTACACGTACACATTTGAAGCAGAAAAGAAGGTTGGTCTTGCTGCAGAAAATAGTCTTAGATCGTGGTTTATTCTTGGTCCTTAATGACCTTATTCTCTAGTACTGTGCCCAGAACATCTCAAGTCCTTACATAAAGAAGTAACCTAATTCACGTGTCTTACTGTTTACTCTGTAGTTATTGCAGGGGACAGTCATACAGCATACTTGGTGAGAACTCAGCTGTTAAAATCGCTGCAGAAATACAGTGATTTGTTTATGTGGGATTGTTATTAATATGGCAGTTCTCATACTGCCCCCTTTTCAAATCCTGGAGAACAAAGACACACTTACATAAGGGCTGCCATCAAAAATTGTTTAGAAGCTGCAACTAATATGGGCCACTGAGATCATATAAGCCCTATCCTTTGTCAACTTTACTTGCTGTCTGACACTGAAGTGCTCCATTCAAGGTGCTGACTCAGTTCAGGGTGCTGATGATATAGCTTGGGTTTCACATACCTTAGGGAGTCCCCCTTCCTCACTTGTTATAATCTGTGGAAGAGGCCATGCTAACTTGGCTTACATGACACTGATTTATTTACATGCGCTACCATATTAACAACTTCTCTTGCTCTTCTGTAGGAGAACTGTCTTGCTTGCAGCCAGCTCCCTCAAAACATAGAATTTTCTCAATCAGCTAAACTGCAGGAAGTCTTGGATTATTTGACAAACAGTGCTTCACTGTAAGTATGGAATGAATTTGATATGATAAATTCCTTTAAATAATAGAACTCAGATCCTAGAAACATATTCTTAGAGAGCAATCTTAAGGGCGGTTAGCCCAAATGACAGAAGGCTCTGAGTTTGAAGCCCTCTGTCCATCCAAGACCCTGCCGGGCTCCTGCTGACAGGGTGGGAGATAAGATGGAGGCCTTTTTTTTTCTTTTTTTTTGGCCTCCGTTCTTGGTATGGGGATTTTTCATTAGATGGGCATCTAACTTGCTCCCTCTGCTGATAGGGATGGGCTGAGAGGCAGTTGTATCTAGCAGATCCATGGCCTCTCCCCACTCACTGGCTCACCTCCAGCACACCCATTTCCTCCTTTCAAGGTCAGATTCCCCACTTTGAGAGGGAGCCATTGTGGAGCTTTCTGTAGAGTCTCGGAAGTGCTGGCGGGGGTGGGGGAGGGGGGAGACCCACTGCATCCTATGGACCCTCAGATGCTGTCTGAAGATTAAAGATAGTGATGCTTGTTTTAAAAAATTGGTTAGTTGTCTTACTGATTACTGTTTTTCCTGCACAGACAAATGAAGTCTCCTGCGATAACAGCCACAGTGTATGGAGAAATAAAACTCTTTATTTACAGGTGACTAATACATATGTATGGCTAATTTTAGTGTATTTACATGTTTAAGCAAAAATAATACAAAGTCTGTATGTTTCTCCCCCTATCCCAGTCAGTTGCTTCAATTGAAGAACGAACAAGGTCGAACCTTTCAAAGACTTTAAAAGGTAATCAGAACATTATAAATATAAACATTATTAAAAGCATATTGGTTGCATACAGCTGAATTTAAAAAAAACACCCACTTAGTGCACTGCTTAATGTATTTGTGACCCAGCACGCGTTGTAGCTAATCGTGGGTTAATTAACCCAAGATAAGCTGCTCTGTACTGCAAACTGACCCTTGATATCGATCAGATATACTGGAGTTGTAAGGAAACTTTTATCAGTAGTTCTCCAGAGTTGCTTCCTTACATGGTTAGTTTCAGGGGGACTTGATTCCTGTACTATGAAGTCACGTGATGAGCCTGTGGGAAAATGCAATGTACTGTGTTGCCACATAATTAAATGTGGTGGAATCCTGTTTATGCATCAAATTACCCTTAAATATATAGGTGGGAAGCAGCTCTAATACTGTTAAGATGTGTGCATGCAAGATGAGAGAGAAGCCAATAGAACAGAAGATTTGACTGGTCATTCTCTTGATCTCCACCAAAGTATGTACTGTATCAGCTCAGCTGTACGCTACATCACTGAAGAAGACACTGGTTCAGCTTGTCTGAGTGTGGAAAGCTAAGCAGGGTCAAGCCTGGTTGTTACTTGGATGGGAGACCCCTCCTCTAGTTTCCTGCATTGAGCATGGGGTTCGACCCGATAGCCTTGTAGGCTCCTTCCAACTCTATGATCTATGAAATCTATGACTTATCTAAAGTCACAGGGATTGCTACTTGGCTACATCATGCCCAAGTCAATTAAGTCCCATCAGTTTTTCAATGAAAGAGTAATTTAAGTGCATATTAACTCACACAGAAATTAATGGGACTTAAAAAGATGCTTAACTTGATGGTGTTCGTAGTGGAGCACAGGAATGGATATATGTCCACTCAGTGGCAGAGGCTGACAGCTTGGTTTGTAGGCAAGACAGCTTGAAGACAGTAAACAGGAAAGATCAGAATAATTTATTACTGTTAATGTTGTTTACATAGCACCATTTATGTATATGGCACTTTTCAAAGAATAGCTATGACAGATTCCTACCCCAAGAGGCTTACAATCCATCCATTTATTGTTAATATGTAATATTAATTTATATTGTGGGAAGGTAGTCAAGGAGACCAGTCTATGGCACACATAGCTTAGATGTGCTTTAATTGATGGTAAGGCAGTTAAAGCAGTTAAACTTTAACTTACCATCAGTTAAAGCACATGCAAGCTATATTTAATAACCAACAGCATATGGAAGACCTCTAGAAATAAGCTTGTTTGTTCTGAGCTGGGTTGATTTGTGTTTACAGCAAGGAGAGAATACACTTAAACATCAATCCTAAACATTTGATCTTTGCCAGCGGTACCATAATTTCCCCCAGAATGTTGGCATAAAATCATGCATTGGTGTACAACCCCACCCTTTGCACTTTGCACTTACATACTAGTGTTTCTAAATAGTCATGTTCCATTTTTGTAATCAGCATTGATGTCAATGTGGTTGTATTCCTCTTTGGACCCTCATGATTGCTAGGGCTGCATTTAATCACCTAAACCTACGGTAATCACCGACTGCATCTTGCCCCTCTCCCCCATTAATTGATAGGGCTTACAAAAAGCAAAGACTTTGGGACTTGCCACTCCTGATAGCATTGCTGTGCTGGCTTCTTCCTGCACTAGGTTTCATGAAGAAAGATAAATATTCCTTTCATTGTATATTCAAAGCTAGCTGTTCGCTCTTTTGAGTAAAACTATAGTATAACTTCCATTCTGATAATGAGAACCACAGGCACCAAACTGTACACTCCAGTCCAAACCTTTCTTGGGTGTACAGACCTATTTATTCAGTTCTGAGGATACAGATCTAAATTTTTAATCAATTGGTAACTGTAATGTTTATACATCAACACTCGGGCAATTGTCCTACCGAAAGCAAAATGACATTTACTGCTTTCACATTGAATTGTTTGAGTGAAGGCTTTCTTGTGTTGTCAGTTGCACATTTTCCATAAAAAACTCATAACTGTTTCTTGTTACAGAATTGGGACTTGTTGATGGTCAGGAACTTGCAGTTGCAGATGTCACTACACCTCAGACTGTACTGTTCAAACTTCATTTTACTACTTGATATAAATGCAAGAGGTGTAAACATGCACTGAAGAAAGTTTGCACAACTTGTACAACTACTGTTGTGCACTAGGGAGCGGGAAGATGAGTTATCCAGAACTGATCTCTATTAATACAAGCATTGCTGGAAGTTAGTTTACTCTGAATAAATTGCTCTTATTTTAGAACTGTCTTTGAAAACCAATATTTGGTTGATAACTGTATAAAAGCTCTCTAATGTACAGAAATCTGATGTATAGCATTTTTTTCCAATTTGTAATTACACTAAATGAATGCCAACACTCTTTCCTGCATGTGGAATCTCATGGTGGTCAATAGATTAGTTCTTGAAGCACCTATGAACCCTCTGAATGTACACAGTAACATGAACAAGATTTTAAATTACATTTTAGAATCTATGTACAATTAAGTTCAGGCTACCCAACAGTCAAATTAAATGAGCCTATTTCTTGCTTTAATGTCTTTATTGAGCTATTTGTCAGATATTAAGTATTGCCAAAACATACTGTAATTTTTCAAAATATGGAGTGTACTTAAATGACCACCTGTAGATGAGCATTAAATACTTCATTTGTATATTTGTAAGTATTACCAGCTACTATGCATGGTGCTGCCCACTGATACTCAAGACTGATGTTTCACTGTTAGCGTATTTATTATTTCATTTGCTTGAGTCATGTTGAGCTGTTCTGCCAAGTTGGGGCTGGGGCTGTTGTGGATATTATGCTCCCCTCCTTCTCTTCTGTGCTGTATGGTTCCATGTAGAAGCAGTTGTGTCTTGAAGCTTATGCTGGTAGTGGGATGGGAGAGATATGTGTAAGGAAAGAAGCTTATATTAAAAGTTAACTATTGTCTCTTTAATGTCTGAGTAGTTGTACTTTTCCTGGGGGTAGGTGGAGACATTAGTTATAACTTTAACAATCCTCTGAAGTTCCAGAATGATCAAGAGTGGAAGCAGCAGCAGGTAGTAACTAAATCGTTGTCTCCTTTGCAGAATGTGATGATACAGGGGTGGTCTAAATGGGGCTCCATGGAAATGTTTATTTAACCAATGGTATTTTTATTTACAATCTTAGTACCGAGCAGCCCAGGTTTTAAAGTGCATCTAAAATAAACAAAGTGTCATGTCCGGTTGCAAGAAATTAAAGAGAGGGGAAGGTTAATGAGGTATGCAATGCTAAATACAGACATGGCCTCATGTGGTTAAGAACATAAGAAGAGCCATGCTGGATCAGGCCAAGGGGCCATTTAGTCCAGCATTCTGTTGACACAGTGGCTGACCCACAGGAAACCCACAAGCAGGACATGAGTGTAGCAGCACCCTCCTGCCCATGTTCCCCAGCAACTGGAGTACATATCCACACTGTCTCTGATACTGGAGGCAGCATATAGCCATCAGGACTAGTAGCCATTGATAGCCTCATCTTCCATGAATTTGTCCAATCCTCCTTTAAAGCCTTCCAAGTTGGTGGCCATCATTACACATTGTGGAAGTGAATTCCATCGTTTAACCATGTGCTCTGTGAAGAAGCTCTTATCTCTCCTAAATCTCCCACCAATCAGTTTCATGGGATGACCCCAGGTTCTAGTATTATATGAGAGGGAGAAAAATGTCTCTTTATCCACTTTCTCCACACCATGCACAATTCTGTTCACCTCTCCCTTACTCGCCTCTTTTCTAAGCTAAACAATCTCAGCTGGTTCTACTAAGCCGAAGAATGACAGCCTGTATTGGACGAGACGGAAACCTCTGGGCTGACGTCACGACGGCAGAAGCGGGGGGGGGGAGGGAGAAGGCTTCAGTGTAAGCCTGGCTTGCTGTGCTCTACGATGACTGACGCTTTTGGTGACTATGGCAACAGGGTTCGGCGTCACGTGAGTGGCACCCGCGAGCGAGGGCGCCGGCGCCGGCTTGTTTTGCTACGTGGAAGCTGAGGGGCCTTGGCGCATGCGCGGTAGAGCGGCTTTCCTGCCTGGCGAGCTGCCCTATCCGGGTTCGTCGCTTGCCTCATGGCTGCCGACGGACGGCGGGGCGCAGGTTGTGGCTCCAGCTACGGCTGAGGGGAGAAAGCGGTGGGTCGGTGGGGCGCACGGTGGCTGCCTGGCTGAGCGGAGGGAGATGAGTTGGTTCAACGCCTCGCAGCTCTCGACCTTCGCCAAGCAGGCTCTGTCGCAAGCGCAGAAGTCCATCGACCGGGTGCTGGACATTCAGGCCGAGGAGGAGGAGGAGGGCGAGGGGGGGCCTGTCCGGACCGCCCTGTCCCGACCCGGAGAGGCTGGTAGGTGTTGTGGAGAAAGAGGAGGGGCTCGCCTCGCCCGGCCCCTCTCCGCGATATCCGTGACTAGGCTGGTGCACCCCCAGCCCCACCCGCGTTTCTCATTCATTGTCGAGCACAACAATTGTACAGCGCAAGTGAGGCGAATATCTCCATCAGCCTCGCTTGTACGGTGACGCCACTTAATCGCCTCGGGGTGGGTTTTTTTCCTGCCCCTCCCCTTTTGTTGTTTTTAGTGGCGTCCACTTTGTTCTGAAGGCCACACTCCTGTGTATACTTCTGAGTGAGCCCCGTTGAACACAGTGGCAAGTAAGAAGGCTATGTTAATCATCAATAATTCTCTGTTCAGACTGTCTGAGTGTATATGATGAATACACATCACACATGCGTGTGAGGAATTGGCAAAGTAGAGATCAACCAGGAAAAGAACTTACATACTACGTGATCAGGTGTTTTTGGTCCCATGCCCCACCTATCCCCTGAATTACCTTCGTATGTACTCCCAGTTAAGTATAGGGTTGTGGTGGTCTGAAGCCAGATTTATCTTATTACTAACCTGGTAATTTCCTCATTTAATTTTCCTTAGCTATACTCATATTTTTGTTTCATATTTCTTAGTTACACACTTCCATTTTCTTTCATATGCTTAGCTTTTATTTGCTTATGTATTTGAACTTATTTCCTGGCCTGTCCCATCCCAAGGGATCAGGACAGGTGGACTAACATCAGATTGCAGACAGACATTTGGAGAATATCACACTTCTTGCATCATTAATTTACCTGCTGTAGTTGTGTTGCAGTATAGTTTTCCTGTTCTCATTTTCTTATAGTGGGCTCTGCACTCGTTTATGTACTTTGTTGAACACTCTTATAACATTGCTTCTCTTGGTTCACCTCGTACACAGCAGATCACGCCTATGTACTCTGTTTTAATAATGTCAGCATAAATATTACATTGTGGCATTGTAATTACAGTAACTGGTCCCAGAGGGGATTTGGACTTGTTTTTCTCAAGCAGCAACTAGCCATGTGAAATAGCAAAACAGATAAGTTAAATTATTGAATGTAGTACTGAAATACTAGAAAGGCACCAGTTTATCAGTCTTCAGTTATCTTGTTTGCTGGTAGAGCAGTGTGGTTAAATAGTATTAAGGATTAATGTAATTTATATTGTAATCTTTAGAATGAGTCCGCATAATTACAGCCAGCCTCCTCCCCCCAACATCTAGGGTCTCTTCTCCAGCACAAGTGTTCAGCCAATTTCCCATTCTTGCCTTCATATTGCTTGGAGCCGATGGTACTTGCCACTAATATGCAAACACATGTGTGCACACACACGCACGCATCTCCCCTAACATTAGGCAAAATAAACACATGCTGTGTCATTATGTTCACCATTTTCCTGCCCTACTTCATTGGCTGCTGCTTACAGGGGGTAGGGCAACACTGAGTATGAGGTTCTATCCTGTGTATCACTTATCAAATGTTATGGGGGGAAGGAGGGAGGGAGAACGAACGTGGGTTGGCAGCTGTAGTTGTGTTGCAGTATAGTCTCCCTGTTCTCATTTTTCTATAGTGGACTCTGCACTCACTTGTTTATATACTTTGTTGAGCACTCTCATAACATTGCTTTCATGCCTTTGTTAGTTCACCTTGCACACAGAAGAGCATGCCTATGTACTTTGTATTAATAACTGCAGCATAAAGTTATTGTGGCACACATATCCTGTAAACAGTAGATAGGCCTTCGGTTTTGTATTTCTTTTGCATACTTAGCCTGTCACTGTCACACTTCTCATTCCATAATCTTTTCTCCATAATCACAGTACCTATCAACTGCCGGCCATGACAGGCATTCACACATTATTATCTACTGCACCAATTGGAGTTGGAGTCCAACAGCATCTAGAGGACTGTACTTTCCCCAACCCTGTCCTACACAGACATTTTTGATGATATGTCAGATCAAAATTAGAGACTTTAGATATATGACTTCTGAAATAAGGGCCACTAACATCCTTCTTGTAGGGTTGTTGTGGTCTGAAGTCATAGGGTTGTGGTGGTTTGAAGTCAGATTTATCTTATATTATGGCCTTTCCCATTGGTGCCCTCCAGATGTTTTGGACTGCAACTCCCATCAGCCCTAGCCAGCAGGGGCCCATTGGTTAGGGATGATGGGTGATGTAGACCAAAACATCTGGACAGCACCAGGTTGGGGAAAGTGAAATGCTTTTTATCTGGCAACAATCCTTCCCATTCCAGCTTTTCCTTACATGTTCTCTCAGGGAGCACACTCAAGCCCTTTACCAACCCTTTAATATGTCTATGCATGGTGATACCAGTTCAGTGATTGTGGGTATGAAATCATGGAATGATGGTTAATTTTAGTATTGGATTCGTATCCTCAATCATTCTTACCCTTTTTCTTTTTCATTTCCTTGTTCTACAAACTGTTTGTACACTTCTTCCTGATTTATTTACTTTATAATTTTCTTTGTGCCTGTGGCTCATGCTGGCTCAGCTTGTCTGAGCAGTGGAAAGCTAAGCAGGGTCAGAGGCCTGGTTATTACTTGGATGGGAGACCCCTCCTCTAGTCTCCTGCATTGAGCAGGGAGTTGGACTCGATGGCCTTGTAGGCCCCTTCCAACTCTATAATCTATGAATCCTACTCCTCTCATGATTGTTTGCTTTGTTAGTCATCACATGGCTAGTTTGCCCAGGACTTGCTTAGGGCTACACAACTAACTCTGCTTGCTTTAACCCCATAAGTGAGCATTATGTAGGTATGAGATGACATTGCTGTTCCTATACTTGGGGTATCTTAGGAATATGGTCCAACAACTACAGTGGGTAAAAGCTCTGTGTTCTTTAAGATGCATGTTGTGCACTCCATATCTGCACTAGAGCTTCCAGTGATCAAACAGATGCCTGTTTGTACATTTTGCTCAGGCAAATGCACCAAAAAATGTATTGGCCATAATGATTTACAACTGACTTATATCTACCTCATGTTAATAATGCTGAGCATCAGGGTGACATTCTATTAAAACAGCTTACAACTTTAGCTTTTTGCTTTCATGACATTGGTATATTAGACTAGTGTGAAGAGAAGTTCCACTTTGAGCTATATCTAAAATGTGGTATGTTATTTGTGAAGGAAGGTTGTGTTCAGCTCCCAGAAACCTTCTGTGTCTGGGTGGAGGCACAAGAGTGGAATAAGTAGGCCATAGCTGTGCAAGGTGTAAAGTGGGAGTGTGTTTATGCAGAAAGGTGAAATTAGGATTAACAATGCAAGGTAGTTTTTATAACTTGTAAAGATTAGGGTAAGAAAACTAAAAATACTTGTTATTATTTCCTCAACTGGTATGTCATTGGAAGAGCTACATATCTTGAGTATGCATTAACTTCTTGTGTGCATATGCTCTCTCTAATTCATCTGGTAATGCAAAAGATTTGAACTATAGAAACCTTTTGAGGTTTTGTTTGCATTTCTGTGGTGGTGGGGAGTGCTATGTCAATATTTTGGATACAAAACTGTCTTTAGATTTTTAGAGTTACCAATATAAAAGAAAGGATGTGACCCTCTCCTCATGTTATGCTAGCTGGATGAGGATAGGATCTCTTCTAAAGCCCCTTACATAAATGGAGCAGAACATGTTTTATGGACATTGATAGGTTATCATTGTAAGAGAGATGGCACATGTCTCTGTGGTAATAGTGGATAGTGGAACCCTTGGGAATGTAGTAAAGTTGCTTTACTCAAAAGCGATACCCTCATTGAGGACAGTTGGTATGTAGAGAGTGCATGATTTATGGTTTATCATTACGTGAATGCGTCTTGGGCTCATGTGCTCTCCCTCTTCCCCCTCTGGTGGAAGTTTTCACTTCAGTTTTCAATTAACCAGTTTAGCGTTATGTCTGAAACCTAAACTGTAGCTAATCTTAACTAGGATCCATTGAAATCCAGCTTCATAAGCCACAGTTATAAGTCGACTTTTTTTTAGTAAATCATAGTTAAGACTAACCACAACACAGTTTGTCTGGGTTTAGACATAATGCTAAACTGTGATTACTTTAAAATGGAAGCAAAAGCTTCCTTGCATGGGAGGAGGGTAGTGGAGAGCTGAGGAGCTCAAGGTTCATTCACATAACAATAAACCATAGTTTATTGTCATGTCTGAATGTAACTGATATCACCAGGTGCAAAAGACTTTTTCCCCACCCCTCTCTTGGTGTGTGCATGCACATAGCCATACACACACTTAAACACAAACACACCAACAAGCAGGGAGATTTAATGTTTTTTGGAAGGGATCACACAGAAATTATGGCAAAAGGGATCACATCAGCAGGGACCAAGAGATGAGTTTACATTCCTAACAGCCAACAGAGGCCTCTTTTGGGTAAGGAACCCAAATTGTTAGGAAGCACAGTGCAATGAGATGTACTTCTTTAGAGATCATGACTTGTGCACATCAGAGGTGTGGTGGAAGGATAGAGAACTTATTGCTAGCAAAGAACTGTTGTAGATATATGCTACTGTCCTCATTGCTGTAATTATGAATGTACTGACTATATTAAATGTTGGGTGGTCACATGGTTCTTTTATGTGCTGCCTACTCATCTGTTTGTAAGAGTTGTGCTTTTTTATTTATACATTTTTTTATTTGTCTTTCCTCATTTTGTTGTAGGAACAGATTCTCTTACAAGTGAAGGATGGGATGAGTCTACCTGGGGGGCAAACTCAAATATAGAACCTCAGAGTGAGCCAACATCATCTCCTACAGCCATCACCAGACCAGTTAGGAGGACTGTGGTAGATGAAACAGAAAACTTCTTTAGTGCCTTTCTTTCACCAACGGATGTTCAGAGCATTCAGCAAAGTCTAGTGGTATCTAAGCCTCCCACCAAATCACAGCGACCCAAAGAAGAAGTAAAAAACACACTACAGGAATCTCTGCACACTGACCTGCCAGAAGCGGAAGCAAAAGATTTCTCTGTAATTTCACCTGTGGAATTGAAAACCTTCATTAATTCCCAGGAAAAGCTAGAAGAAAATAATTTAGTACTTAATACTGAAGATAAGCATGATGAAAACAACAGTAAAGACACTGATCAAAAGGCATCTCCTCAGAATCTCAAGGTAGCAGAATCCACTGCTATTGTAAAATCAAGTTCAGAAAGTGATGGACCTGGGCATGTGCCTGACATTTCTGCACAACTTCTGTCTGCAGAGACGAAGAATGTAGGTTTGGAAACTAAAGAGCGAAAAAGCGAGGACAGTTTGGAAACTAAAGAGCGAAAAAGCGAGGATAGTTTGGAAACTAAAGAGCGAAAAAGCGAGGACAGGCAAAGCAATACACCTTCACCTCCAGTTAGCACTTTCTCCTCAGGGACATCCACAACTAGTGATATTGAAGTTTTGGACCATGAAAGTGTAATAAGCGAGAGCTCAGTAAGCTCAAGGCAAGAGGCTGCTGATTCAAAAGCCAGTCTTCATCTGATGCAAAATTCTTTTCAACTTCTATCAGCATCTGCTTGCACAGAATATAATCGACTAGATGACTTTCAGAAATTGACTGAGAGTTGCTGCTCCTCAGATGCTTTTGAAAGGATAGACTCATTTAGTGTGCAGTCTTTGGATAGTCGGAGTGTAAGCGAAATAAACTCAGATGATGAATTGTCAGGTAGGGGATGCGTTTTAGCATCTGTCGCCATCAGCCCTTCAACAATAAAAAGTGATGAGGCTGAACCTATAAAAAGCAAGTCCGAACACATCTTAAATGAGACCCTTGTATTACCCACAGAAGAAACAGAAATGGAGGAAAGTGGGCGAAGTGCAACTCCTGTTAACTCTGAGCAACCTGATGTCTTGGCTGGTTCTGAGCAAACTGGAGAAGGGCAGACCCAGAAGGAGGAGATGGTAGTATATCGGCCCAGTGCTGAAAAGTTATCCAGTGTAGAGTGTGAAAAAGAAGAGCTTTGTAAGGTAACCCGAGAATTGACATTCACAGAGTTTTTCTGCTGCCCTCTTCGCATGGTTATTGGCCATATTTGTGCAGGAGAAAGATGCAGTTAAGGTTCTTCAGTCAGGTTGCCAGTGGCAGCTTGGTTGCTGGTCTCCTTCTGTTTCTGTTTTGATGTTATTGAATGATACTTTGGGTGGAGCTTGCTGATTTTTGTACGTGTTTGCATGTCTCTGTCTGCCTAATATGAATATGTGGCGGGGTGTTGTGGAAGGAGAAGAGATTGATTTATTGTAAAATAACTTCTGCAACTCTAATCCTTATGTACGCACACAATTGAATCCTGTGGATTCAGTAAAAGCTGCAGTTGCTTCAGGTTTGGTCAGGTGTTCTTTTAAAATCCAGCCCAAATAATCTACCATAGAAAATTGTTCCGTTAGAAACAAATTTGGTCTTTATTTTCTAGTGGAAGTAGCTACATGTTCAGACTAAGAGCATTCTACATTATTTATTTATGTATGTATTTTATTTCATGTACAGTAATACCTTGGATTACAAGTAACTTGGTTTGAGAGCGTTTTGCAAGACAAGCAAAATTTTTAATATTTATTTATTTTATTTTTACTTGATATACAAGCGTCGTCTTGCAATACAAGTATTGTAGTATGGCTTAAATTAAAAATCTCTGTACAAATTTTTTTGGGGGGATTTCGTTTTGATATAAGAGTGTTTTGGATTACAAGCACCTTTCCGGAACGAATTATGCTCTCAATCCAAGGCATGACTGTATATCACATCTTTCCTGCAAGGAGCCTCAAGGGGGTGTACATAATTCCCTCACCATCCACATCTTATCCTTGCAACAACCCTGTGAGGTAGGTTAGGCTAGAGAGAGTGGCCTGGCCCAGGGTCACCCAGTGTGCTTTGTGGCTGAGCAAGGAACTTGGGTTTCTCCAGACCTAGTCTGACACTCTGAGCAGAACACCACACCACACATACTGTGGTCTTGATTGTACTGAACAAAGAAAATAGGTGGCAATGAATTAGTATCCCTTGGGAAAGTCCAAAAACAGCCACAGCATATAGAATGTGAAATATATTTATGTTGCTTAGGAAAATAATTGAGAGGAACTTGGGGCTTTGCTTCTACTGTCAATGCTGTCCAAAGAGACCTTATAGCCATTATATGTTTCTTACCTCCTGTCTAAAATCTTCTTCAGATTATTGATTCATTGACGGAGAAACTGGAGATGAGGGAAACTCGGCTATTAAGCATTAGTAAAGAGAAGGCATGCCTAGAAGAAGCTTGTGATAACCTTAAAGAGTAAGTTTCAGTTGAAAGCATTCATTTTGAGTCTACAGATCAAATTGTGAACCATTTGCTCAATAAATGCATTTTGCTGCCTTTTGTATAATACAGATTTTTGTGTATTTAAGCTTAATGGATTGTAACAGCTCATTTAAGAACTTGACCGAGGTTATTAAACAGGGGTCTTCAAACTAGGGCCCGCGGGCCTGGATCCGGCCCAGCGTGCCCTTCCATCCGGCCCGGCAGCTGTCCGCGCGGGCTCACTAATAGTTAATCTTCGCTCTCCGCAGAGAGCTGGCTGCACGGGCCGCGCCACCTGTGGTGGTCCCGTCGCGTCACTTCCGGCTCCGCTTTTCTTTTGAGACAGTACAAACTTTCCAAACTTCACCCATCCACTCAAAGCCCGAAGCCCCGCTGCTGCCGCCGGAGCTGCGTCATCCTGCTGCGCTCCATTGCGCTGCACCCCCGCGCTCTGTTTTTGGCAGGGGGAAACCAGGGCAACAGGGCTGTTTATGTGATGGGTGAAGTTTGGAAAGTTTGTACTGTCTCAAAAGAAAAGCGGAGGGCGGTGGGAGGCAGTTGTACAGCGATAGAAGCAGCAGCAACAAGAGGCGAAAGACCGCCACCCTAAGTGATAACCAGGGTAAGTCATTCAGAGTTGATCCTGATGAACCTTGAGAAGTGTTGGGGAAGTGGGTTGTAGGGGAAGCGGAGCGGTCTGAGATAGAACGGGATATTTGGGGAGGGGGTTTGGATATCTGGGGTGGGAACTGTTGGTTTCTACCCCGGATACGCAGCCCCCAAATATCACCCTGTTGATTACAGAAGGGTTGGTCAGCCCAAGGGGAACGGTTGTGCTGACATGAATCTATGGGACATAGGATTGGCGGGGTAGGCTTGGCTGGATATTTGCTATCTTTAATACTTTTTAAAAAATAATGTTGTGTTTTGATTTTGTTATGGCCGGTCACCACTCTGGAATTTTTTTAGATGTAGTGTGGTCTATAAATACGATGTGTGTGGGGGAAGTGCTTATGGGGCAGGAGCTGAGAGAGGACTTGTGGGGTGTTGCGCTTCACAAGAGGGGGTGATCTACAGATGGGGCATAGATGTGGGGTGTTCTCGGTGCTAACTGAAGTGAGACTGGTGCAAGGCTGACTTTGGGCCAGTCACTGACTCTCAGTTTAACCTACCTCACAGGGTTATTGTGAGGATAAAATGGAGAGGAGGATTATGTAAGCCACCTACATAATGGTGGGGGAGACGCGGCAGAGCTGGCGGTGGCGGGGTGTGAGCCGCATGGAGCCCGGCGAGCCTAACCACTATGCCACACTGGCTCTCACTATGTTCTCTGGGTACCAGGTCTTCCTGACCTACCCCAGGGAATGGGTTTGTACTTTTAAGGCTGTGATCCTTTGTAAACTTACCTGGGGAGAAAGTCTCCTTGAATGCAGTGAAACTTACTTCCAAGTAGACATGCATAAGATGAGGCTGTAAGGCTGCAATCTTATGCACATTTATGTGGAACAAAGTTGCAGGATGTGGACCACCAGCTCTGTGGCTGGTAAATACTGCTTATCACTCATACTAAAAATATTGTATTGTCTTTTCCTCTTTTTTTTGCGCTACAAATAACATGTGCAGTGTGCAAATCAAGCTTTTCTATACCTTTTTAAAATTTTATGTATTTCAATTTTAGACAGCAAATTAATTTATAATTAATTTATAATAACCTTCCATTTTATCAAGTAAAAAAAAAGGACCCGGGTCCTTTTTTTTTTACTTGATCCATTCGTTCATATTTTTTTCAAACTATAGTCCGGCCCCCCAACAGTCTGAGGGACAATGAACTGGCCCCCTGTTTAAAAAGTTTGAGGACCCCTGTTATTAAATATCAGTGATTAGTATGGCACTGAATGGAATCACTTAAAAGCCAAAATAAATATTTGTGCATTAACATGGAATTGGTAGGCTTGCCTCTTTTACTAATTGTTATAAGTATGGATGGAGCTTCTGGTATTTGAGGTCAGATAATGCTACTCCCTGCATAAATCTTGCATGCAGTTTGAAATGCCAAGTACATTTGTAATGATGCAGATATTTTATGTTTAGTGAAATCTTCAAAATAAAAGATGAGAACAGTAACATTTCATCTCTGAAAGAAGAGTTTGCTCAGCGAATAGCAGATGCAGAGAAAAAGGTTCAGTTAGCATGCAAAGAGAGAGATACGGCTAAAAAAGTAAGTTGTTCTTCTGTGTACGAATTAGTAATTTTATCCACCTTCATAGTTTGGCCTATGGAATAGATATCTCTGGTGGAACAGGATTTCTCCGCCCTCTCCTCTCCCCAGCAGCTCCCCCCACATGTGTCCTCCAAAACTGCTCTAGAGGGTTGGGGACCCTCCGGAGCAGATTTGGAAGGTACACAGCAGGATTGCAGGGGAACAGAGAGGACTCAGAAGGATTATGGGTCCAAGCCTATTTTTAAAAAAGATAGTGTTACTCCGGGATTTCTTGGAATCAGATCACAAGGCCTGATATAGGTTGAGATGATATAATGGGCAGGAGCCACCATAAATTCATAGGAATCCATGTGGATATTGTTAGGAAAAAATGCCTGATGCTAACACATAATTCCAGCATCATTCCGTAATGAACTGGATATCATTAACATAAAAGTTATGAACATGTACTAGGATAAACGTTCTTATATTTTGTCATAGTAAGCCTCTTTACGTTAAAAAGTTCAGGCAACAATCCCTAATTCAAGCTGAAGACGATCAAAGTGTCTGCATAGAAAGGCAGATTACTGCTGCATCTGCATCCTTCTCTTGATGTATGAAAGAGATCTTGAGGGAAGGGAGATGGAGTCTCCTCTCCATCCTGAAAGTCATAGGCAATGATTCAAAGAACAATGGGAGCTTCATATTTATTTTTGGTTTTTTGTGATATAGTGTAGGTGATAGCTAAACAATGAGAAAAAGTAAAAAAGAAAAAGTCCATTGAGCTAGCATAAGTCTGCTGCATGAGCCGATGTAGTTCTTTGGATTTTGGCTATAGATTTTAACCAGAGGTAGTTGTGAGCTGTAAGTCAAGTATGCTATACCTACCTAGTCTGAAAGGATAGTGGAGGCGCCTTTACTTCCATTAGCAACTGCTCATGCCTTCCACTTGGAAAACCATGCTTCTCAGCTTGGGTTGTGGGGTGCAATGTAGGATGGAGATTTGGCTATAGATTGAAATTCACCTTTTTATCCGAAAGGTCAGTCAAGCAATTTATGTTTGAGCACTAAAGGGTAGGAGTGCCTGCTTAAGGTGGATCTGATTAAAATGTTTAAAACAGCGTAAGCTATCAGCTTTTAAAACTTCCCCAGAATTAAAAAAATTCTGAGCCATTGGATTTCATATAGAAGTAATACTTCAAAATTTCTCCATATACAGAGGATTTGGGGTAGGTACAGGTTGACAGTTGATGTTTTTGTAACTTTAAAATGTTTTGTTTAAGATATCTTTTGGCTCTCAGACCACTGTCCTTGGGTCACTACAAATCATGAGATGCACCAATTGGTATGTTCATCCTCCCCCAGATTCTGGATATTGTGCTGGTCCTTTTGTAGTCCCTGACGCCTGCGCCAAGGGGCTTGTCAGAACTGTTCAGTTTGGTCTCAAGAAACCGAGGAGTCAGCTCCAAGATTGCTTATAAGGAGACGGCTCTATTGAGTAACTTTTCAGCATGCATGAGTACTCAGACAAAGACTTGGAACAGACAAGCGCGCCCAGTGTCTGAACAGTGAACAAAGCAGGCAGTAGCTTCTTATACACTTTTGCTGTTTACACTTAATGCTAGCCGCTGAGCTATACATCATGACTACTAACTGTTTGAAGCTGACAGTTAAGCAAAACATTACTGCCAAGCTAATGAGCAGGGTGAGCAATGTTGGCACAAGCGTTCGCCATGGGGCCTGGTATCCATGCTTGGCCTTGGTTCCCATCATAGCTGGCCATTGGGCAGGCGCACCTGGTGCTGGTTCTCAGCATAGTAGGCTTAAACACAGATAAGCGCGGCTCGCTCTGCATGCCAAGAACCAATTAAAGCTTGCCCAGTCCTTTGACCCATGTCTTGTATCTGAAACACGAGGGGAGGGCTGTGCTGGAGCAGCAGGCAGGCAGCTGAGGAGAGACAGAGACACTGGAATTGCTCTCAGAGGCCCAACATGGCTGCTCTCTGGTCAAGGGCCTAGCATGAGTGTGCCCAGGCCCAACATGTGTGATGGGGTCTGGTATCTATACTTGATTGTTCCTTGACCCATCTCTTATGCTGGGAACCAAAGCAGCCTCTCACAGTATAGGCATGCAGGGAAGAGAGAGATGCTAAGATGCTTTCTAGGCCTCTCTCAGGCCCAAGGAGAATGGAAGGCAATTCTAGAATCAAAATGGATTCTCACAGGCCCTACAAATATATGTGTTACGGTAATTACTAGGGCATTAACAAACAACTATGTTTTTTGTAATGAGGAAAGCCCCACATAGTTTAAAGCAAACATTTTTAAAAGTCATGGTCAAATGTATAAATAGTTCAGAGAATAAATGATTTGTGTTCCTTTTTTAGGAAGTAAAGATCCTCAAAGAAGATCTAGCAACTAGATTGAACAGTAATGAAACTGCTGAACTACTTAAGGAGAAAGATGAACAAATTAAAGGATTAATGGAAGAAGGTGGGTATGAGTTAACATTCATAACAGCAGATACTTGGAAACTGGCTGTATGTGTTCCTTCAAATGTCTTTAAAGTGATTCTGTTGGAAATATGTTTTGACTACAGCACTTAACTGGGAGGGGATGATGGAACCTTCCCTCCTCAACCCTATATTTTCAAGAAACTAGTTTGGTCCTGAACAACTCTATCAGATCTATGAAATCTATGAAATCTATGAAATGAACCTGTGCTGCTTCCCACTCCTTGATTTTATAGTCTATGGCTTGTTCTAGGGGTTGTTTGACTCACGATGCATTGCCATGTCGTCCAAATCCGGTGGAGCAATTTCATTGTGGGTTACAGGGATTAGCTAGTGAGCCACTCAATAAGAGTGGCAAAAACCTCCTTGCTGTTCTGCACGATCTCACCCGTGCTGCTGCCAGCCCCTCCAACAATGCCCAAGTGGCACTTTGGAGCGACTGTCACTGGTTTGCCACCTTATTTTTAATTTTTTTAGGCCCCAGAAATGTGTGCAAATGTCTTAATTTTTTATTTTTTTTATTTTTGGGGGGTTGGTTAGTCTTTCACGATTGCACAAGTGAGCTCTTATGGCTGTCCGATATATGTAGTCTTGCCTGGTCAATGTACTTGTCAGTTTCAGCTGTCAAATGGTAACAGATTGACAAGGCAAGACTGCATAGAGGCTAAATTGCAAACAGTTGACAGTGGTCAGTTGCATAGATGTCAATTGGAAAGCACTGACAAAAGGGGGAAAAGCGGCAGAGTAGGTGCACCAAAAGTGGGTGGGTATAAGATCTTCCCCTTGGCAATGTAATCCTCTAGATTTCTAGTGTTGAACTGACTCTTCTCAGTGCCCTCCACCGTTTTGACACTTCCCCAAGTTTCCAGTTAGTCCAGAAAGAGGAGATCTTAAGGCCACCTTGTTTCTGCGGCTCCTTTTCGGTGCTGTTACTGCAGTTCCCTGACAGCTGTCATCAAACCCTGAGAAGGCGGCTGAATGGGATGGAGTGAATGGAGCCACATTGAGGGGGGGGACCCCATTTGATCCGTCCTGTTCTGCTACCTCTAAGGGTTTTTTATTAAAAAAAAAACTCTGGGAAATTTGCACATATTTTAGGACAGGGAAATATACACAGATTTCATGGCTCGGAAGTAAATGGGGGCGGGGGATATAGTGCAAGTTACTGCAGGTGTTCAAATTTCCCCTCCATTTACTTCCCAGCTATTAAATTTGCTTATATTTCTTCGGGGTGGGTGGGTTTAGAACTGTCAGGGAACCGCAGTAACCACAGAAGTAAGTACTTCAAAAAGGAGCTGCGAAAGTGGGGGTTGGGAGAGTTAATATCTCCCCTTTCTGAAGTAGCTAGAGACTCGGGGAAGGTTGAAAAGGTGGAGGGCACTGAGAAGTGTCAGTTCTACACTTAAAATAGAGGGGATGGCATTGCTAAAGAGGAAAAATTGCTCCCTTCCCCCCTTTGGTACACCTACTTTTGCTGCTTTCCCCCGTTTACCAGTGCTTTTCAATTGACAACTTGGCAGTTGGTCCCTAGTGACTGTGCACAAAATAGCTTATGTGCAGTCTCTCTTTGTCAATTGTCATATATGTTACCAACGCCACTTCACTGCTCCTTTGACAGCTGAAACATACAAGGAAATTGACCAGGAAAGACTACACATACCAGACAGCCATAAGAGCACACTTACGTACTTGTGAAAGAATGAATTAAAAAAAAAAATTACGAATTTACATTTTGTGCAATTTTCAGGGTCCAATTTTGTTTTTGTTTTTTAAAAATGCAACCCTAGTTGTGCATTTTTGAGGCTCTGAAATAAACACACCCGAAACGGCAGCGAACAAAAAGGTAGCGATCGGAGTAGGGAGGGGGAGACAAGTTGTGCAGTGAAGGACACTGGGATATATGCTGGAGCCAGCTGGAGGACCGAGGAAGAAGGAAGGGGAGAAAAAGCCACAGTAAACCGATGGTCTGTCAGTCACACTATGGGCTGTTCAGCAGACAACCCAAACTGCATAGCTTATTTGCAGGGTGGGTTAGTGTGATGTGTGAACACGGCCATTGGATGCAACCCTGTGAAAGGGTGAAGATAGGTGTATGTAGTACTCTAAAAAGATGGAAGAGCAAAGCTATAGTGCCAAGCCACACAGATGAGTGGATGAGGAGCTTGTTTTGTGCCTTGACAATTACCACTGAGATTTGTCCTGGCTCGAGCTGTTCTCACAGTAGTGTAAAGAAATCAAGGAGAATCAATCCTCAAAACTGATAATCTTATATTTTGAGAATAAATCTTTCTCGTTGCCAGCTTAAGATGGTTCTTTCCTCTTGTCTTGTTTATTCTTTTGGGGTTTGTTTTGCTAGTGTCTAAGGATAATGTAGAGGCATGTCTTGAACCAACATGCAGGAGACCACACTTAATTATTTTTGTATGTACTGATCATGTGTCTTGTATATGATGCATCAGCTCTAATATGTACATGGAGACTCCTTACACAGGAGCTACATAGTTCTCTTCTGCACTAGCAAATACTCCACGCATGCAATGGAGAATCCTCCTATGCAGACAGATTATTTCTGTCATACAGAAGAATGGGAAGCCCTGCAGATAGAGAACTATGTGCCTCAGAACCCTTGTAGGCGCTTTGGATCATGCCCATTATTAACACAAGGTGCAATACTCTACAGCAGCGTAGCTGGCTGGGGCATGCTGGGAGTTGTAGGCCAAAAACATCTGGGGACCCAAGGTTGGGGAACACTGCTCTACAGTAAGGGTGGGCAACTTGTAGGCCAAAACATCTGGAAGGCCACAACTCCCATCATCCCTCACCTTTGGCTATATTGACTAGGGTTGATGGGAGTTGTAAGCCAAAATATCTAGAGGGCCGCAAGTTGCCCAACACTGCTCTGCAACATTATATCACTATATCTGGCTATCAAATTGGAATGGAAACACTTCTGCAGTTGCTGTTGGCTTTATCTCTGCTCCATGTGGGAGTTTCTTTAAATTGCAAAAGTAATAAGTTGAGAAGCTCACATCTTGTAAATGTGGATATACGTTTTCAGTATCTCTTGTAAATATCCATTACTTAAAAGAGTGTTGTATGGGATCTGATTAGTTTATCTTGTATGATGATAAGCAACCCATTCCACATACTAGTGAAGCTGAAGTATCTAGATTTAAGTCATTGTAATGTTTATGATCATCATCATGGTTACATTAGTTCAAATCCAAATTAATTGGGCAAACTGGGTTGTGAATTGTAGTGTAAAGAGTCATAGTCCTATGTTAAATATGCAATTGTGTCAGCTAATTAGAGCCATCTTTCTTTTCAGGAGAAAAGCTTTCAAAACAGCAGTTACAGAATTCTAACATTATTAAGAAACTAAGAGCAAAAGAGAAGGAAAAAGAAAATACAAATACAAAGCAGAGTAAAAAAATTAAAGAATTAGAGGAAGACCTACAGCATCTGAAACAGGTTGGGTGAATTTTTAGACATGGAGCTTAGAAGGACAGCTTTGACTGTCTTTTTGGGTTGCACTGTTATCTGTGGGCCAATTCACTTAATTTTTTAATTTAAAACATTTTTAATTATCTCCAAGGTTGAAGTTGGCTTTTAAAAGGAAATAAACATTAAAAAAAAATATCAGTAAAATGTAATACAATTAGCAGCAGCAGCACAAAGCAATAGTGCCCACTCAGCAGCCATGTTTGTTTTTTGAAGAGATCAATATTGCATTCTTTTTGAAGAACAACAAAACAGAACAGCTGTGAGGTCTTTCTGCAGCCTCTGAGCTATTGTGGCAAAGGTGGCATCTTCTTGCCATAGATGTCTTTGTGAGCACACAAAATATGGACTGTCCTGCAGAGCACAACTTGTAGCTTGGTTCCTGGGGAGAAGTGATGGGTTCTAGGCCATGAAGGGCTTTAAAGATAAGAACCAGTACCTTGAATTGGATATGGATAAGCAATTTGATAGACACTGCTGGTTTTATTGGCTCTCTTTTGTTGTTGTTGTTAGCGTTTTTGGAATCGTCAACCTAAAAATCTTAAATGAATGCATAACATAGGTTGAATATGTTGCTGCCTTCCAACATCTACCAAGAGGCAGGCTGCAGTATTCTGCATTAGTTGAAGATTTTTGATAAATCAAGTGAGGGTTACAAATGGGCGTGCAGTGAAGCAGTTGTATAAGGATTTCTGTTGGAAACCTAGGTTTCTGTTTGTTAAACTTGTGTGCTGAACTTCAGTGTGGGTGTGTTACAGAGTGAGTGTGCATCACTGTATGACAGCCTTTAAGACCCACTGGACCCTTCTCCAAGTTGAAGCTCGGCTTCTGTTCAGGTGCATCAGCCCTGTAATATGGATAATTCAGGGCCTGCAACTAAGGATGCTTGAGGAATTTGATCTTTGCAAATTCCAGTGCAAACTGATCTGATCTGCACTTCCCAGACTAATCCCTTGAATTTCATACTTCTTCTAATGTTACAACACATGTCTTAACTGAAACATATCAAAATGTATTTTAAGATAAAATATGTTTAGAAATAAGTATCTTGAGATTCAAAAATACATATTTAAATATTATTGAAGTGCAAATTTTTGTGCAGATTTTAAAATTTATTTATTTATTATATTTATACCCCGCCTTTTTTCCTGCAAGGAACCCAAGGCAGCTTACATAATTCTCCTCTCCATTTTTATCCTCACAACAACCCTGTGAGGTAGGTTAGGCTGAGAGACCGTGACTGGCCCAAAGTCACCCAGGGAGCTTCATGGATTTTCATAGATTAGTAATTCATAGATTACTGCAGAAACAGGACAAATGGATTTTTGAGTCAACATATGCTAAGGTGACATGGACTGGAAATAAGCCGATTCATCTTGTTGTTGTTTCATAAAGGATTTAAAATGCTTTGTAAATGAAAGCTCAGTAATAGATTGTGATAGATTGTCAGTAATAGCTTTTCACTGACACAGGTGCTGGATGGCAAAGAGGAAGTTGAAAAGCAGCATAGAGAGAACATTAAGCAGCTAAATAGTGTGGTTGAGCGCCAAGAGAGGGATATTACCAGACTCCAAATGGATCTTGAGGATCTTGAAGAAAGGAACCGAAGTGTTCAGGCAGCTCTTGATAGCGCATACAAGTAAGGCTATTTTCATAAAAATGGACAAGAACAGCTTTTTTGTGCCTAGTAAAAATGATTCTCCATTTAAATCTTCCCAGTATTGCCCTGTGCAATATGCTGTAGTTTCTGATGCATTTTAAAATATAGAAATGTTTTTACATTCTAAATCATTTTTTTCCAGAGAACTTGCAGATCTTCACAAAGCCAATGCTACAAAGGACTGTGAGGCACAAGAAGCAGCGTTAAGTCATGAAATGAAAGTGAAGGAGGAATTGGGCTTCGCTCTAGAGAAGGCCCAAGAAGAGGCTCGTCAGCAACAAGAGGCTTTAGCAATTCAGGTCAGAGTTGGGTACGACAATTAAAGCTTGCACGTGTTTTTATTGCCAGTATTGTTATATAAAATTTCCCAGAAGCATCATAGCAGTGCACTCAGGAAATCATATTAAAGTGGTCCCAAAAAACCTGATTCAGCATGTACTTGGCATAATTAATCACAAGCAGGAATGAATGAAGCAGAGAGGTGTATTTTAAAATTGCATGGAAAGCCATTGAAATGCTGCAAATCTTAAGACAGCCCCCCCCCCACCTGGTGTCCTGCAAATGTTTTGGACTACAACTCCCATCAGCTCAGCCAGCAGTCAAGGAGCTGTAGTCTATAACATCTGGAGGGCACCAGGTTGGGGAAAGCTAAGGGGAAAATAGAAGAGGGAAATTGATGCGAACCTAGCATAGTGCTATTAAGAAACCAGACTTGAAGCAGGATACATTTAAACTTGTGCTATGTAATTACAGCATTGTTCTTGCATATCATATTGTGAAAGTCGCAACTGCTGTAAGTGCAGTTAATTCTTTAAGCAAACGGGAGTGCCTATATGTCACTGATGCATGCTAAAAGGCCAAAGGAACTCTAGATTGGTGCCTTCAGTACATTCTATATTATTTTTTTATTACATTTATTGTTGTGAAGGAAAGAGCCTTTGGGGGTTCCTACATGTACACACACACACACACACACACACACACACGCCTCCTCATGTGTAAATCAAGTAAGGCCGGTTGGGGGCTGGGAGGAGGCGAAAGGTACATAAGGCATCGGATGGAATGGATGGCGCCTGGACGCCCGGAGAAGCTGGCCTAGGGCTTTTTATAGGCAAATGTAGTTCAGGCCCAGTAAGCTATGAGTCATGACTCATGTCTCCCTCCCCCTGCCTGGCCAGGTGAAGTGCTTCTAATTGGCTGGAGGCAGGAAAGCTACAGAAAGGGGGAGGGGGGAAGAGCTATTTCCCAACGTGTAGCCTTTGTCTGTCTGTCTTTGGATCGCGTGGCTGCCCGGCTGTTGGGTAATGGCGGCAGGCCAAGCAGAGGTCCGAGCCTTCAGGAGGAGGCCTCTGGATTCGACCCCAGGTAGCTCCTGGTGAAATTAGCTGAATGAGGGCTCTAGTAAAGGCAAGCCTTGTGGGAGTTTACCCATCTCGCACCACTCTGTGGTTCAGCTTCGAATCCCAGCGCTTGCCACCATGTGGAGGAAGGGGGGGCTGGCTGGCCCCCCCCACCCTTACCTACCCCAAAGGAACCAAGACCCCCAGAGATCTCAAGGTACCAGACTGCCAAGCCTCAGCTCCTTGCAATCCTACTTGAATCTCTGTTCAGGGACTTGGTTCCTTTGGGGTAGGTAAGGGTGGGGTGGTGGCGGGCCAGCCAGCCCCCCCTTCCTCCACAATTGTAATGTATCTTTATTCCTGTTTTACAGGTGGCAAACTTGAGACAGGCCCTGCAACGTGCAGAACAGCAACAAGCTAGAAAGGAGGATTATTTGCGCCAGGAAATTAGTGAACTTCAGCAGGTATTGTAGCAGTTCCTTCTGAGATGTCAGATTGCCTTTGCCTCTTACAAAGTGCTAGAAAAAAATGTTTTTAAATCACATGACTGACTTTTAATATTCCAGTGAGCCAAAACAGCCCATAGTCTGCTGTTTCATACTATACACAATTGAACCCTAGCGTATGTCCTATTAATTGTTATAATTGTATACAGTAGCAGAATTCATTTGTTCTCAACACTTTTATTTGTATCACACAAATGGTATACTGCTTATAGCTGCTGTTCGTATATCACTTATTAGTATTCTTTTGCAGTGTTTAAATGAAATTTGACAGTAAACAATAGACATGGCAAAATACTCATGGTACTGTAGGACTTAAGTTGTATTTATCCAGCTTATAATTTCAGAGACTTCAAGAAGCCGAGACTCGCAACCAAGAGCTGAGTCAAAGTGTTACAACTGCTACAAGGCCCCTGCTCCGACAGATAGAAAACCTGCAAGCAACCATGGGAGTACAGACCTTGTCATGGGAGAAATTGGAGAAGAACCTTTCTGATAGGCTTGGTAAGGCAAAAAAGTGTGAGTCAATGGGTAGATTGGGGTGTCAAGAACTTCCGTGCAAACCATAAAATTAATTAATTGATTATGCATATTCACGGACCCAGAGAAGCTCAGTAGATATGGACCTGCATATGGAATCTTTGCAGTGTTGGTGTGTCTAATTAGATTCACTGAAATCAATGATGTTGATTTCCTGGAATTTTTTGAATTGGACATTTTTTGGGGAAAATTCCAGTGCAAATTAGGTTAATCTACATAGGGTTGTTTGCATAGGAAAAAAATCAGTCTGCATTGGAAAATGTTCTGATGCCCTAGGCAGGGGTGGGCAACTCGTGGCCTTCCAGAAGTTTTGGCCTACAACTCCCACCATCCCTTACCATTGGCTATGCTGGCTAGAGCTGATGAGAGAGACACTAATTAATTTTAGCAATCCAAAGAAATGTGTGTGATATGATGACAACCACTCATCTATTTCAACAGAGTACAACTTCCTTCCATTAAAGTTGTTGGGGCACCTTAAGTTTTGCTGTCGTTATTAGTTCATTTCACTGGGACATATATGTATTTCAGTGACATATATGCATTCTCTAATATGCTTGCTAAGGATAATCACCTGAAAAACATTAATTGCAACTTTGAAACTGCCAAGTTTGCCTAATACTGTATTTGCAACTGGCATAAATTTGTTTTTACTAATAAACCTATGAAACTGAAACTTTTCCATGGGAAAATAAAGCACTGGAAAATTTTCCGCTCCACATCACTGGCTGGGATCTAAACAGTTCTACACATGACCAGAAAACACTTCTGTGCAGCTCTGTGTATTTCTGCTTCTCTTCTGCTGCATGAAATGACCTTTGGGCCCTGACCATTATAAATAAGAGTTGACTGAACCCCATGGCTCATGTCTTGGTTCTGACTTAGAAACTACTTCCCTCCAAATAGGAAGTAGCTTGGCTTATTTCCAAGCCAGAATAAAATTTGATAGCCTCCTCCTCCCTGGATTTGTCAACTCCCCTTTTAAAGCCATCGAAATTGGTGGCCGTCACTGCATCTTGTGGAAGTGAATTCCATAGTTTAACTAGGCAGACACTGTGTGAAGAAGTACTTCCTTTTATCTGTCCTGAAAGGGTGAAAAGTATTCTTTGAGGACAGCATTATGAATCCCTAGAAGTTATTCCAAGACTAGAAATAAGACTCCAAACTTTGAAACAGATAAGGAGAAAGTGCTTCTTTCAATCCCCAGTTGTCTTCTTGCCTTAGCAGCAGCAGGCAAACTCCTGGTTTACTGCCTGTTTGTGTGCCCACTAAAAAAAAAACCCAGGGGAAAAAAGAGAAAAGATGTTGAGTGGAGAGGGAGGGTGGAGTTATAAGCTAGTGATTCTACAGCAGGTAAGCCTCCGCTATATCTTCCTCAGCTGCAAATCCTCGCCTGCTCTCAGACAGTTCCCTCCTCAGGCTGTGGTTGGACTGCAGCACATGCACGCACATATGCGCAAATTAAACTGGGTAGAGAACTGGCCTAACAGAATATCATTGGCCTCCTTTCTACCCTGGATCTGCATCTGGCATAGGTTATCACTCACTCCCACCCATCCTTTCAGTAGGAAAGTGGCTCAGGTGCAGAGATCCAAGCAGTCCTCCAAGTGAACCATCTCTGCCTCAAGTCCATATTGCCTTGTCTAGTTTGGCCCTAAGGTATATCCAACACAATACATTAAATGCATGTATGCATTCAATATATCTTTTTTCTTCTTATAAATAATAGCTATACAAGGGGTGGGGTGATTGGGACCACGGGGAGGAGAGTTAACCCGTTCCCACCTCTTCCGTGGTTCCACTGAAGATGCCTCCCTGGAAGCTATTCACTCCAGGAGGGAAACTGCCATCGTGCTAATGGCAGATTATCTTCCCAGGGAAAATAAGAGCTTTGTGCGGTGGGTAGGATTTTCACCTGAACTGTCGCGCCAGAAGAAAGAGTTAAACCTCCCTCCACATGTGCTATGGGCCCAATCCTGTTCTGGTCTCCGCTGTGGCTGTTTTTAAAGTAATAGAAAGACACCACCTAGACCCCTGTTATCCTAAGTAGCACTTAAATGTCACTAGTATATTTGTTCTCTTGCTATTAGGGGAAGCTCAAATTGCCCTGGCAGCACAGACTGAAAGAGAACGTGCTGCTACAGAAGAACTTCTTTCCAATAAAATCCAGCTTTGTTCCACTGAATCTCAAAATAGTCTCCTAAGGCAAGAAAATAGTCGCCTTCAAGCTCAACTAGAGACAGAGAAAGCCAGGCTTAAGAAACTAGAAAATGAAAACAATCGGTAAGTTCCTTTCAGAGTTGATAACCATTTCTGTAAAAGAATACACATGGTTCAAGTAGCCAGGTGGGGTGTAGTGAAGAATGCTACTTTAGAAGCTAAGGTTTTTATTTTATTTTACTGGGAACAGTTACTCTAATACCGTAGGAATTAGAAAGCATCACAAGGTGTAGAGTGATCTTAAAAATGATTTGTGGTGTAGATGCTGCTACTGGTACTGTATACATACTGATAGAACATTCTCAATAGCAACTGAATCCATCTGCAGTCCAGATAACACAGGTTGCTTGGGGATCCCATGTACAGCCAAACTGACACACTGTGAACTGTATGGATCTGCTTTACCTTGTATAAAAGGACAGCCAGACAAATAGTAGACCTTTCACGCTAGTTCACTATGTTCAGAATATTTTTTTAATTACTGAGTGCTCTTTCTGTCACTTTCACTCACAGGTATGAAGTTGAGCTAGAAAACCTCAAAGAAGAGTATGTGAAAACTGTTGAAGAAGGAAAAAAAGAAAAGGTCTCTTTAATAGCTAACTCTTTGGTATAGCTGCTTCCTCAAGTAGAGTTCTCCATAAATAATGACATCTCTTTTGCTCTCTTCAGATGCTGTTGACTACTCAGCTAGAAATGGAGAAAATGAAAGTTGAACAAGAAAAAAAGAAAACAATTTTTGTACAAGAGACCGCAAGAGAAAAGGTACTTGTTCATGTGAATCACTTTCCATAGTTCTGGATGTGAAGCAAGCCTTAGGAGAGCACAAGCAGTTGCCTGGGGAGGTGGGAGTTCTCTGGGTTCTCAGCGTGTCAGTTTGTGTGTGTCTCTTGATAGTGCCATATTGCTCCCTCAAAATCAGTGTGTTTAGCTCTCTGTATGAACTATAAGCACAGTAGGACCAGTGGCTCACAACCTGTATTTTGTGGGCTTTATGCTTCCTGGGAATCTTGTCCTCAAGTCATACTCCTGGTGTGCATGGCCTTTTTCCTTGGATTTCAACTTGGTGCTCACTACCATTGGACCCTCCTGATTTTATTATTCTCTTGGTTATATTTTGGGATGCTCCATTTTTTGCTCTTCACTGAGGCATAATTTGAGAAGCCTTAATATATTTTGATATGCAATATAAATTCCTGAACTAACACAAACAACAAACATCTTGTACTTTCAATCACTGTGCCAGATGCTAATGATGTTAGGTGTTCCTTCTGCTCTCTGATTACTAAATGAAGTTACTTTTCTTAAGCAGCAGTTTCTGTATATGAGTTAACTTGAAAACTGAAGGAGTGAAGTCTATTAAGTTCATTTTGTTGTTTTAGCCATTTAAAAATGGGACAGTTTTACTTCTAAGGGGAGAACCACTGCTTACTATGCCTTTGCCATCATCTCTGTGCAATTTACCCTCCCTCTGAAATGTTCCCTAACATTTTCTACTTGTTTTTCTCTCTATATATTTTCTCCAAGGAGCGTAAATTATACATTTCATCAACAATGGAAACTGTCTCAAGCACGCCAACTCTGTCACGCTCAAGCTCCATAAGTGGGGTTGATATGGCAGGTCTCCAGGCATCCTTCATATCCCAGGTATTCTTCTATGTATCCTTTTGACCGTCATTTGCAGCTCTGCGTATTTTTCCTTTGGATCAAGGCATCTGAAGTGTTTTTATTAGCATTTTAGTTGAATCCAGCTCTGCCTCCTTGCTCCAATGAGAGCGCATTATAAATATTGTTGCCAGTAAATATGAGAATGTGGGTAGCAAACACTATGTAGAAGGTAAATATGTTTGTTTATAATTAGAAATGAAACTTGCCTCTCTTTGCCTATGTGCTGCATTTTGCTTCCATGAAGGAATTCCACTTCTGATGAAATCTGACTAGAGCTTAATTGATGGGCCCTGGATGTAGCCTTTTACCAATATCAGCAGATCAGATTTTTTTTGGACTAAATGCTGTATTTTCTTTCCGAAACAATCTTACAAACCACTGAAATCTTTTTGCTACCGCTGTTGCCAAAAGTATTCATTTCTTAAATGTTCATCTGTCCCTTTCTCTAAGGAGCTCAGGGCAGCGTACATGGTCACTCTCCAAAAAATTGAATCCTCACAACAACCCTGTGAAGTAGATTAGGCTGTAAGATAGGGACTGGCTAGAGAGCACCTAATGAATAGCGTGGCCGAGCAGGGACTTTTAAGTATTCTGTTTCATGGTTGTATCACATTTTACTTGCAGGATGATGCACACGATCATTCTTTTGGTTCAATGTCTACAAGTGGGAGCAATCTCTATGATGCAGTGAGAATGGGAGCAGGTTCAAGTATTATTGAAAATCTACAGTCACAATTAAAATTAAGAGATGGAGAGGTTTCTCACCTACAGGTAATACTCAGGGACCAGGGTACATCTGTGTGCATATGTAGGAATATATGATATGCACAGTAGGAAGACAGATACCAGTTGCCTTTTGTGTGCTTGTTTTGCTAGCTTACTCAGGCCAATATTTCCATAGTGTTAGCTTGACTGTTCGATTATTAAGGAAAGCCAGTGATATCTACCCTGTCTCCTTGTTTAGAAATCATGATAAACCCTCATGAGAAATGTCTTTTGCTTGTAGATGATCCAAGTGAAAAGGTAGTTGGGGAACCAGACACACATAGGATGATTGCCTGGTATCTACATAGAACTACATCACTTCCAATTCACTGTCTTGGCAAGGTTCAAAAATAAAGCTGTTGCAAACTGGCAACACCCTGTTCCATGAGTGGAAGGGAGAACAGTGTTTCCTCCTTGCTCTTCCCTTCCTGGGGCCTTTTCTGCTGCCACGATGCGGAAATCTTTATTTCTCTGGCTGGCTCCAAAGCAGTCTGAAAACTCTTGAGTCTCAGATACCTACTATAGGCGCTAGTGGGGGTTGGCTGTTAGATGTGGGGTGGATAACAAGCCCGCCCCGCCCCCCAGCAAGAGACCACAAAGTTTCAAAATTTAAATTTTTTAAACAAAATTTAAATTTCACTGAAGAAAAATGTCAATAGGATAATGTTTTAAAATCTGGATGTGTGTGTGTGTATATACAGCCCCCCCCCAACCCCATATGAGCAATTGTGTAATAAATGCATCCAACTAACCTAACTATACTGTGTCCCTATTTTATCCAGGCCCCTTTCAAGGAATATCTTACTGTCATTGGACCAGCTGTCTCAAGCAGTTCTCCTGTTCTAGCAGCTCTGGGTCTTTCTGGCATTCTTTCCTTCCTTCTCTCTCTGCTTCTCTCTTTGCTCTTCTTGTCTCTCCTCTTCCTATTTCTTTCCTGTGCCCCTCTGCCTTTGGCTTAGTGCTGGCACAAGCTCAGCCACTGCCTGCGACAGGAGAGTATGCACACATGTTGCCCACCCCACCACATTGCCACCGTGTTGCCACCCCACCCCTGCACCCACCCACCCACCCATTGCTCCTGCCCTCTGGCTCACTCTGAGGATCCTCTCAGCATGAGCCGGAGTGTGGGTGGGCTCTTTGGAGAGCCTGCACTGGTTGGAGAAAGTGACTGTTGTGGTTTTTCAGAGAACTGGCCAGGCCTAAATGTCTGGCTCTGGGTGGGTCCTTACTCATAGCCAGGCATTGCAGGAGGGGTGTCCCAGGAGATTGCCTGTATGAGAGAACAGCCGGCGGGGCTCTCTGTAGCATCTGCCTGCCTTCTCTTTTGCTGAGGATCCCCTCAGAGCCAGACAGAGGGCAGGTGGGCGGGCTCTCCGGAGCAGCCACCCACCATCTGACTGACTTGGGGGAGGGGTTTTTTTGAGAGGATCCTCCCTGGAGCACCTGCTGTAGTGTCACTGGGCGGGTGGCAGCTCTGTAGAGCCCTCCTGGCCCTGCTTTCCCACGGCAGCAAATGCAACAGTGGGAGAGCACCCAGTGGTGCTCTCCAGAGTACCCACTGTGCTGCCTCACTGAAGCGTGGTGGTGGCGGTGGCCTCCTGATGGGGGGAGTGCGCAATTCATCGTTCCTCCCACTCCGCCGCCTTGAGGTGCGGGAGATTCAGCCTGCCTGGTGGGAGGGCCGCCCCTGCTTTGGCTTATATCTTCTAAAATTATACTTTCTCTGCCCAACCTCCTCCAGAGGGTCCCCCAACCCTCTGGAGCAGATTTAAAGGGTGTGCAGGGGGCTTCAGGGGAGAGGGTAAAACTATTTCATCTGCAACCTTCAGCCCACTGGAAGACGGTCAGGGCTGGATACAATCCCAAAGAGTGGGACTTTGTTTTCTGTGCTAGGTGCACAATAACTGTACAGACTACAGTTAGAATATACAAGTTTATTGTACATATTGATTTTGTTTTCTAACATTATCCTCTTACCTTTCATACCTGAATAGTACTAACATAGAAGCTTGCAATTTTAAAACACCTGACTACTTTTAATGGAAAACAAAATTAGTAACTTATACGTTACTTGGTTAAGTTAGTTGTTAAATTCTAACTGTCAAATATTCATTATCTTAGCTGGAAATTGGAAACCTTGAAAGAACTCGGTCAATAATGGCAGAAGAGCTGGTAAAATTAACGAATCAAAATGACGATTTAGAAGAAAAAGTAAAGGAGATCCCCAAGTTACGTGCACAACTTAGGGTAGGTGGCTTTTATTTATGGTGAAATCTGAAATGGATTCCGCAGCTTATGTAAATGTGTCCCTGCTGTACATTTAAGTAAAGTATTTCTTTTGAAGTATAGTAAAAATGTATGGTTGCAATCCTAAACATACTTACTCGGGAGTAAGCCTCATTGAACTCAGTGGGACTTAGTTCTTAGTAAAAGTTTATAGAAGGTCATGTTAATCACAGCCAGGCAATAAAAACAAATACAAATTTGCCTGGAAATTAGCATTATTTTTTGGTTCTCAATATAGGATTTTTTGTCTGGTGCCTAATGGTGCCAGGGGAGCCGCCTAAGGAAGGCATTCCATAACTGGGGTGCCACAACTAAAAAAGCCATAATTGCGACCCGCCACTTCAGGCAGGGAAGGCACACGGAGAAAGGCATCAGTAGAACATGGGAAGTTGAGATAGAAGTGTATTTCTATGAATATATGGGGGAGGTTGCTATTGCGTTATTGGAAGCCAGATTAAAACTTTACAAGTTCGTATCATATGAACCACAAGTTGCCTGCATCCTAGATAACAAGATCCTTCCCACTGCTTTCTGCTGGGAAGGAATTACACAAGGTTTGACAAGAGTAAAGGGAAGGGAGAGATGGGTGTTAATCACATTTCCCCCCCACCATTCTGGAATTGTGGCTGGGGAACAGATACCAATCATCGTTGCACTAAAAACAAAAGAAACGTAATTTTTTTAAGCAAGTGTGCTAGCCTTTAACATTTTCTTTCTCCAAGAGACTTAATAGAGTCGTTAAACTACAGCCCCAAATACACTTGGAAATATATTTACGGTAATTTAAATCAATGAGACTTGCTATTAAGCAAAGGTATTCAGGGTAAGAGTGCTGTGATGTCTCTCCCCTCACCCCCACCTTGTGATTCGAACCCGAAGCTTTGTACAGTCAAATCCCGACGCTGCCACCACCTGTGAAGCCCCTCACCTCCGCTCACCACCACCTGTCAGACCCCACCTCCACACTCTCTTAATCTCCTCCGCTGCCACCAACCCCTTTAGGGTAACCAATCGGACCACTCCTTTTAAGTTTCTAAAAAGGAAACAAGTGTATTTATTTACAATCAAGGGTAGCGAAATAGAGAATGTTAATGGATTCTAAATGTTGAAAACTCTCTCTCTCTCTCTCAGACAAGACTCCAGCTCCCAACTCCACTCAGACTTCTCTCCCCACTCTCCCCCTCTCTCTCCAGACTTCCCTCGGACTCCCCTCCCCAGCTCTCAGGCTCCTCTCAGCTCACTTCCACAGCACACCACCAAACAGTACCGCCCACTGTTTATATAACACAGGCTTCACCCCCCTTTCCACTCTCAGCCAATCAGCAGACATCTCAGCATTCCACACTCCTCTCACACTCCCCCCTCCCCTCACATGCTAACAGATATAATACTTTGTCCATGGGCAGGGGCATGACAAGTGCCAATTTAGCAATTTAATGGAAGCAAAAGCAATTTTTATAGGAAGTTTTGTATGCGTTTTCTACAAGTGGGGCATGCAACAAAATGTTGCAGTGTGTAGTGCTCCTGTTCAGAGTTCCAGCCCATTATCCATCCCTTGTTCCGAGATACTCCATTCCATTCCTCCCTCCATCAGTTTTCCATGTTTTTCCTCCCAAAGGTCAGCCAGTATTCTGCGGCCATAGAGCATGCTCAGTTCTCATTGGATTGTTTTGGGGTCTCTCCCACTAGGTTGTTGGGTTTTAAAAATTTTTTTTGGCACTTTCTGCAATCCTTGGGGTTTCTCCATGCCTGCTGATACCTGCCTCTTGTGTGTGGATGGTGCCATTTTGGCTATATAAAGAATATATATACTTGGAGAATTAAATTCACTGTTCGTATAGATGATCATGATGATGATGATTATCATGGTGATGATACCTTGAACTTCACAAAAAGATGTGTATGGGGCTTTTTGTAATGGGGGATAACGTTAATAACTACTGGGATGTGTTGTTCCAGGATTTGGATCAGAGATACAATACCATTCTTCAGATGTATGGTGAGAAAGCAGAAGAGTCAGAAGAACTGAGATTGGACCTTGAGGATGTGAAAAATATGTACAAGACTCAGATTGATGAACTTCTAAAGCAAAGGCATAGTTAGTTACTGCTGAAGTTGTAGGTTGAAAATAACATTGTATTAAACTGTAGAGATGGCTGTGTAAATGCAAACAGCTTGTAAAGAATTTGTACTATAGAGTGATTGTCAAGTTCATATGTTGGCAGGAATCATTGTGCTTTCATGAGGACCAACAGTCAGCAGTTAAATTATTTGTTAATATTTAAAATCTTCTATCTATAGCTTAATGCTAACTGAAAAGCAGACCATCTTATGTCTGTATAGTAATGTACAAATTGACTTGCATAATAACTGTTCATTCAGCAGTGGGAACTTTTAATTGCAACTTTCATAGGGATGTATCTGAATAATTCCATTGACAGTTAGCTGACTGATATCCTAATACTGATCTGTTCCTATCAAAATGGATATTTGGAGAGAAAGGATATTGATTTATTAAATATACATACAGTTAGCAATGACTTGACTTGATACCTGAAATAAAAGGGTTGGGTGCCTTTAAAACTTTAAATAATAATAATAATATGTGGATTTGTACTCTGGTGCCCTAACCATACAAAGTTAACTATTCTGCTGCCCACAAAGCCAGACAATTGCCTTTGCCCCAACCATGCAGAGTGGTTTACATTTTAATAACAACCAAACTCCCTCCTGTTCAGTAGATACAACTTAGTAGTCTCTATTTTTAAAATGTTTTGCTGCTTTCCTAAAGCATAATACACTGCCACTTAAGAGGTGGGTTGCCTAGCAGCTTTAATGGCATTTAGCTTTAGTGAAAGAGATGATGCAAAGTTTGTCTAAAAATTAGCAGTCCTTTGTGGGGTGCGGGGAGAGAAGGTGTTTCAACATTCACACTCTGAAACTTGCTCCTCTCTCTTGTTGTGGCTTAATTCCTTCAGTGTGAGTGAATGCACTTTATTTTCAAAAGTGAATAAACTTCTTCCAAATGTTTGAAAATGCTCTTTATAAGGTATTTGCTAGAACATAAATGAGGAATAACACTAAACAGCTGGAAGCTAATTTAAGGTGCAACAGAAAACTCACTAGTATCAGCCACATTCATAAAAGGAATGTGAGTATTGTTCAGAGTATTGTTCTACCTTTACCTTATTGTTGTTTGTTTTACGTTTTTACACTGTTCAAGCCTTTTCATACAGTTAACTTTAGGCTGTTTAAATATTTGTTCTGAGGAAATTGTGTCACTGCTGCCCCATCTCCCTAAGATTATTTTTAAAAATCCTTACAGAAATTGAAATTTTGTGTAAACAAAATGTTTGTTTGTGGGTAAATATAAAGATAAAAATCACACTCGAATTGTGTTCAGAGCAGGTAACTTTACTTACTGGCCAATTCACTGTAAATTTGATTACATTAATACATAAGACACCCTTTTTCTGAACCAATTATCTACATTGCTTTCACCTAGCTTAAAATGTATAGAAATCAAGGTTTTATCTGCCAGACTAGTTTGCCATTGTATCAACCATTTGACTTAATCGCTTAAGAGTTCCATGTAATAAATGAATCGCGTGGTATAACACTCCTGGGATTTACTACTTCAGAATAGGAGAAGGGAGTGTCATATGATTTCTTGCCTGAGGAAAGCCAGTGTGCCAGGGAGAAAGTGTCTAGCATAGGCTTCTCAATATGTTAGGATTCTTCCTGATGTGCTAGTTTTCTATGGGCAGGGTTCTTTGACTTGGTGAAGCTTTTAGCCAGGCAACCCCCCCCCCCCCAATATTCTGAAGTGCTATATTGTTAGGCAGGGCTATAATCATATGAGTATGCTGACTGGCAAATTTACATTTTATAGTATGCTGCCATCTTCCTGTCAAGATTACTAAATTGTAGTGCAATCTAATGGGATAATTCTTTGGCTCAAAAAGAGGTTTGCATTAGCAGTTCGTTGATAGTGATATAAGACAAGGGAGTAAACAATGACTGCTGCAGTAGAATTTATTGCTATCAAGTGTGAATTTTGCAATAAGAAATTACCAATGTAAAATGCAAATCCGAATGCAGCTGAAGATTAAATCTCTAGGACTTTTCTCAAAAAGAGATACATATTACTTTCATTTTAATTTAGAAATTTCTATTCAGAGCAAACTTCCTCTGCTTTTGAACAGAAGAACACAACCTGTAACTAGAACTCCTGTGTCTGCATTAAGAACAAAAACATTGGAGGTTTGGCCCAAGAAAATAATTTTGCAACCTTTAGACAACACACCCACAACACACCCACTCTTCACTTTTTTTAAATACCTTACAAGTATTGATTAGATTTAGACCCAAAATGTAGGCCATGTTTTGCCATATAACCTTGCCAGTTTGACTTCTCAGTTTCTTTGCAGTCTTTCCATCAATTTACTAATTTCTGACAATCAGAGTTATTTTTAGCATGTAATGTTTGTGAAATTTAGGCTCTCACTGTCTACAAATTCATGAACAATTTTAAAAAGTAACTAGACAATGTTGCTATAACTTATTTGCTCAGGACTGCTTCTTATCTTATAGTCTTCCCACAGTTTTGTCACTCCTGTGTGTCTTCACCCCCCCCTTCTGCTTCTAGAGCTTTTGCACATCAATATATATAGTGTGACTATATAAAGATGTGGGCATAATCACCTTGTAATATAGGAAGTGGTCTATAGGAAATGTTAATGTAAAAAGCAATATTACAAGAAAGAAGGGATTCCCTAGCAGAGTGCAGATGTCATTACTTACATTGCACAAAGGATTGTTTCCAAATGTCATAGTACCTATTTAATTTTAATTCCTTAGTAGTAGATAAGCTATGACAGTGAGGAAGAAAATTTAAATTGTGTGCGAGAAGAAAAGCTATCATCTATTATGGCTAAACAAATTGCTTAGGAGTGGGTAATGTTACAAAAAAATCTCTTGAAATGAGCATAAATGGGCACTTCGGCTTCTCAATGCATTTGGATTGGACACATAATCAAGCCAGGCCCAATTTAATACCCAATGTGCGTAATATTTAGTGAATAATCTAAAGAATGGTGCAGAATAATTTTACAGTTATTTAAACCTTTGTTGTAGCTGTGTTAAAATGGCTTTCCCTCTTGCCGTCTAAGAAGTGTTACATTTTTATAAAGGGCTGTAAACTAGTTGAAATAAAGTGTGTACATTAATAATGTTACAGAAATTAAGCTGTTAATGTAAATAATTTAAACATGTTTAAATCTTGATCTGAGTAAACTATTTGAGTTAACAAAGTTTTATAGTTTTCTTAAATACAAAAATGCATTCTGATAGTTGATATTGGTAATAGTGGTCTGCAAACAAAGAAGCAGGGACAAAATGTAAATAGTCCTCCAAATGTAATGCCTATTTTTGAATTGAGATTGTGCATCTATAATATTACCTGCAGGTGGTGTCGAGAGCACATAATGCAGGCCACGTGCTGAAGCTAAGCAGGTCAGTGCTTGGATGGGTGACTGCCTGGGCTGCCCACATCTGTTCTCCTGCATTGAGCAGGGGGTTGGAATAGTTGGAACTCTACTATTCTATGATTCTATGAAAGCTCGCTACAGAACCAGCTAGGTATCTTGAGCACTATGGGATTGTGTTTTAGCTAGCAGTCTGAATTGGCTGTTCTCAGGTAATCCAGTTTCCCACAATTAGCCTTTTATGTTAAATGTGTATCTTGCCCTTCCTCCCTAAGGAATTCAGAGTGGTGTTTTAGGTTTATATCTTGAGGTAGATACGATGGAATTGCCCAAGGCTTCACCCATCAGTAAGGATGTAACTACTGTATAGAGATGGTATATAAACAATTCCCATCAGAGTTAAGTACTCTGATCACTGTACCATACTGGCTTGAATGGATTAATGGAACATATTTATATAGCTTCCAGGTGCAGAAAATTAGTTTGCACATTAGAGTTCTTGGTACATGCATCACTGTTCCTGCTTAAGTTCTGCCTTCAGTGCTTTGCACAGCATCTTGCCTCTCCACTCATACGGCAATTATTTCTTATCCCCTGCTTTTTATTGCCCGTCTGTTCCTAATAGCTGCCAACTTGCCTTCCTCCAGTCTCAAAACTTTAGTTTATTTTCTGCTCGATTTCAAGTTGCTTCCTTGAAAGCAGCCAGAATGTACCGTACTTGAGATTTCTAAAATGCCAAACAAGATTTGGTAATTATCCAACTATTAACTTTAAAGGAGGCCTCCACCAACCTTAATTCAATTCTTATCCAATGAAATCTCGTGACTAGGTTTATCATGCCCGTGGAAAGACTTAATAGCAAATAAAGTTTACTTGAGAATTTTGGTGGGGTGGTATATGGCAAACCTATATACAAGAGTGAATTCCAAATGAATCTCCACTATGTGGTGATAAATAGAACCTGCTCCCCTTTCACATTGGAGAAAATACTCAAGAGAATTTGCCATTAGGTTTTGCTGATGACCACCAAGACTAGAATATCTAAGTGGCTTCACCTCACCTGATATTTCAGGGACATAGCAAGCTGTCTTATACCAAGTCAGACCATTGATCCATCTAGTTCACCATTGTCTACAGTGTAGACTCTACAGTGGCTGGAACCATTTCTCCAGGATTTCAGATGGGTCTTTCCCAAGTCAACTGCACTATTTGAGGCAGGGGGCACAAGTGGATGCTGGGTTTTGTCTGCACATTACTTGGTTTGCCAGTACAGAACAATGTAGTATACAGCTCCTGCCAGATAACTTCCTATAAAGTTTAAAACTTTTGAAATGTTATTTTCTTAAAATATGAATGTTATGACTGGTAAAGCAGTATATGTAAACAACTACAATGGCACTACATGTTAAGATAGGAGTAACAACTTACTACATACTCTTGTTTTTTAAGGTTGCAAACTTTCTGTTTCCTGGTCCTAATGATGCAGAGTTTGAGTAAGAAGCTTGAAGACTGTAGCGTTTAGCTAGAGCAGAAAGAGGGAAATGAGTTCAAGACTGGAGGAAACAAAACAATATGTTTAGCTTGGTTACATTTCCTAGGATGTGATAGAAATGAGAGGTTTTCCTATGCTCACTGAAAATATCATCACAGTACTGTGAAGAAAGATCTGTTGACAAAGCCTTTGCTCTTTGGATTAGTAGGCCCAATTAATAGGCAGGTTTTAGCAATTCCCTCCAATAATTTTCTGCAACCTGGAGGTAATTTATGCATTATTTGGCATTGGTAAGGATGCAAAGATAATAGCCATAGTTATTAATGATGAACATGTTAACCAAACCACACAGCTACCACCCTTTCTCTATGATTCATTAAATAAATGTTTTTAGAAGAGTTTTTAAATACTACAGATATATAAAATCCAGGGCCAAGATCCAGCCAGAGTTAAGCATGTGTGAAGAAAATTCTATTGTAAAGAAGATTCTATTGACTGTGCAGTTTATATGAAAATAAGGCCCACTGAATTTACAATGACTTTTCCTTTCCAGACGGGAATGGTATTGTAGCCTTAAGTGTTTCTCCATTTCCCCCACCCACCAGAGGAAAATAACTTTCTGCCATGTAGTGACTGAATTTTTTTCTATGATGGAAACAATGTTTCTTCTAAGCCAGTGTTCTCCAACCTTGGGTCCCCAGATGTTTTTGGCCTACAACTCCCAGCATGCCCCAGCCAGCTACGCTGGGGACCCAAGGTTGGAGAACACTTCTAAGTGCTTGATTATAATTTCTAGTGTAGCTTCTACTCACTTTATACCTACTGTGTCACCCAAAACTAGACTCCAGCTTTCTAATATAAAGAACAAGTGGGGCCTACAACAAAAAGTGTGGAGTGTTCCTGCTCTGGCTCCCAGCTAAGCTTGCCTTTTTTCAGAATGCTGCATTACAACGCTGCTCCCTGTTTTAATCCCCCTCCCCTCATGCTCGGCATTCTGTAGGCATTGAGCATACTCGGTCCTCACTGGGGTGGGGGCTGTTTTGGTGGACACATTTTAGCCTCATCCTAGCTACAATAAAATTTTGGATTTCTTCATTGATTTTTATGGGCAGTTCTCACGCCTGTCCCTGGAGACATTTGAAAATAGCTTCTCAGTGTGAACCAGGAACTGACCTATCCAAGACTATCGGATGGTTCTCTCTACCATTTATTTAGTTAGTAATAAACAATAAACAGGTAAATACATCAGAGACCAATATTTTTTAACATACTTCATTTGATTATTGGTCCTATATTGAATGATACAACAGTGGAGAACATGTTGTCCAGTTCATGTTGTGTAATGCATTCCAAGCTATTTCAGCCTGAAAGGTCTTTCCAAAGTTGACCATGGGAAGCTGGCGGGTGTAGGGAAGCTGTATTCATATTTGCTGATCTGATAAATGGCTGCCAAGTTTCATAAAAATTGTCTGATGTTGCTTGACAGCTTTGGAACCTGAGTTTTGTGATTTTTGTGCATAAGAGCAAGGTCCCATATATTTTGCTTTGACCCAATAATAGATGGTTCTACATTGGACCTCCACTTTGCTGCTATTTCTAGGCTGGCCACACTCCAAATAAAGGCTAACAGTGGTTTATGTTTTAATTTTGCATTTGTCCCAAGGTATAATGATATTAGCCCAGTAGCTGCAGAGAGCTCTATGCTTTGCAGAGTCACATGTCTAGCATAGTTGAATATTTGTTCCCAAAACTTTTGTATGGGGTTTATAATATAAGTTCCTTTAGATTCATCACACTGCCAACTATGAGGGCTCAAGGCATGGTTGATATAGCTTAATTTCAGTGGTGTGACATACCATCTGTGTCTCATCTGTATAACCTTTTCTGTCACCCTATAAGAACTTGACTTGACCTCATAGGTGCTTTATTGCATGATGACAGCCATTGCTCTATACTAATAGTATTTAAGTCCCTTTCCCATACCATTTTAGCTTCTTCAGTTTGGCCTATGCTAAATGAATTCAATAGTTTATAAAGATTGGCAGCCAAACCTTTTACTTCAGAAGTTGCAGTGCATGTTAATGTTTTTGTGGAGGAAGGGGGGGCTGGCTGACCCGCCACCACCCCACCCTTTCCTACCCCAAAGGAACTAAGACCCTCAGAGACCTCAAGGTACCAGATTGCCAGCCTCTGCTGTCTGCAATCCTACTTGAATCTCTGTTCAGGGACTCGCCTTTAATTCTGTAACCTGGATTTAGATACTGAAGCCACAGAGCAACTACAAAACCCATGTGGGGTAAAACCAAGAAAGGTTTATTCTGGTAGCACTTTACAACAAAAGGTGGGAAATGAGAGAAGCACAAAATAGAGAGACACTTTAGTACACAGTAAAGCTGCAAAATAACAAAACCTGATTCTTAATATCTCTCAGGCACACACTCTGTTACCTGAGGGTCAGTTCTCTTCCAGGGTTAGATCCAGCACGCCTTGCTGCCTGATAGAGATTACCACATCTACCCGCAGGTCCGAGATGGGTAGCCTCCAACAAGGCTTGCCTTTACCAGAGCCCTCATTCAGCTAATTTCACCAGGAGCTACCTGGGGTCGGATCCTGAGGGGCCCCCCCGGCCCTGAAGGCTTGGACCTCTGCCTGGCTTGCTGCCATTGCTCCACAGCCAGCAACCACGCGACGAACAAAGACAAAGACACAAAGGCTACACTTTGGGAATATAGCTCTTTCCCCCCCTCCTTCCTGTAGCTTTGCTGCTTTCAGCCAATCATGATGCACTTCACCTGGCCAGGCAGGGAAAGGAGACTCATGACTCACAGGGCTTGAACTACATTTACATTTGAAAGCCGTTAACCGGACTTTCGGGACCTCTAGGCGCCATCCCCTCCTCCCAGCCTTTAGCCAGTTCACACATGAGGGTGTGTGCGTGTGCGTGTGTGTGCATGCATGCATGCATGCAGGAACCCCCAAAGGCTCTTTCCTTCACAGTTTTTAATTCATTAACTAGGCGGACTACTGCACCTGCACCATCATACTGGATGAGAAGTGGAGAATTTGATGTATATTGAACCATGACACCACCATTTCTTTTCATTGTTCCTTGAGCTGAACTGATTTAGGTTGCAAACCTACAAATAAGTCATTTAGAGCGCAATCCTATGACTGCTAGACAAAGTCTAGACAGTCAGGAAAATTCAGTCCCAGCTCCGACCTTGGAAATGTGCTCCAATGTCACAGCTGGGACTCCGAATTCAGAGTGCCTTCCCTCCGCCCTTGCAGCCGGCGTAGAAGGAACTGTGCCGGCTGTGGCTCCGAGGTCGGAAGTCCAACCTCCAAGCTGGTGTTTGGTGGGCATTTTGGGAGGGCAGGGAGGAGAGAGGCTCCGCAGTGATACAATGTATCCTGGTGGTGCCTCAGCCTCCCCTCCTCATGAGCAGGGCAAAAGACTTTAGATGGCAGAAATCAGCTAAGTTTCTTGCAGGACGGGAGAAACGTGGCGGCGACCTTCGCCTTCATGCTCCTCCCATCCTTGATAGGATGCCCATAATCCTCCAAATCACATTGCAGGCAGCCACATAGGATTGTGCTACCTGCCTATATAGTCCCACCTTTACCCAACAACTAAACTCTTGGAATTTTGGTACTATAAAACTGAGGATGACACAAGAAGGGAACCATAGGTGAGGAGAAGGCATTAATTTCTTACTCCATTTCTGCCATGTCTGAATTGTGTTTGTAAGAAAGCCTTCACTACTACCAGTGCTGATTTAGAAGTTTTGTTTTGAAATGGCAGTCCTTTCACCAATAACCTCCATATTAATCCATGTTTTCGTTTGGTCATCATGGATGATATGTATTAGTTTCTTTAACTGATATGCTTCCTGGTATCTAGGCAGATTGGGGATACCCAAGCCCCTTCTCTTGCCTTCTGTGTATAGAATATTAGTATTTGTGGCGGACTGAACCTGGTCCATTGCGCGGGTTCAGCACCTTAAGAGTTAACCTGCACCGAAGTCCTGTATGCGGCTGTCAAAACCTTTACTTTCAGCCATGAGTGAAATTGACAAGGAATCCCCTTAGAAACACGGAAGCCACAAGCTAGTCAGTTACAAAAAAGAAGAAAGAAAGAAAAGAAAAAGAAAGAAAAAAGAGTTTAATGGAATGGAACTAATAGACTACAGGAATTTCACAGTATAAACAGAACAGTCAATTCAGATAGGAAACCGAAGTATTCAATTTGCTTTCTAGGAGGCTTTGCTCGAATGCAGAATATTACCTGACACCAGAGACTCTTGACTCTGGGTTCTAACGTAGCGGTTTGTTTTGCCGATTGCCGGGCATCCTGCCCGGGGTTGGAAGTTGCTTGGTCCTAGCTGGAGCTAGCGACCTGACCTGTGCAAGCCTGCACCATGTTCCCAAGAACCCTTGGTTCTTTGGCACGTATCTTTTCTACCCTCCTCCACCCCCTCCCTGCCCTTGATGACCAGGTGGGCTGGTCCCGCCCCGTGGGGTGGTGGTGCCTTTCGGGTGCTGGCATCTCCATGGGTACTTTGCAGCTCTTTGAGACTGCACCCCCACCTCCGGAATCTCATGCTCTTCCTTGAGGGAAGTGTAAATGTGTCCCATTGAATGTATGCAGATGTGGCAGATGTGTAACCGGTCTGCCCAGAATTGTGTCTCCTGTGGGGATTATGCAGACAGAGGGATGACAGCGGAAAAGGGGAAAACATGTCAGGGTTCAGCAGTGTACTCAGGCTTTCTCTCCACAGTATTTAATCTGGGCTTTTTGGAATTCAAAAGTAAAGTTTGCCATTTAATCTCTGCTCATGTATGGCAACTGTTTGAAAAAAAGGTCAGTTTAGGTAACAATTTCATTTTAATTGCTATTTTTTCCATCCACCTGATGTTTAATTTGCCCACTGTTTTAATTTTTGCTTAATATATTTCATAATTGAGTTGTAATTTAATTTTATCAATTTGTACATATCTGTAGGGATGGTAACTTCCAAATATTTAACTCTGAAAATAAGACTCCATTTTTACATATCAAAGACCTTGGCAGCATCCAATGCAGGGCCGGTGCAAGGCAGTTTGGTGCCCTAGGCAAGATCAGATATTTAGCACCCCCCCCCCTTCCCACTTGAGCCCTCCCTATTTCTGGCGCACCCTTTAGCCCTGCGCCCCAGGCAGCTGCCTAGTTGGCCTAATGGTGGCACCGGCCCTGATCCAATGACATTATGGTATATTGCTTTTGCTCTCTCAATTATATTTAATGATCTCTGAACTGGATCTGCAATATTGTGTCTTCTAATAAAACCACATTGATCTGAGGCTATATATAATACAGGGCTACGTCACCAAGGCTTTCAGCCAGAACACTAATGAATATTTTAAGTCCTGATTTAATAATGTGATTGGACGGTATGAGTCTGCTAATTCAGGGTCCTTATCAGTTTTCTGTATTACTATGATGCGAGACATTTGCCAGGATTGGGGGATTGCACCCTTATTCATTATAGTATTAAATAGTTTTCATAGATTTCATAGATCATAGAGTTGGAAGGAGCCTACGAGGCTATCGAGTCCAACCCCCTGCTCAATGCAGGAAACTAGAGGAGGGGTCTCCCATCCAAGTAACAACCAGGCTTGACCCTGCTTAGCTTTCCACGCTCAGACAAGCTGAGCCAGCGTAAGCCACAGGCCTGTATTTTACCATATGTGGAACTAAATGATCAGCATAATTTTTATAAAGTTCCTGAAAATCCATCTGTCCCTAGAGTTTTTTGTGCTTTGATCTTTTCTGTTATGTCCTGATTCAAACTGATTTGGTGGTCTGTAGTTATTTTCCCCAAGTTTGCTTGAGTCAATACTTTGTCTATTTGGTCTAAATTTGAGTGTCTAGAGATATATAAATCTTTATAAAAGTATGCCCAAAAAATGGTTTATCACTTTTGAATCAAAAATCCTTTTCCCATGTTGATTTTTTATACTGTTGATGGAATTTTTGGTGACTTCTGTTGAAGCTTGGAAATAAAAATAATAGTCCCCCTAGGAAGCAGAGTTGCAGGGATATTGAACTCGTGGATTGGGCTAGTCCATGTAAAGGAAAACCACAAACCAAGCACTCTTTAGTAAAAGTTTTACTAAGGTTTTTGGCTTGAGCATAAATAGAGCATAAACAGAGAGCAAAAAACAGAGCAGAGCATACATAGCCAGACAGATAGAGATCCAATCGTACAATCATAACATGCTTATATACAAAATGTACAAGATCTTCATATTCCAAGCGGTTAAACACACCTGCATGTAATTGAACACATCACCAGTCTCCACTAATCTATGTGTCCTTGAGAACACAATAGAAAAAACGTTAACTGGCACACAGAGCTGCTACATCCTTGGACACTTCACTGCACCTGTCTCCAAGGCTTTCTGACTCAAAGGCAATCCTGAATATGAAAATATTCTGACAACTTCCTGTTTCAGTCTATTAGCTAATAATTTAGTATTTCTACTGCCAAATTAGTAAATGCTTGTTTTGTATATTGGAGATCATTTATTTTGTTTACTTCTAAAAGTCTCAATTTCATTTAAGGCAATTTTACTGACTTCATCACTCATACTCTTATGTAGGGCCTCTAGTTTTTAATTTCCACTAACATACGTTGTAATTTTGGGGAATGTACGTAATTTCTTAATATAACTTAGAGCACAATCCTATGGGGATGCCCATAACCTTCTGAACTCAGAGGATTACAGGCATCTTATGGAGGGCAGCAGGAGCATGGAGGTGAAGGTTGCTCCTCTCACTCTGCAGAGCACTTAGATGGCCGATTTCTAAGTGTGACACTTCAAAGTGGGAGGCAAAGAGGCGCCTTGGCCGTGCTGGTCCCCTCCCCTCCCCCTGAAACGCCCCTCATCCTACTCCGAGGTTGCTCTTATGACCTTGGAGAAGCAGCTGCCGCGGTTCTTTCCATGCTGGCTGGGAGGGGAGAGGGGGATCCGAGCGCAGATCCCCAGCTACGAGGTTTTCTGCTGGGAATCCAAAAATCTTATGGCCATCTAGACACTGTCTAGTGGCCATAGGATTGCACTGTTAATTCACGGGCTGCGTGATCCTATGAGGCTGCCCATAACCCTCTGAACCCAGAGGATTATGGGTATCCTATTGAGGGTGGGAGTGCAGCGGACAAGATATCCGCCGTGTTCCCCTCACCCTCAGAAAAATCTAGACGGGTGATTTCGGCCATCTAGATGTTTTTCTTCTCCTCAGGAGGCGGAGAGGCTGAGGTGCCGCCTGGATTGGGTGGAGCCTCACTCCTCTCCTCCCCACCCCCAGGAATGCCTCCCCCATGGGGGAACTGAAGACCATATACTCCAAACAGTATTCTCCAAATTAGCCTTATTAAAAATAAGTTACGTTCCACAATGCTATGGTCAACTGACATCATCTGTTCTATCCATAGAACGAGATCTTCTGAGAGAAATATATTTTGATAATTTAATCTCTGAATTTGCTGACAAGTAGAAAAACGATAACTTTGTCATTGTACATATTTTCTTTTAAGTTTACTAATAAAACCTTAACATTCTGATGTCAAATATAGCTGGGGTTTTTTTGTTTTTTTTTAAGTATTAGGGACGTATCCAATGCTGCCTGGCTGTAAACAGGGCCCACCACCGCTTCATTCCACAAGCGGCCAGCCCTGCCGATTATGTTCCAGAAGCAGTGCTGCTCACTGCTTTATTTATTTATTATATTTATACCCCACCTTTTTTCCTGCAAGGAACCCAAAGCAGCTTACGTAATCCTCCCCCCCCCCCCATTTTATCCTCACAACAACCCTGTTAGGTGAGGCTGAGAGTCAGTGACTGGCCCGAAGTCACCCAGTGAGTTTCATGGCCTAATGGGGACTTGAACCCGGATTTCCCGAGTCCCAGTCCAACACACTCACCACTATGGCACACTGGCTTGTGCAATGGAGATTTATTGATTCCAGTGGCAACCCGAGATCAGTGGAAAAGCTTGTTTCTGGAACAGGCCAGGTCAGCAGAACTCCTTATGCAAGCTCTGCCAACTGTTGTGCAAGCGGTGGGCGCCGCTTGCGGAATGGAATCGGTGGGGCTGGCGACTCATAGGCAGTCACCATTGGATATTACCCATCATATGCATACTTGCTTCTTTTTTTTCTAGCTGAGGGAAAAAATGATACGACACAAGGTGCTGTGAGAAGGAGGGTGAGTGGGGCCTCAAATGAACATTCAGCCCAGGCCCCAGGCCTTTCCGTGTCTTAAAAAGGCCGTTTCCATAGTATGCTTTGGTGCGCCGTTAAGACCTTTTGCAATGGGCACAAACGAACTTTTTTGGGGCTGCAAATAGGTTTGCCTTAAGATACTCGAATTTGTCAGGCTGTCGGTAGCAGTAACATCTTTATATTTCTCTCCCTCTGTCCTCCCTTTTCCGTTTACTATCTTCTCGGAGGAAGCGTTCCCGTTCCATGAAATTCAGGAGCCTGACTCGCTATTTAGCGACTCCCAGTTGGTCCTAATAAAGGGCCCGACGCTGCTGCTGCGGGTAACTTCGACTGAAGAGGGTCGCCCACCGCTTGGGCCTGGCGGCTTCCCAGAAAGCTCCGCGTACAGCGAGGCGCGGGGGGCTCATTTCTAAAATAGAAAGGCTCCCGCGGGTTGCTTTGATGCCCGCAGCCTTTCCGGCCTGGTGAGCGCGCCTTTCGCGAAGCGGACCGGCCGAACGGGGCGACGCGGCCGCTTTCCTTCCTTCTCCCAGCCGGGGGAGGGCCAAGTCAGGCGCGTCACGGAGCTGTGGTGGGCTGCCAAGGCGGCCGGCGGGCTCCTGCCAGGCCCTCGCCCGGCTGCTCCCTTCGGCCCCGAGGCACCTTGAGTCACCACCACCTGGCTCGGCTGCTACTGCGTCTACCAAACGCACAAACCGGCCTGCCGCCGCCGCCGCCGAGCCGCTTGGTTTCCGGAGGGCTCAGCCAGCCAGCGCGTTCTGGCCCCTCCCTCCGCTCGTTGCCGCCGCCGCCGCCCTCTCCCCCTACGGCGCCGGTGGAGGGGAGTCCCGGCCGTAGACGGCACGAACAACGAGCTGCGGTGCGCGGGCCTGAGACTGAGCGCGTCTCGTCGCGGCCGGATTTGGGAGACTTTCCATGAGGTACGGCAAGCACGGGTGCCCTTTCCCTCAGCAAGCCGGGCGCGCAGCCCCTCGCACTTTGGATCCGAGGGGAGTTTTCTCTCCCGCCGCCTGCGGTGGGAGTGTCACTCTCCTTCCTCCAGACGTACTTTGCGGCTCAGCCCCTAAATTGCAGGTGTCGCGCTCCCTGCGGATTGCATCCTTCCTTCCTCTCCCCATCCCTGGGGGCGCGCCTTTAACCTGACAGATGGAAGGGCGGGGGAGGCAGGTGGGGCTTTAGCTTGATGCAACCGCTCTCAGTTTAGGAAGAAGTAGGTCAGCCTGCCCCAACCTGGTGCCCTCCATATGTATTGGATTTGAACTCCGATCAGACCCAGCCAGCGTGGTCAGGAATGCTGGGAGTTGTAGTCCAAAACATATGGAGGGCACCAGATTAGGGAAGGCTGAAGAAGATTGTTATGTTGTTGCTTTTGGGGGGCGGCGGGGGGGGGGAAGGGGAAGGCTGTGATCCTATCCAAATTTATCTGAGGTTAAAATCAATCCAGTTAAATTCAGCACTTTATATAGCCTAGTGGCCCAAATAAAAGACATACCTGTACTTGGTCCAACTTTCCTCAGCCATCCAAAGGTCTGCTTCCTTCAGGGGTTGGTCCCCTTCTTCCTTGCTACCTCTATGCCTAGAACTGTTCAACTGACTCCCTGGACATCTTCGGGATGCTGCCCCCTATCTCTTCCTTTGAACCTCCCCAAAACCCACCTTTTCCATTGAAGCCTTTGGCACAATTCCTTAGTCTATTAGAGGCTTCCCCAACCTGATGCCCCCCAGATGTTTTGAAGCACCAGCCCCATCATCCCTGAACATTGGTCGTGCTGGGCGTGGCTGATGGAAGTTGCAGTCCAAAACAGTTTGAAGAGATCAGTTGGGGAAAGGTATAAATGTGTGATCCTCTTTCGTTTATTGCTGCCTCCATTTTCCTCCCATTCCTCTGTCTTCAGGGGTCTGTCCTTATACTTTGTAAATCTGTCTCCTTCCTTCCAGTTCTATATCTCTGCCTGTCTGATACATATTCCTGCTTGGGTGATTCATCATCATCATAATAATAATTAATACTACTACTACTATTCATATAGTGTGCAAAGTACAAGAAGATAGGTACGTGTCCTGAGGAACTTAAAATCGAAAATTTGACACAGGGGAAATGAGAGGAAAGAGAAGGAAGTAAAGGCAGGGCTAAACAGGGGAAGGACATGTCATTGTTTCAGTTACATGTCCTTTGGCTTGGTTACAGTCTTAGTAGATATGTTGGGGGCATAGGAACTAGGAGAATGTGCCCAAGGCCTATAGAAAAGGTGGGTCTTCAGGAAGGATTTGAAGGGTGGCACCACCCAGGTGGTCTGGGAGACAGTTTTAAGCAGCAGGGACAGCCAGAAAGAAAGGGTAGAGCTGTGGAACCTGCACCCGTTTACTTCTAAACAACTACCTATCTACTAATCCCAGATTGGGGGCTAGGATACGGTTTTCAACAATGAAGGAAGGATACTCTGTATATGCTTAGAATCACTTTTCATTATTCTTGCATTGCATTATTTGGGTTGAACCCTGACACCAGGGGGGAAGAAAAAAAACCATGGGGCTGGTTCATGGCACAAGTCATGCTTGAAAGCTCTGCAGCAGGCAGGGAGGCTGACACTTGGCATCTTTCTCTCCCCCCCCCCCCCCCCCGTAAGGACCCAGAGCCATTAGCACAGAGTCAGAAGTCTCCTAGTTGCAAATAAATGTCAAGGTTGTTGAACTTGATTATATGTATTATGGGAATGAAATCTAACACTCATCCTATCTGTTTTATGATGCACTGTGGAAAAGGGCTCAAGTTTTGAGCTAAGATTTTCAGGCCACAAGACAGAACAAAACAAGTTAAACCCCTTGGAAAGCCAGTGTGGCATAGTGGTTAGAGTGTTGGACTGGAGATCCAGGTTCTAATCCCCACTCTGCCATGCATCTCAGTAGATGACATTGAGCTAGTCACTCTCAGCCTAACCTAAAATTGAGAGGAGGAGGATCATGTACACCACTTTGAGCTCCTTGGAGGAAAGGCAGGATATAAGTGTAACAAATATATAAATTAAATAATTGTTACAAGCTAAATTCGTTAGTCCGAAAGTTGTTATCTAGAAAGTAAAAATATCCAGATTATGGTTTGTATGTAATTCTGGCCACTCGCCAGTGGAATGGAAACTGCTGGTGAAAAAGATTTCGTGTGCCCCCTGCAGCCCCCTGTGTGTCACCCAAATCTGCTCTGGAGGGTTGGGGATGCTGCAGAGCAGATTTGAGGGGCACGTGGAAGGCTGCAGTGGGAGGGGAGCAAGGAGAATTCCCATGCGTGGCGCAAGTGCAAGTCTGCTTGCACAACATTGGATTTAGCCCTATTATAATGCTGCTACATTGGAGAGAATTCTGTGTTGTCAAATGTAGTCCAAGAATTGTGCACGCAAAAGTTTATAATTTACCCCAAGGGTGGACTGACTTCAATCTTGTTTGGTCCTACTTTTTTTGTGTGTGTGTGTTGTAAATTTAAAACAGATTGGTTTTAAATTTACATTTTTGGGGGGTAAATTTAAAACAGATTTTGTTTGAATAGCTGTGATCCACCAATTTGTGTTAACTTTACAAAACAAAACAGCATAGTCTGGATCCCTTAACAGTTAAGGCATAATTAATCCTGAATGTGCACTCTTGCTTAAGAACATAAGAAGTGCTTGTTGAACAAGGCTATGGCCTGTCTAGCTCAGTATTTTTTGCACAATCTGAGCAACCATCAAGCATTTAGCAGTCCATTGGAAATTGGCCAGGGAACTGTGGTCTGTCTTCTACCCACCACTGATTTAAACAAAACCAGAGGGCTATCCATATTAGTCTATTGCAGCAAAAACAACAGTCTTGTGGCACTTTAAAGACTAACAAATTTATTCAAACATTAGCTTTCATGAACTATAGTCACTTCATCAGATGCATGAAGTGTTATCAAGAGTTTCAGGTATGTATATATACAGTGCATATGATGGAGGAATGGGGTTGAATTGTAAAAGTGAGAAGGAAATTAAATGCATTAACTAATCCTTTATCCTGATTCAAGCCTTTGCTGATAGAATTGAATTTGTTGATGAATTCATCATCAACAACCTCTGTGTGTACCCTAAATATGCTCCCCCAAACCTCCTGAGCACATTTTGAGGGCATGCAGTGGTCTGTATGGAGAAAGGGAAATTGCCCCTCCCCTTGTTCTGCTGCTGATGGAGCTGTTCTCTCAGCAGGATGGGTTAACTGGATACCATCCTCTGTCATTATGAGTGAGTCATATTTTTGAGCTCATCTATTTTTTGATTGTGAGTGATCATTAAAGAAGTACTTTGTGTACACTTCTTATATCTGGGCTTTTGGGGTATAAAGTGCTGTTTTTCAGTCTTTCTTTCCTCTTAAGTAGTGTTTTACCTTAGACATATGCTGGACTCCTTTAAAAAGTAGTGTAGTACAGTGGCTAATGGTGCAGTCCTATGCATGTTTAGACAGAAAAAAAGTCCTCCAATTCCCAGTATTCCCCAGCCAGCCATGCTGGGAGTTCTAGGATTTTTTTTTGTCTAAACATGCATAGGATTGCACCCTACCAGAGAGACAGCTATATCAGGAAGTCCCTGAACTGAATCTTGCCTGTGCCATGAACTTACTAGGTGACCTTAGGGAAGCTGCATTCTCTTATGGTCTGCAACATGGAGATAAAAGTACTTATTAACCATAGAGAGTTGTAAGGATTACTATATAATGTACCTGATGAACTTTGAACACCCAAAAGTGTTATATAAATTCACATCTGCAAATCATCTGTTTACCTACTCTTCTTGAACTTCTTTGACAACATGGGTGCAGAGATAATAGAAAGCTGAGAGAGAAGAGAAGGCAAAGGGCCATGTTTGGAAAACTTGTGATCTTCAATTTGAGAAAGGCATCCAAATGTATCTTCCCCCTAAGAACTGAATAGATAAAATATCATTGCTTTTGAGGGGCGGGGTTTAGGGGCCTTTGTGACATCGGCAACCATTACGTCAGTCTCTATTTTCACCTCAGATCTATTTGCATGCCTAGCAACCAAAGGGCAAAGACTGCCCTACTTCACAAGCCTAGAAGCAAAGGGTCAAGATGAATGCATATGGGCCTATAAAGGTAGCACCTACTTGGCTATAGTCCATCTTTATGGCAACATTTCCATATACATTTTCACCCCTCCCTTGCTGCATGTTTTTGTAGTTCTTATATAATTGTGTATTCATGTGTTTTCATCCATGAAAGTAATTTAGATTAGAAGCTGTCGTGTGGTGTGAAAAGCTGCATCAGAACTAGCTCCCCACTCCGCCTTAACTTAAAGAGGATCTCTAGGATGGAGTTTGATGCAATTAGATTCCCTCTCAGCCATTGGTCTAGATGCAAAATCTCATAAAGTCTGCATACAGAATAGGCAATATAGCAATCTGATCCAATGTTTCTGGTTTTTGTTTATTTTGGTTCCCATTCATTTTGGGACACGGAGGAAACAAAGCCCTTGGGAGGCCTGCATAGTTTCCTGACTTGAGTTCCCAGGCTTCTCTTGGGAACAGCAAATTTCCTATTGGTTTAGCATCTGTAGCAGTAATAACATGTATATGCCAAGAAGAGAGTCTTTCTGGACAAGATATCTATAGCTGCATGATTTCAAAAATAAATTGTAAGTGAATGATTTAATAGAAAGAGTTTTGTGAATTGTATTTATTTATTTATTTACAGTATTTGTATGCCGCTCTGTATCTAAGTAGATTCATGTCATCGTTAGGTATTTTCTGTGTTTACTTTAGGTTTTCCTGACTGCCATGTTTATGCTGATTGTGTTTGGAGTGTTATTTAAAGAAATCTTGGCCAGGACTCAAGATGAAAATCTTAGTGATAGCAACAGTAACCCACAAGGGCAATTACATAGTTATGGAAACATCAACTTGCCAGAAGAGCATATCCCATATTTTTTACGTAATAACCAGCACATTGCCACAGCCTGCAAACAAGATCCTCATTGCCCATATAAAGTAAGTACTCCTTTTCTTGTTTTATTCTTAAAATCATCGAATCATAGAGCTGAAAGGGACCTCAGAGATCATCTAGCAGCTTCAGTGTCGCCAAGGTTAAAGATGTGGGTAACTAGTTTCTTTTCCAACCAGTTGGTAGCTTCTGTGGTTGGAATTGTTGCTGCTTAAACTACTGGTAGTGGGTCCTTTCCCATTCAAAAATCATGTCATTCTTGCTTTTACCAAATTCTTGTAGTCATTTCAAACACATTACCAAAACACTGTAAGGAGTGAGGTTGTGGTTTTGCAAAATGCTGGCTGTAGGGCTTGGGGGCTGAATTCACACTGAGGCTTAAGGCTGTTTTGGAGTGAATGACTGATAGATTGCAAAGTAGGAGTGATTATTAAAAAACGAACACCATTGCTTTGACATATATTATTTCTGGCATTGAGCAATTGACCTACCCTTGGGGTTTCCAACGTGGTGCCCTAGGGTGCCACAACGTGGTGCCACAGACACCTCACTTGGCACCCACTAGGCTCCCTGTTCCTCCTGATTTTTGTTTTATTTCATAAGATTTTTTTGTAATTTAAAAAAAAAATAACTGGGAGGCTGGTTTGCTGCAAAGCAAAGTGCTGCGCTCCAGCACCAACTTTATTTTGGTTAAAAAGTGTGATTTTGTATCTTCAAGTCCAGACCCCACCTCTGCTTTGTATTTAGTTTCTTGGGCAAGTTATTTTTCTCTTAGTCTCATCAGTTTGCCTTCTGGGAAATTAGTGTTTTACCATGCCAGCTATTTTATGAAAAGGCAGACCCCATGGCAGCCATTTTGTGAGAGTGCCCATGGCATTCTCTCAAAATTCAAAATGTGCTCACCGACCCAAAGGTTGGGGGTGACGTACCCTGTCCTAAGTACTTATTTGCTTGTGCAGATAATAGCCCTTAATCTTACAGATGCTATGTCTTTAATTTTACATAGCGTTGTAGCCTTAAAGCAACCTTCCCCATCTAATGCCCTGCAAATGTTTTGGACTACAACTCCCAGCAGTCCCAGCCAGCAGCATGAATGGTCAGAAATGCTGGGACTTATAATCCAAACCATCTGGAGGGCACCAGGTTGAGAAAGGCTGTCTTACAGTAAAGAGTATAAATATCTATGTGTAGAATTGGAAATATGCGCAGATCTTTTCAGTTGTTGATTCTGAAGTACAGGATTATTATTTTTTTGCAAGTCATCAATTCATTTCTACAAGAAATGAATAGCGAACTGGACAATTGCAAGCAAGGCTGTGATTTTCCAGAAGCAGAGATTGTTTAATTACTTGGAAGTAGATTATAATTTGCTATAATACAGTCCCATTTTTAATGGAAATTTTGTGTTAGCAGAAATACTTGAAGACATTAAAAGCCTGTTGGGGTTATGAGAAATCATGCAAGCCAGAAAACAGGTTCGGATATCCAACATGTGATTATGCTGAGGTAGGGTGGTAAGTATACACACACAATGTGTAGAGTGTAATTACATGTATATTTTATTTCAGAAAATTTGAATTCATTTATGTAGCAAAGTCTGATGTGGTAAAATATGGTTTTAGTGTTTGGATAAATGCCAAATGCTATGTGTAAATGTTATGAGCCAGTGTGGTGTAGTAGTTAGAGCATCAGACTAGGACTGGGGTGACCTGAGTTCAAATCTTCGCTCAGCAATGAAGCTTACTGGGTCACCATCTCACAGGGTGGTTGTGAGAATAAAATGAGTGGGGGAGAGAACCTTGCACATAGTTTAGTTCCATTGAGACAGAGTAGGATAAAAACTGTATCTATTGATCAGCCATTGTCACACTTCATACTGAATCCCATACCATAAGATCCGTGTCACTTTCAAATTGTTCCTTATATGTTGACTTCACATGAAATTCAATACTGAGATAGTTTCTGCCCCAGGGAAGCTTTCTAGAAGGCATGCTTCTAATAATGTAAAAAGGTTACTGATGCAGATGTTAATAGAAGGATCTCGATAAAAACTAAAATTTGAATCTGCCCTATGTACGCAGGATCATATATGCAGCTTGAGGGTTCTTGGGTACGCAGGTGGGGGATGGTGGTGGCCAGGACTGCCTTTGTCCAACTTTGGTTGGTGTGCCGGTTGCGTCCCTCACTGGGGAAGGTAGATCTGGCCACATGGATCCATGCCTTAATCACCTCACGTTTAGATTACTGCAACATACTCTATGTGGGGCTGCCCCTGAAGACTGTGTGGAAACTTCGGCTAGTGCAAAATGCAGTGGCCAGATTTTTTGTCTAGTGTGAGTTTTATAGCCCATATAAAACCGATCTTGAAACAGCTGCACTGGCTTTCCATTTGTTACTGACCTCAATTCAAGGTGCTGGTTTTTATCTATAAAACCCTAAATGGCTTGGGACCAGGGTATCTGAAAGACCCTCTCCTCCTGTATGAGCCTGACTGAAATTTGTGCTTGTCATCAGAGGCCTTGTTGTGTGTTCCACCTCCAAGAGATGTGAGGCCGGTGGGCACTTGTAATAGGGCCTTTTGTGTAGCTGCACCCCAGGCAGGCTTGGCTAGCCTCCTCCTTAGTGTCCTTCAGAAGGCTGGTGAAGAAGATACTGTTTTGCTGAGCTTTTAATAGTTATTGCTGTTTTTTATAATTATTCTTTGGTTTTAAAATAATCTTTAGGGCTTTGCATTTTTATGTATTTTAATCTTTGTATTTTTCTTGTACATCTCCACAAGCACTCGTTGAGTGGAGGAACAATTCAAATATATCCTAAATAAATAATAATAAATAATATAAAAAGGGCAGAGAGAACCTTCTCATCATCTGGATAGGTCATTTCCTGGTTCAGACTGAGAAACTATTTTTAAATGTCCCTATACATAAATGGAAAAATCCAAGATTGTAATAATGTAGCTGAGATTGGGCACTATGCCCTCCCCACCTTAAAAGCAAAAGTGAGAGTTCCTGCTCTTTCTAACTCAGTTTCTATTTAGTGTGAAACATTTTTTAAAGTAGCCCTGTTAATGCAAATTCCAAAGCAAATGTAGTTCATTATTCCCATATTGCAGGTTGGAAGAGGCTTTAGCTGGGAAAGACTGGCTTATGACAGCCCTGTAGTATAGTTCACACTGAACACTGCAGGTCAGACACTGAGTGGTACAACGCTGCAGGTGGCGCTGAAGCTTAGAAAGTTACAACATCCATGCAGTGTTATCTATTATTTTTATCCCCACATTTGAGGTTGGGCTGAGAGTCTAGTGTACAACAAACATTCAGTGTAGCCTATTGCAGATTGGTGGGGAGGGTTGCGCTGAGAGAGAATAGCTTATGCCAACCATGCCATGTTTCCACCATTTATTGCAGGTCAGAGTAAGGGCTGAGGCTGCTTTGGATTCCCAGTCAAAAATCCCCCATACTTTCTCAGGTTGCAGCAAAGGTCAGTCTATTTAAATTGCTCCCTCAGACTTCCCTCCTCCCAGGCCAAATCTAGCACTCGTTTGCATGTACAAGCCTCATGCTGGTTGTACATTTGGTTCAAAAATTAAACTAATATAAATGTTGTACATAAAGTAAGACTAAAGTTAGAGCAGGAACTCCTGTCTTTGATGCTAACTCCCCGCCCCTTCAGCCAAAGGCTCATGTAACATAGACCCACCAAAAATAACAACAACAACAACAACATATTTCATTTCTATACTGCACAATAGCTGAAGCTCTCTGGGCAGTTCACAGCAACTGCAATATGATATAGTTATATTTCTGCAAAATACGCTGCAGTAATTTGTTGCAGGGCCCCACTTGTTACTACATTATTCTATTATACATCTCCAATATTTAGAAGATCCCAACACCTCCAATAATGATCAGTTCCCACCCCAAAGAGCAAACTCCTTGTGCACTCTAGCATTCATTTAAGCCTCTAGGCTTTCTCTGTCCGTAGCCAGAATAGTTGAAGGGAAGCCCTTTTCATTGCCTCACTTCCTCATGGTGTTGCAAGGCTGTGCAGTAGAATGTATCAATCCATCATCTGATGTTCTGCTATAGTTAAGGCTGGCATTTTCTTAATGGGATGCTTTTGCATTTTTCCTGCATGCCAGGGCTGCTTCCATTGAGGAGGCCCAGCATGTGTTCTGGAAGCAAGCCGACTTTGGTTATGTCAGAGAGAGGATGAATGAAGTGAAGATTCACTGCAAACCTAAGGCAATGGTAAGTGCCTTGGTATATACTCAGAAAGTTATTTTCTGATGTGATATTCCACCTTCTCCCAATTCTTTAAAAGTTGATTGCTATTCTCTCTGTTATTTTCTTGCAGGGAGATTCTTCACTTGAATGTTCTCGTTACCTTCAGTATTGCAAAGCAAAGAATTTGTACATTGATTTAAGAACCCCAAGAGAGAAACCATGATAGGTCTGTGGCTTGCTTATATTCCACAAAGCCCATCGAAGAAACTTTATTAAGCAGATCTCATCCATAGAAGACCTATGGGCCTTCCTTATTCTTTCCCAATTGTCATATATAGCTGCGATCATCCAGAGATGATGTCTGGGAATTGGTCCTTTTCTCTTTTTTAAAGGGGTGTCTTGCTGGCCCTCATGGTTGTAGAGAAAAGCATTATGTGTGAATGGTCTGTAAGGAGGCTCAGGGATAAGAAGTGATATCTTGCTCTTTCTTTGGTGGGTTTTGCTCACCTGGGAAACATAGGAAGCTGTCTAATGCCCGTTCAGAGCAATGATCCATTTAGCCCAGCACTGCCCACTCTGACTGTCAGCAGCTTTCCATGGTCTCTGTCACATCACATCACGTCTGATTTTAACTGGATATGCCAAGGATTGAACCAGAGACAGTCTACATGCAAAACATAGTGTTAACTAACTGTGGTTTCTGGTGATTTCTTTCCAGTTTTGTCCTCGTGACTAAACACACACACGCATTTGGGGGTATGAACTTAAATTCACAGCTTAACATGGATAAGGAAAAACAAAATCTTTAATGAACTGCAGTATAAAAATCAATATGAAAATAACTGAGTTTTTCTAAATTCAAAGAGATGTTTGCAGAATATGGAGGAGGAACAGAATTATTAGAATTAGGCCTATTCCCTGGAGCCAAACTGGTAAGTTGAAAACATGAGTTGAGAGGGCCTGTGCAGTATGCTGAGCACATCTTTAGATGGTAATGTGATTGCTACAGCATTCACTCACCTCTGTACTTAACACATAGATTGTCACTTTGCTTCAGCCTACATAGCTGCAATGGCATCACCATTTTGGTTCATGTGGGACACTGCATAGATCAATGCAGGCCACGTTTCCAGTATATCACTGGCAGTGCAGTCCTGTGCCTGTTCACTCAGAAGTAAGTCCCACTTTGTTCATTGAGACTTACTCACAAAGTAAGTGTGTTTAGGATTATAGCCTTGGACTGCAATCCTATGCACTACATGAGAGTAAACTCTATGGAATACTGTGAGGTTTGCTTGCATAGGAAGATGCATTTGATTGCACTGTTGTGGGAATTGGCTTTTAGTTACCACGTAGGGATTTTATTTATTTATTCATTTATTTATTTATTTTTATTATTATATTTATATCCCACCTTTTTTCCTGCAAGAAACCCAAGGCAGCTTACATAATTATCATCATCCTCTACATTTTATCTCCACTTTATCCTCAATTGGTATATAAGTATTACTAATAATAAATAAATAAATAGTTGCATGCTTAAGCATGTTGCTGATCAATGCCAAATATTGTCACCTTGAAGCATTTTGGTAGTCGAGAGAGTGCTTAGTTGGTAGTTCAGTCTAGAACTGGCTCTTGCTTTGAACTTGCTTTGACCTTGTCCTGACAGTATTTTAATTTTTTCATACATTAGATTTAATGAAGACTTCTTCAAGAAGGGCCAAATTGGAGGTCACTGCAATATGGACATTCAAGCTTTCCTTGCTGAAGGGCAGCGAAAGAGTCCCCTACAGTCTTGGTAGGACTTCTAGATATAACCTCTCTCTTATTTCTCTGTGACATACATCTCTGCAGAACAGCTCAACTGCCAGGACTGTGCAAGGTTGCAAACTCCCTTTCTCTCCCATCCTCACAGATCATAACTGGGTTTTATTGTTTAAGGAAGAAAAAGGCTTACTATAATGGTGGAGCAGTGTGACAATGACTGAGATGAGAGTTAGGATATTAGCTGAGAAAAGTGGGTCACTGTAGCAACATCGCACCCTCTAATGGGAACTGGAAAATGAATAAGTGCTAATTGTGCACTTATTTATTTATTTATAAATAAATAAATAAATAGTGCAAACTAATAAAGTGCTAATAAGGAACAGACCTAGGAATAGGTATGGCCTGTTCTCTGTAGCCTGTAGCTACCATTAGTTTCTTGCATCCAAGGAAGCATCAGCACCCCCATACTAACCAGTGCATGGTATCGACACCATATTACACCTGTCTTGAAAGACATGCACTGGTTGCCATTTGCTTTCTGGGCTCAATTCAAGGTGTTGATTTTAACATTTAAAGTTCTAAATCAGTGGTTCTCAACCTTTTTTGCCCCATGCACCCTCTTCACCATATGTCAGAATGTCATTCCCCCCTTTCCAAGATTGTCTGACTTAATCTGTGCCATACAATATGGTGTGATGTCCTGTAGATTATGTACAATCTGTAGAATTGTAATTTGTAGAAAGATCAGTATTCCAACAGTTTGAGTCTGTGGTCCCAATTCCCCCCCTGAAACCCTAAAATTCCCCCCCCCCCGGTTGAGAATTCCCCCCTGGTTGAGAACCCCTGTTCTAAATGGCTTAGGACCTAGCTATCTAAGTGATCACCTGTCTTGTTAAGATCTGCAGGAGAGGCTCTTTTAAGGACAGCATTATCTGTAGAGGCCTGTTTGTTGGACACATGTGAAAAGGCTTTCTGGTATGTTGCTCCCAAACTGTGGAATGCACTTCCTCAGGAATTATGTTTCCCCCCGCCCTGTCTTGGCTTTCAGAAAGGATGTGAAGATGCATCTCTTCAATTTAGCCTTTAACAGAGAAATCCTATGGCCCCCAGACAGTATCCAGGGGGCAATTAGGGTTGTTCAGATTCCCAGCTCTGAGGTTGGAAAACTGCTCTGACCTTGGAGCTGGGGATCTGCACTTGGATCCCCCTCCCCCCCTCACAGCCGGCACAGAAAGCTGTGAGGGGGGGACTGGCTACTTCTCCGAGGTCGCTTTTGTGACCTTGGAGAATGGGTTTAGTGGGCATTCCGGGGGGCAGAGAGGGGAGGAGATTGGCGCCACCAAGATATTACATATCCTGGCAGCACTTCAGCCTCTTTCCCTCCCCCTCTGAAGTGCTGCAGTTAGACAGCCAAAATCAGCTGTCTCATCTGTTTTGCAGGGCAGGAGGAGTGCGGAGGTGACCTTCTCCTCCACATTCCTCCTGCTCTGCATAGGATGGCCATAATCCTCCAAGTTCAGAGGGTTATGGGCATCACCATAGGATGTCACCCTAAATTATGTAATTGTGTTAATGTTTTCAATGGACTGTGGTTTATAGTTTTATGATTTTATACTTTTTAATTGTTCTGCATTGCCTTGATGGCTTTATAGCAAAAAAGGCAGTATATAAATGCTAACAATAACAATAGTAAAAAAATCTCAACTGATTGGAGTTTCAAAAGCCATTTGTGATGTAGCATAGGGTGGCTGCTGTTCAGTTAAAAGAAATACTGCGCACTCTTAAAGTAGTTTTGGCTTCCAGCCTCTGTGCTCAGGTATGTGAAAGCATACCTTTATTCTATGGCCATTTTGTTTAGAACTTTCTCCTAAAGCAAAGCTTGTGCCAGCCCTTGAAAATCTGAATATATCTTGGAAATAGGAGTTTTAATTTTCCCCCACATGCTTTTGAACATTTAATAACAGGCCACTTCCAAATACATCCCTGCTACCATGAGAAACCTTATGTCTTAGTGCCATTCACCAAATCTAGTTGCCCCCTCCCCAAAAGGCCCTGCAGTGCATCTGAGGGGCTCTAGCTTAATCAGCTGAGTCCCAAGCAACTGGTAATACTTCACGGAGGAAACGTGCTAGAGCTAGACTGTTAAATGGATCCTGCTAATTGGTCTCAAATTCTATCTGTCTTGTGCCTGCAGTCATTAATAACTCATGTCTTTGCTGAAATGTCTTGAAAATCATGGTCAATGCATTTGACACGAGCCTCAATGTATTCAAATTAACTGGATATGGGAAACATGGACAGAGAAGCTCTCTCTCTCTCTTGAAACTTTCTCCAGCCCTTGATTTATAGATCAAAGATTTTGCTTGCTCCTAAGATCAAAGGCAGAGTTTAACCTTTTGAAGCCTTACTGAAGAAGCTTCAGTTACAATTAAAAATAATTTTAATTGTGAAACTTTGTCAAACTTCACAAGTATTGTTAAGAGAGGTCTGCGTGGTACGTTGCTTAAATTATTAACCCTGGATATATTTTTTTTCAACCTCTGTGAAATGACTGTAATTACAGGTTTGCTGAGCTCCAGACATATACAGAACTGAACTCCAGACCTATGGAAGATGGCAGTTGTGATGTCATTATTGACAAGTCAACTTATTTCATGAAGTTTGATGCAGGTACAAGGTATTTCTATGTTTCTGCACTGTACAGTGTAATGAAAGTAGCCCTCCACTTTCTGCATCGTAATAAAAGATGCTATCTTTCTAGAAGTTACAAGTATGTTCGATTTCAGAGTACCAGCTTTGATTTAGAGTCCGCAGGGCATGTCTACCCAAACCAGTATGGCTTTTTCTATATGCTGATTCTCATGACTGCTAGTAGTGTGGCAACCACTGCTCTTGTTGACTTTAACCCACTGATGGCGTACCCAGAGGTGGTCATGTGCAGGTCACTTGTATGCGTAGGACTCTGCATGCATTGCATAGCTTTTTAGCATTGTGCCAGGCACAATGAAGGGCATGCCAAAAGTAATATGCAGTAAGTTCTGTGTGCATGGGCAGCCTGTACGTGACTGCACCACTTCCGTGGATGTCACATACAGATTGAAGTCAGTGGGAGCAAATACTGACTCTGCCATACTACGGTGTGGGGGTTCTTTTGTGTGTCTTTATTTGGAAAACATCTTGGTGCCAAAAATGATTCTTGGTTTCTAGACTAATCTGAAGGTTTTGGAGCTGGGTTCAAGGTCTATTCCTAGTCAGGGTTGATGTTTGGATTAACGTGGTTCAATATAGGCAGGTTTTCACTGGTTGGCTTGAATGGAGGTGCTGTCTCTTTTAAAACTCAACACAGTGTTCTGTTTTCCAAGTCTTGCTTGTCATAAATGAGGACAATTAAAATGCAAGGGTTCTTCCCCAAGGGCAATTGAGCCCTTTAGTATACTTATAAGTTATAACTGCTATAATAAGAATGCTTAATATCTATGTAGGACTTTCCCTACGTGCTGAAAGCACTTCACATAATTTTCAGTCATTTTAATGACAGGCCTGAATAGTAGACTAGTGTTATTAAACTCTTACGGCACCAAGAAGGAGATTATGGAGGTGGCTGAGGCTCAGAGATAGTGAGTTGCTTAAGTGCGTGTATAAGTGAGGTGTCATTTCAATGAAAGACTTCCCAGTTTTCCCACCCATCTTCTTTTTAACACCTGTGCAATACTAGCACTCTTATGTAGCATCCCCCTTCCCCACCAAGGGCTTTGCAGTCTTTATTGTGTTCATCTTCCCAGTGGAGACTGCAGAGAAACATTTGTTTGAATGTTGCTGATTGTCTTATCTGTAAGGATAATGTATATTTTTCACTGTATTTTATGATTGAGTGTTGGCTGCCTTGAGGACCTGCTGGGATGGAAGGGAAGGGGGAAATATTTTAATAAGTAATATTCAGCAAAAGCTCAACAATCCAATTAGGAAAACACTCACCCTTGCAAATAAGCCTTCCAGTCTGATGTTTATATGCATCTTAGGACTTGCACCTTCATCAAAAGTATCTTAAATGTGAAAGATGGTCCTGGGATGTTTACTCTGTAAAAGTAACAGAAAGTCTAAGCGAATACAGAGGTTTTCAAACAAATAAATACAAGGATCGTGTTTACTATGACAAGCTTAATTTTTCCTCCTCCTTTCAGGTGTTAATATGTACCACCACTTTTGTGACTTCGTCAATCTTTACATTACTCAGCATGTTACCAACTCATTCAGCACAGACGTCAACATTGTCATGTGGGATACTGTAAGTAAAGTTTACATACACCATGATGATGTTCTTAAGTATAGTGTACTCTTCATTTGATGTCACCTCATTTTGCCTGTTGCAGGAGACTGATAGATAGTATTAGCAAAAGTATAGTTATTTTTACCTGTGGTAGATAGGAACATAGGAAGCTGCCTTATACTGAGTCAGACCCTTGGTCCATCGAGCCCAGTATTGTTGACACTGACTGGCAGCGGCTCTCCAGGGTTTCAAGCAGGATTCTTTCCAAGACCTCCATGGAGGCTGGGGATCGAACCTGGGACCTTCTGTATGCAAAGCATGTGCTCTGTCACACCGAGCTGTGGTCCCTCCCTGCAGCACCTGGTATTCCAGGGTGGTCACCCATCCAAGTACTAACCAGGCCCAACCCTGCTTAGCTTCCAAGATCAGATGAGATCGGGCTGTTCAGATGTTGTACATAGCCTGGTATAAGCCATTGTCATATGGTTAAGTGGAATGTTTTTCCTAACGGCTGTGCTCAAGGGATAGGATTTGTCTTTGGTGGCAGAGGGGATAGCTGCCTTCTGTCCTAGCACTCATATCTGGCTTCCTTTTTGGAGGCTTCTCTCTCTCTCTCTCTCTCTCTCTCTCTCTTTGTTCCTCCACCATTTTTGACATAGCCATTTTCCCCACCTCTTACCTTGTAAATGCAATATAGATGCATGCACTACTCCACATTGACAATATTGGGCCTGGCTTGGGGTAGATAACACATTATTCTATCCTTGAATCACTAGTGTGCCAGTATTTTAAAGTTCATGTGGCTGTGTGTGTTCGCACACATGTGAATTTATATATTTATCTTTATTAACGGTATTTCTATGCTACCCCATTACTGAGGTTCTCTGAGCCATAAAAATACAATTGCCATATAAAGCACATCATAGCCGAGAGAGAGAGAGATCCGTAAAATCAGCACAGACAGGTCTTAAAACTTTAAAAGCTTGAAAACCTCAAAAGCTCCCAAAAGGGCCCTTTAAAAACCTGGGGGAATAAAAAAAGTATTTGTCTGGCGCCAAGAAGAATGTAGAGTAGGCACAAGGTGAGTCCTCTCTGGGGAGTGCACTCTACAACCATGGTGCTATTATGAGAAAGCCTTATTCCCAGTAGCCACCCAGCAGAACTCACTTGGTGGTGGTCCTTTGAGAAGGGCCCCTGACAATGACCTCAGTGTGTGTGTGGGAGGAAGTGATCCAGGCAACCTGGACCCAAACCATTTAGGGCTTTGAAGGTTAAAACCAGCACTTTGAATTGGGCTCAGTGTAGCTGACAAAGCCCTGGTGCAATATGTTCAAATCATCCAGTCCCAGTTAACAATTTTGCTGTGCTCTGGTAATTCAAGGAACTGTCCACATACCGGTACTTTTATCAGGTTTCCCAATGTTCTTGAAGGAATGTTGGCAGCAGGGCTTGCTGGATACTTTCTTTACAAGCCCAGTTATAGCTAATTTAATGCCTGATAGTGCCCAGTGTAAGCTAGTTAAATTTTGGCCCCAGTGAAATCGTTGTGAAAAGTTAGTCAATCATGATGACTAATGTAAATTCCAATGGGACCCAAGTGAGACTAACTTAGTCTGGATCCAAACTGTAATTGCTATATTGCCACATCAAGTGGTCTATATGTTTCCCCCCCTCTCTTCAGAAGCTGCATAGTCTGTCCATGTATTTAAAACATTTGTATACTGTCTTATCTGCCAAAAAGCCATCAAGGCAGTGTTTAAAACAATAAAACCATAAAACAATATAAACAAGAACATTATAAGATATATATTCTGCACTCTGTCCTCCAGCCTACCCGTCAGGTCCTTACATTAGGAAATCCAGCAGTGTATGTAGTAGAACCTCCAGGAAACCAGTACTTTTTTCACTACTGTCTTTGGCATGACATGTGGTGCTGGTGGTTTCTATCTTATCCAGCATTCTGTCTAGTATTAGGGCTCTCCATTCTGGTACGGTCAGTTCCACTCTAGTACTGTCAGTGGTGTTCCCTTCATGCTACCTTTTGTTGGGGTGCAGCACTGTGTAAGAATGTATGCTATTTACTTGCAGTAACACTGAAATCCTAAGCTATACAGTTCACCAAAATGGATACAATTCCTTTTATTGCCAGATGACTGGTGCCAAGAAACTGTATAAACTTGCTGAATAGTGGCGAAGAAGCTTATCATGCGCTCCTGTTTTTTCTTTGTGTTAAGCATGTAGCTTTTGGCTACTGCAGAATTAGCATCTTTACTAAACAGTAGCGTCCTATTGAGTAAGTGAAACAAAGCAGAAACTCAGTGGGAAACATTCATCCAGCATGTTTCTGAACAGACAAAAATGGCAAAGTACAAAATTATGTACTTTGAGCAAAGCAGTAAATACAGGTGTATGACATGCTAGTGTGATCTGTTAGAGCAGCCTTCCCCAGCCTGATGCCTTCCAGATGTGTTGGACTACAACTCCCAGCATGCCTCAGCCAGCAGCTAATTTCAGCTGTGGCAAATAAAAGTTAGCATGCTAATAAAATTTGATGGCCTTTTTAACTTAGTGTTGCTGGATATGCACACAGCTTCAGCTTTTTATTTTAAATATACAGTATTTTAATTTTATGCTAAATAATTATTTCAAAATGTTAAAAATGTCAACATGGAAGATGCAAGACTCAACATGCCCTCAACTGTGTCAAGACATATTCTAATAGGAAACAGAAATACCATGTTGTTCTTTACATATCTTGGTTGGCTTTCTCTGCTAAGACCTTTTTATTTCACCAACTTTTTAGTGTGGGTTTAAGTTCTGATGCTGAATTGTTTTATCCTGCTCTTGGTTTTATTGGTCTGTATGCCAGTGTTAGTCTAACGTGAGTTCCATTCATTTCAATACAGGCCTGTATATATACAGGCCTGTGGCTCATGCTGGCTCAGTTTGTCTGAGCATGGAAAGCTAAGCAGGGTCAGGCCTGGTTATGACTTGGATGGGAGACCCTTCCTCTAGTTTCCTGCATTGAGCAGCGGGTTGGACTCGATGGCCTTGTAGGCCTCTTCCAACTCTATAATCTATGAATCAATGGATCTACTCTAAGTAGGACATATTGAATACAAACCATTGTATTAAATTGATTTTAGTAATTTGGACAGGATTTACTGTATGTTATGTATTTATGAGCTTCCTCTGTAAGCAGTGTTTATGTTAGAAAGAAAAGCAGGGCATACATTTGAAATAAAAAAATAAAATACATGTAGAAAAAGAAAATGTTGCTCTCCACCTTTGCATTCCCCCCTCACAACTTTGAGACTTAAAAAGCATTGTTTTGTGATCACTGAAGTCCACATACCGTTCCAGCCTTTCTCCATAGTCCAGGCACTAAAACAAAAAGACAACCTTTCTTTCAAGAACAGCACCCTTCATAGGGTTTGCGAATGGGGACTTTCCTATGTAAATTTTAGGCACAGGGGCTGGATTCAGATTGGGACCAAAGCCAGAGGCTATGGGTTAAAAAACCCCTACCATCACACTAGGGTCCTGATGTAGATGCTCCTCCACACTTACTTTTGAGCAAGAAAAAAGCGCCGACATAGCTGCACGCTACTTATTAAGGGAAATGTGCAGTTTGGGTCTCACTGAGCTCAGTGGGTAAGTGTACTTACCCTAGTAAGATGTACTTAGGATTTGCAGCCTTAAGGTAGCAGATTTATATAGGAACATAAGAAGAACCCTGCTGGATCATACCAAGGGCAATCTTAGTCCAGTATTCCGTTCACACAGTGGCCAAGCAGCTGCTTGCGGGAAGCCCACAAGTAGGACAGGGGTGAAATAACACCACCTTGGCCATGTTCCCCAGCAACTGGTGTACATAGGCATACTGCCTCTGATACTGCAGGTAGCATATAGCCATCAGGACCAATAGGCATCGATAGCCTGATCTTCCATGAATTTGTCTAATTCCCTTTTAAAACTGTCCAAATTGGTGGCCAATGGCCATCACTAAATCTTGTGGTAGTGAATTCCATAGTTTAACTATGTGCTGTGTGAAGAAGTGCTTCCTTTTATCTTTCCTTAATCTCCCACCAATCAGATTTATGGGATGACCCCAGGTTCTAATATTATGAAAGAGGGAGAAAAATGTCTCCCTATCCACTTACTCCACACCATGCCTAATTTTGTATACCTCTATCATGTCTCCCCTTACTTGCCTTTTGTCTAAGCTAAACAGTCCCAGAGTTGTTGTAACCTTTCCTAGAAGTTCCAGCCCCTTGATCATTTTAGTTGCCCTTTTCTGCACTTTTCCAGTACTATAATATCCTTTTTTAGATGCAGTGACCAGTACTGTACACCGTATACTAAGTGTGGTTGCACAAGTATAAGGGCAGTATGATATTGGCTATTCAGTATAATATTGGCAGATATAAAAGCCTGAACAATGTGAAATTAATTATCAGTTGTTTTCTACTAAAATCTTATTTGTGCTTATGCTTCTTTTTGCCCAGAGTGCCTATGGATATGGAGACCTGTTCAGTGAAACATGGAAAGCATTTACAGACTACGAAATAATACATTTGAAATCATACGATTCAAAGAGAGTATGGAATAAAATACATTTTTAAAAAACTGATTGTGCATGGTGTTTTAAGCTAAACCAAAAGTCATTGTTTCAAGTTCAGTTTTGTGGTTACAATACCTAATATATCTGGGGCATTAACTACAACTGAACCATTGATTGCTATTGCAACAGTTAAATTAGTGTTAAAGTTTCATCCTTTTTTAAACAGTAGCTGTCAGGTTTGGATGATATTTCCCGGCTTCATAAACCATGATCTGCTCCTGGCTGCTTATCCTGGTTAGTTAACTGACATTAAACCAGAGTTCCCCAGTTCAGTTGTAAGAGAGAACTCTGGTTCAATGCAAGCCAGGAGTGAAGCTGGTCCAGGGGTAAGGGATGAGTGGAGAATATGTAAACCTGATGCTCATTACTGGCTTCAGAAACTATGGAGTATGAAACCTGGAAATATTGTCCAGACCTAGCCAGTGTGTCCTGTGGAACTTCAAATGTCTAAGGGCGCAATCCTATTACAGTGATCATAAGCCCCCAGACTCGGAGGCTTACGCTCATCCTATGCGGGGTGGGAGGAGTGGCAGAGGTGACCTTCGCCTCCCTGTCCTCACACCCTGCATTTTCGCTATACTGGCTTTTTTGCCCATCTAGCAAAAGTGTTTCAGAGGGGGAGGGAAGGAGGTTGGAGAAGCCACAGAATAGCTCATATCCTGGTCTCTCCAGTCTGCTCACCTCCCCACCCACTGAAATGCCCCATCCCCCCCCCCTCTTGAAAATCTCATTCCTGACCTCGGAGAGGCAGCTGGTGCAGTTCTTTCTGCACCGGCTGCAGATATGGGAGTATGAAGTACCATAGGATTGCTCCTTTACAAGCCTATAAATGTGCCAGAGGCCACTGTGGGCATGAAAATATAAACCATAATACATTTGCTAGTCTTCTACAAGATACCTGGTCTGTTGTTGCAAAAACTAGGAAGCATAGGGCAGTATCTAATGTGGCCGCTGCACAAGTGGTCCCTCCCACTTCCTCCACTGTACAAGTGGGACTCACTGCTTGGGCAACACAGTTTTAATGCTTCCTATAGGAAGCCCCCAAACAAGCAAAAATGCTTGTTTCTGGATTAGGACAGGTTGGAGGAGCTCGCTTATGTAAGCTCTGCTGTTCTGCCCCATTCCAGAAGCAAGTGCTTCTGCTTGTTTCCGGTTGTTCCCGGAAGAGCTAAATCTCTGTTGTGCAAGCCCCAGCTCCACTTACAAAGTTTCCTGATCCTATATTCTTTGCGTCAGACATTGTTTTTGTTTCAGTCATTTGTTCAATACTTAACACAGGGAGGGCTCAGATTGCCACTCTGATCTGGCTTCTATTGCAATATTAATAGGTCCTGCTTTATAGTCACCTCTCTCAATTATACATTAGGAGTTCCACTGTAACTTGTTAATTATCTTCCTTTGCAGGTATGCTTCAAAGAAGCAGTTTTTACATTATTGCCTCGAATGAGGTATGGCTTATTTTATAATACACCATTGGTGAGTAAATCTGGTGGAGGTGTTTTTTTTCCTTTAAAAAAAATCCTGAATAAAATTTGTGAACTTCATAACTAGGCATGTAAGGTAGAAAGGTTTAATGGATAAAAGCGTTGTCTCAAAAAAAAAACCTGAGGAATTGTGTACATTTTATTCGTATATGTCTGCTCTGATTTCAGATCTCCAGCTGTCATGGTGCAGGATTATTTAGAGCCTTTTCCCAGCATGTGTTACACAGATTAAATGTCACACAAGAAGGACCCAAGGTATTAGTGCTACAGTATGTCATTTTGTAACAATCACAGTTGCTACCCAAATGAAACTGAGTTTTCATGTGCCATCTCTTCCCCCCCCATCCGCTGCTTCACATTCTGTCATAGTTTGAACATCAACAGTTCTCTCCTCTAGCCATCACCATCACAGTTTCATTGTAGTTTAAATACTCTTGTTTTTATGCCCGCCATGTGCATTTTGTGCTGACGGAAATCCCAAGGTGGTTGACTCAAGCTCCCTTGCCATGATGAAAGGCATACAAAGAATTTGGATTTCAAAAGGGTGTCTATTGCCCATGACACGTATTCTCTACCGCAGCCTTTCCCAACCTGGCGCCCTCCAGTTGTGTCGGCCTACAAATCCCATCACCCCCCAGCCAGCATAGCCAATGCTGAGGGTGATGGGAGTTGTAGCCCAACGCTTCTGGAGGGCACCAAGCTGAGGAAGGCTGCCGTAGAGTCTGTTGCTCATGCATGGTGATAAACGCTCAGTAGCTTTCTCGTAGTAGCACATCCTCTCTCTTCAGGAGGACAGAAGGTGTTGGTTTGACTTTGAATCCTTGAACCATTTCCACTGTTTCATGACTTGCCTTGGTGTTATCAGGAAATCTTACAAGCCCAGAAGAGGCTGGCTTGTCTAAATCCTGGGCTGAGCCGGGATGTGAAGTTTGCTTCCTGTCTGTTATCTTAATCCATAGGAAGATGCTGGCTCTCAATTAATAGGACTATTAATTTGGGGGGGGGTGTACCCTGGTGGTGGTGGTGGGAAATCAGTCTAGCAGCTTTTGAGTTCCTTTAAATATTCACCGGAGATTATACTGCATGTTTATCACAAGCTCTGTGCAACCATTTGCTGCACATTTCCTGCTGGCATTAATAGGTGTCGTGCAGCTGAACCTTTGTATTCCTTTTTTTTTACACTTTACCCCCAAGGGTTCAATGGATTTTTAAATTGGGAAAGAAAATAACAACCTTGTTAGGTGGGCAACTCTCTTCCTCCCCCCCCCCCATCATTCAACTATGTATAAATCATGCTGTGCACGTCTGTATGATGGCACTTTTTCAGATTCTGCAGTAGTGTGTGGTGGTGATGATGTAGCCCATTTTGGTATTTAAGTAAAAAGTAAAGAGTTTGAAAGCTTTTGCTGCTTTTAGTTCTGTGTTGGTGTGGCAGTGGCTGAGATATAAAGAATATAAGGGGACTCTTAAATGACTTCTTAGTTGTTTGTTGCAAATATTGCTTTTTGGGAAGGAGGATGGTCAGAGTGCACACTTTGAAAATCTATCTTAATACTCCTCTTAATGAGTGTGTGTCTGTCCTGTGTGTGCTGTAAATGATGTGATTAAAAGGAAAAGACATTTTAATCACTCTGCTAATAGTTTCCATTAAGACCATAATTTTGTTGTTGTCAGTCAGCTTGTCTTTCTCCTCCTCATATTGGTGCAAATCGATATATTTTGTTTTGTTTTTTTCCTTTTCAATAGGATGGGAAAATCAGAGTTACAATACTTGCCCGAAGTACAGAATACAGGAAGATACTAAATCAAAATGAGGTTGGATAATTTTCTCTTAAGTAAAGTCTTCCGCATAGTGTGGGCACATGGGGACCTTTATAGATAACACTGAAAAGATTAATATTAATACTACACTAAAATGCTGCTTTCCCCTTTCTTCTTAGCTTGCAAATGCTTTGAAAACACTGTCATTATTTGAGGTCCGAATAGTGAATTACAAGTACAAGTAAGTACGTGTGTAAGAAATAGCAGGCCTGCAGTTCTTCATAAAGGAGTTTCACCGATCTGTACCTGCAATCCTAAATGTAATGGTGCAATCCTAAGTATCCAGTGGTGCCTTTGCATTAGCAGAAAGTGCTTCCACATGCACAAGGTGAGGCACCCAAGTTTTCTGGTCCCCCTTACCTACTGCAACCTTCTGTGTCCCACTGTTTCAGAGGGTGCCCCATACCCCAGGAGCAGCTTTTTAGGGGGTCACAGAGGCAGTACCGGCTCTAGGTTTTTGAGGGTCTTTGGGCAAAACGCCTTCAGTGGGCCCCCTCCCCTCAGTGTGTCTACCTCCTTACCACCAGCTTCTATTACTCCTCATCTTCTTTTTCATAATTGCTATCACTTGTTCACTTGACAAGGAGAGAGCAAGTAGGCAGAGGCATCTACTGCTCTCCTTCTCCCCACCACCACTGTCTGGGCCAGAGTGAGAGGCAGGGGAACATGCAGATTGCAATGGTGAAGAGGAGGAGCAACTCCATGGGTCTCTTGTTAGTGGGCCCCTGCTGGGATGTAGGCCCTTGGCAGGTGCCTGACTATGCCTACCCTTGATGCTGGCCCTGCACAGAGGGGCAGAGTGAGGGGATTGGCGAAGATCAAGTGCCCTGCATTGCACAGGGGGAAGTGCTTTCCACTAGTGCAGTGTTTCTCAACCTTGGGTCCCCAGATGTTTTTGGCCTACAACTCCCAGCATGCCCCAGCCAGCTATGCTGGCTGGGGCATGCTGGGAGTTGTAGGCCAAAAACATCTGGGGACCCAAGGTTGAGAAACACTGCACTAGTGCAACACCACCATTGGATACAACCCAATTACTTTGAATTAAGTCCTATTGAAATCATTGGAATTTTAAAAACTGCAATCCTAAACGCACACACTGAACTTAAAAAACATGCATAGGATTGCACTATTGCCACTTAAAACACACATTGGAAAAATATGAAGCAGTTTTATGTTACTGATGTTAAGAGCACAATCCTATGCATATTTAGACAGAAATAAGTCCTACAATTCCCAGCATTGCTGGCTTGGGGATGCTGGGAGTTGTAGGACTTACCGTATTTCTGTCTAAACATGCATAGGGTTGCACCCTATGACTAATAAGGGATTTGAGTTTAGGTAACATTGTAATAATGTAAATTTCTAAAAATAGAAGCTGGACACTGAAACACTGACTGGGTCCATTCGAAAGGCAGCTTTTTAATTTCTCCAGTGCAGCAATATGCTGTTTTAAGACTTAGAGCATCGAAACTGCAAGCCAGGTATTTTATTTTAATGTGTGGCTTATTTTTTACATCCCAAAGGCATAGGATATCTTTCCATATCCTTGAACTACTTGTGAATTATTACCTATTGTTACTCCTAGACACACATACATGTTGGATGTCCATTCTTATGATATGTTTTCTCTAGAGAGCTTGAGTTTAAGGAGCAGTTGAAGATTACACACAACTCCGATATATTTATTGGAATGCACTGGAGCAGGACTTACCCATCTTCTCTTTCTGCCAGACTGGGCTGTCATCTTTGAACTGTAAGCCTCCATGTGGTACTTATGCTAGTATGTTTAATATCTTTTTTGGTTGTGCATTTACATAAATACAGGATTGCCAATTCCTGCTCCAAAGCTGTGCTTTTTAATAGATACATGGCAGGGAGAGATGCTGTGGCTCTTTCTGTCACAGTAACTGTCAAACTTATCTCAGTCATACAGTCGGTGAAAATCGAGGAACACTTCTTCAAGCAGAGACAACCCTGTCCAGTAGCTTTGATTAGAGGTTGGCAGCTGGCAGCCTTCGAGCTAAATCCAATCTCCAACTCAGATTGGCCTGCTGATAAAACTAGTTGCTGCCCAGGATCATTCCTGAACAGCTCCTTAGGATATTCTAATCTGACAAAGTAGCCAAGTTGGTCGCAAGAAAAATTCCAATATCAGTATGAGTGTAATACTTTTATTGGGCCAACCGAAAGGTCACAAAAATGTGCAAGCTTTTGAGATCTGCAGATCTCTTCATCAAGCAAGATGTTACAAAAAGCAGGTTTGGAGGGTGAGGCAAGAAATAAAAAAGGCTAAGCTGATGTTGAAGTCTTGGTGTCTGCATGATCACAGTCTTGAGATGGAATGGGTGAGGAGGGGATCTGCAGGTATTCAAATAAGACTCTAGTAGGTGATGCAGTGGTTTCAGGTTTCATCTGGAGCAAGACCTCTGGGAGCAAGAAAGCAGGAAAACAACCTCTCCCAGTTCTTGTGCTAGTTCTCCGCTCCCTACCCATCTGCCCTGAGGGAGGGATATATCATAGCCCCTAGATATATCATTGAGATAGCATTGAGATGCAAGCCAGTTGTAATTTTAGTGACTAATATACTCAGGAATGTGTTCTATACTAAGTATTGCAGATACCGTTCAGAGGTAAAAACAGGTTGGGTAGCTGTGACAGGTGCCGGGGGTGGGGTAACAGGATATCTTCAATAAGGAGATATGCTATCAGTGGAAAGAGTAATTACTCCACTTGTAGTAAAGAAGGGAGCAGTAGTGGCAACTAACCCTGGATGTAGCGATCAAGACCCAGTTTTATCTAAATTATTGAATTGTAAATTTTCATTCCTAGATTCTGAGTTGAAAGGGAGAGAGAATTCCGATTGGTCAGCTTAAATGTGTAATAGCATCCCTAAAAAGCAGAGGTGGGCAACTCATGGCTTGCTGGCTGCATATGGCCCCTGCTGACCACCGGTAGAGCCTCCGCCAACCCCCAGTGCTCTGCAAAAAATGGGCAGTTTGCAGCTACAGAGCAGTAAATAGGTCAAATTTAGCTTGTTCTTGATTTAGCTTGAGAACAAGCTATATTTGTCTTACATACTACTGATTTTTTTTGCCACCGCCCTGAGGAATTCCACAAGGCACCAGAGGCAGTTGCAAGAGTAAGGTGTGTGTGTGTGTGTGTGTGTGAAAATGGCCCACAGACCCCACTGAAGTTGTCCACCTATGGTGTAAAGCACTGATTACTAGATAGATGCAGAAACTTCTGGAGCAAAACAAAGTATAAACCATTTGGTTCCTTGCCTCCTCCTCACTACAGGAGAAGAAGTGGAACAGGAAAGCCCACTCCTCTCAGATTCCAAGCAGAATGACCCTGCCTTTGCTTCCTGCAGTGGAAGGCAAGCTAGAGAAGGCAACCTCTTTTCCAATCAATCCCCATCATTTCTGTATCTCTGTAGGTACAACTGCGAAGACGAACGCTGCTATTTGGATCTAGCAAGTCTGAGAGGTGTCCATTACATCACCTGGCAAAAGAAGAATAAAGTGTTCCCCCAAGATGAGGTAGTGGATGGGAGGGAAGTGACAGTTTTGTTTGGTTTTGTTTCTTTGTTTTAAAATTTTGTTTTACCTTCCTCAGTTCTTCTACATGAAATATGATTCTGCTGCTACAGCCCAAATTAAATTCTCTGCTCTGATTAAGGAGTCATTTTATATGAATAGCTGGAGGAGGAAGAGAAATGAAATTAATTGGCCATTAGTTCAGACTGTCAATAGCATTGCTGTTAGGTGTTTTCTTACTGACACTGTTGCTTTTGGGTGGATCGATAAATCAGCTATTATGAATTAAAATAATTACTCAATTTGCGGCTTGTTTTCCAGCAAAAGAGCTGACTTGTTTGCTTCCTTAAAAAAAACATTTTAACTCCCTTTTCTTCAGGGGCATCATCCAACACTAGGAAAACATCCGAAGTTTACAAATTATTCCTTCAGTGTGGAAGAATTTGTACGCCTGGTGCTTTTGGCAGCTGAGTATGTATCTCAACATTCCAAGTGGCCGTTTAGGAGAAAACACGATGAATTCTAGGTCAAATATCAGGCCTTATATTGTATTTTAAACACTGAAGTGTTTCAAAATGTCACCTATTTTGATGTACAATCATAAATTGCTAATGTTTTTTTCATGGAGGGGAAAAGGGGAAAAGGTTAAGGAATGGGAGTTACATGTTATTATATCTCCCTCCAAGCATGTTGTTTTTGTCTTTTTATTTTCTTCCTGTCCATTCCCTTCCTATCTTTACTTGAGGAGTTTGCATTATGCAAGATCTATTTATTAAGATGATGGTTTGCACTGCTTTCCTCCTATTTATTTTAGGCTTGGTCACTCTCATTGCTAGAAAGGGTCACTGTTGTTTTAAAGCTGTGGAGTTAAGGATAAGCACATCGGATCCTACTTTTCCTACTCCCTGCTTCCTCTTTAAAACATACAGGAGCTTTCCTGCTCTGTCACTCCTCTCTTTTCTGTGTTTGCAAGATACTCCATGGCACTATGAGAGACCAGGGAAAGAGAAACCAGCTGAACAATTAATGTTCTTAATAGGAAATATTGGGGCCAAGAGAAGCAGGATGGGGTGTGTGTGTGTAAAACTACATTATGATAAACACAATTTTAGAAAGCAGCCCCAGGACAAGCAGCAGCTTTGGGAGCAAATCACAGCTGGACAGAGCAGGATTTTCAGCAGGAAACTGGTGCAAGACCCCAATCCAAATAGGGAGCATGTTCTGGACTGGGGGCCCATGGCTGCTTTTCAAAATGAAAGTGGCCAGTTTAAGTGTGTTTATCATCATGTGTAGTTTGGCCCTGACATACCTCTCATTCCTGCAGATTTTAACGCTTTACTGTCTGATCTTTTTGTTTCTGTTACTGTGTCCATCCATTTCAAATTTAGATTGATCATGTCCACATTTAATTAACCAACATAGCAAACTGGATCTGTGTTGGTGCATTTGTGTGTGTGTGTGGGGGAGGGGGCCGGGAGCAGGTCATGCAGCAAATGCCATATTGCTTCCTCCCCCACCAGTAAACTCTAAAATTCTGAACTACTGTGCTGTGCATAATATGAATACATTTCCCGGAAAAGAAGTGGTGTGTTTTGTTTGTTTGGTAGCCCTTGTATTTTAAACTGTCCTACTGTGGCGCACGCTGGCTCAGCTTGTCTGAGCGTGGAAAGCTAAGCAGGGTCAGGCCTGGTTATTACTTGGATGGGAGACCCCTCCTCTAGTTTCCTGCATTGAGCAGGGGGTTGGACTCGATGGCCTTGTAGGCCCCTTCCAACTCTATGATCTAAGATTTGAAAACTAAAGGGAAAAAATTGTCATCAGGACGGTATAGAAGTGTGTTACTGTTTAGGTAACTATTTTTTGTTTAACACGTGAACATATTATTTAAAATTTAAGATACTGTAACATTTCATAAATGTCCTATGTATGTCCTTTGCACTATAGTGTTTCCTGGAAAAAATATAACTATGTGTACGTGTCTAACACACCAGTCCTAAGCACATGTATTTGGAAGCAGGTCCCTTTGACTTCAGTGGGCACATATGGTTGAATGTGTATGTCCAAAGGCCTTATCCACACTGTAGTTGTGCTATTGGAGGATGTCCTGTCACCCTCATGAATGTAATCCATTGCTCTTGCCTAGCTGTGCTAGGGATAAGCAGACTGGATTTACTTCTCTCCTCGTTTCTCCCTCTGCCGCACATTATATTTCTGCCATTTTCTATCTTGCCCACTTAGCTATGGACAAGGGGTTGGATCCAGACTTAGTCATGCTTAGAGTACACCCACTGTAGTCAATGGGACTTAGTCATAACTGACAAGCTCCATTGGTTTTAGTGGGTCTGCTCCCAGCATGACTAAGTCAGGAACCAACCCATGAAGAATACCAGGGCAATGTTACTTGTCGCATGAGCAAGTTCAAAAAGAAGTAACAAAAGTGATTTGCTTATACTCCTTTTACAACTTTGTTGTTTCTTTGGCTGGTTCCCCATTTCTGAAAGATATAATAGTTTGTTTCTACATCTTTAGCAATTTCCTCCTCAGAATTCTTCTCAGTTTGCCTTGCCAGTTTTGTGGAGTTTGTGCCCTTTTTTATTTTCCTCATGTGGGCAAGATTTTGACTGTTAGAGACTCCTTGACTCAGCTGATGTCAGTTAACCACAGTGACATCCATTTAGACTTGTGTGTGCCCCTTTTCTAACGCCGTGTCCATCAGGGATCCCTCGGAGGATGTGGCTAGACACATAATGGCTGCCACTGGGGTCTGGCTAGTCAAAAGTGAGCTAAAGAGATGGTGGGGGGAGGGGAGAGATAGCAAGGCCAGAGGCTGGGAAGGAGAGGGAAATAGCAAGGCAAAGGGGTAGGGAAAGAGCAAGGCTAGAGGGTAGGGGTGGGAGAAACAGTGAGCTAAAGGGGTGAAAGGAGAGAAAGAGTGAGGCTAGAGACTAGAAAGGGAGAGAAAGAAGACTGCCCAAACATTGTCCAATTGTCCATTAAAAAATAATAATTAAGGGGGCAGGGAGTGGAAAGCTTCATGGGCGCTACCTGCTGCAGGTCCCCGTGGGTGCTGCATTGGGTACCCCTGGTGTACATTCTATTTAGATTTCTGTTGAAGTTGTTTTACATGATCTCCCAAGTTTCCTGAAGATTCCTTTTAATTAATCATTTTATTTTTTGACAGCATTCCTCTTTTATATTTGCACAGGATTCTTGAATAATTTTTCACTCATATGTTTTATTGGCAGTTTTTTTATACAGTTTAATAGCACAGTACGGTCTGTTCCCAAGTGGTCAAACAACACCCAGAACCAAGAAGAGTGGTTGTATGTAAGGAGAGCCCCATTAGACAGCTGTCAATTACCTATGTCTAATGTCTTGGGGACAAAAGTAGCAACTGTCTGAATACTGTCCATGACACTAGTACAATAGTTGTCCATTGTTCAGAGAGGAAACATGATGGCCCCTAAAATTATCTAAACTGAGAGAGTAGTCATATGGATTGCTGTGTTGATCTCCGAGCCCTCTGTTTATCCAAAGCCCTGCTGGCCAAAACCAGGCAGGGCAGGAAGAAGACAGGCTCCCGTTCCTCCAGTGTTGTTGACTTAAGCTAGATGGGCCTCTCCTTCCCCCTATGCCAGACACAGGCACAAGAAAAGCTTTGATTTGTATCCCATAGATTCATAGATCATAGAGTTGGAAGGAGCCTACAAGGCTATCGAGTCCAACCCCCTGCTCAATGCAGGAAACTAAAGGGGGGTCTCCCATCCAAGTAACAACCAGGCTTGACCCTGCTTAGCTTTCCACGCTCAGTAGACCTATTGAAATGAATGGGACTTAAGTTAGACTAACATTGGATACAACTCATGGCAAGAGAAATGTGCTTGCACAAACTTGTGTTGACTGAACACTTGAGATTCCGAATGAGTTTACATCAAATGTCGCAGCCTAGAATCAGCTCTCCAAGGCCTCAAAGAAAACTCTTCCTTATTGGTATGCAAAAGCAGGAAAGTTTTATATTAAGTGTAAAGACTTGAGTGGTATGTAACCATGGATATTATTGACTTCTATTTTTTAACAATCATAAGCAATTTCATAGAGTGTGTGCCTATTTGCTGTCCTGCCTATAGGGGGAAAATGAATTACTGTAAGAGTAACTTACATATAGATCTCCCGTGACTTGAAATATTGCAAAAGAAAACTAGAGATCTCTGAAATGGAGTGAATTATGAGATTTGCTTCCCCTTCTTGGACAATTGACTGAGAAAGCTGTGTTTATGGAACTTGAAAGGAACTATAAAAGCAAAATTGCACTCTTCATATGAAAAAAAGAAAACTTTTCAAAATGCACTGATATATTTTTAAAATTGCATTGCTTTGTAAGCTTCATTTTTAACAAAGCAAAATCTTACACTGGTAAATGTCAGAGCATTTTATAAAAGTACATGCAAAAAAAGGGAAACAGGGTTAACACTGTAAAATCAGAAATTTTCTCAAGAATATACATTTTCATACAAAGCATCAAATCACTGTCAATATTTAAGATATGTATTTTACAGGGTTTTGCATGAAACCGTTTACTGCCTTGAGCAAAAGTTTAGCCCTTTAACATACATCTCATCAGTAGTACAGTCATGCCTTGGATTGAGAGCATAATTCGTTCTGGAAACGTGCTTGTAATCCAAAACACTCTTATATCAAAACGAAATCCCCCCAAAAAATTTGTACAGAGATTTTTAATTTAAGCCGTACTACAGTACTTGTATTGCAAGACGTTGCTTGTATATCAAGTAAAAAAAAATTAAATATTTTAAAATTTGCTTGTCTTGCAAAACGCTCTCAAACCAAGTTACTTGCAATCCAAGGTATTACTGTAAGTGCAAATCCTTGGGAATTGACTCAGAGTGGTATTCTGGTTTTGATTGGTACAACTAATACACCAACTGGGATGCAGCTACATTTTTGTGGTGCCCTGCAAAGATATTTGCATATAACATTAGGTATCTGCTTGGCAAGAGGGGTGCAAAAGGGAAAGGAAACAGAGACACACTTAGCTCTCCCAGTGCATCAGATATCAATGGATCTATGAATCTATGAATATTGTGCCCATGACTTTAGATCAGGCTGAACCTCTTTCAGCCCAAGGGCCAAATTTTATTTCAGAGAAGTTCTCAGGGGTCACATTCCAGCGGTGGGCAGGGCTGAAGGCAAAGGGGCTAGGCCAGTGTTTCTCAACCTTGCTGGCTGGGGCATGCTGGGAGTTGTAGGCCAAAAACATCTGGGGACCCAAGGTTGAGAAACACTGGGCTAGGCAAAAGGGATGGAGTCAAAATACCAGCATATTGTAGTTTAACACACTTACTGCCAGTAACTAAGCCTTAGGAGAAGCATTTCAACCTCTTAGAATGGGGAAAATACTGCACAAAAGCTGGGAAACCACCAAACGATTGGTGGTCAGGGAAAGGGAGAACTCCATCCTCCAAAGAGAACTTCAGAGGGCCAGATTTGGCCCCTGGCAGGGCTGGATTTGGTCCCTGGGCCTGAGCTTCTGTACCCCTGCTTTAGATCCTAGCTAATGCTTGATTTTTCTTTCAGTGAGATGCATGAGCTGTATCCACTTCTGGAGCACTGCATCTCACTGTATGGTATTTTGAAAGTGATGCCAAAGCTTACGCTGGCTCAGCTTGTCTGAGTGTGGAAAGCTAAGCAGGGTCAAGCCTGGTTGTTACTTGGATGGGAGACCCCTCCTCTAGTTTCCTGCATTGAGCAGGGGGTTGGACTCGATAGCCTTGTAGGCTCCTTCCAACTCTATGATCTATGAAATCTATGAAAAGCATGAAAAGAAGCGCAGTGCAAGAATATCTCTGTCAACTGTCTTACCAGAGATCCACAAAGTCGCTTCATACGTTGCCCAATTACTACACAGAATCCCACTTCATACATTTACAAACTTCCTACACAGGAGGCTCTTCTACACAGGAGCACGAAGTGTCACGATCATGTAAATCATAATGTGTGTAAATTACTGCATGGACATTTTCTGGGGAAGCCAATCATGCCTTCTCTCAACATGTATACATGTAATGATCTACATATGGGTAACATCATCATACGTTATGATCTACATCAGTGTTCTTCAACCTTGGGTCCCCAGATGTTTTTGGCCTACATCTCCCAGTATGCTCCAGCCAGCATAGCTGGCTGGGCCATGCTGGGAGTTGCAGGCCAAAAACATCTGGGGACCCAAGGTTGGAGAACACTGATCTACATGGAAACATGTCGTTCCTTGTGTGAAAGTGTACTCTGTAAGCATTTTGCAATTTGTGAACCAACCCTTGAATAACTCAATTTTGCCTGGTCAGAATTCAGGCTTAGGAGAGTTGATACTAATTCCGAAAGCAAGAGTCTGTTGGGCTAAACCCAACATACTGGTCATGCAATGGGAGTTTCCATTCCTGTCTTTCCCCTGTAGCTCCCCCCCCCACACACTCCCCAGATCTGCTCCAGGGGGTTGCGGGACCCTATGGAGCAGATCTGGGGAGTTTGCGGGGGGGGGCGCTGGGGAGAGAAGAAATTCATTCCGCCAGTGGTGTCTGTTCCGCAGGTGGATACAAACCACTCTTCCTTCACAAGTGTACCTGTCCAGCCTGTATTACTACTCTGTTATTTGGAAAGCTTTGTTACATGACATCAGTGTCTGAACAGATTTCATTACTGAATGTAAATTTTGACTCTGGTTTTGAAATAAAGACTAACTTAATGTTTATACTAATTTCTGTCCCTTGCTTTTGGTACTAGGATATCTTCTACTTAAAATTATGACTGGCTAACTTACCGTATTTGATGCCAACAATGCGTTATAGTGTGAGAAATTCTCCCCCTGCCGCATAAATACTGAAGTATATCATAGTTTTAAAATGAATTGGTGCATAATATAGTTTTAAATAATGTCCAGGTTTTCTTGCCAGTTATTTCTAAATCATAGAGTTAGAACACTAGATGGGGCTAGAATACTGTCAAATAATACATATACTTCAAGGAATGAAATTTAAGAGAAAAAAGGATACTATAGAAGCCACTCATGCAGTTATTAGATCTGAATGTTCTAATTGTGTGTGTGTGTGTAATAGTCATCTAATTATTTTGGGTTGGATCCAGACTTAGTCAGAGTAGAGCCATTGGAATGTAAGTTAGTTATGAGTAATTTAGTTCCATTGATTTCACCAGGTCTACCCAAAGTATGACTAAGTCTGGATCCAATCCTATATATTAAAGATTTATATCACACCTTTTAATCTAAGTCCTGAAGCTGGCATACAAACATAATTTTAAAACAGTATAAAATGCCAACGATAAAAACACACAAACAAGCTGAGAAGTTACATAACATAGCCTAATGTATTTAACAGCACATTAAAATGTTTATTTTAATTGGAATGGTCCCTGCGAACAGATGTTCAGTGCTGATAGCCTTGTTACACACAAACTCTACATTGCTTTATTCAGGCAGAATGCTTTTTCAAAACAATTCATGTTTTGCCATTATTATTATTTTTTGATGTTCATTGAAGAGCAAATGTTAACCTTAATTAAGTAGGTGTAATGTTTCAGCTGTGTAGGGTTCTGTCTTTTAAGAAAATAACTCTTTGGGCAAAATCCCCCATGCTGGCTGGAGGATGCTGGGAATTGTAGGACTTATTTCTGCCTAAAGATGCTTAGGATTGTGCCCTAAAGCTGCAATCTTAAAAATACAATTGAAAATAGTGGAATTTACTTCCAAGTAAACATGCATAGATCATGCTGTTGAAGCAGTTTCAGATGAAGCTCTTTTCCAAGTGTCAGGCAAACTGACTGACTTATGAACCATACAGGGTCTGATTACTACTCATCCATATGACAGATGGGGGACTAGCAGGTTCAGCCTAAGTGACACAGAGCTTTTCTACACGAGGCTGTTAAACCACTGCATCTGCTTTCAGTTTCATCACAGCAGGATTCCATTTCCTTTTCTGCTACATAACCTCTAGGAGCTTTTCTACACGAGGCATTTATTGTGTGCTTGTCATTCCCTTCTCATGGTTGTTTATGGGTTCTTCAGACAACTTTGTGACCCTCCAGACTCACTTCTGTTTTTAAGGAGCACTTTAGTCAAGTTTTTTTAGAGCAGGGAAAATGCAGTATTTCTGAAAGTGAAAGAAAATGCTTTTTCCACTTGTGTATTTGTGCTATTCCACTATACCACAGTGCCACCTAGAGGTTATGTAGTGGAAAAGCGGGAAAGGAAAAGCTCTTTGTGCAGAGCTCAGATCTCAATTCCTTGATGAAACCAAAAGTAGATACAGCAGATTAACAGCTTGATGTAGAAAAGGTGGCACTGTGGCAGAATAGCACAATTACACAAGTAGAAAAAGTATGTTCTTTCACTTTCACAAATAATACAGTGTTTTCCCTGGTCTAAAAACACACACACTGAAAGTGCTATTTAAAAACAGAAGTGAAACTGGAGGAGTGCACAATAAATTCCTCGTGTAGAAAAACTCACAGACAAAAAGTGATTGTAGTGCAACACTGCCCTGCTGTTAGTGCCTCTTTCTTGAGGGATCTTTATCTCTGGTTTAGCAATGAAGCATTAAAACAGCTGTTGGGGAACTCTGCCTCAGATGTACAGGATTCTAGCTCGCAGTATTCTGGATGTAAGGACAAACAAATCAAATGGGAACAGAGAGAGTAGGGTTGCATCAGCTCACAGGATACCTTGTGGTACAAGGGTAAATCCCAACACACACACACACCCCGAATGGTGGTCCATATATATGGCTGCTTCGGTAATTCACCAGCAGTGACAATCAAGAGCAGGTAAATTCCTGTTGCAATTAAGATGTGATTGGGAAGAAGTAGGATTGCAGACAAGCTTCCAGTTAGCAACTTTCATGTGATGTTCCTGTTGCTGGATTGTGCCACTTGAGACTGCAGGTGCCAACTTTAATGTTTGAAAGTTCTGTTCCTCATGTAAAAAACTCCCTGAACATTGAAAGCTAGCATGTTGTGGAGGGAGGCTAGTCTCGAACCTTCCTGACATGCTAGCTCAGTATACGTCTAAGGAACTTTTTAATGGTGGGGGGAACATTAAGTGAGGGGCTGTGATTCAGTGGCAGAGCACTTGTTTTGCATGCAGAAGGTTCCAGGTTCAATCCTTGCCATTTCTGGGTAGGGCTGGGAAAGACCCCTATCTGTAACACTGGGCAGCTGCTGCCAGTCAGCTAGATGGGCCAATGGTCTGTCTCCATATAAAGCAGCTTCCTGTGTCCCATCTCATCTCTAATCTATAGTAGAATGGAAATGTGAGTTCATATCCCTGTTCAGCCTTGAAGCTCACCGAGTGGCCTTGGGGGCCTGTTACACTCAGCCTATCCTACCTCACAGGGTTGTCTAAGGATAAAATAGGATAAGCCACACATGTGCTGCCTTGGGTTTCTTGGTTGCCTAATTACACCGTTTGCCATGCTTCTTTGCTGCCTGGTGAAAGAACAAACCCAAGGCACTGAAAATGTATAATTTGCATTAAATGGCTCTCATCCCCAAATGACTGCCTGAGAGATGATGATAAGCATCATTCTCTATTGCAATGTAAGCTGCTACACTTACAGTGGGTGCTGCAAATGCTGATGGAAATGTTGTGAAAATGCAATTGGGTGTTCCGACAATCATAGCTGTGTTTTGTTCTCAATTGAACATCACTTTTTCCACATCCAAAAAATGCTATCCCAGTAGCATGATTATTTGCATATACTAGTCTCTGCTGTTACTAAGTTGAATGGGGACTGGTTTTGATTTGTCTGAATATCTGGCATAAGTCACATTTGGTAACCTAGAGCAATTGCCAGAACCAAAAGGAGTAAAATCTGGAATGGATAATGGAATCCTCACTTTCACTGTGACAATTTTACAAAGCAAAATGTGCTTTTGAAGGGGGCAGTTTGAATACATTTGTCTTGTGCTTTTGTAATGCTTGGTATATGGGGAAAGCCTGCAGTAGAAAGGGCGGGGGGAGAGAATCATTAGTAATGAAATTGATTTGCATAGAGAGATACGCACTCCCCATCTACAGTTACTTATAATACAGCTTGGAGAAAAGAAACTGAACTTTCTCCAAGCAAAATGTGGATATTTCCAGTAGAAAGTCAAATGGAAGTCAAGAAATGGCGCGCGCGGGGTGTGTGTGTCACCTCTAAGTGATGAAATCGACCAACATTTGCCTTATCAAAAGGAGAACTGAGTTTCGTAAGTTAGAAAGGATATCATCAGACAGTCTTTCTATCCACTGGAGAGTTAGGACGTTTAGGGCACAATCCTATGACTGGTAGATGCCGTCTGACTGGCCATAGGAAAAGTTGGGAGTCCCAGCCCTGACCTCGAAAAAGCGCTTCGAGGTTGCAGCTGGGACTCTGGGCCGGTTCACACGACACGGGAACCGCGGGGGAGCGCTGCTCCCCCGCGGTTCCCGTGTCGTGTGCACGCCGACCGGAGGTGCCCCCGCGGGACAGCCGCGGGCGGGACCCACTGAAAGTGACCACGGTCGGTAGCGGGGTAAGCCCCTACCGCGCGTGGTCACCGTGCCGTCGGAACAGCGGGTGGCCGTCCCGCGGGGTCCCCACAGAGACGGCAGCCCAGAGCGGCCAGAGCCGCCGCCGCTCCAGCCTGTACCGGCAAACGGCCCCTCTGGGCATCCCGGGCCTCATCCCCTACCGCCGGGAGGCCCGCACTGCGGTGTGGGGACTACGGGGTCTGCCCACGCGCGCGGGGCACCGGTCGTGTGCGGCGCCCCGCTGGACCCCGCGGACGGCCCCGCGGTTCCTCCCCTGCCGGCAGCCTGGGTCGTGTGAACCGGCCCTCTGACTTTGGTGTGCCCTCCCTCTGCCCTTGCAGCTAGTGCAGTTCTTTCCACGCCAGCTGCAGCTCCAAAGATGGAAGACAGACTTCCGTGAGGCAGGGAGAGGGGAGGAGCAGGGCTCCGCCAGGATACACACAATCCCAGTGGTGCCTCAGCCCCTCCTCCTCGTGAGCAGGGGTAAAACACTTAAATGGCCAAAATCAGCCGTCTAACTGTTTTGGAGGGCAAGGGAAGCGTGTGGGCAATTCTTGCCTCTCACTCCTGCCTTCCGTTGGATGCCCATAATCCTCTGACACTGGATGACACTGCCCGAGACTTGGGAGCCATCATTACTTCAGTGATTTTCTACAAAATTAGATGATGTGGTGGTGGGTCCTCAGTCTGCATGGTTTCTTCCCAGGTTAGTACTTCTGTTGGGATGGAAGTGAGTGGGAATGAAATACCACCTTTTCCCAGTACTTAACTATAACTTAGGTTGAAGACAGATGTGAAAAGGAGGACGCTCAACAAGTTCTTCAGCTGTGGCATGGGCCTGGCTTCTTTCTGGATTCCCAGTCTGAAGGATGGATGTACTTACCAGTGAGTTCATCTGTTCGACTCGCCTCCCCAACCCTTGCTTGATACAGGTTGTCTTTTTTAATTTTTAAAAGTGCATATGTTGCTTTAACTATTAATTTGAAAAAGGAAACCTTTCAAAACAGAAAAACTAGTCAAGGGATTGAAGCGAGCGTGCATGCAGCACACACATGCATCTGTCGTAGGTGACATCACAAATGCTAGCCAATCAGCACTATACATAGCTGTCCTCAGCTGCAAACTTGCAGAACTGGGTTGTTTGGCTGGAGACTTTAATGCAGGAGAGAAAAGGGCAGTTAGAATGATCAACTGGACAACAAAATTGTAAATGCAGTGCAATGTAAGTAAGTGTAAACAGATGCACATTGGACAAAAAATCCTAACTTCACATATGCTGATGGGGTCTGAGCTAGTTCTGAGTAAGCAGAAAAAGATCTTGGGGTTGTGGTGGAGAGCTAAATGAAGATGTTGACCTAGTGTGTGGAAGCTGTGAAAAGGGTAAACTCCATGCTGAGGATTATTAGAAAAGTGATCGAAAATAAAACTGCCAATATCATAATGCCTTTACCCAAATTCATGGTGTGACTATACTTGGAATTCTGTGTGCAGATCTGGTTGCTGTATCTCAAAAAGAATATTGTAGAGGTGGAAAGGGTGCAGAAAAGGGCAACTAGAATGATTGAGAGTCAAAGGGCCTATCCTAAAAGGCAAAGCTACAATGTTTGGGGCTTTTTAGCTCAGGAAAAGGGTGAGCACAGGGATACATGACTAAAGTGTATGCAATTATGCATGATGTGGAGGGAGTGGATACAGAGAAGCTTTTCTCCCTTTCTAATAATACTAGAACCCAGGATCATCCAATAAATCCTGTTTATAGTTTCAGAATGTCCCCTGGTTATGCATCACATGATAGTCCTGTTCAGGCATTATTCAAAAGTAGTTAACAGTTGCTCCACCCCTGATGTCATGTGCTACCCTGGGTTGGCATACAAGTGAATAGAAATAAATGCATAAAATCTGTGCCATTTAGCCCCTACCCAGACACCTGCAGGAACATCTGCAGGGCTCCTGCTTGTGTGGAAGCCTCTGCGCATACAGCTGTATGAAAAGGCCTCCTCCCTGCCTGCAGGCGTTTGCATTGTATGCACAGATGCCAGGGATCGCCTACAGGACATGTAGGACATCAGGGGGCGGAGCTACTTGCCACGGGCCCCATCCCCATGCGCATGTTGAGGTGACTGCTTTTAAATAACGCCTGAGCAGGGCTTATTACTACTTCGGAATCATGCCCCCTTGGGGCAGCCACTCATAAAGAACCATATATATTCAGGTGTATAGCCAATCAGCACTGGATTACATCTTGATACGCCAACCCATTTTGCTAGCATTTTAGTATTACAAGGGTGACACTGGAAACAGCACAAGGCGTACGATTGGCATGTGCTAGCAGGTAGCAGTTCTAACACAGTCTTTTCAGTCTGTCCCGGCGGCTGTAAGTTTGATGCCAAGCCAAGGTCAGTTTATGCAGCATAACCTTGAAAGGTCAGATTTAACCTCTTCCTCTGACTTGACTCCTGCCTCAGGCAGATTATATTCCTGCTATGAAACTCTCCCCACCTCCAGTCCCATCCCAGCAGCATCAGAGCCCGCAAATCATAGGACTGCCCCAGAAACCAATTTTGCATGGCACTGTCCTTTCCTGCCACTGCCCACTGGTCTTCCGGGAACAGAGTGCTGCCTCCAGTCATTCGGACAGGGGAACGCATCTTTTAGGCTGCCTTTACCGTACCCACCCCGCCACAGTTGCCTGGCTGTGTCAGAGATTCCACCCACTTTAATTAGAGCCAGTTTTGTTGTTGTTGTTGTTTTAAATTGGGTTCCACTTCCAGACGCTGCAGGCTAGAAAGCAGAGATGTCATTTGCTAACAGAAAGATGCTCATGTCATCCTCTGCTGATCACAGTTTGAATTGTTTGTCTTTTTGTAGAGCAGGTTAAATAGATTAGTAGGCAACGAACAAGAGCTAACCTTTCCGATACTATCCTTCGATGAGTGAGACCATTATGAAGTATGGGGATAGTTGCACATGCTGTGCGCTTCTTGGTCTGGAAAGCTTCTAGTTTATGGGGTGACATGACCCTTGATATTATAATAATACAGTCAGTTATCACATTCCTCCTCACTGTGTTCCTTTGACGTACAACACTCTGATGCCCACACAGGAAGTGAGGGGCATCTCTCGCGTCTCTATTTTATTTAGAATTCTCAATTCCAGTGCAGTTTATACTGAATTAAAAACACACTTGGCTCAACAATACTACAAGTGAGAAGGATCTTGGAATTGTGGTAGATCACAAACTGAATATGAGCCAGCAATGCGATGTGGCTGCAAAGAAGGCAAATGCAATTTTGGGCTGTATTAATAGAAGTATAGCTTCCAAATCGCGGGAAGTGATAATTCCCCTTTACTCGGCACTGGTTAGGCCTCATCTTGAGTACTGCGTCCAGTTCTGGGCACCTCACTTTAAGAAGGACATAGACAAACTGGAGAGGGTTCAGAGGAGGGCAACAAGGATGATAAAGGGACTGGAAACAAGGCCCTATGAGGAGAGACTGAAAGAACTGGGCATGTTTAGCCTTCAGAAGAGGAGACTGAGGGGAGATATGATCGCACTCTTCCAGTATTTGAAGGGATGTCACACAGAGGAGGGCAAAGATCTCTTCTCGATCATCCCAGTTTGCAGGACACGGAATAATGGGCTCAAGTTACAGGAACCTAGATTCCACCTAAACATCAGGAAAAATTTCCTGACTGTCAGAGCAATAAGACAATGGAATCAACTACCTAGGGAGGTGGTGGGCTCTCCCACTCTGGAGGCATTCAAGGTGCAGCTGGACAGACATCTGTCAGAGATGCTTTGACCTAGATTCCTGCATTGAGCAGGGGGTTGGACTCGATGGCCTTGTAGGCCCCTTCCAACTCTACTTTTCTATGATTCTATGATTCTAAGAAGAAAACACACCATCAGAAAAGCACAAAGAACAACAGCAGGTAAAACAGCAGCAGGGGTAAACTGAAAACATCGCTAGCAGGAATTAATATGTCTCCTTAAATGAAAAGGGGTTTCCCCTGCCCCCCCAGCACCAATAAGAGTAACAGCGCTGGCTCCAGGCAAGCTTCCTTGAGGAAGGTCTTCCAGAACCAGGGTGCCACAGCCGAAAAGGAGCTTTCCCTTGTGGATGTCAACCTCACCTCTCACAGGGGGGTGCGCACTGAGTGAGAAGCACCTGATCTTAATGTATGGGCAGGTCGATATGGGTGTGAGTGAGCCCTCTAGTGACAGACCCATACTTCCTCCGCCGTGACCATTGAAATCGGCTGTCTAAATGTTTTTGAGGTCGAGAAGAGTGTGGCAGCGGCAATCCTGTCCACCGTGCTCCTGCCACCCTCATTTGGATGCCTGTAATCCTCCAGGATCGGAGGTTTACGGGCACCCACACAGGTTGGGGCTGTTAGTGGATTAAGCTCCGGTTGATATCAATGAAGGCTGAAATCCTATATGCCTTACATGGGAGTAAGTCCATGGAGCTCAGTGGGGTTTACTTCTGAGTAGACATGCACTGTAAGTGTTGCAGCCCTTACAAATAAGAGAATGTCACAGCCATTGAAAAGTGGACTAGTTATACAGATGATTGGGTGATGCTAGGACTGAAGACTTGTGCTCAGTGCTTAGATTCAGCTAGTGCTGCTTGCCAGTGTTAATTCATATGGATCCAGTGGTGCTGGTACTGCTAAAAAGATGCACCTTGGATTATATGCCCTGGACAGGAGAAGAAAAAGGAACAGGCTGGCTCTGACAATCATAATTAAAGAAAGTTCTGATTTAACAGCAGTAGGGATTTTCACACAGACAGAAGGAGGTAAAGCTGTGTGGGATTACTGATGCAAGCCAGGCTACTTTTGTTTCCTACTCAGGCTACAGGTGACATCACACCCTCTTCCTCTGAAGTGCATTGAATAGAATAAAAGGTATGGAAGGATCTGAACAAAGGCAAGGCTCATTAAGTGAGCCACAGTGTAATCAAACAGCCTTAGAGGCATCCAGATCAGATGCTTTGGTACAAGGGAGTGGAGTTTCCACATGATGTTTCCACAGTGTTGCATGGGTCTAAGGCTATATTGATGAGACAGATGGAACTCAGATTAGCAGGGGAGTCTGGGTAGAATCACATGACTTCAGTGACCACATGGCAGCTGTTAACCACATGAAGACTTGGTTGCATCTCTTGGCTGTAGAGTGAGCAGACTATTACTAGGGGTGTATGGCTTTTGTTAAATCCATTTCATCTGTGTTGGGCGTCTTTTGTTCCATCATCTGCTTATTGACAGAATTGGATTGGAGGGGAAGATGTATGAGAATTTTGTTCCTGTTTGCAGATGTGTACTTGCACAAATCCCACCCCGCCCGAAAGTTAAAAAAATGGCCAGTACGATTTGCCATGGTGACGTGCTAACTGGCCTATTATTTTAAATGCATAGCTAGCAGCTGTGTCTTAATTTTTTTTTTTTTTTACTGTAAAGTAGGCACATGGACACTGATTCATATTTTAAAAGCTCTCTACCCACATGCTAGGCCCCTAGTCCAGATTGGGAGCTACTCTGAAATGGGGGGGGGGGAGAGAAAAAAGAAAAAAATGTAGTTGCTAGATACAGATTCGAATTAATGTAATGTTTTCACCCGCAGAAATTTCAGTTGGTGAAATACGAAGTGGCTAGAGTGTTGACTGGGATTAGGCAAATGGAACATATCTTATCAATTTTGAAAGAGCTACACTGGCTCTTCTTAAGTCTGTCTCCAGGCACAGTTCAAAGCGTTGGTTCTAAAAGTTTGTTGTATGATTGGGGATTTGGACAGGAGTGGGTTAATGGAGCCAGATGGATGGCTGAAATTCCCATCAGCAGTCAGGGGCAAAATTGCCAGGGGATAGCTAGATCTTCCTTAAGTCTCCTGAAAGGGGGCATTCCTTTTGCTCCACCCCCCAACAACCTAAAATGATGATGCAATGAAATCTAGGTATGTATGTGAAAGGGAACAGAGGGAATTACAGAAAGAATTTAGCTGAGTTTTGGGGGCTCTGTAAGGTAACAACAGGCTGGTTCATATGTCATGATAACCCACCATGGCTTAATTCACCCATGGGGCTCCAAGACGCACACCAGCCACCATTTTGAATATGCAAGCCACTGTGGGGGTGTGTGCACAGCAGCTTCTTGTGTCATGTGAACTTGGATGTAACAACCCTTGGATAACTTATAGAGTTGTTCTAGGGTTTTCCGAAGGTTGTTTAACCCTCAAATAACCCATGATGCCCGGGTTCACATGACACGAGAAGCCGCGGTGCAGCACACCTTGCATATTCAGAATGGCAGCCAGCTCATGTCTTGGAGCCCCGCAGGTGAATTAACCCACGGTGGCTTATCATGACATGTGAACCAAGTAGGTATCAGGAGACGCAGGGGTGCCTGCCTCTGTCTGGTGATCTGATGTGGGAGGAATGGCCTTTAACTCTGCTGAAGTGTTGAAACTGTGCCTCCATCCGGGTATATTTGTGCCTCTGTGCCTCCAAACTGTGCCTCTTATCCTGCATATTTGTAAATGAAGTCAAATACCGTAAAGCCCCATGAGCCTCCAGTGACCTCCTTTGAAAGGGAACCAAACCCAGATAAGCCCCTTACCACTCAGACAAGTTGGGGGCAAGCGTAACACTATAAAGCCCTAAACAACTTGGAAGCCAAGTGTCTTAAGGACTGCCTTCTCCAGCAAGAAGCTAAGATTTCCCTCAGAGGTCTCCTCTTCCTTTGGAGGTGACCTGAGCAAGGACCTTTTGCTATGGTAGTGCCTTGACTTTGGGATGTTCTGCGGGGCTGGCCCTACAATTAGGCAAAGTGAGGCAATTGCCTCAGGCAGCAAATGCTGGGGGCAGTAGCCATCCCCAGGCGAATCCTCCGGAGCTCCCCAGGTGTTCCTGTTTGTTGGCGGGCAGAGCGGTGCTTGCCACATGGCCTGTCCTGAACCCCCTAAACTAGCCTGCTGCATCAGATGTGATGGGGCATGCCGTCTCATCAATGGCCAGCCCAGTCAGCTTCTGGATGTGGAATGGGTGCCATCTTGCCCATTGCCTCTGGCAGCAAAATGTCTTGGGCCAGACCTAATGCCATGCGGATGTGACATTATACGGTTTCATCACTGGATGGCGCTGGGATGTTGGTCAAACATTAAGATTTAACCTTCTCCCCCCCGCCATTGTTTCCTGAAATCCTCCCCTACTACCAGCATTGGGGTTAAAAAAACGGGGGGGGGGGGGGGAACAGTCGCCATTGGCTTCAAATAAGGCCTTTTCTCTTGTTTTAATCTCTATGCCGGGGTGGGGGTGGGAATTTCAGGAAACATATGGTGGGGGAGAAAATTTAATCTTCCCCTCTATTTGTGTGCTTGTCCTGATCTGAACTGGGACTGCACGCACTTACTCCTGAGCAAGAAAGCAAGAGAAGTGTCAGCTACATGCTTTGTAATTAACATAATGTTTGAGAGAGAGACAATAAAAGTTCCTGTCTAGCTTCCTGACTGGTGTGTCCTCTAAGCCTTCCAAAGAGGCATACCTGGTCGGGTGCCTGTTGTCTTTTCCACACCTCTGTACTTGGCCAGCCATTTATTTCTTGCTATTTATGCCTCGCTGAATTAATCTCCTGGCTGGACACTGATGTATTTTAGCAGCTCTGCTGCTTTTGATTATTGTTATTTTTACCTGTTGTTCTGTGTTCTAGGTCATTGTTAGCCACTTCGGGCTGAAGAGAGAAGATTAGGAATTGTTTGAATAAAGAGAGGGTAGAAATAGAAGTATTAATTATTAACTGACCATTTGGAGTGGCGGCTGGCGATTACTGTCATTTGTGATCATTTTGAAATGCTAGCAGGAAAACAGCTGAGGGTGCATGTGAAGGAGTGGCGAGAACTCCTGCTTGGCCTTGAGTTTTCTACAAATATTCAGATTTGATTTCTGAATCTGAAAATCTCTGTTAGCACTGTTGCATTTCCCCCTTCTTGGGTCAGTATTAGTTATTGTCTCAACTAGGGCAACTGGGCAGTGAGGTATATCTCTCTCTGTGTTTGTGTGTGTACAGCTGGAGGTGGAACTTGATTTCACCTGGCATGGTGGTTTATTACAAATAGAAAACAAAGAGCTGAATCAGGCGTTTTTTGCTTTTGTATTTGCAGGTTTTCTCTTTCAAACTAACTGGCAAAAAACATCTACACAAGGAAATATTACATGATGGAAACTTCCTGTCCTTCTGGCTCAGTAAGCAGGATGATAGATCCCTGTGGGGTGTTACTTCATGAATTTGGCTCCAGGAAAAATAAATAAATACCCCCACATAATTTTTATGTCGAAGGACTCACGGCATCCTTTTAAAAGCAGATCCTTTGAATATGAAAAGTTACGTGTCACAGGTCCAAAGTTTCCTTCTCCCGAACTTCCTTTACATGCAGGGTTGTACTAAACCTTTCTTATAATTTATTTACCATGGTGTTAAGTTGCTTTAAAGTATCAGATCTGCCCTTTCGGCCCTCTTACATTTTCCTCCTTTGATGCATCGTTATTCATTATTGAAGAGGCCTGGATCCTACTTGACTTTTTAAAGCTTCCCTGCGCCTCCCCACCATGTAACTTCATGCCATCAAGGGGGATTTACATAGTTATGTCAAAAGCATTTTGGCAGGCAACAAGTTGAGCCGGTTAGTAATGGTCTCCTTCCTTTCACCTAACTTGTCCTGGGTGCTCCCACGCATCTATCCTGATGTATATCCCATACATCCTCAGAGGTCTTTGAAAACATTTTAAATATATAATGATGCAAGAACAGCCGTGGGCTCACCAATGAGAATATCTACAGTACAGATAAAGGAAGCTCCGGTTTGGGGGAAATCCTCTGATAACGCTAACTGTATGCAATGCATCCATTTGACGATATAAGCTTCCAAGTCCACCGAATGCCCTAGACTTCAATTCCCAGCAGCCCCAGCTAGCAGGATCAATGGTCAGGAATGCTGGGAGTTATAGCCCAAACCATCTGGAAGGCACCATGTTGGGGAAGGGTGCTCTAGGCTCTTACTGGGATTTTCCTGTTGTTGTTTTCTTCAGGCCCACAGCTGCTTGTCATGCTTCACAAGCTGCTCTTGGGTGCCCCCCAAGTTTTGGGAGTGTCTTGCTGAGTGGTAGGGAGAAGGGATGTTCAGATGGGGGAACTGGAAGCTCAACTGTGCACAGATTCTCCCCATAGACAGAGAGCTTTTCTACATGAGGCTGTTAATCTGCTTTTAGTTTCAGTGCAGAATTGAGATCCAAGCACTACATGAAGTGTGTTTCCTTTCCTGCTTTTCCACTACATGACCTCTAGGTGGCACTGCGGTATAGCAGAATAGCACAAATACACAAGTGGAAAATGTGTTTTCTTTCATTTTTACATTTAAATACTGCATTTCCCCTGCTCTAAACAAAACTTGCCGAAAGTGATCTTTAAAAACAGAAGTGAAACTGGAGGGTAACATCATCGTCTAAAGAACCTGTAAGTTGTAACCAACTGTGAGTAGGGAATGGCAAGTGCACGATAAATGCCTCTTGTAGAAAAGGCCTTTAAGAGTAAGTGAACAGATGGTGCCTACTGCTGCTTCTCATTTCCATCACCACAGACTTTCTTGCCTGCTCCTCTGGGACAGATGGAGAGGGTAAATAACCACACATTGACAGTGAGGAGGAGGAGGAGGAGGAGGAGGAGCAAAAGCAGCAGCAGCAGCAAGCAGCAGCAGCAGCAGTAGCAGCTAGACTTAGGAAGTTCCAGCAGTTGGGGTTGAGGCCCCTGTTTGGGGCATGAGCCTCAGCAAGTACCCAATGATGTTAACCCCTGATGCCTGCCCTTTGGGTAGATGAGATGTCTGAGAGAAAGTATGCTTGGATGCTCTTCCAAGCTAGTGCTTCTGAATCCCAGCTGCTGGAAGGATGAGTAGGAGCTGGGCTCTTGCTTTTATGTCCTGCTTATGGGCTTCTAGGAAACATCTGGTTGGCCACTGTGGGAAACAGGATGCTGGACTAGATGAGCCTTTGCAGGGCTCTTATGTTCAGCACCCCTGACTTCAAAATGTGCATCTTGCCCAGCGCCCGTTCATGTTTCTACAGATCAAAAATATCAAATGGACTCCTGAGCAATCAAAACAGTCATGGGCTAAGAGGAGAGGTCCTCTGATGGATCTGATTAAAGAACAGAAAGCAGAGTAAGAATAAATGGACAGATCTTGCAATGCAGGGATGTAAGAAGTGGGGTCTCCTAAAGATCTGTATTGGGACAATACATTTAAACTTGTTCATAAATGATCTGGAGTTTGGGATGAGCAGCAAGGTGGCCAAATTAGGGGTTGAGATGGAGAAAACGTTCCTGCTCCATTGGACTAGCATATTTCCCTTACCTGAACAGGTGTGTCTGTGACTCATCTGACCAAAGAGAAAAAAGTGGCTATGTGGACAGACTTTACAGATTTATAAATCCCAGCTGAATTCTCTCAGCTTCAGGAATTAATTCATGGGTTGTGGTCTTGAAGCACCCTTCAAGCCACACAACACAAAGTGATACCACAAAATATATATTTATTGCCGAAACAGTATCGGGGAATAATAAAACTTTGCAATGATAAAACGAGCAAAACACATCGCTACATACAACAACCCAACTAGGATGATTAGAAGCATAATAGAAATAGTGATTAGCATATTCTCATTAAAATTAAAGTTCTATTCCTTTCAACCAACAAAACAGTCATCATTGAGATCCTATATTGACCTATATGACAGGCATGGTTGGCAGAACTTAGGTAATCATGTGTGGTAGGCTTCTCGTTCTCCCAGGGTCTCTCTCCTCAACCAAGTCAAAATCTTACTGTTTATAACATTCTACCCAACATTAGCTCTACTTCCTTATCTTAAACATACATCTATGGAGCTTGGCTATTCCAGGAGCTTCAGTCTCAGTCATACCTTCTGGCCAATAAGCTCAGGAGGGCCTCCCCCAAAACAGTGAGGTTTACAGCTAACTTCAGAAGCACCCTCATGAAGGTACCTCCCATCATGAGGAAATGAGCTTTTTACTTCCAGGAACTAACCAACCCACCTATGGCAAACTCCCTTGTTCCAGTTCCAAGAACATATTTTGCACTTCAAAGGTAGCTCATCAGTAGCATATATAGAACTGATTATTCTGCACTCACAGGCAGCACACACAGATTATAATGAGTAACACTTCTATGAAATGCATTGAATTCTTATCATTCATACTTTGTGACAGGGTGAGTAGTGAAGTGGCCAAGTTTTCTGATGGCACCAAATTATTTAGGGTCATTAAAACAAGGAACTGTGAAGAACTTCGAAAGGGCCTCTCCAAACTGGGGGTATGGCCATTAAAATGGCAAATGCTGTTCCATGTAAGCAAGTATGAAGTGATGCACATTGGGGCAAAAAAGCCTAACTTCACATATACACTGATGTGGTCGAATCTGGCAGTGACTGGACCAAGAATGGGACCTACAGTAGAGGATATCTCAGTGACCCAGTGTGCGGCTGTTGCAAAAAAGGCAAAGTCCATCTTGCGGATCATTAGAAAAGGAATAAAAAATACAACTGCCAATACCTTTATATAAATCTATGGCGCAACCACATTTGGAATACTGTGTACCATTCTGGTCACTGCACCTCAAAAATTATATCGTAGAGCTGGAAAAGGGCAACCAAAATAATCAAGGGGCTGGAGCAACTCCACTATGAGGAAATGTTACAACATTGGGACTTTTTAGCTTAGAAAAAGGCAAGTAAGGGGAGACATGATAGAGGTATATAAAATTATGCACGGTGCGGAGAAAGTGGAGAGATACTAGAACTCAGAGTCATCCACCAATGAAGATGAATGGTGGGAGATTTAGGACAGATTAAAGGAAGTACTTCATACAACCCATAGTTAAAACTATGGAATTCACTATCACAAGATGTAGTGATGACCACCAATTTGGATGGCTTTAAAAGGGGATTGGACAAATTCATGGAGGTTAAGGCTATCAATGGCTACTACTCATGATGGCTATATACTACCTGCTGTATCAGAGGCAGTATGCCTCTCTGTATGCCACTTGTTGGGGAACATGACTGGGAGGATGCTATCACATTAATGTCCTGCTCATGCGCTCCCCATAGGCATCTGTCTGGTTATTGTGAGAACAGAATGGTGGACTAGGTAGGCCTTGGGTACAATCCAGCAGGGCTCGTCTTATGTTCTTAAGAGTGTTTGGAAATGTCTCCTCCTTAATGCTTGCAAAGTAGACCAGGAGGGCATTCTTGTCAGGGTAGGAAAGCATTGTTAGGTTGTAATTAATTACTCACCAAGATAATAAGCATCAACCGAGGGAAGAGGGAAATGCAACCGAGTGCTGAATGTGTAAGTCTGAGAGCAGTGCATTATGCTGTCATTGGAATTACAGGGAGCAATCTGTCCATAGAGCACTGCGATTGAATGAGTGCCAATGTGAAACAGAGCTAGCTTTTCTTCGGTGCATTACACAAAAACTCTACAGGATCACGTATGTATCCAGATTTTCAAACTGGCTCTTAATTCCCTACATTTCTTTTCCCTCCTCCCTGTTTCTCCACCTAGAGAAAAAAAGAGCTACAGCCAGCATCCTAGGCAGAATATTAAACATTTCATTAAAATACTGCTAAGTAAATGCAGAGGGGCGCAGATGCTCCAAAACCTCCTTCCAATGCCCTTGGTTACAATATTGCCTTTGATATTATCTGCTCAGCATTTTTAGCATTCAGCCCTTAGAAAAAAATTGGGAATACGAGACCTTTTTAATTCGGGCTTCAAAGACAACGCTTCGGAATGTTATGTAATAAATCAATCATTACTACACTGAATAACCTTAATGCTTTCCTTTGAAGTAAGGAATCCAGGAGAGAGGCAGGTGTTTTGAAACAAAGGGGAAAAAGTGATATCATTCCGGTCATTTGTTGTAAAACTGTTTTATTGATCAGATCAGAAGAAATGTTTGAAATTGGCTGTAGGTGATGACAGCAATTCAGAATGTTGGAGAAAATATATGTTTCCTCCCTCCCCCCCCCATATACTCTAGAAACACAATCACTAGAAAGTTCAGCATTATCCTATCTCTTTCAAATTCCTTCTATTCACCCTACCTGTGTACTAGGCATGTACTAACCCCAGTACAAGGAGATCATACAGCAATTTTGGAGTGATCTAGTGGCCTTTTCTCTGAGGAGAAGGAAGTATGATTGGATATCTCTTTACAAAACAGAATGGCTGCATACACTGACCAGTAGGCCTGCTGCATGGCAGGCATACATCTCTATATCAAATGGAAACATTCCCTGGATAAAAACAATTGTTCTACTTGAATTCTTGAAGGATGTATTGAATGCCATGCTGGTCGTGAGGCTTATAGCATATTAAGGGTACTCCCATCTTGCTGACTTTGGACAGATACAGTGTAACCCAACAGTATAATAATAAGATTTCAAAAGCTTCTGTACCACCACATTTTTCTGGAATAATCTCTGAGATCTGGTCAAAAGAAAGATGTTAATAAATCACAAATAAATAGGTACAAAGAAATATTGTTTATTAAATCCATACAAAACACCCATGCCCACATTCAAGTATACTGGGCTAGGCAACCTTTTTGGGCCATGGTGGGCACATTACTCAGTTTGAGAATCTGTCCTGGACACCACCACAAAATGGTTGCCATGGGAGGTGGCAAGAGACACATAACCTGCTCAAAAGGCAGACGGGATCTCAGTCCCAATACACTAACAGTTCTTTTGAACCCAGTTTTCAGCACCAACATAAACCTATTTCATAGCAATCCCAGCTGCCAGTAAGAAAATGTGTTATTTTTTTTAAAAAAAAAAGTGGGAGGGGCAGGGCACTTTGGTGGGCATGAAGAAAGGTGTTCGGGGGCACATTGGTGCTTGCAGACACCACATTGCCTGTCCCTGTAAGCAAATCCAGGAACTAAACCTTGGTAGAAAAGGAAGGCTTCAAATGGTTTTGAAAAAAATTGCTAACAGAGAAATCTATCTCTCTTTCAGACACTATGGGGCTCAAAGGACTCTTTAGGATCACATAGATTCATAGATTTGGAAGGAGCCTACAAGGCTATCGAGTCCAACCCCCTGCTCAATGCAGGAAACTAGAGGAGGGGTCTCCCATCCAAGTAATAACCAGGCTTGACCCTGCTTAGCTATCCACACTCAGACAAGCTGAGCCAGCATGAGCCACAGGCCTGTATACTTGTCTTGTATTTAAAAAATGGATAATTTGGAGATTTCTTCTTCTTACTCTAACCATTATACTATACTCTCAGTACTTCATAGTTTTCATAAAGATTGATACATATAATATTATCCTCATGAACTTAATGTGTGAAGAAGATAGTGTTTGGTGTCACAGTCTAGGTTTCCAAACTGTGTTCTCAGAGACACTGGAGTTCCTTGAAAGGTTATCAGGGATTACACAATGAGATCAGTAATGGTAGACAAGTTTGCCCAGTGCTCCCAATCTTTCCCTGCTGTGTGTTGCTACAGGGAATTGTTGGAATTGTATTTTATTTACTTGCTGCATTTCTATAACTGTCCAATATCCAAAACTCTCTAGGAGGTTCACAAATAAAGGGTTAAACCAACAAGTAAATGTAATAAAATATAACATAAGATCTAAAACAAGTTAAAGCAGCCAAAGAATAAACCAAAGTAAAACCAACAGCACAGGACAACAGCAGTGCAAGGATTTAATAAGCTTCAATGCATTTTCAAAACTGAAAGACTAAAATGACTAACAGAACTAAAATAACAGAACTTTGCCTGGCACTGAAAAGATCACCACATGTAGGTGTCAGGTGAGGCTCTCTGGGAAAGGTGTTCCATAACCAGGTGCCATCACTGAAAAGACCCTCTCTCTAGCAATCACTCACCTCACCTTATTTGGTGGAGGGACCCAGAGAAGGGCATAAGAATATGACCTAAGGGTCCAGGAGACACTCCTTCAGGTAACCTGGACCCTAAGCCATTTAGGGCTTTAAAGGTTAATATCAGCACTTTGAATTGGGCCCAGAAGCACCCTGGAAGCCAGGGCAATATGATCTTATTGACCAGTGCCAGTTAAAAGTTATGCTGCCTATTTTGGGTGATATATATTTATTCTGCTGCCCCCCCACCCCTGGGCCATCAATTGCCGGCTCCTGCTTAAGTGGAGCTTGTTGTGTTGTTCTGTTTTGTTTTTTAGGCATGGATTTTTTTTAGTTATAAACATTTTATTTTATACATTTTATTTTATAAAATATTTTATTTTATAAATATTGCAAGCCACTTTGACAGTGCTAACCGAAAAGTACGATATAAATCTACTAAATAAATACATTTCCGTGATGTCCTTGTGTGTATGGAATATTAACACAGACAGCATTTATTTAGTGTGCAGAGCCAAATCTGAGCATTCTATCTGATATGGTACAATCCTCTCATAGTCTCAGAATGCACATAGGAGATTGCTTCTTTGAGAGGTAACTAATGTCAAAATGTTCTGCAGGTGGAAAATTAACACATTAACACACTGAAAAAGGGAACTTTCCGAACAAGTGATCCGTAACATCTATTTTTAGCTGGCTACATGGCCATGGGAGGACTGTACCACATTAGAATGACAATGTTTGAATTGGCTCCGAGTCCACTTCCTAGTGAATTTGTGTCTCTTTTGCCCATTTATTATGTTTATCCCTTTAGTAGTGATGTATCACATAGTAAAATAGAGACCCACCCACTCACCCCTTGCCCAGTAGTGCAAGCTGCTTTTGAAACGGGGGATTTTCAAAGCAATTTGTGATATGGCAAGGAGGACTGCCGCTCAAAATAAAAAATAAAATAAAATCCCTCTGAGCATGCCCAGTCCCTGGGGTGTGCCTAAAGTTGTTCAATGGATCCTCCTGGCTTTTGTGCAAGAGCACTTTGAAGTTTAAAAAAGTCTGTTTGAATGGTCATGCACATTTAAAATGAACTGAAAAAAATAATCTATAGATAGTTTGCAATACTATAAGCATTAATTTCCCCGGGTTAATTAAAAGATAATGTCATTGAAACTGAAGATTGCAACTTGGTAGCGGGCTCTAGCAGTAAGATTAATGCAACAGGAATAAGCAAAGGATTTGCAGAAAATTAATGCAGAGGAAAACAGCTTGTTCTCCAAAGCACTAGCACAAGCCCTGCGAAGGTGGTTTGATAAGAAAAGAAATAGGTGTGCAAAATCAAGCAACCCTGAATCCTAGTTTAGAAAGTAAACATACATTTGTAACCTGATCTACATATAGGGTTGAGGAGACTGATGGGAGTGATGCATTTTCCAGCAACCCTCCCCGCAAGAGCCACCTGTCCCCCAGATCTGCTCTGGAGGGTTTGGGGGACCCTCTGGAGCAGATTTGGGATATGCGGCGGGCTACAGAGCAGAAAGAAAAGTGCCAAAAATGGCATCCCTCCCCTTTCCGCTGACAGACGCCTTCCATCAGCAGAGTGACCTCAATTGGGTATGTATGACCCATAATTTCCCCAGATTTTGACAAGATAATTCCATGCTTCATTAATATCAGCTGATTTTGGTTGCTGATCATTTGGATCGGACCTCTGTCAAATTTATTTTTTGTACAAGGCTGGCCCTGACATGCGACAGAGTAGAGCAGCCTGCTTCAGACAGAACCATGAGATGGGTGGGGGGCATAGAAGAAGGCGGGAACTGCTGTCTGAATAACACAGCAAGGCTTTTAAAAGTGTTGGCCCTAGCGTGTGTGTATGTGTGGCCACCATTTGGGGTCTGCTTCAGGCAGAAAAGTATCTCTGGCTGAGATCGGTTTCTTCACCCACTTTCCAGCATGGGTATGACAAATAATCATTTGGGTGATGGCGTTGATATCAAAGTGTCAAACAGTTCCCCACTCTCATCATGGGCTTGTTGATGTGAGAGGGATCAATGCAGCCAATCAGGAGCCATAACAAAATCCATCTGAACAGAAATATGCCTCAAAAATTATGGCATCACCACTACTCCTACCGACCGTTTCTCATAGAGATTAAAACAACAAAACAAGCAAAAGATTACAGCATTACTGCCTCTCTGTATTGCCTCTGAGGGTTTTAAAAGGCTGGCAGCTGTGTGGTGTAGTGGTTAGAGCACTGGACTGAGACTTGGGAGATCTGGGCTCTAGTCCCTGCTCAGCCATGAATCTCACTGGGTGACTTTGGGCCAGTCACTGACTCTCAGCCTCACCTACCTCACAGGGTTGTTGTGAGGATAAAATGGAGAGGAGGAGGACCATGTCAGCCACCTTGGGTTCCTTGCAAGAGGAAGAAAGGCAGGATATAAACCTATTAAGTAAGAAATAAGTAAATAATGCTATCAGAGAAGCAGCGGCAGCAATAGTGCAACCTGCAGCCTGGTGGCCTGGGGAGAAAACTTTGGAGAACATCTGGCCCCCAGTAGCTCCAGTAGTAGAAAATGGCAACTAAAATGATCAAGGGGCTGGAGCAACTCCCCTATGAGGAAAGGTTACAACAGCTGGGATTGTTTAGCTTAGGAAAAAGGTGAGTAAGGGGAGACATGACAGAGGTGTACAAAATTAGGTATGGTGTGGAGAAAGTGGACAGGGAGACATTTTTCTCCCTCTCCCATAATACTAGAACCCAGGGTCATCCAGGGATGTTGAAGAGTCCTTGGTTTCGAGTCACGAGTCGAGTCACGAGTCTTTGGACCCGAGTCTCGAGTCCGAGTCTGAGTCCTTGATCCAAAATGGTGACTCAGGAGTCACGAGTCACTCCCAAAGCTGACTCCACGAGTCCCTATTAAAATCAATGGGGGTTTTTCCCCAACAAAATAAGGCTACTTCAGATGTGTGGCTTAAATAAATTCTAGGCACAAGTGTGCCTTTTTATTTCAAAACTCTGCCACTGATTTTGACAAGAACAGACCAGGCAGACAAACCCAAAATAACCAGGCAGGCAGAGGAGGCAGGGAACCCCAAAGCAGGCAGGCAGAGGCCTTTGTCTTGGACCATTCAAACTGTGGAACTGGTTAAGAAGAGACCAGGCAGGCAGAGGAGGCAGGGAGCCCCAAACAGGCAGACAGGCAGAGGCCTTTGTCTTGGACAATTCAACTGTTGAACTGGCAGGACCGGTGCAAGGCAGTTTGGTGCCCTAGGCAAGATCAGATATTTAGCGCCCCCCCCCATCCCACTTGAGAGCACTGTATTTTTTTTCAAGGCATTTCTGGCGCTCCCTTTAGCCCTGCGCCCTAGGCGGCTGCCTAGTTGGCCTAATGGTAGCACCGGCCCTGTGAACTGGTCAAGAAGAGACCAGGCAGGCAGAGGAGGCAGGGAACACCAAACAGGCAGGCAGAGGCAGCCAAACCCAAAATGTCTGAAAGGTTGCATTTTAGGGAAATGATTTTTAAAAAATAAAATCTTCGCCGGCGATCACACTTCTCTCCACTCCTTCTGGCACAGCCCAGGGATGTTAAAGAGTCCTTGGTCTCGAGTCCCGAGTCGAGTCTCGAGTCCCATTAAAAATATTGGGACTCGAGTCCAAGTCGAGTCAGAGGGGGGACTCAGTCCGACTTACTGAGTCGAGTCCTGGAGTCCGAGTCCCCATCCCTGGGGTCATCCCATGAAGCTGATTGGTGGGAGATTCCGGACAGATAAAAGGAAGCACTTCTTCACACAGCACATAGTTAAACTATGGAATTCACCTCCACAAGATGTAGTGATGGCTACCAATTTGGATGGCTTTGCAAGGGAATTAGACAAATTCAGGAAGGATAAGGCTATCAATGGCTACTAGTCCTGATGGCTATATATTACCTCCAGTATCAGAGGCAGTAGGCCTATGTACAGCAGTTGCTGGAGAACATGAGCAGGAGGGTGCTAATGCACTGATTTAGACTTGTTGGTTTCCCACAGGCATCTGGTTGGCCACTGTGTGAACAGAATGCTGGACTAGATGGACTCATGGCTTTTCTTATGTTCTTAATTTGTTGTCCCCATCATCTTCCAGGGGAGCAAAACCAGGAGCCGCTGATATCACTGACAGCACCTGGTATTCTAAGGACAATATCATCTGGTAATAAAACAGTTCATTATTGTGATCTGCTTTGAGAACCAATATGGCTTAAAAGCAGTCCACAAATAAATAAAATCAATGCAGAAGATCCAAAGATGAACCCCTTGACCAAACAGATATGACAATTCTGAGCAAGATAGACAAGTGGTCTAATTTAGTAAAAGGCCGTTCTTGATTTCTTTTATTACTTGAGTTGGGACATCTGTTCCATCTATCAGGACTTTCTTTAAGGAGGAGCTGCCCAGGGGCATAGCAACCATTTCATACAATTCTTCCATCATATGAACCAGACAAAATGGTGCCACATGCTAGATGTCTAGGAGAGGATGAGCATAGGGAAGAACACAGGCAGCTGGCAAGCAGAGAAGCAGAAGCAACAGCCCAGAAAATCTAGTTGGATTAAGTGTGTTTGGGCTCCTGTTTGGTATGGGTGATATTAACCAGGAGAAAGTCAGTCCTTGTGCTTAGCATGTTGCAGTTTTCCTGTAATTACAGCTTTTGGCCTTGATTCTTAAGAAGGTCAGTAGATAATGTGCAAATTCAAGAACCTTAAACATGTAAGATGATGCGCACACATGGGGGTGGTTGGGTTGAGCCACTTGGATAAATATCTGGATTATTTCTTCTAATCATATGAGGTGGAAACCTTTTGTTTGTTTGTTTAAATAAAATCTAAGTGTGATTGCATGTGTCCAGCAGTGGTTAACAGAGCACTAAGACTCATGAAATCCCAGTTAGTCACAAGAATTAGCAACCGACTGTTTTATTTTTAGCTCTTAAACTAAGAACTCTAGAATTCCTTCATTTGCTATCTCCGAGAGGATGAACGGCTGTATTTAATGAGTTCACGTGTGGTCATTCTCTGTCTGTGACTCATGTCTTGTTTAGTCCCTTGGTGTTGTACAATTTTGCAAACTAATGTCTGTACTTAAAGGTATTTTTGCAGTTGCTCTTCCTTTAAAAGGTTGTATTAAGAAAAAAAATCACTTGGCATTAAGGTTCGGATTGTGTGATGAATATTTTAATAGTTAAACATCTAGTGGGGGAGAAGAGACGGGGGTTAATGTAGTAAATAAATCTCGTTGTGGCTTTTAATGTGCAAAAATGGACAGTGGTGGTTTTAAAAACTTTCCACAAGTGCTTAGATCTGTACTCTAGTACCCTCTGTATCCGTAGCCAGTAAAGCTTTGTTGTACCTTCTTAAGATACTACAGGCAAGTACTGTCAAAAACTTTTTTCCTCTTTGTTCTCATATCATAAACTCTAAGCTATGCTGTGTATAGTCCAGGAATTTTGAGAAAATGAGACTGGACGAAAGAAGCATAACAATGGGCACGATCCAGCCAGAGAATTAGGATTGTTTGTTTGTTTGTTTGTTTCAATCCCATAGATTTCGATGGGGGAGTGTTAAGCACATGCTCAGTTCTGTTGGGATCAATGGGACATAGAAGTGTTTGACTGTAGATCAGAGGTATTGAGCTTCTTCCAGCCTGAGAGCCAAATTAAATTTTGGAGAAGCTTTCCAAGGCTGCATTCCAGTGGTGGGCAGGGCCAAAGGCAAAGAGGGTGGAGCCAAAATTACAAAAAATACCTGCATATTTTAGCTTAAGGGCACAATCCTATCGCAATTTTCGCTAGACGGGCTTTTTTGCCCATCTAGCTGGAGTGCCTCAGAGGGGAGGGAAGGAGGCAAGAGAGGTGTCAGGATAGCTCATATCCTGGCCTCTCCAGTCTCCTCCCCTCCCCCTCCCCATTTTACCCCTCTCTGAGGTCACTTTCCTGACCTTGGAGAGCAGCTGGTGCCGGTGATTTCTGTGCCAACTGCAAGAGGGAGGAGCGAGGGCAGAGGTCCAGTTCCCACCTCTGAGGTTGGAGCGCGGTCTCTGACCTCGGATCTGGGAATCTGAAATATCCTGTGCCCCTCAGATGCTGTCTAGGGTCTGTAGGATTGCTCCCTCCAGCTCTTATTGCCAGTACACTTTTTAGAATGACAAAAACAGGAACACAAAAGCTGGGAAACCACAAAACAGTCAGCAGTTGGGGAAAGGCTGTGGGCACCTGAGGAAACCAGCGGGCTAGATTGGGACTCCAGATGACCAAATTTGGCCCATAGGCTTGAGGCCCGACACCCCTGCTGTAGATGGAGACAGTCTGCTCCCTGAGAGCTTCCAAATCTGTTGCCTCTAGTAAACATTTAAGGTGTTACTTTTGAAGATGGATAGGGAAGATGTACATAGGTTAAGAGGCAGTAAATGGGCAAAGATGTCTCTTCTTAGCATCCAAATGGTCCGACTCAAGTCTGCAGTGGTGTATTTTGGTAATTTTTAGACTCTGGACTTATGTCTGTCCAGATTTAATAGCCTTAAGGCAGAATCCTATGCATGTTTAGACAGAAAAAACGCCTATAATTCCCAGCATGCCCCAGTCCCAACATGGCTGGCCTGAGCATGCTGGGAGTTGTAGGCCTTTCCCCCCCTGTCTATACATGCATAGGACTGTATCCTTAGTCTCCACCTCCTTTAGATGGTAAAGTGTATTACTTCACTTATGTGGTAAGCCAGCCCTGCTGCTCTTTTTGCTGTGTGGGGTCTTGAACATCTGCCCCAAAGTCCTAAGCTGACTGCACCACTGCAAGTCATGGACTCATGTGTACATAGGTGAGTTTGGGAGCTTTTTCAGCCATCCATGTCAATGTCTCCTTTGACCATTCTGATACATTTTTATTAGCTTCTTTGGCCATTTTCTCTGCGGAAAATGGAAAAGGGCATGATCCTCTTATTTATACATTAGAAATTAGTTCATACAAAAGCAGTACTCAGTTAAAACACAGACATCATTGATGTCTGATGTCACTATGGAAGACCAGAGGTTTAAATAGTATGAAAGCCAAAGGATCTCTAGAAGACATGCTGACTTGTGAAAAAGGTGAAGGCGCTGCATCCTGCACATGACCAAAGACTACTAAGAACACAAACACTCTCACTGCAACTATAAATATAATGTAGAACCAACAGAAGAAATGGTTGTATCTATACACATACACATGTTCCATTTTTATACTAGCGTCTAGTACACAGGAATGATATCCTGGAGTCATTATGCATGTTTCCTGAAAAGCAGCAAAGAAAAAAGAGGATTGTTTCATGGTGGGAAGAAGAGGATAGCCTGACATGTTTGACATTTTGAAAGGTCTAAGTATAACCAGCCACCTCCAATTGCAGTTTTATCTGCAACAATGGACTGGATGAGGGCTAACAAACTGAAGCTCAATCCAGACAAGAATGAGATGCTGTTAGTGGGTGCTTCCTCTGACCGGATGGAGGGTGTTCAACCTGTTCTGGATGGGGTTGCACTCCCCTTGAAGGAGAAGGTCATAGAATCATAGAATAGTAGAGCTGGAAGGGGCCTATAAGGCCACTGAGTCCAACCCCCTGCTCAATGCAGGAATCCATGTCAAATCATCCCTGACAGATGGCTGTCCAGCTGCACCTTGAATGCCTCCAGTGTGGGAGAGCCCAGGACCTGTATGGTAGTTGGTTCCATTGTTGTATTGCTCTAATAGTCAGGAATTTTTTCCTGATGTCCAGGCGGAATCTGGCTTCCTGTAACTTGAGCCTATTATTCCGTGTCCTGCAATCTGGGATGATCGAGAAGAGATCCTGGCCCTCCTCTGTGTGACAACCTTTCAAGTACTAGGAGAGTGCTACCATGTCTTCCCTCAGTCTTCTCTTCTGAAGGCTAAACATGCCCAGTTCTTCCAGTCTCCATAGCTGGTCAGGTCCATAGCTTGGGGGTTCTCCTTGAGCCATCTTTGTTACTTGAGGCTCAGGTGGCCCTCAGTGGCACGGAGTGCCTAGCTATGCCCTTATCTGGACCGGGATAACCTGATTCCAGCAATCTACGCTCTGGTAATCTCAAAGCTAGACTACTGCAATGCACTTTATGTGGGGATGCCCTTGAAGACTGTTCAGAAGCTGCAGCTTGTGCAAAATGTGGCAGCCAGACTCATTACTGGGACCAGAAGATCTGAACATATAACACCAGTTCTGGCCCACTTGCACTGGCTGCCTATATGCTTCCAAGCCAGATTCAAAGTGCTGGCCTTAACCTTTAAAACCCTACATGGCTTGGGACCGCAATACTTGATGGAACACCTCTCCCAACCACAATCTACCCAGACACTACGCTCAACATCTGGGGCCTTCCTCCAACTGCCACCTCTGAGGGAGGCTCGGAGGATGGCAACAAGGGGGAGGGCCTTTTCTGTGGTAGCCCCCCAACTCTGGAACAAGCTCCCCCCTGAGGCCCGCCTGGCACCAACTCTGCTATCTTTTCGGCACCAGGTTAAGACTGCCCTCTGTGTTGAGGCTTTTAACAACTCTAAATAGTGCATGGTGGGGTGGCTATTTTTAACTTTTTTACTGGTCACGTTGTATTGTTCTAAGTATTTGTATCATTTAAATTTGGTTTTAATTTTTTAATAATGTTTTATTGTGTATATTTTATATTGTATTGTATTTTTTAATGGATTGTTGTAAACCGCCCAGAGAGCTTTGGCTATTGGGTGGTATAGAAATAAAATTAATAATAATAATAATAACAACAACAACCATATATAGGCTGATTTTCCATAAGGTCCAAGTGGAGTATTTATTTATATTTTTATGTATAAGCCACTTTTTTGCTTGGAGGACTCTAATGGGGCTTACAACCCATTTAAAATCCGCACGGCATATAAAACAACAATTGATTAAAACAACAATCAATAGACTAAAAAAAAAAAGAGAGAGAGAAAGAAAGAGGAAAAAATACAGCAGCGAGAAAACAAAACTCAGAATAGCAGCAGATGCAAATAGCATCATAACTGCAGAACCAATCAGGGTAAAGGACAACTGTCCCGCACGAAAGGTCCCACACCAAAGCCAATAGGGAAGGGGTCAGATGGGCCATTTGGGGCAAGGAGTTCTAGAGCCTTGGCTGTATAACCAAAATGGCTCTGCCCCACATACACACCAACACCCAACAATAGGCCAAAAGCAGCAGGAATGCATCACCATAAAAAAGGACAAAAGAGGAACAAATTTGCATATGCAAATTTATATGTATGGGTGCACATTGAGAAATAATGATTATAATTTAAATAGAAATACAAGATATCTCACCATAGCAGTGAAGACTGACTAGGGGCGACCTGTGTGTCTGCTCAGTCTCTTGTCCAAGTGCTAACTGTTGATGGGCAACTTCAAGCACCACCACCCCCTGCGCTCTCCTTCCTGATGGTTCTTTGACTTTAAACCAGACTTAGACTGGACAACTCTTCAAACAGAGGATGTCCTCAAGTAAAAGACTGCACTGTGAGTCAGCACAGTCTCTGCTAAAGATCTGGATAGGCTGAAAAACTGGTCCATCTAGGCCAGTATTGTAAACACTGACTGACAACCGCTGTCCAGGGTTCTTCAGACAGGAGTCTTTCCTAACCCTACCTGGAGATGCCTGGGATTGACCTTCTGTATGCAAACCATGCGCTCTACCTCTGGGCTATGGCCCGTATCTGAATGCCACGCATCCAGGATTAGCATCTCACTGCAGAATCTGAGTACACAGGGTGGGATGGATGGGGCTCAGCAGGAGGATGGAGAAAACCATGTGCTCTTGTGGACACTGCACCATACTAGCTCTCACATATGCAAGTCTGGATATTCTGGGTATATTTTTGTTTATTCCTGCAGCACTGGTGGATATTGCTGCTCAGAGCAGCAGCAATATTTGGTTCTCCCTCCCTCCCTTGCACACACACACACACACACACCTTCATTCTTACAACAGCCATGTAAGGTAGGCTGAGAAATAGTGATTGGCACAAGGTCTTGATGCCTTGTCAGGATTATCCCTCGTCTTGCTCCCAGGAAAAGATTGGGTTTCATGCCCCCTGCTGCCAGAGGACTTAACATTCAATGGCTTTCATAGATTAATGATAAACTGCTGCTTTTAATTAGTTTCATCAAAGAAAACATGGTACAGTACTTCTGGCTAACTAGTCACATGGGTGTCATATCGATTAGCTGTATTATGTTCTGCACCGATTGGGACAGTTCCTAAAGCAGGGGTAGGCAACCTTTTGGGCCCATGGGCACATTCAGAAATCGGAGAAACTGTCCTGGGCACAAACATAAAATGGCAGGCATGGGTGGGCGTGGCTAGTCACAAAAGACAGGTAAGCTCCCCAGAGGCACTCATGGGGAATTGAGATGGCAGCTGCTGGAAGCTCCCGTTTCGCTTTGAAGCAATCCCAGGTGCCAGTAAGAAAAAATATAAATATTTTTAAATAAAAATTGGGAGGAGTAGGGTGTCTTGGTGGGCCAAGGAAGGTGTCTGGGAGCTCATTGGCATCTACAGGCGCCACACCACGTTGCCTACCCCTGCCCTAGAGAATCTGACTGAACCCTGAACAGCTGTTTAAGATTAAGATTAAATGCAAGATTAATGGCATGATAGTGATCTGGAAGAAGGGGGGGATTGAATGGGTGACAACGGGTCTGTCATATGACTGGTGCCTTATATAATACCATTTGATGTTCAAAATCAATAAAAGTTGCTGGGGGGGGAAAGGAAATTAAATTATGGCATTAAGATTTTTTGGGGGGCATCTTCCACTACCCCAGCTGCGACATGGAGCTCATTTTATAAAAGGACCTATTTAAAATGAAAGTTCTGGCTTCCGCCAGTGACTATTGCGTTCCTGTAAATGGAGTTGCAGTATTTTTGTACATGAGGTAATTGAGAATGGCTTTTGATCCCTGGCTGTTCTCATTATGCTTCTCCCTTAAGAAAGGAAGATTGGAAATAATCTTACTTTAAACCAGGCGGCTTTAATCACCCTGGACAGAGAGCAACAAAACTGTGCAGGGAGGTGCAGGGTGGGACAGAGAGAGAGAGAGAGAGAGAGAGAGAGAAGAAAGCAGATATGACAATCCTCTAATCTTCGGTTTAGTTGTAATGAAATTGTCCAGGATAAGGAGGAAACAGATGGATCCTGATTAATTTCTCACCGAGAAAAAATAAGCACAGATCTTGACGTCCAGCGTCAACAAGTGTGGCGAGTGGATGCCCCCCAAACATCCGGAGTGCAGATGATATTATTGCTGCAATGATATGGCGTATTTCATTTGTATATTGGATACTTAACTCTCAAGTGTGTGACTGTACTTATCCTTTGCATTTAGTCATTAATTAAACATCCAGACACAGACATGCCTAACTCCTTTCCGGTGTCTTTCCCCAGTTGTTTATCAAAGCTGAACTTTAATAAACCGGATGAAAAATTGAAGGCTGCCGCCTTTTCTTCTTGCTGTGGTTCATTATTTATTGCTACTCAAAGACTATCAAGAAGAAAAGTTGCTCCCTCATCAAGAATAGACAACTCTATTCTTGCCTGTAGTTTGTTTTATAAATGATAGACAAGTTATTAATGGAAGGGCTTAAGCAAGGTGGAGTAGCCTGGGACCAAACTCAGCATGAGGACCTCAAGGTATAGGTCAGGGATGGGGCATGTGTGGCCGGACTGCAACTCCCAGCATCCCTCACCATTGGCTATGCTGGCTAGGGCTGATGGCAGTTGCAGTTCTCCAAGATTTGGAGGTCCACACATTCCCCCACCCCTGGCATATGTCATTCCCCTCCCCCTGCTCTGTCATGTACCTTTGAGAATACAAACGGGAAAAGATGCTATTTATGAGAATTGCAGTGTATTTCATGGTCTGATCCTCTGGCTAATTCTGTTGTGGGATTAAACCGATGATAGGACTTCATCACACAAGGGCACTACGGTGCCATTGTAGCGATGCTGAGAGCTAATCTCAGCTGCATTGCTCTCATAGTTACATTGGCCTGTTGATTATGCTGGTATTTCACTGGTTATTCACTCCATGGGGAGTGAATTCGTGTATTTATAAAATGTATACTTCAGCTTTTTTCACCAAGTGAACTCAAGGATGCTTACAAAACACAGCCTCATAATAAAACAGAAGTCAACAAATTGCAAACATATCATAAACACAAGTATAAAGGAAACACTATTAAAATGACAAACCAGGAGAATCTTCAGCCAAATGCCTTCCTGAACAGCCGTGTTTTAACCAAATGCCTAAAAGAGCATAGTGTCTGGGCCTGACAGATCTCACCCAGAAGAGCATTCCACAAGGTGGCAGCCACCACAGAAAAGGCCCTGCTCCTAGTAATTACCTGTTGTACCTCATATGACGAAGGAATCCTGAGCAAGACCTCAGGGGTTGAATCCAGGATCTGCCTTCTGCAAGAGGAAGGGACCTTCTGCTGAACTGAAATATGCATTGTAACATGTAAGATTAAGAATTTGTTGTATTTTATAGGAGTGATTTGTTCTATATGCTGTAAGCCAACTTTAAGGCTATTCTTGGAAAAGCTCTTTATCTCATGAGGGGATGGTCCTTCGTAACTTTGCAAGGGTGCTTCTGAAGTTAGCCGTAAACTTGGCTGCGTTAAAGAGAGGCCCTCCTGAGCTTATTGGCAAGAGGTATGACGGAGTCTGAAGCTCCTGGAATAGTCAAGCTCCATAGATGTATGTTTAAGATAAGGAAGCAGAGCTAATGTTGGGTAGAATGTTATGAACAGTAAGATTTTGACTTGGTTGAGGAGAGATCCTGGGAGAATGAGAAACCTACCAAACATGCTTCTGGTTTAGGTAAATACAATATTAACTGTTAAGTTGAGAGGAACTTGAATTTTGTTTTTATTAAGAATATAATTGCCACTATTTTATTATACTTTTACTGATTATAACCTTCATGTATTTAGGGTAGTTTGTGATCGGCTTCGTTATGATAAAAGTATGTTTTTTTTCTCTTAGGTTGTTAGAGCAAGAAAAATACATTTGTTGGTACCAATTTTGTGTTGTCTGGCTGTGGGGTGCTTCAGGAACCACACCACCCAACAATCGTTATATCCGTAACAGGTAGATAAGATTTACAAATCTGTGCCTGGGCCTTGCGTGCCATCTTTCAGTCAGATAAAGTCTGTGAGAGTGAGGAGCAGGGCCTTTTCTGTGTTATGGAACTCCCAAGGGAGCATTATGGAACTCCTGGAGCACCATTGTTAGTGGGAAGGCTGGATATAAATTAAATAAATATGCAGGGAAGGTGCATATTTCTGGTAAAGGGAAGGCTTTCTGGTAAAGCTAAAACCTCTGGAAGACTGCAGCCAAGCCAGTGGGCTGCAACCTTCATGAGGTTTCGCCTTTACCAGAAAGCTTTCCTTGCTCAAGGCAGCTTGATTTATGCAGGCAGCTGTGAACATTTCTGGATGTTGCTCTTATCAGTGTGTGTTATATTGTATTTTACTGTTGTTTTAATGCAGTTTTAAAAACAATTGAAATAGATAGGTTCAATATTTGCATGTGTGTGGGGAGTTATGTATACGTTAATTTATATATATCTCACCTCTTCAGCCTGTAAACTGGGCCCTCAGAGCGGCTTACAAATCAGATATTTAAAACATGAAGCAATCAATTAGTCAAAAACCAAACCAATCCAATAGGAGTGGCAAAAACAAAAGCAAATAAATGGAACCCCACCCTCACCCACCAGACAACAACAAAACATTAAAAGAAAACCCAGAAAAAAACATTCAAATGTGCTTGTTTTGACCACTGCCAGAATCTACAGTGAAGGCCTTGGAATCTAGGGGCTGCTACTAAGAAGGCCTAATTCCTCCCATTCCTGCCTTCCACACTTCAAAAGGGAGGAGGATGTGAAATAGTCCCTTTCCTCATGACAGTAGTTTGCAGTCGTTCGAGCTCCCAAACCATTTAGAGCTTTAAAGGTGATCACCAGCACTTTGAATTGAGCCTGAAAGCGGACTGGGAGCCGATGCAACCGAGATATTGGCATAGTATGGTTCAGAAGATCGAGCTCCTGTCAGCAACCTCGCCACTGCATTCTTATTGTATTTTATTGTTTAAATTATAATTGGTGACTTGTGTAGTACACTGCTTTCAATACTTTTAGCAGAAAAGCAGTTAATAGGTGCATTTTATAGAGAACATAAACAAAAAGGGCCGGTGTCTACCTTGGAGGAGATTATCATCTAAATCTCAGTGGTAATGAAGACCATAAAAGTAAGGAAGGGAAGAAAAGAGAGGCAAAGATAATAGGAGGTGGATATGTGCATTTATATAGTTAGACTTACTTAGTCTTTGCTATTTTTCTAAGGTTTTTTTTTTACCCTGTGATGTAACACTGCAGTCCAAATGCAAAAACTGTCCTATTAAATCCATTCATGCTGGAATATGTCCAGCCAAGAGTAACCATATCGAATTCAGGATATGATGCAAATGGGCAATTAGGCTGACTGAAGAGACTTTGTTCCTTTATCTGAAGCATCGCACCTGGACATCCCAATTATGTCTTTTAGAAGTACGCAAGCAAAACAGTTTTGATAGTAACAAATGGGGTGGGATGCACAATGTAACTGTGCTATGTTTTTGTTTTGTTTTAAAAATTATATTAGGCTTACGATGTGTAATTGAATTATTTTTTTTGTAAGTACATTTAAACCTTTTGCATTTGGTTCTTCTGTTCTTAATTAATCAGCTCCAGCTAGCCCTTGCAGATTATGATGTCGTTCATTAGCATTCGGGGAGGTTACAGGAGTGAAGCTTTTGAATAAAATAGCATTCAAAAGAGAGTGGATGCTTTTTATCTCCTTCGTTTACTACTTTATTAATTGGCAATTAATTGTTTACTTACAATCTGCATCATCTCATTTAGCAAACAGAAAAGTAAAAAAGCAGTTATAATGAATATCACGACCACTATAACCTTCAAGAATTAAAACACACACACATGTCAGGTTTAGTAAGCACATAACCATTCTATGCAGGAGTAAAACGATAGAGACAAAAAAGAGTTTGTGAGTTGTGGCAAGACTGGGACCCAATTGGTGACCTCCATAGTGGTACTTTGTGAGGGTACCACTTTGAGATACCACTTGGGACTTCAAGGCCCATCTATAGAACCCACTGCAACTTTGTGCTGCCCTCAGATGATGATAAGAAGCAGTAGGGACAATTACCCTGGCAGAGAGCAGAGGTGGGGAATCCTGTTTTTCTTAGCTCTCTTGGGGCAGCATCGGCCAGGAGCAACAAGGAAGAGTTCCCTCTGTCCTCCAAACAGCAAGATAATGGCATTGGCTTGGTGTGAGCAGGTATGAAAAAAAATGCACAAAAGAGGGATTTCCCCCCACAAATATTTTCAAGCCCCTTCCATGAAACGGCAACATTTTCAGCCATTTTTTTCAAGCTAAACCTTGTGAAAATTCAGCCCAGCACTCCTCCAGTGTCTTCCCTCCCAGACACTTTACAGACCACCCTGTTTAACACCTGATCCCACTTTAAATGGAGCACCATGAGAGCCGTTGTTGTCCAAAACCGTTGCCGCCATGTTGTCATGGCAGAAGTCGCAAGACATTCACAAATTTATTGGGGCATCCAATTTTCATAAGGATGGTCCAGAGAGCCGTTCAGTCTACAGTGTCAAAGGCCTTAGCCAACTCAATAAATGCCATATAAAGGGGTTGATTTTGCTCCCTGGCATTTTTCTTGGAGCTGACGTGCAGTTAAAATCATGTCCACTGTCCCTCTAGAGGGGTGGGAACCATATTGAGATTCAGGGAGGATCTCTTCTGAAATAGATAGAAGACGGTTTGCAAGTATCCTAGCAAATATTTTACCTGCGGTAGCTAAGAGAAAAATGCCCCGATAGTTTCCACAGTCTGTTCTATCACCCCTCTTAAATAGGGTGATAATTATGGGATCCCTGAGGTCTTCTGGGATCTCTTCTCTTATCCAGATTTTTCTGATGAGTTTATGGTGATGTTGTACAAGTCCCCCCCCCCTTTTTTAAAGATTTCAGCAGGAATCCCATCTGGTCCGCTAGCTTTGCTATTCTTCATTTGATTAATGGCTTTTATAACTTCATCCAAAGAGGGGAGTATTGCAAGGTTCCTCTCTAATTTGTTTTTGCGGGATTTGTGAAAAAATCTCATTATCCACCTTAGATTTACAATGTAAAAGATCATAATAATGCTCTTTCCAACGCAGTGCTATAGACTCTTTGTCTTTTAAAAGTTTGGTACCATCTTTTGATTGTAAAGGGTTTGTACCATAGGTTTTTGGTCATAAATGGCCTTTGTGGCCTTAAAAAAAAGCCCCGTGCATCATGAGATTCTGCAAGTTGTTGAATTTCTTGAGCTTTCTTTTTCCACCAAGCGTTCTTAAGTTCTCTTGTTCTTCTTTGGACCTCAGCCTTTGCACTGGCGTAGATTTTTTTCTGGGCAGCACAATTAATATCATTTTGCCATATTTGGAAGGCTTTCATTTTTTTTTTTGTCAATTATATATTTAATCTCATTATCATTTTCATCAAACCAATCCTGATGTTTCTTAGTTTCATATCCAATAGTTTGTTCACAAGCTGCAATAATGGAGGTTTTCAGCTTAGACCAATGGTCCTCAGTGTTATCAGGGGGGTCCGTAGGTAGATGTTCCCTAAGAAATTATTGAAGGTGGGCTTGCTTAATAGGATCTTGAAGGGTGTGGGTGTTCATTTTATGCCTTAGTTTCCTTCCTTGAAGCCTACGTTGGGGAACGATATTGATAACCATAGTGGACCGGATTAGTCGATGGTCTGTCCATCAGTCGTCGGCCCTCACCATGGCCCTAGTAAAAAGTACATCGCGGCGATCTCTAACACGGACAATTACATAATCCAGAAGATTTATAATTTTCTTTTGTAATTTTATCCTGGAAGACAAACAATCTTACTCAGTAACGAGTGATCGCCTACTACTCATGTATATACGATGTGTGGGGTGTCCCTTGCCTGCTTTCTTGACATGGAAGGATCATAGGCAGTGTAAACAGAGATGGGGACTTTTAACCACCCACAGGAGGTCTGCGGTCAGGGAGGCGAATATGCGGGTCACTAACTGTATTGATATTGTCAGGATAATTAAGATATTACTATCCTGTTCTGAATCTGAAGCCATCCCTTTTCAGGATAGAGAAGTGCCCTGAAACTGTAATATAGAAAAGGAAACGGGTATCAATTCAACCCTTAGCAACACAGTTTATATTTATATATTCCCTGCTGATGTTTGGCTGGACCCCACACTTACCTCCCCTCCTCGAATAGCCCATTACAACCTTTGTTTAGAAAAAGAGATTTTGAGTAGAATGGCCACCATTTTGGTCAGGGAGGGCAACATTTTCTTCACCTCGGCAAAAATGAATGTTCTAGGTTTGGTGCCTGATATCGACCCTGGATCTGAAGCTGGCACCTGACTTGCTGTCCTGTTTTCCAACTAAGGATCCTTATTTGGCCCATGGGGACCAGTGTGACATCCCTTTAAAAGATGGCAGGACTTTGGAAAGGGAACTTTAATGAGACCAGGCAGGAAGTAAAACCAAACAACCCCTCCCTTAATTTTAGATCCATATGGTAAAATTTGGGGCCCTTCCAAGTGAGTGGCATATTGCAAAAAAAGGTTAAATGGTTGGAAGTTGATGGTGGTGTAAAAAAGACCAGGTGTCTGTTGATGCTCCTGTGTCTTGGATGTGCCAGACATGCTGTTCCTTAAGTGATCCATTTCTCCTTGAACCACGACCCTTGTCAAACTTGTGTGCCATAAGCCTACAGTTAAGCAAATATTCAGGTGGAGAACATGACTATGAAGATTCATACTGGCTATCAACATACTGCTGCTAAAAGATGTAGTGCATGTAACTGAATGACAATGCAAAAAGATGCACTTAAGAATAATTTGACAGCTGTATAGATAGTATTGACATAGTGTCTGGGCTTTGATATTAAGAATGCTGAACTATCTAATATCGTACCATTACATCATGTCTCATGTACCTTGTGGTTAGAATAGTCTGCAACCCCCTTTTTTTGATCCAAAGTGCACATGATTGTAAGTGACAGAAGATCAACAATGAACAACAACAACAACAACAACAACAGTCTGCCTCCTCTTACACTTGGGCATCCCAATCCTGGACTGATCCATAGCTGCAGTGGTGCAGAGAAAGATGTGCGAATATGTCTGCAATAGCATCCTGGGTTAGATGCTTCTGTGTTGCATATGAAGCAGCACCTTACTGCAAGTTACATATATACAGTAGGGAACCAGCTGGCATGGAGTTCATAATAATTACATGGTTCACAGTACAATATTTGTACATGAGTAGTGCCCAGTCCTGCCCAATCACGTGGTGTCCCCCTCCCAACTTCTTTCCTGTATAGCAGCTTTATTGGGAATTGTGACAATGCCACATCTGGTGATGGCAGGTATTTGTAGCAAAACTGACCCATGCTGCAGTGTTGATGTGACATGCTTAGTTTGTTTGTAAAGCCAACTCACTGCCACAGGTTGCCGGTAGCATGTCAGCGTCATAGTGGTGGCATTCAATCCTATTTCTTTGACAGTATAGTAACTAAAATATTGGGTCATCGTAACACCTCGACCCCCAATTTAGTGGTTCCAGCACATACATGGCAGGTTTCATGTGTTCAGACATCAGGGTGTGTCTCACTGAGGACAGTGCCAAGGAGTGCTCTGTGAACAAAATAGTGATATACACAGAGTTGTCCCTTAACACTAGAGTGAAGGGAAGCCCTTTTTCACAGAGCCTCAGTTAAAGCTAAAACAACCAAGAGTCTTGTGGCACCTTAAACTACTAACAGTACAGTCCTATGGTTGTTAGCAACTGTATGGCCATAAGATTTTTTAGACACCCATCTATTGGGTCAGAAAATCGCTCCAAACTCGTAGCTGGGTCTCCATGCTTGGAGCACTGTCCCCGCTCCCTTGCAGCTGGCACAAAAAGAACTGCACTGACTGTGTCTCCAAGGCAGTGTTCCTCAACCTTGGGTCCCCAGATGTTTTTGGCCTACAACTCCCAGCATGCCCCAGCCAGCATATGCTGGCTGGGGCATGCTGGGAGTTGTAGGCCAAAAACATCTGGGGACCCAAGGTTGAGGAACACTGCTCCAAGGTCACAAGAGCAGGGTTTAGGGGGCATTCCGGGGGAGGGGAGGAGACGGGCGCTGCCAAGATACGAGGTATTCTGGCAGCACCTCGGCCTCCTTTCCTCCCCCTCTGAAGAACCTCAGCTAGACTGCCGAAATTGGCCATCTAGCCAAGTTGCAGCGCTGGAGGAGCTCGGAGGGGACTTTTGCCTCCGTGCTCCTCCCGCCCTCCATAGGATGCCTGTAATCCTCCAAGTTCAGAGGGTTATGGGCATCCCCATAATATTGTGCCCTACTAAATTTAATATGGCCTAAGCTTTCATGGACTGGAGTCCACTTCATCAGATGCATGAAGTGTTATGCGGAGTAATGAGGACATACATGCTTGTGGGGGGGGGGAGCGTAAACAGTGAAGTCAGACAGAGGGAAATGAAATGCAGGAAGTATAGACAGCGATCATTACCTTATTAAAATGGCCATTCACAAAACAGTTGTTGGGTGATAACACAGACATTTTTGCATTACTGAGCTGATTCACATATCTAGTGTGATTAAAAAAACAAACACCCTGATTATGTGGAAGTCGGCTCTTCTGAAATGTGTAGCACTAACAACCATGCACACTAAGCACTTGTGTGCACAGTGTTTGGTACAATCTAACTTTTCAGTACTATGGAACATAGTTCTTAACTTATATTTTTTTCTTGTTTCACCAATGAAATCAAACCTGGTTGGCAGGGTATTGGTGCAAACCTCCCCAATGTTCTTTATTCTGTTGTCCCATCTGATGTGCAAATAAACCTATCTGAGCTCAGTGAACATAATTTTCCATAAAGCCACTGGTAACCAAAATTGACATTAGCCCATTTTTAATGTGGGATTTTATTTTGAAATAAAGGCAAGGGGGGGAAAAAGGAAGAACACTACATAACAATACAAGATCACTAAGCAAGGGAAAATGGAAACTCAATGATCAATCAATCAGGCGATCACTCGTGACCGAGTAAGATTGTCTTCCAGGATAAAAATTTACAAAAAGAAAATTTTAAAAGGAGGAAATTCTAAAGAAAATTGTGTAGATTCTAGCGATGGGTCCGTAAGTGACTGTGGAGGCCAATTCTAGATCCACACAGCTTCCTACAGTGAGGACACAGGTTACCAGATGGAAGATGGTCCTGTAAAGGATTCGTTTGACGTGCTTTTCGCTTAGCACATTTCTCCCTTGCACTCGGGCTTCTTCAAAGTCCATGGAACCTTTGTGAAAGGCCAACCTCCATTTAGATCGTTCATGGGCCAGAGCTTCCCCAGTTTTCGATGTTTATATTGCATTTTTTTAGATTAGCCTTAAGAACATCTTTAAACCTCTTATACGGACCACCAATATTCCGCTTTCCATCCTTGAGTTGGGAATAAAGTAACTGCTTTGGGAGACGGCAGTCAGACATTCAAACAACATGACCGGTCCACTGAAGTTGGCGTTGAAGGATCATTTTTTCAACGCTAGTAGTCTTTGCTTCTTCCAGTACACTGACATTTGTTCGCCTATCTTCCCAAGTAATTCGCAAGATTTTCCGGAGGCAACGTTGATGAAATCTTTCAGGAGGTGGAAGTGACGTTTATAGATAGTCCATGTGTGAAGGAAGGGGGGCTGGCTGACTCCGCCAACCCACCCTTTCCTACTCAAAAGACCCTCAGAGATCTCAAGGTGCCAGACTGCCAGCCTCAGCTCTGCAATTCTACTTGAATCTCTGTTCAGGGACTTGCCCTTGACTATAACCTGGATTTAGCTGAACCAACAGAGCAATCACAAACGCCATGTGAGGTAAAAACCAAGAAGGTTTATTCAGGTAGCATATTACAACAAAAGGTGGGAAATGAGGTAAGAACACAAAATAGAGAGACACTTTGGTACAAACAATAGAGCTACAAAACAATAAAAGCTGATTCCTTATATCTCCCAGGCACACACTAGTTACCTGGGGGCCGGTTCCCTTCAGGGTTGGTTTCAGCACAGCCCTGCCACTGAGGAGACTACCACACCTACCCTAAGGTCCGAGATGGGTAGCCCTCCTCAAGGCTTGCCTTTGCCACAGCCCTCATTCAGCTAATTTCACCAGGAGCTACCTGGGGCCAGATCCTGAGGCCAGCCCGAAGGCTTGGACCTCCGCGCAGCTTGCTGCCATGATCCATAACAACGACACGACGACCCAGACAAAAGCCACACCTTGGCAATATACCTTTCCCCCTCCCCATCTCCTTTCTGTAGCTCTGCTGCCTCTAGCCAATCAGGATGAACTTCACCTGGCCGGGCAGGGAGGAGGGGTGACCCATGACTAGTGGGCCTTTGCATCTTGCATATGAAAGCCGGGTCACTGTAGACTAGACCAGCTTTTCAGGACTTTCAGATAAGTATCTGATAAAGCATAAAGTATGCTTTATCAGATACTTATGCACATTTTGCCTCCTCCCAGCCCCCAGCCGGGATTACCTGGTTTACATATGAGGAGGTGTGTGTGTGTGTGTGTGTAGGAACCCTCAGAGGCTCTTTTCTCCACACCATGTTTCGCAGGCATACAATAAAGTTGGTAATACAATGGTCCCATCTGATGTGCAAATAAACCTATCTGAGCTCAGTGAACATAATTTTCCATATAGCCACTGGTAACCAAAATTGACATTAGCCCCCATTTTTAATGTGGGATTTTATTTTGAAATAAAGGCAAGGGGGGAAAAAAAGGAAGAACACTACATAACAATACAAGATCACTAAGCAAGGGAAAATGGAAACTCAACGACAGCAGTCCTTAATATATCATGGATAAGCTTGTGGGACAAGCTCGCTAACTATTGAGAGAGTTTGGATGTGTAAATTTGGAATGTGATCAGAAGCTTGAAGGACAGCCTCACAGGAGATAAAACGGAAATCATGGTGCCATAATAGCTCTTTTTAAAAACTGGAATCCCTTTCTTGCTGCTGAGTAAGTTTGTATATAACCATAATCTCCCAAGTTTTATCAATCCACTGATGTTAGAAGCTTGCTTGGGAGATGTCCAGTTCCATGCTGCATGCAACTTCACTGCTGTGTACAATTGCTTGGGAAGGTCTTCATGCAGGAATCCAGGGTCATTCATTTCAAAACGATGGAGAAGAATCACCTTAGGAGTTATTTGTGATCTAACGTGGAGACATTTCTGGCTGTCATCTGCAAACCATTTTCCAGAACTCCTAAAGCTGGACATTCTCACCATGGCTGGCTGGTAGGAATCAGTCTGCCCACACCCCTTGCAACAATACTGACTACAGTAATACCTTGGATTGCAAGCATACTTTGTTCCGGAACCATGCTTGTAATCCAAAACACTCTTATATCAAAGCGAGTCTCTGGCGGGCTGTGAGCGGGGCCGATTTCGGCCCGCTACGCCCGCTCGAGGCGAGCGGTTACATCCCTACAACTACTTGTCTTGCAAGACTTTGCTCGTTTATCAATTCAATTTTTTTTAAAAAAAATTTTTTTTTGCTTGTCTTGCAAAACGCTCTCAGACCAAGTTACTTGCAATCCAAGGTATTACTGTACAGTGTGGACATATATATTAGGCGAAGTCTTGCAGAGGTAACCCATCACCTACCAAGAACTTTGTACTGTGATTCCTTTCCACTAGCCCGTTTTATATGTTATTTGGGCTGCTCTTCTAGTCCTGCCTTTGTCCCTGCCATCAGTCCGCATCCCCACTGGACCTGCTGCTTTGAAGGATGAGCTTTAGGCGCAGACAATCCGCAAAGGGGTGGGTATGTGTGAGAAGTTGCTAATGTAGAGGCATTCCTCTACATAAGAGGATAAAAATGGAGAGGAGGACCCTGTAAGCTGCCTCAGATTCCTTGCAAGAGGGGAAAAAGCAGGATATAAATGTAAGGTTAAAAATAAGTAAATAAATAAGTTCCATGCAGGGGCATTGCTAGGCACTTAAAAGATTCAGGGTCCAGGCCCACAGGACACCATCTGCGTATGATCATTTATATTTAGGCAAATTTAGAAATAATTACTAGGATTTATTTAAATTTCCGAGGGGGCAAATAATCTCAAATAAAAAAAGGAAACAATTAATTTTCATCCCGACCCAGATCATCCCAAACCAATGGAAATGTGGCGGCCGGTTATCTGCACCTCCAACCATGCAAGGTAGGACAGGCTGTGAGACACCTTTTGTTGTCACTTTCAGAGGCAGAACTACTGCCACCCAAATGGTTAATAACTCTTGTATCCTGGACACATGTGGATCCAGGCTTTTATAGTTATGGCGAAGGATAGGACCCTTTTCCAGATCTTCCTGTACACCCTTATTGAGAACTAGGTTAGCTTATATGCCAAGTGCTCTAGCTTGTAAGACCAAGCTTAAGCTAGGCAAAATAACTACGGGTGCAATCCTATGCACTTTTTGACAGAAAAAAATCCTACAATTCCCAGCATTCCCCAGCCAGCCATGCTGGCTGGGGAATGCTGGGAGTTGTAGGACTTTTCTCTCTCTAAACATGCGTAGGATTCCGTCCTAAATTAATTCCAGTTTCCAATAGAGTATATTTATTCAAAGACCAAGCAGAGAGAAATCCAGAAACGGCCAGTTGCTTTTAAAACAAAACAAAAAGTTAGCTAACTAAAACTTACCTACCCCCCAAACCATTAGTCCTAAGAATAAGTTACTCACTAAAGAGGCTTGCAAGGGTGGGGCACCGTCTGTCTGCAGCATGACTTAGTCTTGTCTTGACTCCTTGTCCTTGCCAGATGCTTGAAGATGAAGGAAGATTTCACAAACAAAGGTACGGTATTTCTACGAGAGCTGGACAGGTCCCAGAGAAGAGAATCCAAACTGACCAATCAATGCCTGGGATGACCTGACCATGTGTCTTCCAGGTAATTCCTGCATGTACCTATTTAACATAAGCCTGGGTCATAAAGGGGAGGGGGAATGGGAGGAGTCAAACCTGATCTTTTTGTTCTTTGGAGTTATTTCTAGAAGGAAGGGGGAGAAAGGTTGGGTTCATCACACAGGTGCCCTAGGCCTAGATCAAAATTTCAGTCGACTTCTGAAATGGAGGCATTCTTACAGTACAAGTAAGCGGTGGGGAGAAAGGATACTACTAGTGTTTTCTCTTGGGTATGGTTGGGGGGAAAGCAGTGATGAGGCTGGCCGGGCTGGCCAGGCAGGAGCTGCGGCAGCGAAGAGGAGCGCAGCGTTTCTGCGCCCCTCTTCCGCTAACGCACCCAGGCAACAGCCTATTGGCCCGAGCGGTAGCGCCGGCCCTGCTAGGGGCAACACCCCCGCCTAGATTAGATGTTTTATAAAGGATTAGACCCAAAGTGGGCAACCTGCAACCCTTGCCCTAATTCAGCCTTCCCCTACCTGGTGCTCGGCAGATGCATTGAACTAGAACTCCCACAGTCCTCTAGCCGGCATATGGAAGCTATAGTCCAGCACATCTGAAGGGCACCAGGTTGGAGAAAGCTGCCCTAATTCATACGGCCCTTGGCCTGATTCCAAAAGCCCCCAGTATGTGATCAGTTCAGACCTCTGGCAGCGCGATCGACCCCTTCCCTGGCAGCCCACTGGGTGAGAAGGAAGAGGGGGAGAGAGAAGGAAGGGGGTGGCAGAAAGAGAAATGGGGTGGCCCAGCCACTTTTGGCTCTGCCCCCCTCCAGATTTCCTGCAAGGGGATGTAGCCCTCGAAAGAAAAAAAAAAGGCTGCTCACCCCTGGATTAGTCACATTCATCGGTCTGTCTGTGGCTGTCATGATAGCCAAATGGATCTTCTAGATCCAGAGACAGTATATTATCTCTGAATACCAAATGCTGAGTACAAACTATCAGGGAGGGCTGTTACTTGCATGTCCAGCTTGTAATCTTCTCATAGGCCAGTGTTAGGACATTGGCTCCTCCTTGGTCTAATCCAGCAGTGTTTTTATGTTAATTTGTCATCTCTGGAGGATGGGTACTCAAATGGCAGTCCCATTGTTTTCAATGAGGCTTGCTCCCAGGCAAGTGGATATAGGACTGCGGCCTCAGGATTATTAAAATCTGAACTTGTTGTCCAGTTTCAAGCCCTAGATTGAAAAATCCATTTTGCAAAAATCTGGAATTCCAGGTGCGCACCTTTTCTAGGGTTACCATTTTACACAAAAATGGTATTTCAACTGAAGATATGTTTTTGCCATCCCGATCCAGGTATTCAACATCTGGGAATTGCTTGAGAAGAAAAAGCAGGTTCATTAGAGGAGAGTTGCCCCCTTTCCACACAGCCCCACTTTATTCTCCCTTGACTCCGTCTGCTCAGTTCTGTGCAGGAACCTAGGGGCTCAAAGAGAGAGAGAGAGGGGGAGAGAGAAGAGAGAGAGAGAGATGGCTCAGGAAGTAGGGAGTGGGCTGGTGAGGGCAGTGTTTCCCCTTCTCTAGCCCCAAGCCCCCATTTCCCCCCCTCTAGCCCCCCAGATCATGCTGCTCCATTTTGGAACCCAACCCAGGTCTGTGTTCAGAGAGTGTATGTGTCAAATGCAGCGAAGGAGGGCAAAGCAGAAACCTCTGCCCAAACCAATCTGCTCTGTTCCCCTCGGACACATCCATAGATAGGATTGTGTTGTAAGATATTCAATGATTAATGGAAAGAGTTGTAAGTGCAGACAATGATTTGTATTGATCACAACTAGTAGGCATTGTAGAAAAAGTTATCCACAGCAGGGGAAACAGCAGAATGTCAATAAAACTAAAAAAAAATATTTAAAATCAACACAATTACTACAATTTGTAAGAATAATATTGTCTCATTATAATATCCTTATTAATTCTGATTAGATGATCCCCATGCACACTGTAAAACATTGCAGGAAATTTCATGCTGGGGGTTGTGATCTGATGATACACCTATGTAATCCTATAGAACTCTAAAGTGGGGCTTACATCCCAATAAACCTTTTATTTATTTATATCTTTTTTTTTTTAACATTCCATTGTAAAATGGCCTCAAGGCAGGTAACAAGAATATACACATTCCAAGCAACCACCAGCAAGATAAAAACAGCAGAGCCCACAATAAAAACCATTTTAAAAAGCAGCTGAGACATGATACAAAGGATCTGGCTGTGCAAGGCATACGTTTTAGGAAACATACACCTGCTTGGTAAATTCTCTGGAAATCCGTCTGACTTCTTATCTTATTATGCTTGAACAGGAACAGTGGTGTAGTTGAGCCAGGGCTTAAAGGGATGCAGTGCCAGCATTTTTTAATTAGCAGGGACACTGATGTAATCTGCCCCCCCCTTGAATTCCCTGTTCCCTCTGAGTTTAGCTACAGTCCTCACTGTAACTGGGGGAAAATTAATTTTACCAATAACAAGATATTGTTTCCTGTTGTAATGCGAAAGTATTTTGGGGGGTGGCTTGGCCTTGAATAGCAATAAAGACTAATGGCCTCGCAAAATGCTCAGCTCGATTTGTGGGCAGAGAAATTGGGTGAACTTCTGGAGGAGAAATTCTCCAACAGTTTCTCACAGGTAGGGCTCACCATTGACAGGGATTCTTTCATTTCAAGAAGCACAGCTTCTTTCATTTTTCCTAAGGGTTTTCGGCTTTTTGCACTGCCACTCCAAGTTGGAACAGCATCCTAGTGCCGATTTTGCATCCTCCACAATGCTGGTTCAGGGGGGCCGTGTTGTGTCCAGCTCCAGGGAACAGGTGGAACTAGTGCTACACCAAAATCTGTCCTCCAATTTCCTGAAAGTTTTCTTCCCCCCTGAAAGAGGCTTCCATTTTCTGCCTCATTCTCAGGGCATCTTATAATTTATTTTGAATTTATTTTGGTGGTGCTTTTGAGTGTACCGAATCACTGTGAGATGGCCAAAAGTGCTGTGTGTGTGTTTTATCTTTCTATTATACATCTCTGCTGTGCAGCCCTCCCCTGCTGTCTCTGAGCTTCACCGCCTGAAAAAACCCTGTGGGAGGAATGACCTCATCATGATGTCTTCCCCTGGGCTTTAATTGAAGTGTGGGAAGCTGAGGAGGCAACAGGCTGCTAGAGAGATGATTGTACAATAAAAGACAGGACAGCTCACGCACACGCCTCGAGCCCGTGAGAATTTCTCCGAAATTTGCTTCTCCTTTGAATTTCTTTTCGAAAGCAATTTATTTTCTGTCAAACTGAATGAGAGTGGTTGGGGAAAAAAATGTAAAGAGAAATTTCTAATAAAGACCCATTCGCTTCACAAAAGACCCGCTCGTGGTGGAGATGAGAAAACTGCCAGGACCGGTTTGTTGATGTGGATCAACACAGCTGCCTGCATTTATGGACGCTTCTTGGGGGCGTGGCTATGAGGGACTCAGTCAGGATGGGCGCCTGCACTTCAAGATTTCAAGGCTACACCAGGGAACAGGATGCTAAGTGACATCCCCGACAAGCACACAAATTTGGAAGCGAACTCCGCTTGAAATCAGTCATGTGCTGCTTTCAATGAAGTTCGACTCCCAAGTATACGGACAGAAGGAAAACTATACGGGAGAAGCAGATTCTGGCGGATAAGTCCGACCTCTCACCCCCCCCCCCCCGCTCTACCTCGGACTGGGCGAGTCTCTGCGATAGCCACGTGCATGCCTTCTGGGGGAGGAGACTAACGAGCCATCGCCGCGGGGCTAAGGAGGAAGAGTGTCAGGGCCCGGAAAGGGGGCGGGCGGCCCTCGCCCTCCGCCGCCCAATCAGTGCCGGCCGCCCCGGAGCCCTTTGAAGCAGGCGTGGGGGCGCCTAGGAGCCTCTCTTTAGTTTTGCCAAGCCGCGCCGGTGGCGTCTCTTCGGCTCCTACTCCCAATTCGCGGTGTGTGATCGTCGCGCGCGGACTCTCCCGGTGCTCCTTCCGAACTTTTGCGTCGGCTTTCTCTGGGGTTAGAGAGCTATTTCCTTCGATTTTTATTTTCTGGCTTGAGCTTGCCCTCCCGCGGATCGTCCTCGCTATCCATCCTCGTCCGCCCGGCAGTGCTGGCGGAGCTTTCGGAGCCAGCTCACCCCCATCCCGCGGCCCCGGCACAGGTGGGCTCTGTCTCTCGGCAGCGCGAGGGGAAGCGGGCGCTTGGCGGTCCCCGCCGCCTCCGGTGGCGCGTACGGCTGAAGCGATGTGATCCATAAAGGGGAAAGGAGAGGCTTTGAATGGGGCGATCCGGAGCCTTTGCGTGTCCGCAGCTGCTAGAGATCCCGGCCCTTCCTCGCTGCGCCTCCAGGTAAGAGTTGTTCGTCGCTGCGCTCGCTGGAACGCGGCGCTTCCCCCCCTGCTCTTTCCGCGAGGGCGAGCTCCAGGCAGCCGGCTTGAGGGTGGATGGCGCGGCGCGGCGCGGCCGTTGGCTGTCTACTCGTAGCCTTACGGCGGAGGAGGAGCACGGGGAAGGGAGCAGTCCTGGAGATGCGTCCCTGGGTTGCGTCCCCCCTGCATACTACTCGGCAGTCAGGATCGGAAGAGATCCCCTAATTCAGTTCAACGACTTCCCCCCTACACACGCACGCAACCAGGCTGGCTCCCGCCTCTTCCAACATGCTCTTATACGCGAATCAATGCAAGTGGTGAACTGGGCGGTAATGACCGTTCCGAATGAATCCGAAGTAAAACGCGCGTGTATGCGGGAAAGGGAGCGCCTGCAAGTAAGTCTCTCTCTCTGTGTGTGTGTGTATGTGTGTGTGAAAGAGCAAACTTCAGTCTGCTTTCTTTCCCTCTTCTTTTCTTTCCTTTTTTTGGGCACAGTGGGAGTTCCCAATCCGGCCTTCTAAGGAAGGACATCTCCGTCCTCGCTTAAGTGAGAAGGAGAACTTATACTAAGAAATCGCAAAGCTCAGCCGCCCAGGAGTGATGGTGGGGCGGGCTCCTGTCTGCGCTTCAGGTGTCTGAAATATACACTAAAGCTGCGATGGTACGCGCGCAGAGCTAGAGATCAGCCCCACTGAGCAGTTTGCAGCAGAGTAAGCGCGCACCGGACTGCTCTGCACATGTTTAACCCTCGCTTACTCCAGCAGCTCGAACGGGTGAAATACCTGAGATCGGAGAGCTACGATGGCTTGGTTTGTGCGTCGTTTTTGGAACCAGTGGAATACCCCTTGTGTTTGGTGGGCTTAACAGCCCTGCCCGGTTCTGTTCACTTGAACTCAGAAGTCAGACCCGCAGAGTTCAGTGGAACTCACTCCCATGCAAGTGTATCTGTAAGATCGTAGTCTTGAAGACTTTGATTGGGGGTGGTTGGCTTGCAGATGCGTGGTAGAAGCTGCCCGGGGGTGGAGGGTACGGAAAGTGACCGCCTGGAAGCTGTTGGGGGTCTGGAGCTAGACGTGTAGGAAGCCAAGCGGCTGGCTTTGACAGCGATGAGCTTGGCATGCTGGTTGGATCACAGAAGCTGGCGGAGGGAGCTGCAGCTGGAGGAGGGCGGGAAGGAGACCGCTTTGTGCGGAAGCCTGGCCCTCCGATGCTCACGGACAGTATTTGTTCCCCGACTGGGGGGAGCCATGTGGCGGGCTAGCGTTGCTGCCCAGCCGAGTCCTGGCTGCTAGCGATTCACCTGCTGCTGTAACTGGGTTATAATTGGAGCCAGCAGTGCTCAGCGCAAGAACCTGTGTTGAAAGCCCCAGCGCAGTGCTGGAATAGATGGGTTGATAATGGTGTTCCCTCTACGCATGTGCAGAGTGCATTCATGTCACCCGGGCCAGAGCCATCTCCTGCCATCTGGGGTGAGGCGGGGTTAGGCCTTCCGGTCCACACAGGGTGTGGATGACTTCTAGGCAGGTTTGAGTCCCGTTGCTTCTCTTTGGCAAATGATTTGAAGAACAGTTGCAAAAAGAGAGCAATCGGGGAATGTGTATTGGGAATGAGCAGGACCTACCTCCTCCTTCCGCCTCGTCTCCAGTCCGTATCCCACCCCTTGGTGTAAATAATTTCTTCCTTTGTATGTTCGACACTGAAGCCTGAAAGTCTGTGAGGCATCCGCATGCTTCCCCAACCTGGCACCCCCCAAAAGGGCTGGATTACCACTATCCCCAGCCAGTATGGGCAGTTTGGCTGGGGATGGTGGGAATTGTAGTCCAACACATCTGGAGGGTGCCAGATTGGGGAAGCCCCACTATAGGGAGTGAGCGCTGGATGTCTGGTTGGATGCTTTGCTGTCCCCCCCATGGGTTGAAATCTGGGTGCCAAGGAATTTCCTCTCTGCTGTCGCTTCTGTGCTGTCTGGGTTCGTGGCTTCCCTGAGCACCATGCTGGGGGGTGAGGTGGGTGAGGTGGGGTGGGTGGAGGTATGAAGGAAGTGTTGCGTGGCGAAGAAACCTCAGAAAGAGCGAAATAAAACTTTGCGGTCCTCCTTCCATTGTCAGCTCAATGGGTATATCGTGCTGTTGTTCCTTGATGTGCAGTGCAGAGTCAGACCGCCTCAGTCAAGCTTGATTAATATGGCTGATCATAATAGATATGTGTGGATTGGTTCATTTTGTCAGTGGACAAAGAACTGTGCTTAAGAGGAGGTGTAGTAGGGCAGTTGTGAGTGCTGAGTTGTGCTGTGTGTGTGTGTGTGCGCGCGTGCGCGCGCGGTGTGTGTGAGAAAGAGAATTAGAAAGACTGACCCTTCTTCCTCCCATTTAATCCTTCCATTTTATCCCCAATAATAGCAGTGGTAGGAATAATAGTTGTAGTAGCAATCTTTCAAAACTTATTGGGTGTACGCTCATCAAAACTGTGGAATCATGATCTTTCTTCAGAAATAAAGACAATTTGTTTTGCGTTGCTGTGTATTCATTGAGGGATGGGGACTTTCCTCCACATAAGAGGCATCTGGTAGAGCTAACCCCAGGTTGATTGCAAAGGAACTGCTGTTCTCACACCACTTAAGTGCATTTGCTACCTGGCCCCTAAATACACTACATGAAATGCATTCTACATAAATTCATTGGAGCTACTTCCAGGTAATGAATTTAGGATTGGAAAGTTAGTCCTGTTGTGGTAGTACATCTGTATAAAGCTACAATCCTAAGCACACTTACTTGGGTGTGAGGTCAATTTAACGAAGTGAGATGTCTAAGTAAAGGACATTGGGTTGGGGTGGGGGGAAATGTGAAAGAGGAGTAGGGGGGGAGAAGGAGAGAGACAGTGTGTGTGTGTGGGGTACAACTAGTGCATAGTAAACTAGTAGCTAGAAAGCACATGGTGCAAACAAATCTGATCAGTCCTCACTTTTCTATCAGCCATTCAGTACTCTGACATCAACTTCAGCATAGCTAACTAGGTGTGGTTGTTTACCTAATAGTGAGTGCTGCTAACTCTCTGTGCTTGGGAAAGCAAGCATCTCCTGTACTTTTGAGTCAGGAATCTCTGTAGTTTTTAGGTAGCCAGTTGATATATTCTGACTCTTCCCCACCCCTCGTCTGATTCCACATGCTGTAAAAATAAACAACTCGTGACAGCGTGTTCCCAGTGTGCCACTCAATGTATTCGACGGTATGTGCTCGGGAATTGCGTGCAAACCCTTCCGTCAATGTGTTTTCAAATTGCCTTGACATACATTTTCCTTGGCACACGGTATATCTGCAAAGCTGGCACCCACCCACCCCGCATGTTTTGGAATGGTAACATATTTGAAAGGAAGCTCTCTTAATTCATTGGTTTTTAAAAAGAGTGTAATATTTTACCCGAAAAGCCATAGTCTGCTAGTGAATCCGTGAATGAAAGACTTATGAGACCTATGAAAGGACGTGATTTTTAAAACATCACATTGTTTGACAGAGGCAACAGTCATTTCTCTGCCCAGGAAACAATACAAGTGAGTCTGTTGTGGTAACTTATATTTATGATGGTAATTATCAGTGTAATTATGGGCAGTAAAGACCGATCTCTTCCAAAGTGACCATCTGGGTACTTGCAGTCTGTCTCCTATTTGTATGCACAATTATTCTTTATATTGAGGCAGCTCATTTTGTTTTTTTTAAAAATATGCTTAGAATTTTGAGTCTATAAGTGTCTGTTAGGTTTGCCTTGTCTGGCCACCATCATGTGAAAGTACTAGGTCATCCCTTTAATATGCTTGAAAGAATCACATTTAGAGATGTATTTTGGTTATATAGAATATTAATATACTGGGAGTGCAATCTTATACATGTCTACTCAGAAGTGAGCCCCATTGAGTTCAATGCTACTTACTCCCTGGTAAGTGTTTATAGGATTGCACTGTTGATGTTCTATTGTAATGAGCACTCATGTTCCCCCTTGGGTTTTTTTGGGTTTTTAAAAAATTGCTTCTTACAGGATTCTATCGCTAGATATCAAGATTCCTCATTAGTTGAGTTTTCTGCCTATTTTCTTTTTCTTTTCAGAATGGGAGATTCTGAAAAAAGAAGGGATGTTTTTACCACTGCTGACTCTCCTGATGAAGAATGAATTCTGCTTTGAAAACTAGTTTTATGCCACGCTATGCTTTCTGTTTCAACAAGTTGTCTGAGTGGCTCACTCGTATCATTACAATAATAACACTTATGATAATGCTTTTCTGTTATAGCTGTTGAGGGCGATGTATGAAAGATGTGGAAACTGCAGCCACTGGAGATTTAAGTGTGTGCTTGACATCATCATTAGCCAATCGGGTGTTTCGGATACACTGACCAAGCTGTATTAGAACGATTTCTGCCCCGATTTGGTGGTTCTGTTCTACTCCCAGTGATTAAGATGAGATTATATGGAACAGCTTGGTTCTTTACAAGTTCCGGGTGCCATTCCTAGTGCTGAGCATTTTTCAAAAGCTTGAAGAATACACACACACACACACACATATGCCTGGCATATCAGTTACATTTACATGGAAGCATTTACATTGACATTTTTGTGGAAATACCTACTAACCTGGGAATAAGCCCCACTGAATTCCCTACTGTAGTTCTTTACTTACCATTGCAGCCCTAACTGTCACGGGACCTTGGTATCTAAAGGGCCTCCTCCCAAGTGGTCATGCCCAAATGTTACCATCAGCTTCAAAGATCCTACTCTGAGTTCCTTGGAGTTAGTTAGGCAGGTAGTGAGTAGAGAGAGCCCTTTTCAGTTATGGTGCCCCGAAAGTGGAATGCTAACTCCAAGAAGTGGAATGCTAACTCCAAGAAGATTTACCTGACATTGCATTTGATGCCTCTCAACGCCAGGTGAAGATATTCATATTTGTCCAGGCCTACTAGCGTGTCACCTAGCTGATTTCCTAAAACAGATTTTTCTGTCACTTCTGCTTTGACCTGGTTCTGTTGTTTTGTTGAGTTAATTTTACACATTATCATTGTTATAATTATTCTAGAGGTGTGCACTGACCACAAGATTCTACTCGGACCCTGATTTGGCCCATTGGAAAACACCCTGATTTTGTGTGGACTGATTTGGAGTCTGCTTCGACTCGGGTACCAAATCAAAATGAGATTTGGAAATCTGAAGCTTTGTGCCTCTCATTGACATCATGGGATTTTTTTTAAAAAACAGCGATACCTTTTACGTTTGTCAGGAGTGAATGAAATTTACAGAAATATTAGCCGCTGAGGAGGGGATTACACCTGCCAAATTTTAAAAAAATAGGTGGGGTGGGTTTTGTGCTATGGACTTTTACATTTTGATTTTCTTTTAAGGAAACTGTCTATAACCATTTTTATTTCTTGGCAGAATTAGATGAAATTTGCAGGGATAGTTGCTGTTTCCAAGAGGACTGATGTGCCTGCCAGGTTTCAGATGAATATGTGTAGGGAAGTTTGTGCAGCCTTTACATTTTGAGGGCATCCAAAAAAGGACTCACTTATCACCATATGTTTCTTGTGGACCATTCTTCGGAAAACGATAGATGACATAGAGGTGGGCCTAAGTAAAAAAACTGTAAAGTTTCAGAAGGATAGGTGCAGCAGTATATGTGGAAGGGGAGTCCTCAGATTTGGGGTATGTGTGAGTTCTCTGCTTTCCCTTCCATCCCCCTGTGGTTTTTTGGGGCAATTTGTATGAAAATGGCACACATGACAGAGGTGTCTGTAGGCAAGAAACCTGCAAAGTTTCAGAAGGACAGGCATAGGGGCTACTGGGTTATGGTGACTGAAAAGCAGTTTAAGGCTTGTCCATACTGAAGCCTGGTGGAGCTGGAAGAATGGCCATCTTGTGGTCTCATCCTTGCCCTCCCCCAAAGCACATGATGGTAAAGTATGCCCAGGATTAGACGGTGGACCTGTCAGTCACTCAACCTCCCTCCCTTCCCCCTCATTTCCATTTAGAGAAAGAAAGCAAAAGATGCTATTTTAGGAGACACAGCCGAATCACAAATGAAGCCTTGTGCAGGGTGCTTCTTCAGTTCTGGTCATTATGGAGGGAGCCTGCTTCACCTTGGGGAAGCCCCAGTCTGAAGGGTCCCAATTTGGCTTTGGCTGAATCCAGTGCTCATCCCTAAATATTATTGCTTTGTATTTGCTTTACTAAGTCATATGTATTAGTCACCGTGGCAGTTTTGTAAACTGAAGGATGTCATATAAATACATCAAATAAATGAATGAATAAAATCCAGTTGGATCAGAGATTTCATTGCTGGGTTAAGAAAGACACTGTCTTAAATTTTAATTTTCTTTTAGTCACAGTGATTACTAAAGTGGACAACGTTAAATTAACTGAAAGTAGTTTTATCTATCTTACATGATTCAGGCATCCTCTCTAATTCTATTTGCCCACACCATCTATTTTGGAGGTAATTAAATTGTACCTGTGTTGTCTGATTCTTCTGTCTGATCTAACCTATGTTAGATCAACAAGGATATTTATAAGTAGCACCACTGTTGATAGTTCAAAGGCTGTTCATCTAATGAAGGATCACAGGATACTTATATTTTGTTAATGCATTACACTTTGTTTTCACTACTTTACTCTAGTCTATTAGTAGGACACAGTTGTTTTCTGTGTCCTTGAGCTTTCCACCCACTGACGTAGCTTTCCACTCGCTGTGGATGTGAGAGAAATCGAGAGATTAGTTATTGAAGGCACCATTTCAAATACCAGTCCTGCCATGGGCAAGTTTCTGTCTAGAATCTCACCAGTAAGATAAATTGTTGGGAGGGTAAAACTAATCAGGACCATGAAGCTAATACAGTTACAGAACTATATAAATGGTTAAGAACACAGCATGAAGTATGCTATCAAAAAAAGGTGACTTACTTTGGTCAAGGAAATATTTTCCCGAAGATAGTTAAAGATTAGAGCAGGAGTCTTGAACATTTTTCAGTCTGAGGGTTGAATTCCATTTCGGAGAAGCTCTTGTGGGGTGGGGGGGCAGATTCCAGTGGTTGGGTGTAGATTCCAGTAGTGGGCAGGGCTGAAGGCAAAATCGGCGGGGCCAAGGGCAAGAGGGCCATGCCAAAAGTTCCAGTATATTTTAGCTTAAAGGTCTTACTGCCACTAACTTAGTCTTAGGAGAGGCATTTCACAAGAGGCCGGAAACCATCCAATGATCAAATTGAAGGAAAGGGGATGGGGCCAAGGGAAAGGTGCTGGATTTGGCCCCTGGGTCTGAGGTTCTGCCCCCTGGATTAGAGGCTGCTAGATGTACCACTTGCCCTTTATATCAAGACATAAGAACAGAATATATTAACGAACTGCCCTTGTTTCCAAATCTGTTTTCCTGTTTATAATGTAACACTACATTTGCTCAGATGCACTAGTATTTATTATTATTATTATTTTTAGAACTGATCCAACCCCAGTGTGAGTCCATAGATAGAAAGCTACTAATGATTTGGCAGCCTTCTAAGGTCAAGTGTCTTAAGGCGCAATCCTGTGCAACTTTAGACAGAAAAAGAAGGCCTGCAACTCCTAGCATGCCCCAGCCATTCACTACTGAAGGAGAAGCATTTTATTTCTTTACTATTCTGCAGTGATTCCTGACAATGTTTATGTGCTCAGTTAATCTCTAAGACATAGATTATATAATTTAGGGGTGGGAAAAGTGTCTCTCTCCGAGATGTTGTTGGGCTGCAACTCTCAACAGTCCCAGTCAGTATAGCAAATGGTGAGGATGATGGAACTTGTAATCCAGCAGCATCTGAAGGGCCACACGTTCCCCATTCCTTTTAGATGGGATCATTAGAATCATTTAATGCTATTAAGGGTGCAATCCTAGTTGAGATGCCCATAAGTCTCCGAACTTGGAGGACTACAGGTATCGTATGCAGAGCGGGAGGAGGGGTGGAGGCACTCTCTACCTCTGCGCACCTCCCACACTCTGCATTTCTGTAAGATGACTTTTTTCAGCCTCAGGGTGCTTTGGAGGGGGAGGGAAGGACAGAGGACACAGGAAATGTCATAGGACACAGGAAAGGACACAGAGGACACAGGAAACTTGCAGAGGACACAGGAAAGGACACAAGAGGACACTGGAGAGGACAGTGCAGAGGACACAAACGCTGCAGAGGACACAGGAAACGTCATACCCTGGCCTCTGCAGTCTCCTCCCTTCCTTGCCCCCTCCTTGCCCCCCAGAACACCCCCTTTACCCCCTCTCCAAGGTTGAGTTCCCAGCCTCAGAGAGGCAGCTGACACAGTTCTTTCTGCACCAGCTGCGAAGGGGAGATAGGGGGATCAGAGCGCGGATTCCCAGCTCCGAGGTTGGAGCTCTGTCTCTGACCTCAGATCTGGGAATCCAAAGTATACTATTGCCCTCTATACACTGTCTAGGGGGCCATAGGATCACTCCCTCTATGAGATACTTTCCTACATGTCATGTCACTGCCAGTTTGCCTATATAGGTGTATATTAAATTAAAATGAACCACATGGAATATTGAAATGTTGCCGTTGACTTGTTTGATACTTGTGTGTGTAAGTGGGGTGTGTCAAATTCACTTTGAGTTGACAATAAAATGTGACATGTACATGTAATGGATTCCTTTAAATTAGAAAACAGGAAACAAATGTGTTTAGGGAATGCTGGGAATGGTAGGACTTCTTTCTGCCTAAATATACATAGAATTGCACCCTTAATTATTTTTCATGTGTTTGAAATGATTTTTATTTGCTGCATGCTTTTTGTGTGTGTTTCGATCCTGTGTTTCGTTTCTAATATGACAGTTTATGACACCTGATGTTTGCATGTCTGGAATTATCGCCGTCCCTCAAGTTGAAAATGCTTGGAAGTCACTTACCGCTAGTTAGGAAGGGCATGCTGTTGGCATACAGTATTAGGGAAATAAGTGTGGTAGAGTGGATTGGAGTGTTGACTTTAGATGTGTGAGGCCTCCATTTATGTCCTGGCATGTCCAGGGATATATCACTATCCTTCAGTCTCACCTCCTTATCTGTAAAATGGGATTTTTTTTCCTGACCCATCTCAGCGCTATGGTAAAGGTGAAATGAGATAAGGACTGTAAAATACTTGCATATTACCAGTGCTATATAACAATTAATAGTGGTATATAAATGATTAGTGAAGTTAATAGAGAGGCCTAGCTTCCAGTTTAGGACTTCTCATCTCGTAATGCATTGGCTCTGGCCCATGAAAGGTTATGCCACAATACTTAGTTAGTCTGTAAGGTGCCAAGGGACTCTTTGTTGTTTGTGCCACAACAGGCTGACATGGCTACCCCTCTGGAACTCATGTCCCTACTTAGTTCAGACCTCCTCTTATAGCATTGGCAGGCAACATCTAGACATGATTGTCTCTTTGCAACTAGAGATTCTTTGTACTTCCCCTGGTGAAATAGTTAAAAGTGTTTTCATGTGAGCGGTAGCTGGCCCCTAAATGGCTAGCAAATGTACACCATGGCATCACAGATACATCAGGAAAGAAGTATCAGCACCACATATTCTAGCATTTAGGAGCCCAATGTAGGAAAAGTCGTGGCCAACCAGCTATAACCTGCAGGTCTTAAGGTGCCAGCATTGATTTAGGTGACAAGGAGGAGCAGGGTTTAGATACTTTTATTTCAGGGGAAGGCTGGTGACTCCTATTTTGGTGGGGCTCCTAATTCATTTAAGCCGCCTTGGGTTCTTTGCAGGAAAAAAGGCAGGGTGTAAATAAAATAATAAATAAATAAATAACCTATTTGGCGCTTTATAGGAGTTATTCATGGTGGTGAAACCATTTCGGAGGTGGAATTCAGCACCACGGATAGCTCCTATAAAGCCCCAAATAAAAGCTGTAATGTTCCCTTGCTTTATTTGTTACAATCCTGCCAAATGACGCCTTCGTCATTTCTCCCATCTTATTTGAGTTTTACAGAAGACTTGACAGGGAAAAGGGGAAAAAAAACACAAACTCCTACAATGACAGGGTCCTGATGCAATCTAAATAAGCTGCAAAATACACAATGTGTATTTTGATAGTAGTAGTAGTAACTTATTTTCCTTCCTATATTATCATGAAGGAGAACAGTTAGGGTTGGGCATTTGACCAGTCGAACATTGTCAAATAATGGTTGTATTTGGGAATTGTAGTCCAACACAGCTGGAGGGCACTAGGAAATAGCCCTGAGGAAGCGAGTCTTTCTGTGTGCCCCCTCCTTTGTCCATTATTGCTCCCCCCCGCATCTTCCCATCCTGAATTGCATTAGTGCTTTCTCACTTCTATTTCAGCTGGTAACCTACCTCCATTTTGGTTTCTCTTAGCCTTCATGATGTTCTTAGGGAATGTACTTAGAGACAGAAAGTGTCTGAGAACAGTTACAGAGGTAAGAATCTTGGATTCTAAATATAACTCCCAAGAGTACAGGTGCTGTTTCTCTTTGTACAGATAAATGGACCTTCAGCCCATTAAAAGCCAGGACCATTTAGATGTGCTATTCCTCTCGTGACTGCAGTGTGCATTGCATTCTAAGACTGGGAAAGAAGAAGAGACTACAAAGAGAAAACAAGTGGGACAAGGGTGTGCATCAGCCTTTTCCAACCTGGTGTCTTCCGGATGTGTTGGACTACAACTTCCAGCACTCCCCTACCAGCATAGCTGGCTGGGAAATGCTGGGAGATGTAGTCATAGAATCATAGAATAGAATCATAGAATCGTAGAGTTGGAAGGGGCCTACAAGGCCATCGAGTCCAACCCCCTGCTCAATGCAGTAACCCAAGTCAAAGCATCCCTGACAGATGGCTGTCCAGCTGCACCTTGAATGCCTCCAGTGTGGGAGTGCCCACGACTTCCCTAGGTTGTTAGTTCCATCCAACACATCTGGAGGGCACCAGGTTGGGGAAGGCTGGTGTGTGTATGGGTGTGTGTGTATAATGTATATATATTTTATTTAGAGCATAATCCTATGGGGATGCTATTGAGCCTCCCCACTCCTCCTGCTCTGCATTATCCTAGCTGCTCCAGCCTCCTCCCCTCCCTGCCCCCTTAAACACTTCTCCGAGGTTGCTTTCCCGATCTCAAGAGTGCAGCCAGCGCGGTTCTTTCTGCAATGGCTGCAAGGGGGAGGGGGCAGGGGTTTGGCACGCCGATTCCCAGCTCTGAGGTTAGAGCGCTGCCTCTGACTTTGGAGCTGGGAATCCAAACGATCCTATGGCGCCCCAGACAATGTCTAGGGGCCATAGGATCATTCCCTCCATAGATTTATATATCACTTACCATATTTTTAAAAAAATATTTCTAAGTAGTTTACAGGGAGATTAAAATACATGGCGATAGACATTAAAATACACAATGATTCCAATAACATTTATATAGTAGCACACTCACTTAAAGAAGGCCTGGGTAAAGAGATGGGTCTTTAATTGACGCCTAAAGCATGTTCTATAAGGTGGGTGCCACCACGGGGAAGGCCTGCTTCCAGGTGGCTGCAGGATGGCAATCTGTGTGTATTGGTACAACTAGCAAGGCCTCCTCTGACGATCTTAATGGTCACACAGGTGTGTGTTGGGGAAGGCGATTTGCTGAGTAACCTGGTCCCTGGTACATATATCCCCTCCCCTCCATGGGAGCTGTGGGTTGTACTTGCTTCAGGTGTCCCACATCTTCAAATGTTACGCTGCTAGTGTGGCAACTGTATGAGTCCCCCTGATGCTGGTGTGATACATAGAGCTAGTCAACACATTATACAAGCCAAATTAAAGTTAGCACGGACAGAGCTAAACCAGAGACCTCTCTGCTTACCCGGGGTCCCTTCATTGCTAGGTGAGCAACAAAGCCTGAAAAATATAAAACTAGATACATATAGTAAAGCCTTGTAATGTCAGCTCCTGACTTAGCTTTGTAGTTTACTTTCACTATCAAAAGTGTTCACCAGGCCATCCTTTATTTACCATTGGTCCATCACCTGCTTTCCTTACATGTATGACACTGACTTTATTGTCTGTGCTGTAGGTTTTGTTTCCTGCTTATTTTATGTATTATAGGCTCTCATTTTTTTTTTTAACTGTCAGCACTGATGCTGTGTTACGTATGTTTGTTGAAAATAATTATAGGAAATCTGTTAAATTCTTCACAAATATTTTTTTTATTTTTAAAAGCCCATGGAGTCTGCCTTTCAATCCCTGGAAGTACGTCTGCTCCAGCTGGTGCAAGAATTGTGCAGGTGTGTGTTGAGCACTGTAGAAGTTCTACAGAGCATCTGGCTCTGCATGTAGTGGAAGCTGCGTGTGTGTGTGTGACCAATCTTATGGACCTCATAATGCATAGGGCAGGCCGTCGGGAACCTGTGACCCTCCAGAATTTTATGGGACTCTTATTCCCATCAGCCCCAGCCATCATGGCCAATGATTGGGGGTGATGGGAGTTGGAATCAAACAACATCTGCAGGGCCACAGGCTTCCCACCTCTGGTGTTGGGGGAACGGGGCATAGCTTAGGGGCAGAGCAGATGCTTGGTATATGGAAAGTCCCAGGTTTGATCCCCTCCAGCGAAAAGAGTCTCGAGTAGGGGGAGTCTGAGGCCACAGAGACCCACTGGCAGCCAAAGTAGGCAGTAGTGGGCTGGATGGACCAGTGGGCTGGTTCAGTAACAGGCCTGTGGCTTATGCTGGCTCAGCTTGTCTGAGCGTGGAAAGCTAAGCAGGGTCAGGCCTGGTTATGACTTGGATGGGAGACCCCTCCTCTAGTTTCCTGCATTGAGCAGGGGGTTGGACTCGATGGCCTTGTAGGCCCCTTCCAACTCTATGATCTATGAAATCTATGAAGCTTCATATTATTATGTAGTCCAGGCCTTGAATCCAAGAGTAGGGACAAAGTTTCCTCCTGCCCCGATTGTGTACCTGTAGACCCGGACACTTTACTAACTTCTTTTATAAGATGTGAAAACCTGCTCTATCATGATTTCAGGGTTTTGTTGTGGTGGTGGTTTTTTTTTATTTTTTAAAAGCAATCTACATCTAATCATAAGCCTCTTTGAGGACTTATTTGGGGTGGAAAGAGCAGCATAAATATTTGAAAGAAAAGTCCGATATAACAGATTATTAGAAATCTTAGTAGTTTTGTTGCGTCAGGGGTTGTGTGATGGGGGTGCGACGCAGTGGTGGCAAGAGGAGGGGCACGGGTGGGGGGCATGAGGTGGCGGCCGTGAGGGGAGGGGTGCAAAGGGCACGGTGAGAGAGCTTGCTCTGGGGCTGGTCACTTGGAGCTCTCCGTGGTGCCGCTCTGTTCCTGTCTCTCTGGGAAACCTGCCTCCTGCTTGGTTGAAAGCCTTGCCCCCAGTCTTTGGTGTGCACTGGACCTCCTCGAGCCCACTGAAGCAGCTAGGCCTAGATAGCAACAAGGCTTGCCAGCTGAATAGAACGAAGAGGTGCCAGTTGGGAAAGTCTGGATTTGGCGGTCAGATTGGAATTTGTGGGATAGGGGGAGCAAAGGACTGTCTTTAATGTCACATATAGCCAGAAGTGTTATATTATTGTTATTTTTTTTATGCTGATATGCTCCTGAGTTACTTTTAAGCTCTTGTTTTTAACTTAGGACTATGGCTGCAGTCCTACTCCTGGTTATGTATACAGGAGTCCTGTGAGAATCTGTGGAAAATTAATGCATGCGTAACAAGGTGCAGGACTGCAGCCTGTGTATTTTGTAGCACTTTAGTTGTCTTAGGATGAAAGACTGGATAAAATGAAAGACAATCCCAAATGACCGTAGAGGGGCTATAGGCTGTGAGGAGATAACTCTCTGGCCGACCAGTAAGAGCACTTATATTGGAGGGTACCAGAGATGGGGCCTTTTTGGTGGTGGCCCTGCACCTTTGAATCTCCCTACCTAGGTAAATACATATGGCTTTGTCATTGCTGGTCTTCGAAAGAATCTTAAAGACATTTTTATTCCAGCTTGTACTTTAATTTGCCATGCCTTAAAATTTTATTGCTGCTTATTTGGGGAGTTGATAGGGTACCTTATTGTTGTTGGGTTGGATCTAGAGCAGACCCACTGGAATCAATGGGATTTGATTTCAGTCGATCTACTGTGAGCATGACTAAGTCTGTATCCAACCCACTGTTTTTATGTTGTGTGTTTTACATCTTTGTAAACTGCCTTGTGAGGGCAGTGTGGCCTGAAAGATGCTTATTTAAACACTGTCTAAATACATGAACTTATTAACACAGGGAGCTACCTTCTACCTCGTCAGAGTATTTGTCCATCTGGGCCTGTATTGTCTACTGCTAGTGGCTCTCCAGGGTGTCAATCCTTTCCCATGATCCTTTAGCTTTAAGCTGCTCCTGGGACCTCCTGCATGCTCCTACCACTGAGCAATGGTCTCTCTCCTTTTAAGTGACCTTAAGGGAGAAAAAAAAAAGTTTGATCAGAACAGGGGTAGTCGAACTGCTGCCCGACACAAGCTTTGGACTATGGTTCCCATTAGCCCCAGCCAGCATGGCCAATGGTCGGGTTATGGGAGTTGTAGTCCAAAACATCTGGAGGGCAGCAGGTTGCCTGCTCCTGGATTCTAATAACGTACACTGTAGAAAAACGATTCCGATACCTTGATAGAACATGGGCAGTGATTCTCCAGAAAACCTTGTTGGTGAAGGAGTCACAGCCTCCTTTCTGCATCTGTAGAACAAATTGTGTTTGTAGGGGGCGGGGGCAGAGGGGTGAGAGGAGGCATGCTTTTTTTTTAATCATAGGCGGAAAACGAGATGAGAATGGAAAGTTGGAATAAATAAGTTTTAGAAAAAATTATGCAGGATCCTTACTTGAAAATGAGTAGAACATTTGCCAAATGGAGCAAAATTGCTTCTTTGTTTGCTTGTGCATGGTTTTTGTATTGTTTTGGGATGGAGTGAATACGCTATACCCATATAGTCACAGGCACAGTAGGGTTCACTTTTCAATTGCCCCCTCACTGCTATTGCAATAAGAATAATATATTAATAATGTAATTCATTTAGATTTACCTCTCTTAAAAGCACGCGTGGTAGCTGCGAGTGGTCTGACTACAATGTGCCTTAGTGTAACAATGAGGATATCTCAGCAGGGTGAGGCACTAATAATATACACAGAAATTAATCCTGCTTGCCTCAAGCCTTAAATAATCGGAGGTAATTGTCAGATGTGCCCCCGTTAATACATTTAACAACAACAAAATAATAATAATCAAGTTTTGGTTCCCCTATCTCATCCAGAATTCACAGCAATAAAATGTTAAGATTCTCTGTGTCATTTGCTGCAGTGATTGGTCACATACTTTCAACATCCACCAGTGTTGCAAGGATAAAAAAAATCTAGCTAGAATATCCAAAGTTGCGTATGTGACAGGCAGTGTGGTTACATAGGGATGTCAGATTAAGACCTGGAAGATCCAGGTTCAAATCCCCACTCCGCCATGGGTGACCTTGGACCAGTCACTGTCTCTCAGCCTAACCACCCTCACAGGGTTGCTGTGAGGATAAAATCTTGTAAGCAACTCCAAGCACCTTGAAGCTCAGGGTGGTCTTATTCCAATCCTCGGCTCTCCGGCATTCCTGTTCCTTTTAGTCAGTCTTCCCTGATTGGGGGGGCCTTTCAGACGTGTCGGACTACAACCCCCATCTTCCCAGCCAGCATGCTCAAGTGGCCATGGCGGTTGGGGATGATGGGAGCTGCAGTCCAACACGTCTAGAGGGAACCAGGTTGGGGGAGGCTGTTCTTAGTTCTCGCCTTCGTTCTCCGCTGTACCTAAACCAATCTGTGTGTGTACACTCAACATCCCTGTCTGTCTTGGTTCATTCCATTATACGTGTGTGAGGAAGTAGGCTTGCACTGGGCTCTTTGGCAACTAGATCCAAGCCACCGTGGGGCGTTCCAGAAGAGGGTTGGCCTTCTGCCTCTTGCTAGCTCAGTGTTTCTCAACCTTGGGTCCCCAGATGTTTTTGGCCTACAACTCCCAGCATGCCCCAGCCAGCTATGCTGGCTGGGGCATGCTGGGAGTTGTAGGCCAAAAACATCTGGGGACCCAAGGTTGAGAAACACTGTGCTAGCTCAAGAGTGATTTGGCGACGGAACGGGTCAACGGGCCTGTAAAGGCCCCCTGACTTTGGCATGGCTGCTCAGTCTGAATAACTTACTATCTTTGTGGTAAACGTTGGGCCGCCATCGGAATGCCCCACTGGCTTCTCCGCCGGCCTCAGCTCTCCTGCTTGCCGCTGTCAGCCTGATGACATTGCAGCTCGCCGGGCTTCTGAGCGCATTAGTTGGCCTTATTTACACCTCGAGCAGCAGACCACCACTCCCGATGGTAAGCTCTTACCAATAGAAGCCCATGCCAGCTAAGGCACAATCCTATGCACGTTTATACAGAAAATGGTCCTACACCTCTCAGCATTCCCCAGCTAGCCATGCTGGCTAGGGAATGCTGGGAGTTGTAGGGCTTCCCCCCCCCCCCCCCGTCTAAACATGCATGGGAGTGCGCCTTTAGAGGATTAAGCGGCTGCAGCACTCCTTTGCCCAGGTCAGGGGCCACACACGTACACACAAAAAGCTTCTGCACATGCTGACTTTTGTGTTCACTTCAGTGGAGAGGCTCACCTCCATGCATATAATCTATTTTAGTATGAACTGGGAAGCTTCTGTGTTGTGTTCAGCTCCGTTGAATGCTGGCACTACAAGAGTAGGAACCCAGTACTCTGCAAACAGGGGAGCTCTGTGTCTGCTGTTGAGTTTTTGTATCATCATTGGATGGTGATAAGGGTACGTATATTTCCTCTTGACTCAGTTTTCTGAGAGCACGGAGAATTGGCCTTTCCCATACTTTTCTTGATAAGAACATTAGAACAGCCATGCTGCATCAGCCCAAGGGTCCAGCTGGCGGCCCTCCAGATGTTTTGGCCTACAACTCCCATCATCCCTGGCCAGCATAGCCAATGGTGAGGGATGATGGGAGTTCTCAGCCAAAAGACCACTCTCCCAGCCCTGATATAAATACCAACAGGGCCTCTTTTGTTTATAAGTAGCCTACCTGGAATAAAACTCACATGCATATGTGTGGGATTGTAACCGGGGCCAGCTCCAGCTTTTTTGGGGAGGGGGGTGTCCTCTGGTAAGATGCCATCAGTGGGCCCTCTCTTCCTCCCTGCAGTAGCCCAAACCCCACTGCTGCTGAGAGAGAAAGCAGATGAGCTACCATCAGGCAATGGCAGCTGCCGTCCCTTCTGTTCACTTCCATTGCTTTTTGGCATTTTTCCTCAGGGCCACACAACAAACAGAGCCGGTGAGCAAGCACCAGTGGCAAGAGCACAGGGATTCTGCTAGTCAGCGGTGGATTCCCCCCAGATGCCCAAAGGTGTCAGCTCCTGTTGCTGGCCATTCTGGGACAAAAAGTTGTGTGCAAACCTTATGACAAGCAGATTATGTGTCCGATGACCACTTGTGCATTGCCCCCCCCCCCCAAAAGAGGAAATGGATTGCCAAAAAAGAGGACAGTTTGTCATACATTTTGCACATGACACTCTATATCAGTGTTTCTCAACCTTGGGTCCCCAGATGTTGTTGGCCTACAACTCCCAGCATGCCCCAGCCAGCATAGCTGGCTGGGGCATGCTGGGAGTTGTAGGCCAAAAACATCTGGGGACCCAAGGTTGAGAAACACTGCTCTATATGTCTAGATCAGTGTTCTCCTGGCTGGGGCATGCTGGGAATTGCAGGCCAAAAACATCTGGGGAACCAAGGTTGGAGAACACTGGTCTAGATGCGTGTCTAAATTATAGTAATTTAGAAATAATTACTATCATTGAAATGCAGGTATAGTACATTTCGCCATAGTGGAGAAAGCTGTGACCAGGTAACCTGTGCGCCTGCCTGTTCAATGTGCTGTTCAGGTGCTAACTGGTTGATAGGCAACTTTAGGGCTGCCGCTTTCCCTTCTTGTCTTTAAATTGGATGGAGGGAGCGATCCTATGTCCCCTAGACATTGTCTGAGGGGCCGTAGGATAGTTCGGGTTCCCCTACCTGAGGTTGGAGACGGCGCTCTGACCTCGGAGCAGGGAATCAGAGAACCGCCCCCACCTCCGCCCCATTGCAGCTGGCACGGAAAGAACCATGCTGGCTGCCCTCCGAGGTTGGGAAAGTGATCTCGGAGAGGGGGGGAAAGGGGGCATTTCAGTGGGCGGGGAAGAGAGGAGACTGGAGAGGCCAAAATACAAGGTATCCTGGAGCATCTCCAGCCTCCTTCCCTCCCCCTCTGAAACACCCCAGCTAGCCGGGCAAAAAAGCCTGTCTAGGGGGAAATGCAGGGCGTGAGGATGGGGAGGCGCAGATCACCTCTGCTGCTCCGCCCGCTCTGCATAGGATGACTGTAAGCCTCCAAGTTCGGGGGTTTATGATCATCGAGGGGACAACCCAGCCTAAGGGATTACACCCTTAGGCTGAGCAGCCCTTCAAATAGAGAACTGTCCTCTGTAAAATAGGATGCAGGGCCACCTTACACGATGTTGCCTGCCTTATATGATGTTGCGTGCCAGTGTGGCGTAGTGGTGGAGTGTTGGACTGGGACTCAGGAGATCTGGGTTCTAGTCCCCGTTCAGCCATAAAACCCACTGGGTGACTTTGGGCCAGTCACTGACTCTCAGCCTAACCTACCTCACAGGGTTGTTGTGAGGATAAAATGGAGGGGAGGAGGGGGAGGATTATGTAAGCTGCCTTGCGTTCCTTGCAGGAAAAAAGGTGGGGTATAAATATAATAAATAAATAAATAAAAATATAGTACATATAAGGATTGTGCTGAAAGGGAGCAAAGGTGGAACATGTCTCCCCTAAAAATTACTTTCCCCCCTTTGCTGCCTTCCCCTACAGAACGCTCTTTCCATTACAGTTCGTATGTAAGAGAAATAACTTGTTCCCTCACAAATTTCTTTACTTCTTCTCCTAATACTTTTCTAGTGTTGCCACTGATTACATACCAATGGTCTTTGTTCTTACAGTTCAAGCATAATGAGGTTGTGCAATTTGAGTTTTAAATACGTAATCCCAATTTAATATGCTTTTAATTTTTTTTAATGATTCTGTTTGGTTTTTGCCTTTAGAGTATAAAGAGACAGTAAATATCTACCAGCTATTTCTAAGCTGGTGCCTATTTCTGTGTATCTCTCTGTGGAAGCAGGTAGAATTCTAACTAGGTTTTTTTTTTTTAAGTGTATTTATATGTGTGTGTTTAAAAAAAAAAACAGATTAAAGGAGAATGCCAGCTGTCGTTAGACTTATAAAAATGACACACAAGTTAGCAATAACAGGATTTGACCTTGTAAGTGTTGAATCAATATCAAATTGCCCATCGATTTTAATGGCCATAGGTCAGAGTTGTAAATCTATTTATATTTTGGGATATTATGGCTACTTAGTGTTACCAATGTTCTTTGGAATCTGTGGTCAGCTTTGTCAAATAGCCCATATCTATTGCCCAACGTTTGAAGATTATTTCATTTGCTGGGTTAACACTCATAACACTTCACCGTGCTACAGAAATTAGTGGAGAAGTGTTTTGCTTAGGCATCTGTATGACTTTTTCTCTGCCCACACATTGAATGTATATATTTCTCTTTTAAATTCAACATTGGTGGTGAATAAACAATGAATGCTAAATCTAGTTTTGAATTGCAGCAGGTGATGGTAGCTGTTTGTAAGAGACACATTTTCAGAATATCTCTCGCTGCAAAATGGGATCTTGCCCATTTGGATTTTCCTCCCTGCTAGAAATAACCAAATTGCTCTATTGAAAATACATTTCTCAGTACAAATATGGATAAAAAAAAAGTACTTTGGGTTTGTTGAAAATAATCTTGCTATCCTTTGCTCGGGCCTCAAGCAAAAGATGTAACAAAGGAAGATGTATACTTTCAATTTGCTCCTGGAATTGTTTGCGTATCGCTGAGGACGTTTTAACAAAAGCTGTTGTGAGAGAAATGGATTTCCAGGTGACTCTACTATTAATTAGAGTTTTGCCTACAATTGTGCATTCTTTAATTAATATACAATGGCTTTTGAAATGTTGGAGCAACTTCTGCTTTTGCTTAATAAATACTGCTAAAATGCTCACTGCCATATTGCAGAGAAGAATGAGGTAAACTGAGGGTTTTAAACTGGTGTGGTGTCTTAATCCCTCAAACAGGAGTTGATTTATTTATTGATAGTGAGGACATGTTACCATCAGTTTATAGAATTAACAGTTGATCAGCTTGTTAGGTCTAAGTCCCTCATAAGCACAGCATGTTTATTCATTATGGTCATTACTTAGTGGGAAACAACTGAGATCACCATTAGCAATGCAAAATGTCAAAGCGTTCAAGTGTACTTTAATATTTCCACCCCCACCCCCCGCAGATCCACCCGTTGCGTGAAATATATCGATCCGCTCTTTGTAGGAATCCACATGATTTTTTGTTTTTACTTGCAAAATGTTTTTTTTTTAAAAATCAATTTGCAGGCTGACACACGGTATGATTTGTTTTTCCAAACACTTTAGTCAACGTAACAAGATGTTTGAGTGCAAAACCTTCCCTCCAAATTGTATTAAGCAATGTCTTGGTTAGTGTAAAAATATGCAGATGTGTGAAATTACAGCTGATGCACGAAAGCATTCTGGCAGAGGCAGAGAGAGAGCGAGGAGAGAGCATTCCAGCAAATATATTCATGATTGTTTATTTGTCAATAAATGAAACTCAGTCTAAATCAGCAATGACTTAAAGCTTGTTTGTTGTTGTTATTGTTGTGTGTGTATTTTTAAAAGAGAGTCCTAAGAGATTTCTCTCAGTGTATTTTTCTAATACATTAAAGAAGATAAATAGTCATTATGACATAGTTGAATTGAGTGTTCAGTTCAGCACACACACATGCACGCACACACACACACACACACAAACATTTTACAAATATGAAAGTTAAGGTCACCCTGAAAAGAAAAGGACACTGGGTGGCTAGGGGGAAGAAACAGCCTCCTGAAGAAACCAGGATTCAAAGTTTTTTGTTTTTCACAGTTTCATTTACAAAGCTTAAGGATCCCAAGTGTAAAAACCCAGAGTGTATTTTGATGTGCAAATATTGTAGAATTCTATAGGGCACACAGAATGAACCTATTAGCTTTTAAGCAGGACTATAGATTAGTTTAAAAATACCTGATGATACCTAATAGTGCCCCCCCGCCAATAAAAAGCTCCTACATTAAGGCTAAACACTGTACTACATAAATAAATCTAAGAAAATATTTTATATTACTCAGATATGAATTTATTAATATCAGGAAAGAGCATCATGTTTTAGTCATACAAACCAATATGCAAGCAGAAATACATAATTCAGTCATCTGGTGGGAGAAAGAGAAAAAAGTAACTTTTTTAAAATTAAGGTTTCGTTAACACACGTAATAACTTACTTTCTTTATGGGACTCCTTATCTTAACTAATACTTGCTGGCTTATTCAAGCCATAGGAAATCAAGATAATATTGATTTTCCTTAAGAAATGAATAATGATAGCATTAGTTTCTAGTATGTAGATGAAGAAGAGAGACTTAAAAAAAAAAAAAAAAGCCTGCAGAAAGCAATGGTGTTTTAGCTGTGTAATGTTGTTTGTGGCAGCAAGAAGGAGAGTTTCATGAAGTGTTCCAGAAAACATGGTTGACCACTTTTGCTTGAATAGTGTGTAGTACTTGCGACTGTGTAATAGGAAGAAAACATCTATCACTTCCTTTTCTCCCAATACTGAGCAGTGCTTGTACTGGGGCTGGCATCGAGCACAGGCGTGGTTGGGCAGCTGCTGCGGGACCACAGCTCAGCAAAGGCCCACTGGCAAGAGCTTTCTGGAGCTGCTGCTCCTCTTCGCCATTGCAACCTGCTTGCTCCCCTGCCTCTCGCTCTGGCCTAGGCAGTGGTGGTGGTGGTGAGAAGAAGGAGCAGATGCCGCTGCCTACTTGCTCCCTGCCTGTCAAGCAAGCAAGTCATAGCCGTGATGAGAAAGAGGACGGGTCCGAGCTGTTGCAGCTGGGGACAGTGGTAGTGAGAAAATAGACTCACTGAGGGTGGGGTCCCATTGAGGATGGGTGTCTTGCTCAGGTGCTCTCAAAAACCTGGAGCCAGCACTGGCTTGAACAGTGGGTTATATCCAGTGGTGGCTTCTTTGCACATGCAGAAAATGCTTATGCTCACCCATCCATAGATTTCATAGATCATAGAGTTGGAAGGGGCCTACAAGGCCATCGAGTCCAACCCCCTGCTCAATGCAGGAAACTAGAGGAGGGGTCTCCCATCCAAGTCATAACCAGGCCTGACCCTGCTTAGCTTTCCACACTCAGACAAGCTGAGCCAGCGTGAGCCACATCTAAAAGGTTCCACCCTGCCCACTGCAGCCTCCCCATATTGCCGAAAAGATTCTCCTGAGGGTTGGGGGACCCTCCAGAACAGTATGGGATGTGGCGCAGAGGCCTGCAGTAGGTAGAGGTGATTGGCGATAATTGGATGACCCAGTCTTGCACAAACGCAAGTGTTTTCTGCTAGTGCAAGGGCATCATTGGATACAACCCCATATTAGTAACTGATTTCACACCACATGACTGTTATAGGATTGCTAACTAATGGCCTGGCTGTTTTTGTTTGTTTTTTGGCCCTTGGGCCAGTTGGCAGAATATTTCACATAGAAGCTGCAACATTTTGAAGTGAAAAGCAGCAGCAGCATATCAGCTTAGCTTGCATGCTTGAACTGTGTAAGTCATGTATGTTAACTAAGGCGCTAGGTTGCTGAGCTTGGCCCCAGACGACCATTTCTCCAGTGCTGCAGTCAGAGACTGTAGAGTTCATGTTGTAATGTTGGGAGATACACTCTTATCTTTTCCTTGCTGTCCTAGCATACTAGAATCTGGAGTAGTTCCGACCCATGTTTTATTTAGGACTCAAGCTCTTTCTGTGCACAAATTGGATCTGGTCAGACAGCCAGAGATGATTCTGATAGGCCCCACAGTTTTTGTAATAAAAAGTGCAATCCTATGCAAGTTTAGACAGAAAAAAAGTCCTACAGCTCCCAGCATGCCCTAGCCATGCTATGCTGGCTGGGACATGCTGGGAGTTGTAGGCCTTTTTTCTGTCTAAACTTGCATAGGATTGCGCCCAAATCCATTTTTTTCTTAGACCACTTCTCTGCATTTTCCTGGGTCCTGAAAAATCTTGTGCTTGTATTTGTACTTTCTCCAGAGATACACTGCCAAAAGAGGAAATGTGTCACCAAAAAAAAGGACAGAGACTTGTATAATGTTAGCATATGCTTTCTTTCTTTGATCTGTACCCCATCTTTCTACTAAAAGGGGCACTCAAGACGGCTTACAGTCACTGATAACAACAACAATAAGCAACTACATTAAAACACAATTAAAAACACAACCACAGAGTTAAAACAGCATCCAGCTCTACAGACCTGCTCACATACCAAAGGCCTGCTTGAATAAAGCGGTCCCTGCCTGCCGGCAGGACAGTAGAGAGGGAGCGAAGCTAGCCTCACTCGGCAGGGAGTTCCACTGCCAGGAAGGCCCTCTTTTGCGTTGCCACCAAACGTGTCTCTGAAGGTGGCAGTCTCAAAAGAAGGGTCTCTCCTGAAGATCTTGAAAACTGGGCAGGCTCATATGGGAGAAGGCGGTCTTTCAGGTAGCCTGGTCCCAAGCCATATAGGGCTTTATAGGTCATAACCAGCACTTTGAATTCTGCCCAGAAACAGACCAGTAGCCAATGAAGCTGCAGTAACAAGGGAGTCACATGCTTCCTGTCAATGGCCCTGGTCAACAGCCTGACTGCAGCATGCTGGACCAGCTGAAGTTTCTGAACAGTTTTCGAAGGCAGCCTCACGTAGAGTGCATTACAGTACTCCAAACAAGATATAACCAAGGCATGTGTGACTGTGGCCAGATCAGATGTCTCCAGGAACAGGCGCAGTTGGCATACTAGCCTCAGCTGTGCAAACTCACTCCTGGCCACAGCTGAGACCTGGGCATCCAGGCCCAGGGCTGAGTCCAAGAGTACACTCAAACGGCGAGCCTGAGTCTTCAAGGGGAGTGTAACCCCATCCAGCACAGGTCAAATCTTTATTCCCTGATCTGCCTTTTGACTAAGCAGGATCTATCATATGTATAAATGCAAATTTAGAAAGAATTACTATAATGTAAATAGAAATACAATAAGGGTGCTTTCAAATAGAGGACTGGCAGTTTTCTGACAGCCCTTCAAGTAGAGTAGACTGCCCTCTGTCAGAGACGCCCCATTCAGATGCAGTTTAGCTGAGGGTAGGTGCAATGTGACAACTGTTTGGGGATTGTTCTCACACCCACTTCCCTGCGTAACTCCTTCACCAGAACCAAATACAACCATCTGCCAGCAACAGCCCTGTTGTCCAAATCTGAGAAGCTGTGGTTAAACTTAAGTATGGTTTATTGAAACAAGCCAGCTTCAAACCATAGTTTAAGAAACTAGCTTGTTTCAACAAACCATAGTTAAGATTAACCACAGTTTAGGGTTAGGATGTAATGCTAAACTGTGGTTAATTTAAAATGGAAATGGAAGCTTCCGTTCTCTTTATGGCTGTGCTTGGGAGGGGAGTGTTTGAGTCTCGGCTCATCCTCGTAATGCTAAACCATGGTGCAAACTCTTAACTGTCTCTTTGGGCCACTGGGAGTACAGGCAGTCCCCGAGTTAAGAACATCCGACTTACAGACAACCCATACTTAAGAACGGACTTCTGGGTTCCCCTGCACTACATCGTTTACGTAGAGTACATAGCGTAGTATACTACGCTAATTTGTGTAATTTATGCAATTTGCGTAAATGCCGATTTTAACGTATAGAACGCTATGCTGTTCTGACTTACATACAAATTCGACTTAAAGACATTTTTAAGAACAGAACTCATTTGTAACCTGGGGACTGCCTGTACTGTGTCAGTGGGAGTAAGGGACTGAGTATAGGTGTGTTTTTTAGTTCAAGCACAGCTTTCCCTTTTCCCTTTCCTTTCCTTTCCTTTGTTGTTGTTGTTCTTGGTGCTGCTGCTGGCACATCTCCCAGCTCTAATTTTGATTAACATATATTTGGTGTCAGTGCAAAGAAGTAATAAACACCTGCTACTCTAATATGGATTTAGCTACAGCTGAAGCAACAGAATGGGACTTGGTGTTCTTAGACTGGAGAAACGGAAAACTGCCAGAATCAAAGATGTAAATAGGAGCTGCTGAAAATTAATTGTAAACCTGTCAGGCCTAGTTTGTCATTTTTAAATTCAGTTATAGGAAGGACTGCTTCACTGATAATAATATTTATTTATTTTATTTACAACATTTATAAACCACTTTACATTTTAAAAAAAGATTCCTGGGTGGTGAACAATGGGGAATAAATCAAAATATGAAAGGATAAAAATATTTAAAATCACATTATAACAATAAAAATGCAGCTTGCCTTTTAGGGTGCAAGCCTATATACTGTACATTTCATGGCTGCATATTTCCCTGTTCCAAAAAAAATGCTTAGATTTGCCAGACAGGGTTTTTTTTTTTTTTTAATTTAAACACCCTTCCTTTTGACTGTCAAAAGTAAGTGCTTTTGACTGTCAAAAGTAAGTGCTTGCAAGAAGGGGGTGGGGATGTAGATCTTCCCCTTCTGGAGTACCTAGAAGCTTGGGGAAGTATGGAAAAGGTGGAGGGTACTGTCTGGGAACTGTCAGGGAAATACTTACAAACTAGAGGCTCACACTGCTAAGGGGGAGATATACTTGCCACCCCCTTTCAGGGCCAAAACACCTTCACCGCTTTTCAGTTGACAGCTAGCCAATTGACAGCTGTCAAGTGTGCGCAAAGCAACCTATACGCAGCTTCTCTTGGTCAATGTTCCCTGGATGTTACTAGCTGCACTTTGACAGCAGACACTTATCAGGATACTAGCCAGGCAAGACTCCACATTTCGGGCAGCTGTAAGAGCACACCTAGCACAAGACCGGTTAAATCACACACAAAATGATCTCATTTGTGCACATTTCTGCCGCCTGAAAAAATAATTTAGAAAAGGTAATGAGCAAGTGGCAGTCACTCCAAAGTGCTGCTTGGTCATCGGTGGAGCAGCTGTCACTGGTGGCAGCACAGGTGAAATCTCCAATAGTGGCAAGGTGTTTTTTTTTTGCTGCTCTTGCTAAGTGGCTTGCTTGCTGCTTCCTGCAACCCACAATGTGATTGGTCTCCCGGGTTTGGATGTCACAACAACCCATCGTGGGTTCAACTAGCCCTAGAACAAGCTATGGGTTGTCATGGTGGCTTGTTGCCCAAAAGCAAGCCACCCTATGGGAAGTGGTCCAGGTTTGCATGACACGACAATCCACTGTGGTTAGTTACCCACAATGGGTTGCCATGTTGTGCGAACCCAGTCACTGTTCAGAAAAGAAAATCACTTTAAATAAGATCGAAGGCTTCACAAAAACCTACAGAGCAATCCCATGCAGCAATGACCATGGCTTGAGATTCCTGTGATCTTGAGCATGAATGCTTCCTCCAAATGACCTCTATAGTACAGAAGGATTTAGTAGATGTGAAAGGGCTGTGATTGACTTTGGACGCTGGGCAGCATGTGAAAGGAACACTTCAGTCTTTTGAAGCGACATCTCCCTAAATAGGGATTTCTGCATTATTTCTCTCCAACTCATGGTTTGGGCAAGGAAACAGTGGTTCAGCGCAGAGCTTGTGGCATCGTGCTACAGAAGCCAACATGCATTGGCCCAGCCTTCCCCAGTCTGGTGCTCTCCAGGTGTTTTGGACGTCAACTCCCATCTGCCAATGGTCAATGGTCAGGATGGCCAATGGTCAGGAATGCTGGGAGTTGTAGTCCAAAACATCTGGAGGGCACCAGGTTGGGGGAGGGTGCTTTAACCAATAGAAAGGATTGATGCTGCTTTCCCTAGCACTGTTCCTCTTAAACAAGAAGCTTTTCATAGTCCTCAGGACCAGGTGAAGGAATCTTAGTGGTTAAATGTATGATTGTGACGGAGTATCTTTCCCTTTGGATGGAGAGGATTTTGACGCTGGCAACTTGTTAGCTTCTCTTCAGTTCAGATGTTAGAAAGGAGCCAAATGTGAAAGATAAGAGAATGGGCATAGATGTTAGGAGGGGCTGAGATGGTAAGGGCACCATCCTATGCATGTTTAGACAGAGAAAAGGTCTACAGCTCCCAGCATGCCCCAGCCAGCTTGGCTAGCTGGGGCATGCTGGGAGTTATAGGCCTTTTTTCTGTCTAAACATGCATGGGATTGAGCTCTAAGACTCTTAAGAGGCTACCAGCTGGTAACGCTGCTCACCTGAATCTTCTTGAGGATGGCTTTGGTCTAATGGAACATCTCTATTGCAGGAATTTGTGGTAGCTCCAGTTCCAGTTTGTCTGCAGTCTTCTATGCTTCTGCTAGATATGAAGAGAACAAGGCGTGATTATGAACGCTGAAGCTCATCATGTACTGCTGAGCCATCTTTTGGCGTTTGAGATTTTACCATGCATTGCTACATACGATTCAAGACTATGTTTATGGTTCAAAATATCAATTTTTTATACACAGTGCTAATTAAAAACATAGGATTGTATCCAATGCTGGCCTTCCACCAACTAGTGAAATGGGTTTTCAGGAAAAAAATTCAATTTTCCAATACAAATTAGAGTTACTTTTATAGGAAAATTTCAGTTTGCATAAAAAGAAATGCATTTATTTAGATAGAGACAGTTGCACAGGAAAATTTTCAGTTTGCATCAGAAAAAAGTTCTGATGCCCTAGAGCAGGAGTGGGCAACTTTTGGCACACCACTCGCATCATCCATCAGCATTGGCTATGTGGCTGGAGCTGCTAGGAGCCATAGGCCAAAACATCTGGAGGGCTCGAAGTTGCCTACCCCTGCCCTAGAGAGATCTAATTTAGCATGTTTACTTTACTTGCATTTAGTAAACAAAGCTAAAAAAAAAAAGTACAATGTTAATTTTTTATGCTAATACATCACAAATATTTCACCTGAAGTATTTGAGGGGGGAAAAAAAAATCAAAGTATACCTAGGGCACAATGCTGTGGCTGCTAGACAGAGTCTAGATGGCCATTGGATAATTCAGAGTCCCAGCTCCGACCTCAGAAACTCGCTCCGAGGTTGGAGGTGGGACCCTGAACTCGGAGTGCCCTTCCCCCGCCCTTGCAGCTGACTAGGAAAGAACCATGTTGTCTGCGGGCTCCGAGGTCGGAAGAGCCACCTCAGAGGTGGGCTTTTGGGGGTGGAGAGGGGAAGGGAGGAGACAGGCTCCACCAGCATATGCAGTATCCTGGTGGCACCTCAGCCTCCTCATGCTCTGAGGTGCCACACTTAGACAGCCGAAATCGGCTGTCCAGGTGTCTTGTATCGTGGGAGGACTGTGGTGGTGACTTTTGCCTCCACGTTCCTTCCGCAATGCATAAGATGCCTGTAATCCTCCGAGTTCGGAGGGTTACAGAGGCAGTCTCATTGGGCTGCACTGTTAATGTGATTTAAATGTTATATTATGTAGAAATTTTTACTAGCATACTTGTAAAAAGTTAAAGACAATAGCATGTATTTCCCTTACATTGTTCAGCCACTGTGGCATAGAGTGGTGAGAGTGTTGGACTGGGACTCGGGAGATCCGGGTTCGAGTCCCCGCTCGCTCGGCCATGAAACTCACTGGGTGGCTTTGGGCCAGTCACTGACTCTCAGCCTCACCTACCTCACAGGTGTTGTGATCTTGCTAAGGCCTTTGATACTGTAGATCGAACAGCTCTCTGTACTATCCTTATGAAAATTGGATGCCCCAATAAATTTGTGAATATCTTGCGACTTCTCCTATGACAACATGACGGCTACGATCTTGGACAACAACGGCTCTCATGGTGCTCCATTTAAAGTGGGATCAGGTGTTAAACAGGGATGTGTTATTGCCCCAACATTATTTGCTATTTTCATCGCCATTATTTTACATCTTGTCGAGGGGAAACTTCCCACTGGTGTGGGAATTATATATCGAACAGATGGAAAGCTTTTTAATCTCAGCAGGCTGAAAGCAAAAAGTAAGGTAATTACAACCTCTGCTGTGGAACTTCAGTATGCTGATGATAATGTGGTCTCCGCACATTCAGAGGATGATCTCCAAACTATCCTAAATGCTTTTGCAGAAGCATACTGGAAAACTTGGTCTCTCACTTAACATCAAAAAAACCAAAGTGCTTCATCAGCAAGTGCAAGCTAACCCTTTGGTGATGCCATCTATCCAGCTTGGTGGGACAATACTGGAAAATGTCGATCATTTTCTCTATCTTGGCAGCTATCTTTCTGTTACAGCTAACATCGACAGTGAAATCCAGCATCGTCTGAGCTCCGCAAGTGCCGCGTTTTCTCGAATGAAACATAGAGTGTTCGAGGATCGGGATATTTGTAAGAAGGCCAAAACACTGGTTTATGAAGCCATTGTATTACCAACTTTATTGTATGCCTGCGAAACATGGACTATCTATAAACGTCACCTCCAACTCCTTGAAAGATTTCATCAACGTTGCCTCCGGAAAATCCTGCGAATTACTTGGGAAGATAGGCGAACAAATGTCAGTGTACTGGAAGAAGCAAAGACTACTAGCATTGAAAAAATGATCCTTCAACGCCAACTTCAGTGGACCGGTCATGTTGTTCGAATGCCTGACTGCCGTCTCCCAAAGCAGTTACTTTATTCCCAACTCAAGGATGGAAAGCGGAATATCGGTGGTCAGTATAAGAGGTTTAAAGATGTTCTTAAGGCTAATCTAAAAAAAAAAAAATGCAATATAAACATCGAAAAACTGGGAAGCTCTGGCCCATGAACGATCTAACTGGAGGTTGGCCTTTCACAAAGGTTCTATGGACTTTGAAGAAGCTCGAGTGCAAGGTGAAAGGGAGAAACGTGCTAAGCGAAAAGCACGTCAAATGAATCCTTTACAAGACCATCTTCCATCTGGTAACCTGTGTCCTCACTGTGGGAAGCTGTGTGGATCTAGAATTGGCCTCCACAGTCACTTACGGACCCATCGCTAGAGTCTACACAATTTTCTTTAGAATTTTCCTCCTTTTAAAATCTCCTTTTTGTAAATTTTCTTTTTTTTTAATCCTGGAAGACAATCTTACTCAGTCACGAGTGATCGCCTGACTGAGGATAAAATGGAGAGGAGGAGGAGGATTATGTAAGCCGCCTTGGGTCCCTTGCAGGAAAAAAGGCGGGGCTATAAATATAATAAATAAATAAATTTAGGGAAAAAACAAACTGAAAACTGTTGACACACTAATGCATTTTAAGAATCGAAAGAAATGCTGACAACCAATCATCTATTTCAATGGATGTCAACTCTCTTCCACTAAGATTGTTGGGGTACCTTCAGTTTTACTGTCACTATTTATTTGTTCCATTTCATTTTTTTAATTTTAATAAATTTTATTTAGTTATTATAAACTACATACATATATAAAGTTCAATTTAACTCTGAGACACATGCCGTAGGTATGTATTTCAGTGACATATATGTATTCTCTTACATGCTTGCTAAGGATAACCACCCAAAAAACATTAATTACAACTTTGAAACTGCTAGGCTTGCCTAATATTGTATTTGCAATTGGTATGCATTTGTTTTTACTAATGAACTTTTGAAATGGAAAATTTCCATGGAAAAAATAAGCACTGGAAAATTTCCCACCCCCTATCATTGCTGCCAACCGCTGAACAGAAACCACTGGCAGAATGGATTTCCTTTCCCCCTATGGTCCCCTGCACCCCTACAAATCTTCTCTGGAGGGTTGGGGGACCAGTCTGGAGGAGATGTAGGGGTGCATGGGGGGCTGCTGGGAGAGGAGAACAGGGGGAAATCCCATTGCAGAAGTGGAAGTCGGCTCATGCGACATTGGATTTATTTAACCCATAAGAAGAACACTGCTGGATCAGAGCGATGACCCCTCTTGTCCAGTGTTCTGTTCCCATACTAGTCAGTCCTATAGGAAGCCCAAAAGCTGGAGCTGAGTGCAATAACATTATCCCACTGTGTTCCCCAGCAAGTGGCATTGAGTTTATAAACTGAAATTACGTATTATAGCTCTGAAATAGCCGACTCTGCAACCACTGAGCCCATTCTATTGCTTTTGCATTTATCATTTCACGTGGAAAGGAAAATCACTTAGTAAGAATCCCTGGGTCCAGTGTAGTAGACATCCTTCATGGGAGAAAGGCCTTCCCTCAGACCACAAGTCAATAATGATTTTCAGGCTGAGTGAGGAGGGCAATTAGGCATGGAAGTGGCTGTTCTCTTTAGCCAACAGGACTTGGCAGCAACCTGTGAAGCTAAGATCTGGTTGAATCCAGCTGAGAAAGTGATGACCTACAATAGGATAGGTGACCCAGGCCATTGGGTGCCCAGCCTCTCATATATCCAGCTCTGGATCCATCCACTTTTTGCCTGCACAGAGGCAAACTATGAGTACACATAGCCCGGCTTAGGACCCGGATACCTGATGGAGCATCTTATGTACCTGCCTGGATATTAGCTCATGAAATCAATGGACTTGCATACATACACCTAAATCAACACTGGATCGCGACCACCATGGATCATGCTTATTTCAGTGCACAATTTGTCTTGGACTGCAGCCAATACATTTGAATCCAGGCCTCCCTTTTAAAGGTACACACCTAGCATCTGATTCATGTGCATCGGAGTCTGGGTATTCTTTGAACAGGCCTGTGGCTTACGCTGGCTCAGCTTGTCTGAGTGTGGAAAGCTAAGCAGGGTCAGGCCTGGTTGTTACTTGGATGGGAGACCCCTCCTCTAGTTTCCTGCATTGAGCAGGGGGTTGGACTCGATAGCCTTGTAGGTTCCTTCCAACTCTATGATCTATGAAAGCATCACCTCTGCTGCTTCTTCTGCCCTGTCAGCTTCAGCCCAGCAGGGCATAGGCATTTCGGAAGCCTCCGAGTTCGGGGGCTTCCAAGCAGCGGGGGCACAATTGATAGGATTGTGCCCTAAACCTCTCCATTATTTCTTTTGATGATGGTAGCACTTGCCAGTGAGAAAGGGATTGACTATCTACAAGTAACTTTCATACTGATCTTGCCAGGAGGCCTGTCAAATTTATTTATTTATTTATCTATCATGTACATTTATTTATCATATAAGAAAGAGGATTTTTAAAAAAGAGAGAGAACGTGAAAATCTAAAACCTGAAGCTTTCTTCATTTATGTAGCTGCTTTATATTTCACCAGGAGCCACCAGTATTGCAAAAGGTCTAACATATTTTTCAGCAGTCGGTGAGACACAGTCCAATTTTAATAAGAGCAAATTTTCATCTAAATAGTCCTGTTACATTTGCCACTAATGGACCTTTCCTCGGTTTGCCGCTCGCCATTTTACAGTGCTAGCAAAGCGCCACACACGTTATAAACGTGTTTGAATCGGTGACATCTGCTTCTAGCTTTTCTTTTTTAAAAAAAATAAAATCCCACTTTCTTGTGGAACTTGAACAGTGAAGGAAATTCAGCAGGGAGCAGTTAGAACGTGTAAGAGTTTCACTTTTACGTTCCACTACATCAATCATGAAAGGAGACAGTGGCAGGTTAAGCGGGCCTAATTGGCTGATTTACAAGAAGAATCACCTTTTTAAAAAGAGGGTTGCAGTTCGTTTGCAGCGTGAAATTAAAAACAAAACTCCACACGCTGGAGTCCCTGCTATATGGTAAATTAGCTCTAATCTTTGCCCCTCTAAGTGCTGTTAAGCACCGGCACCTCAAAAATCACAAGCATGGCTTACAAATAACAAGCTGTTTTCTCCCCATGAACTTATAAAATCTTCAGTCCGCAAGGCATCCTAGGGCGTAGTCAAAAGGCGCATGATACAGCCGCCTTGCTGAAATTAAACAGGAACATAGGCTTTATACTGAGTCAGTCCATTGGGCCATCTAGCCCAGGATTGTCGACACTGACTGGCAGCTGTCCAGGATTTCAGACCAGATTTTTCCCTATCCCTGTGTGGAGATGCTGGGAATTGAACTTGGGACTTCTGCGTGCAAACATGTGCTCTACTACTGAGTCACAGCCTCTCCCATAAACCTTTCCTTGGTCTGGTTTTGCTGAGTGTTTGGATGGGAGAAAGCCTGGAAACCCCTTCTGTGCCACCTTGAGTTTCATTTTGGAAGAAAGTCATGGTATCAATGCAATAAATAGATTTCTTTTAACTGCACATTAGGGTTAATGGGGAGAAAAATGGTTACTGTGAGTGACATTTTGTCACTTATTCATACTGAGTTCACATGATGATGATGATGATGATGATGATGATGTGGCTTCTGAAAATATAACTGGTGTACTGTGAGTTATTTTCATTAGAAAACCCTGCTACAGATGTTCATATTTCACTTTAAATGTGCCATAAACATTTCTATTGTGCCTACAGACAGGACTGTCAAGAATATCAATATGACACTAATTTCTAATTGTTTTCTCCAGGTCTTATTAACCTATAGTAGGCCTGCATAATTTGTGACCTACAAAGTGGACTACCAGCCATTTATTGTGACCTACTAGGGCAGCCTTCTCCAACTGGGTGCCTTCCAGATGTGTTGAACTGTAACTCCCAGCATGCCCCTGCCACCAGCATGGCTGCCTGGGGGATGTTGGGAGTTGTAGTCCAACACATCTGGAGGATATCAGGTTGGGGAAGGCTGCATTAGGGACTTGGTGAACCTCCCATTTTTGACACCTGCCTGGGCAGTTAGGTGGTCAAACATCTAGGAGGCCACAATATAATGTTGGTGGGCTGAGCTTTGCTTCGGGGGTCACAAGTTCCTATGGTTAATAAGATCATGCATGGTGGAGAATGTGGATGGTGAGAAGTTTTCTCATAATAATACTGTTGGGGAGTCATCCAATGAAACTGAGTGGTAGATTTAGGAGAGATAAAATAATGTACTTCTTCACACATTGCATCAAAGCTCATGGAATTTGTGGCCAGAAGGTGTCATAATGGCCATTGGTCTAGATGGCTTGAAAAAGGGATGAGGCAAAATCATGAAGGATAGGTCTATAGTAGGCTGCTAGTCATGATGTCTAAATGGAACCTCCATGTCCTGATGCAGCATACCACTAAATACCAGTTACTGGGTGGGGAAGCAAACAGCAGGGAAGCCTATTGCCTTCACAGCCTGCTTCTGGGCTTTCTGGAGGTCCCTGGTTGGCCACAGTTGGAAACAGATGCTGGAAAAGATGGACATTTGGCCCATGTTCTTAAGTTGTGTGGACCTGACCTGTATGATAAGTGTTGTCATGTTGTGAAGTGTTATCACCATTCAGAACATTCACGAGAGGTAGATTTAAGATTTTCCATCCTCAGCTGAAATATCCTGCTGGTGTAAAAGCCCCAGTCTGTGGCACATTACCATTGCTATGTGAAGACAACTTGAGACAACCTGCCATATGACAGATAGAAGTGGCTCATGGATGTATGAAAAGTATGGAAAGTCATATGTATGGAAAGTCTCCGTTTATGGAAATTCTCCATGCTACTACTGGATGATCCTCTTGGTAGCACCAAAACTCTCCATAGAGTAGAAACTCTATAGAGTTGATCCATGTGTTAAGCTGCTGTATATGTTACAGGTACCCATAAGGAGAAGATGTGATGCAGTAGCTGTTTCCAGCAGCTTCCCTGTAGCAACTGTGCTGTGTAGACCAAACCAAAGGTAAAAATAAAATAAAATTCTAAAACATTTTAGCATTTGCATTCATTCACCCAACCTTTCTAAATGTATGCTGAAAGCAAGAAATACCAGATGCCCCAGAGTGCTGTATTTTAAGGCTAGATAATAGATTTGTTATGCTTTCTTTGTAGACTCTAATCTTGTTTAATGTGCATCTTATCTCATGTAATGCTAATCTTGTGAAGAGATTTTACAAGATCTGGTTCGATATAATACAGCATTTCTTGGTTTCTCAAGGTGACTTGTAAAAGTTACGCCTTCCATGGATGAAAGGTTTATCAGTGAATATTAGCCATGAGGTGCCAAATTGAAGCTCACTGGTTAGAGGGAGTGGACATTTGATTGTTGGATGCTGTGAGCTAAGAATGGGGCATGTCCAGTTGCCTCTGTTGGAGACAGACGGATGGACTAGGTCAGGGGTAGGCAACCTGGTTCCCCCCAGTAGTTCCGAACTACAAATTCCACAATCCCTTATCATTGGGCATGTTGGCTGAGGTTTATAGGAGTTGTAGTCCAAAACATCTGGAGGGCATCAAGTTGCCTACCCCTGGACTAGATGCACCCTTGATTTGATCCATCAAGGCAATTCTTACATTTTTAAAACAGGCTGTCTAAAAATGTTCCATGGGCTGCATAGTAACAATACCTTAGCAACTCCAGGTGGCATCGAGAGCACATAATGCAGGCCACATGCTGAAGCTAGGCAGGTATGAGCTGGGTCAGTGCTTGGATGGGTGACTGCCTGGGCTGCCCACATCTGTTCTCCTGCATTGAGCAAGGGGTTGGACTCGATGGCCTTATTATAGGCCCCTTCCAACTCTACTATTCTATGTCTGTGACAGCTCATTGCAAAACGTGTTGTATCTTAACTTTACATAGACTTGACCTCTTGAAAAGGAATCTTGGTTTGATCTATCAGCTCAACTTGTTCAAAATGCATCTCAATTGTCAGGCTCATTGTATAGGAAAACACAAGGAAGAAATAAATACCATAATAGTGCCCTGGCCTAGGTAGAGACATAGCTGGTGAACTCTCACTCTCCCCTGCCTGCCCCTGCATCAAATACTCTTTCCTTCCACTCTGAATCTGCACTACCTACCTTTCCTAGAAACAATATCTGCAGCAAAGTGGCCTTGGATGCAAACGATTCCCATCTTCAGTCTCTGGCATCTTAGCATCAGGACCAGAAAATGACCTGATACCTTGGAGTGCCATTGCCAGTGAAGCAGACAATAGGACCAGATGGACTAATGGTCTGACTCAGACTAAGGCAGCCTCATATATGTTCAAACGCAGCCTCCCATCTGTAATTGGAAAATAATAATCCTAGGCTGCTTTACACAATGGATGTAAGGATCATTACTATGCATGTCTACTCAGAAGTAAGCCTCATGGTATTCAATGGGGTTTACTCCCAGGAAAGTGTGCATAGGATTGCAGCCTTAGCGAATCTTGGGACAAATGTAAAATTCATTCGTGGACGGATTCTGGGAACTTACTGTATTAAGGGCCCTTTGATATCCCTTCTAATTCTTTGAGTCTTTATTGACATTTGCCTGAGGTCTGATTTTCACATTAGTGTTTTTTTTAATGTGCACCACAAGATAACCCCCCCCCCCCGAGCTTTTTTGCAGGCGAAACTTTTGTGGGTTCCTATGTCTAAGAAAACCACTGAAAATGATCCCCCCCCCTCGGATGTTGGGACAAATTCCATGAAAAATAACTTAAGGTGCAATCATGCAAGTTTAGACAGAAAAAAGGCCTACAACTCCCAGCATGGGCATGCTGGGAGTTGTAGGACTTTTTTTCTATCTAAACTTGCATGGAATTGCATCCTAAATAAATCAAGCTATGCTGCTATTGGCATACCCTAACCCCATGAAACTTATTTGAATGGAATGCATTATAAATATAACCTCAAAGAGGATTGCAAAATATCATCTCAACCCTATGCTTATTAAGATCCATGGAAGCCTTTCCACAGTCTTCAGTGGCCATTGGGTTAAGCCCACTGATCCTTCCTCTCAACGCTCAGTTAGAAAAATGCCCATGAGATAGCAGTATCTGTGCTATCAATATTCAGTGTCTGGCCTCCTGCAGTTAAGACCCAAGGAAAAATCAATGTTCCAGTGAGCCATAATTTTTGAAAGCACCTGTGTAACATCATCCATTGTTGCCCTGTCTGGTATTGGTAAACCAAAAATAGGTAAAGATCTGCGGGAACCCTTTTCTGAATGTATTTTTAGCCACTTAACTAGGGAAAAGATTGGACGAGATTGGGTTAATCTTTTAAGTGCAATTATTTATTGATCGGGCTTTGAATCATCACACTGGTACAAATGCCCTTCTAGCCTTTTAGCTGTATTTTGCTTTCAGTCAGTGAATTATAGAAAATGAAGAGTGACATTAAACAAACTGTCTTCAGGAATAATGATCAAACTGCAGAAGATGAAGAAGTGGTAGAAATCGGTGTCGGCCTCCCCCCATTTCAGAAGATGCAGAAACTTAAAATGGCATTTAATTTTCACAATCATTTTATGAAGCCATTCTCTGAGATGAAACAAGTATTCCCTAGTACTAGAAAGAAAACACATCTCCAGTGAGAGTGGTGCTTTCCCCCAAAAATAGTAATTTGGAAGGCTTTTGGTTGGAAGAGCAGGATAAGAAGAGGAGCATCTTCCACCATTTGATCCAATGATTTAGTTCTTTCCCTCTACTGATAGCACTCATCATTACTGCTTAACGTTTCTGTGCCACTGAAGAGTACACTGTGGCTCACGCTGGCTCAGCTTGTCTGAGCGTGGAAAGCTAAGCAGGGTCAGGCCTGGTTATTACTTGGATGGGAGACCCCTCCTCTAGTTTCCTGCATTCAGCAGGGGGTTGGACTCGCTCGATGGCCTTGTAGTCCCCTTCCAACTCTATATGAATCTATGAATTTACACGACCTCCTGAAGAAAAGGACATATTGTAGTAGATATTTTTAGCCCATTCAAAAAATAGGCATGTGCATACATTTCATCCATCTGCTTTTCATTCTTTTATTTTTTTATTTATTTCATTCATTTATTTTTCATTTTTTTATTTATACATTGCTCGTAAGGAAGAAAAACTCCCAATTACAGATGCCTGTTTCTGAACAAACCAGGAAGGGGCATGCATACTCTTAAGCACTGGGAAGTGCCATCTAATGTGGCTGCCCGTAACCCTCTGGAGTCGGGGGATTACGGGCACCCAGTGGAAGACAGGAGGAGTACGCAGGCAAGGATTGCCTCAGCGCTTCCCTCGCCCTCCAAAATACTTAGACAGCGGATTTTGGCTGTCTAAATGTTTTCCCCTGGCTCGTGAGGAGAGGAGGCTGAGGCACCACCTGGATTCTTCGTAGTATGGCGGTGCCTCGCTCCTCCTCTCCTCTCCACCCCCCCAGCACCATCTCCAAAGTCAGTCTTGTAACTTTGGAGCCACAGCCAGCACGGAAAGAACCACGCCAGGTGCAAGGGTGGAGGGAGGGCGCTCCGAAGTCGGAGTCCCAGCTCCGAAGTCAGAGTCCCAGCTCCGACCTCGGAACGCTTTTCCGAGGTTGTAGCTGGGACTCTGACTTTTCCTATGGCTGTCTAGACAGCGTCTAGTGGCCATAGGATTGCGCCTATGAGCAATATTTATATACTGCTCCTCATTTGAAACAAATCCCAAAGCTGTTTGCGAAAGAATAAAAACAAACAAAACAAATGAACAAAAACTACACACACACACACACACATACATGCACACAAAATAATATCATGAAGCTGGTACAAAGATAGCTCATGGATGGGGGGAAAGGCAAAGTTAACAGATACCGTATGTTTTGCATAAATGCCTAAAATATGCCAATCTTGAGGCCTGACATATCTCAGAGAGGAGATCATTCCACAGGGTGGGTGCCACTGCAAAGAAGGCCTGTCTCTGTGTTGGTGCTAAGCAGGAATCAGTAGGCTGTGATGTGGACGACAGGGCCTCCCCTGAAGATTGCAATGGCCTGAGAGGTCAGTATAGGGGTGATGTTCCTCAAAGTAACTTGGTCCTGAGTTGTATAGGGCTAATTCCCCCCCCCACACTAAAATGTAATGACAGCCCAGTTCTTCACCAGTTATCTTGTAGTAAGTTAGCAGGAAGGACCATCGCAGAGCCGTTTATTCAGGTTGGCAGTAAATCTGCCTTTAATCTTACATTGGTTTGTTTCCAAGGGCATTTCAGCTGATACAAAAATTTTGCCTGGTGTACTTTTCATTTCTTCAGTTTCCCAGAGCCAAGACAGGAAGTAGCTTCCGAAAGTCTACCCACTTCTCTATGGTCACTGTGAATGCATTCACCTTTACGTTCCCTTTTTTCATGAGAAGTACGCAGGGTCAGATATCTGAAATATCACCTCTCACCAGGGTGACCAGATGCAAAAGATGACAGGTCTCCTGCACCTTGAAACAGTGCAGTAGAAGAGGGAATTTCAGCCGGTGTAGCTTGCATGACTAGCTTACACCCTTCCCTCCCCAGCTGCAACCCCCCTCCCTTTGAAAATTGCTCCCTGCATGGTAATTAAGCTAAGGGGGGGGGGAATATCTTCCATTGGCATCAGTGGACACTCAGGGCTCTGATGAACAGATCCAGGACACAGGGAAATAGAACCAGGGCCAGGCCTAGCAGTGCCCGTTTGCAAGCATTTCCCACCGAGTGCTCAGCCAGGTGTCCCACCTATATGTGCGTCTGTGTCTGGACCATGCTCAAAGAACAGCAGCTGTAGGGCAAACAACTTTTCTTTTTTTTTTTAAGAGCTTGTGGGCATAGAGAGATGTTTGCAAATGTACATCACATGAAAGAGAAAGAAAGAGAGAGAGAGAGAGGTGCAAATGTCCGAGCTGGCATGTCCTTAGTGCAGTGTTTCTCAACCTTGGGTCCCCAGATGTTTTTGGCCTACAACTCCCAGCATGCCCCAGCCAGCATAGCTGGCTGGGGCATGCTGGGAGTTGTAGGCCAAAAACATCTGGGGACCCAAGGTTGAGAAACACTGCCTTAGTGCCACACTAGAAGGTACATCCAAACGATAAGGGCCAGTCACTCTTGCATCCAGTGTTGAAGCACGGCCCTACTGATTGCACCCCATGACCCTGAATAAATTCACCAGTTCAAGAAACCTTTCCTCTTTTCTCGAGGAAATGGAAGTTATCCTTATTATTACCTAACATAGATTTATTGCTGTCTACAGTTTTTAAAGCGGGTTGTGTCTTGAAGTCTTTATGGCTATGTAAAAAATGGGATATAGCATAATGTAGAAGCTGCTAATGTCCCGAGATTCATGTTAGTTCTTTTTGTTTGTTTTGCTTTTTTAAAGACCAACCGCCTAGGCCCCATTGCTGCAGAGAAGAGCATGTACCGTAAATCCTCTGCTAAAAACCACAGAAAGTAGAGGAAGGTGATTTATGATAGGAGACAGGGCACCCTGCCCAGGTCATGCGGTCTATGTTATTCTGCTCTATTGTACAAATACATTATTCCTCATTTTATTCCATTCGGATTCCATCACAATTCTAATAATAGAACCCTCCCTCAAAGTCTGAACTGTACACATCTTGGCAAATTTGTCCAATAGTTTCTAATGATCCCATTTAGATTTTTGTAGTTTTTTTTTTTTTTAAAAGCATTCATGGTGCTTTATATGCATATCTCATTCATTTTCATAACCGCCAGAAAGCCTTCTTACAGATGGGGAGCTAAGACTATGGATCTGTGGCTTAAATTAACCTTGGACCCAGATTCAGGATTCAAAATGAAATCTGAAGTAGTACTCCATAGCAAGTTCAAAGTGGCTATGTGAATTTAATTGTTGTGTACTGCCCAGAGAGCTTTGGCTATTGAGTGGTATAGAAATGTAATAGATAATCAATACCTGATTTTTTAAAAACTTTTAAAGTGAGCATTTCCTTGATTGCCTCACATTTGTGGTAGTGGTGATGGTATTTCCACCTCACAGGAATATTGTAGAGGTTGTCTGCACACTGCTAGGCCATGGAAATAGTGTTTCGTTTGATGTGGTGTAATGTTTAGAGCAGGGGTTGGCAACCTGGTGCCCTCCAGATGTTTTGGAGTACAACTCCCATCAGCCCCAGTCAGTGTGGCTCATGGCCAGGGATTATGGGTGCTGTAGTCCAAACATCTGGAAGGCACTAGATTGCCTACCCTGGGTTAAAACTGTTGGACTAGGCCTGAGAATCCCTGGGCAACCATGAAGCTCACTGTGTGTCCTTGAACCATTCATTCTCTCTCAGCCTAACCTACCTTAGTGAAGAACTTCACAACTTCGTGAAATTGTGAAGATAAAATGGTGGTGGGGACCATGTATGCCACCTTGGAAGAAAGGCGGGATATGAAAAAAAATAAGTAAATAAATTGAGGGAGTTAAAGTTCTGACTTTTTGGTGCAATACAGAGAACTGGGCACATTTCCTGCCATTGCCTATTGAGAAAAGAGACTGCCATATGCACATATTTAGTGTGTAGTCCTGTCTGTGACTATAAGAACCTTTGCATATGGATTTTAGGATTATGAACTTTAGGATTTAGGTATTATGCTCTGTTCACTTTACTTGTAGTGGTACAACTCCTGCTGCTGGCTCAACTGATGGTTGGTTCCCATGACCACTTTAGCATGTGGTGGTTGTCATTCATCATTCAGAGGTGGCTACATGACTGCTTTTGCACTCTCCAAAATCAGATTTCTTTGTTACGTTCCTGTTGAAATGTGGGTTGGGCAATGCCATGCTAGGCTTACACTTGTTTATGTGCATGCCAGTTTGGTCATGTGACAGCTTATCACAGCCTCAAATAGCAATGTAGACTTGATTAGTCATCTGGATTATAGAGATTACAGGCCAGACTATCTCTTTTTTGCCTCTTTTCACATTGACAAGATTGGTATGATGCATTCTGGGATAGTGAGGGAGATCCCACATACTATCCATCCCACAAGCATATAACAGTGATGAGGATGGGAAGGGGGCATACTTTGGACATCACGACCACAAGGCACATCATAATGTGTGACAGCCCGACAGCATCCACGAAGTATAGCCCATGTTTCAAAAGCTAAGCCTCCACATACTGACGTGTCTCTGTGAAAATTCTGCTCAGATTGACAAACCTTCATTGGTTCCATATCATGTCTTGAGGGCAAAGTGTCTCATTGAATCCCTCCCATTGGTCTCCATGTTGAAGCCCCTGTGCTTCCTACATGTGCCTTTGGAAGTCTGTGATAAATTATACCTGGAGGAACGAAAGCCCTTCCCTGTAATGCAGTGTTTCTCAACCTTGGGTCCCCAGATGTTTTTGGCCTACAACTCCCAGCATGCCCCAGCCAGCTATGCTGGCTGGGGCATGCTGGGAGTTGTAGGCCAAAAACATCTGGGGACCCAAGGTTGAGAAACACTGCTGTAATGAGTGGTAAAGCAGATGTTTGGCATGCAGAAGGTCCCCAGTTCAATACAGAGCTAGATGGACCAATGGTCTGACTCAGTATATGGCAGCTTCCTATGTTCTTACGAGTAAGTTTATGATGTGTAAGCGAAGCACTGACTTCTGGCATGGCGGCCTACAAAATGAAAGTGGACTATCAACACTTACTTCTCAAGTTGTACACTTCCCATTTGAGCCATATGGATTAACATTTGAGATCCCCCCACCCCAAAGCACAAAGGGAGGTTAGGAGCTTAAATCCATTAACTATCTGTAGGGCCAGATTGCAACCCAGAGAGATCCTGCCGTATACCTTTAAAAACTCCGAGGCAGGAGAAGAGGATACAACTGTTTGTGTGTGTACCGCCCCTATCTCTCATCTGGTCCCTTTGCTCATCAGCCCCCCCTGCCTATTGTGACATAAATTGACCTACTGAAATTGTACATTTTAAAATTGTTTTTTATTTGTTTTGAAGTAAATCACCTTGACCTCGGGATGGGCGAGAATTTTGTTTCAATTCAGTTTCGATAAGAATTTACCAAAATTTGCAAAGTTCATATTTGGGACAAAAACAATTTGAGATTAAAAGCAAATCAAATGTGGGAGAAACCAAAACCGGCAGATTCGTCCATCATTCAAGGCCAAACATTTAGGGCCAGATTAAGGTTGGCGAGTCTTTCTGACAAACTCTCACACACCTTCATGCGACCCCCCCCCCCGCCAAACACACTTACAATATCATATCCGAGCTTTTCCGGCTGGACCATGAAAGTCTTACAGGATCCAATCAGTAAAGCTTAGATACGATGACAATCCCTTCACAGATTACACACATGCATTTGACCCAGACTCCCAGGTTCCATTTCAGTGTTGAATGCTGCAATCCCCTGCATGCTTACCTGGCGGGAATCAGGGAGAGGAATCTCCTTCTTTATCTCTGATCTGTGATTGCAGATAACAAAGGGATTGGGGGAGCAGTCCAGCACTTGTAGGAAGGAACTCTTGCAGGTGCCAGACGAGTGGGCTTTGCTCATCTTTCACCTGATGGGAAGGTGAGGAAGGACAAGCGAAGCCAGGCTGAGCAGCTTCACCTGTCCTGCGTCCTCTCCCCAGTGGGAGAAGGTGCGAGGCAGATGAAGCGGCCTTACTGCGCGTGGGCCTTCTCCAGCGGGAGAAGCCCTGTGGTCAGTGGAGCTGGTTCCTGGCAGATGTGCCGGGAGGATTATCCTCCCAGTGTGCCTGTGGGGCACCAGATGATGTCTGGGGCATGGTCCTGTCCCTATGAGGTCATTTGGCCTGTGTGGGACTGATCATCCAGCCCCCTGCCTAATTCTGGTTGTCTACTCCTGTAGTAGATGATGTGAAAGACCTCTGCCTGAGAACCTGGAGAGCTGTTGCCAGTCAGAATAGGTGATACTGGTCTAGACAGCCAAACAGCCTGAGCTGCTATAAGGCAGCTTCCTACTGCCAAGTATTTGACCATGGCCAAATATCAAACACTCTGTTGGGTAAATGACATCCTCATTATCCTCATTATTATTTTACTGCATCAGAAAGCAATGGCAGGAGTGAATGTCCCTCACACACCAGCCGTGCAGGAGTTCAGATGACACATGCCACTCCCCTTCATTGGATGCAGGTACTCCACACTCTGCTTTCTCCAGAGTTGCCCACTTCCGAGTTGAGCCACGTGGCTTAGCTCTTCCTACTGGTGACATGCTGTAACTGCAGGCATCTCTTCATAGGAATTTAGGAATAGGACCTGGCGCGGGTTCAGGAGAAAGCATGAGCCAAATATACAGAAGTGACTATGTCCTTGACACAGGTCATAAGTAGCCCAGGAATCGGGGTGATCTTTGCATTTGGGGTGCAGAGGAGGGGTTTCCGTGTGATCTGGCCCAGCCCCAGCGCTCCTTATAGCTTCTGGGAGACCCGTTCTAGGTGTGCAGATTTCAGGTTCGTGAGATCGACGGAGGCGTTTGTTTTTGTCTTTAAACTAAAACTGCAAGGGGCAGAGCCAATTACCTACTGGGAATTCTCTGTCAGAGACCCTCGCCCCACACAGAACTATAGTTGTCAGAATTTTCTTTGTAGAGGCAAGAACTGTTTAAAACTGGTTTAAATCTACAGCGTAGATATGGCCAGTGAAATACTAGGTAGGAGGATATTGGTCTGTTCAGATGACAAGATTTGACTGGTCAGTGTCCCAACTTGAGCTGATAGGACACTTTCTCCCACCCGTACTGGTTTTGTAGCCTTTGCTTGTGCACTTGCATTCTTTGCTGAATGAATCCTCTTCCGCTTTACAGCTGAAACAGACGAGTGCCCATCCATGTCTGCGCCGACGCAGTGAGCCGTGCATGCCAGACTCTCTCCTGCACCAGAATACAACCATTTAGGTTTTGTTTTTTGTTTTAAAGGGGTGAGCAGCAGCGTAGGCTTTCTGCTCTCTTTTGTAGCATGGCCTTTCCCTGTACCACATCCTTCCCCAAGGATGCCCTCCAGATGTGTTGGACTACAACTCCCAGCACCCCCCCCCAGCCAGTTGTAGGCCGACACATCTGGAGGGCACCAGGTTGGGGAAGGCTGCTCTACCATATAGCCAGGGAAGAGGTGCTATGGAGGACCTATGGGACTATAGCACTGCTATGCACTTTTCTGTATAAGCCTTTACCTGCTACCGCATTCTCTCATGCCTGATTACGAGCAGTCTCCAAACCACTGTCTCTGCAGCATTAGTCTTTAGGACTACTGTACAGGCCTGTGGCTCATGCTGGCTCAGCTTGTCTGAGTGTGGAAAGCTAAGCCGGGTCAGGCCTGGTTATTTCTTGGATGGGAGACCCCCTCCTCCAGTATCCTGCATTGAGCAGGGGGTTGGACTTGATGGCCTTGTAGGCCCCTTCCAACTCTATGATACTATGAGCCTATGAATCCTATAATATGGAACAAGGCATCTGTGGACTGCAAGCTAAATTCAGCATCAGAATGGAGCTGAAAGGAGGACTGTCCACCGACCAACTATCAAAAAAACAATCCCCCAGTCCACATGCCCTGTAGCGGGACATGGATTAGGCCATGTATATAATAAGGCATATATTCCATGAAATGGACATGTTAGAGCTATGTGTGCACCTTTTCGTTTCAGCAGGAATGCAGGAGCTTTCATTTGTATGGATGGTGTGAATCTGTTTTCTCACTCTTGCTTCCCCACTCCCCACTCCAATGTAACATGGAGTTTTGAAATATGCCAATCTCAAGAGCTGACTGTCTGTGACAGACTGGAAAGCTCCCCGCAGGGAGTGGAATGTGATGTCATAAAAAAGGGCCCTTTGTCAGGGTCTGCTTTTGCTCTGCCCGTTTTTGAAAACGACTGGTGAAAGCCTGTTGTGAGCCAGCTGGATTCTGAGTACAAGTCCCAGTTACTGCCTTTCTGCATAACTGTATTCTAGACCTTGGGGAGTTTCAGCGTATAAACTATGCACACTACACTGATAGTTTTTATTTCCTCACTTCTAGGATATACGGAGCTGCTTCAGAGAATTGTCAGTTTCACTTTCTCCTACATTCAATTCTTTTTAAAGTCTCGAGTTCTTTAATTTCCGAGTATGAAGAACTTGGTGAATTTTGGTATCCAAAATGAACTGAAATGAAATTCTCGCCCACTTCTGCTCTCTGTCTGGTACGGTCGCCTCTGGCTGGCCGTGGCGCTCTCCATGGTGTCCGTTAGAAGCCTGAGTGCTGCAGTTAAAATTGGCACAACCACCTTGCCGGCCGCCATGGGGATGATGTCACTTCACACAGCCTGCTTCCCACGCAGAATGCTATCCATGTACTTCTGATGTTTGCTGGCAGCCATGCCACTAAAAAAAAAACCTTGACACGTTCACTTGGCTTCAGGGCTGGCCCAAGACGTTTTGCTGCCTGAGATGAAGGCCAGGATGGCACCCCCCTCCATTACATGTACACAAGCTGAGTTGACTTCCAGTTGAATCTTATTTCAACGCTGATGATAGGACAGCATCCTCCTCCATCTGAGGGGAGCGGCCGAATTTAGGGGGAGGGAGTTAGGGGCAAGCAGCGTGGCGCACACAGATTTGTCCTTCAGTACCTCACTGCCACTCCCCACCCATCAGCATCTACCGCCCGAGGCAGCTGCCTCATCCTGCCTCATGGCAGGGCCAGCCCTGCTTAGCTGTGTAGGAGCTGTTTGAATGTCTGCAGTACGTGTACAAAGAGAATAATGATTTTTAGCCCCTTTCACAAGTGTTCCTCCATGCATTCATGAATGCATAGATTAGAAGGTCCTGCCGGCCACTGGTCCCACACCCAAATGTCACCTTGTCTGTTGGCCACACATTCCTGACCTCCGTACATACAGCAGAAGGCCTGAAAGGGGACCCTACTACGTTAGGCTCCTCCATGTTTATTGGAAACCCTGATCATGCATGTACAGCTGTATGTACATAGTCTCCTCAGCAGATGTGGCTCCACATCCCCCTTCAATGAACCCACGGAATTGCACTTCCGGAAGGAGTTGTGGGCAGGGCTGATCCTCCAGCTCTTTCCCGCCAAGTTAGCATTTTGCCAGGATGGTGGGTGCCAGTCAGGTGTGAAAGACCCATGCAGTCAGCCCCACTCAGTGGCGTAGTGGATGCTGGGCTCACAGGGATGCCGCACCGGGACGTCTTTTCGTAGCAGGTGTGCTGGCGTCATTGCCCCCCCCCCCCCGCCACGCTCAGGTTTCCCTGTTCCCTCTGAGCTTAGCTGCAATTCTCACAGTAGCTGAGGGGGAATAAATTTTCCCAGCAACAATAGATTGTTCCCTGCTGTAACAGCAAAGTATTTTGGAGGCGGCTTGGTCTTGAATGGGCCATTAAGGCCCATTAGGCCAGTCACTGACTCTCAGCCTAACCTACCTCACAGGGTTGTTGTGAGGATAAAATGGAGAGGAGGAAGAGGAGGATTATGTGAGCTGCCTTGGGTTCCTTGCAGGAAAAAAGGTGGGGTATAAATATAATACATAAATAAATAAATAAATAACCTGGAGATAAAGCTGCTACTGCCAGCTCTGGTTTGTTGACAGGGATCAACACAGCTGCCTGCATTTTTGGACTCTCCTTGGGGGCGTGGCTAGGGGGACTGTCACGATGAGGGCCTGCCCCTCAGAATTTACCACTGCACCACTGGGCCCATTGTGTTGCTTAGCGGTACACGCACGCACACATGCACACTGCAGCCGCATGGGGCATAGGGAGGCAGTTTCCATGCGGTTGGATGAGTGTGTGAAACAGGCCAAAGTCACTGAGTGCTTCCTATCTGTATGGCCTCTTGGCAGAGAGGAGGTAGTGGGAAGTGACAAATGCACACCTTCTACTCCTTTTCTGTCGATCCAGAATCCTGAATAGACACAGTCGGTGCAGGGACACCCCCGGGTTAAGGTTGTCATAGACCTTATTTGCAAGCTGTGCAGTTAGCTATCATTGCACTGCAGTGGTGCGCCTGCTACTTCGGGACTGCAGGTTCCCTTCTGGCATGATGTGCCTCTGTTGGTTTTGATTGAGGGCAGAAGGTGAAGTGCTAGCAGGAAGTACGCTGTCTGCTCTGCGCACACTTTGATTATGGGCATAAAGGCAGCTTAATGCTCACCTAATTTGAGTGTGCTTCCATTGAAAAATCGCACCGGCCAGTAAATCTGAAGAGGAAGGAGGGAGCATGCTCCCAGGAATTGCATGCGGTTTTGCTCAGTGCTTTAAAGACAAGGAGCCTCGTAGCGCCGGTCAGAACAGAGAATGGCCGTCTATGCATCCGTGTCTGTGTGACTGGGAAGCAGTGGCGGCTTTGGTGTCTGGAGTGGTTTGAGAAAGAGGATGAATCGGAGGCATCTGTGACATTGGCACATTAATATGATTAATGACATAGCTTAATTTGCATGGATGATTCATCTGTACACAAAAGAGAATTCTCAAATTAGTGGCTTTGCGGCAAGGCAAGTGACTTTGAGAGGATTTGTCTGTGAGGGAAGCGAAGAGCAAGAAATAAGGAGGGTTTAAAAAAAAGGGGGGGCGAAGAGCGGTGTTGCTGCGTAGTCTGTCAGATGAGATATAATGAGATTATGACCCAAATTGGAGATATTTAATATCTTTTATCACTATAAATTATGTATGCGCAATCTAGAGAGCTGCCTTCACTCCCAGACGTCGTGGATGACTTAATTTGACTCTAAGACAGGGATGAATTTCATTTAGACCTCCTCTGATTACTTTAAAAACACAGCTGAAATTATAATGAACTGCACCAGTCAAATTCATGTGGCTGCAGAAGCTCCGTACGTAGCTGGACTGAGCAATCTCTTTTTGTAAGGCCACAAGAGGGCATCCTTGCTACACCAAACCCAGAAATTCACGCTACTACGTTCTTGCAGAGTTGGTGTTAAAATATATTGTGTAGAAATTCAGCTATTTAACCTGCTGTTAGATATCTTTTAATATATAGAAAGCTAATCCTGTGCCCTTGGATGGTGTGAACCAGCAGTAATCATAGAGTTTATATTTACACATTGCCTCTGGAAAGCTTGCTTCTATGTATTCAATGAAACCGAACTTCTGCATGTAGAACAGGCTCCCCCAATCTGGTGCCCTCCAGATGTGCTGGACTACAACTCCCATCATCACGACAGGGAGTTGTAGTCCAGCACATCTGGAGGGTACCAGATTGGGGGGGGGGCTGATGTTGAGTAATGCCAGTCAAATGTGACAGAGGCAGACAAAATTCAGCAGTGCGACAGAGCGGCGTGTGTCATCTGTGTTCCTTACATGTGCTTACAAGGACCTTGGAAACAGTGCACAGGGGTTCTTGAGGAGTTGTGAGGATCTCCTGGTGGTTCCTTTGAACCCTGTGATTGTGCCAAGGGGAGGGTTTAATGAAAGCAGCCAGAGTCCTGGCGATTGCCTTGATGGCTCTGGTGAAGTGGCCAAGTACTCTTCCTTTCATTATGGAGATTTCTCTCTATAGGCGGATGGACTCTTCCCAAAGGAGAGAGCCTTTTGTGAATCCAGGCTTAGCTTCCCTCCCCCCACCCACCCCACATGTGCCCCAAGCCTCCCTGCAGGAGATTATGTCATCAAGTCTTTTGTGAAGAAGCTGCAAGTTTAGTTTTTTGAGGCAGACAGGATGGCCGTTCGGAGAGACTCGAGACTCGAGACTCGGAAACGCCGAGGAGACAGAGCTGGGTGCAAGAGTCCCCCCCCCCCCCCGAGACCTAATGGGGGAGCAGTATCTGTTGGAGTGTTAATGCTGTGTATGCTCAACCTGCATATATGTATAAATGAACCACATATCACAAAAACGCCATACGCCTCTAGAACCTCATTCCAAGGAACCCCAAACCCCGGGTAAATGCGTGCGCCCCTGGAGTTCTCACCACTCAGAGCACATAACAGTATTGTATGGTATAAATTGTATCAACAAACCCTCAAGAGCAGAACATCTTGCCACAGCAGTGCAAGAAGTCTCTGAAGGAGATAGCAGTTGAATCCTGCTCTCCTGCATCCTATATATATATATATATTTAATAAAACACATTAGATTCGAAATGATGCTGATATTGCTGACATGTTATGATTACATGACAAAAGAGATAAGGCACAGATGTACCTAATCATGGTTAGTTGTGAGTGGTTTTTTTGGAGGGGGGGCATTCAGTGGGATTTGCTCATTGTATATAAAATTATGGCCAAAGTCCAATTAAAAAAGCTGGTCCAATTTTTTTTTTAAAGTAACAGAGATAATTGGACCTTTAGGGATTTGTAGCTAAATATCCATTACAGTTACATTTGTTTAGCCCATTAAAAGGGCAAACTCTCTTGGACAGCAGGTTATGTGCAGGATTCGGTAAGTGGATTTGCTTTTTGACTTCATGTCTTACTTGACTTGCTGCTTTAAAAATCTACCTGATCAGCAGGCATGAGAGGTGTTTTGTTTCTGGTTCTGTGTGTGTGTGTGTGTGTGTGTGTGTGTGTTTTCTGAGCGCCTCACTCTTTAGAATATGTAATTCATGTGCATAAAGTTCAGAAGTAGTATCTATTTTCTCAGCTCCATTTTAACAGCCCGTGTTTTTTTTTAAAACAGTTACAAGCATGGTATACTTGTTTATTTCATAACATAAACAGTGCATAAGCAGTTCTTTAAGAGGAGAGAGAGTGAGAGAACGAGATATGGACCACTTCTTTTTAAAGACAGAGACAAGCAGGGGAACAATTGAGAATTAAATCCACATTCATAAATGTCTTAATTGGCATAGTCATCATCTTTAATTGCTCATTATAAAGGATAATATAAAAATGCACTGGGAGTAAATTGTTAGCAGACCGATATTATAGGGGGCCATAAAATGCATTTCATAATATGTAAATAGAGCGGGGAGTGGAGGGGGAAGTAGCATTTAGCTGAAAGGGATAATGTGATTTAGGAAGTGATCTTAATCAAAAACTAAACTGCAGTTCTTCAGCTGTAAGCACCAAATTTCTTTGGAATGCTCGCGATTAAATCTCATATACTGTGTTGGAACTTCCTGGGGCAAGTTCACCAGATTTAGGTTGTTTGTGAACCTCTTTGACCCCTGAATACCTACGGTCTTGCCAAGTGTAAATGCTGAAAGACAGAGAATTGTCTTCTCAAGGCCATGTAGATAGTGAGCGTGCTATTCTGTGATCAGGCTTGCCAGATCCAAAGGCGTACAGTTCTAAATGCTCTACGATATGGGTCCGTGACCCTCCAAAGTTCAAGCACGGGTTGCTAGAACTCAACAAGGGTCATTGAAGCCAAGGATCCAGTGCATTGACTTCTCCTGTTGCCTTTAAACACGGTTGGTACATTTCTGGGTTGGGTCCCTGTAAACTGAATCAAGCTATAGAAATGATAGGTGATTAATATCATTCCTTACCATGGTACCAAGGCTCTAGGGAAGGGCTGCATTTGCTAACCGCGCTGCCCCAGTAGAGCTCCTGACTCAAAAGGTCAGGACTGATCTTGTTGTTTATGCTGCGTGTAAGTCATTACTGGCCTTCCCAGGACCCAGAATACCCTTGTCTGATGCAAACAGGAGCATTACAGATGGTCATAAGGAAAGTTTCCCACCTGGCAAAGAAAAGAGGCACTATTGAGACCAAGATTTTCCCCACCTCTTTTTTGCCTTATTTACAAGGTGAGACTTAGTTCGGTCTCCTTCACATAAGAAAACCAAGCATTCCCTGCTTCAGAATAGTTTGCAATGCCATTATATCCCAGAGGAGGAGAACAGGGCCAGGATGAGCAAGAATCACAGCAAAGTTCAAAGGCTCCTAGATGAATTCCAGATTAATTTGCAACAACAACAAAAAAGGATATTTTAAGAGCTTTTGTTGGTGCTACTTTTTAATACCTCATAATTATGAGTGAAGCCCAGGATAACAAGAATCCTTTGGGGGAGAAGGGAGACAAGTGATCTCTGTGCACCCAGTGCAGAGACCCATTGCCTTCACCTTCTTGTAGAGTCAGTCACAATTCTCACTCACCATCTCCAGTCCATGTGACGGGGCGGTTCAGATGTAACACTGGACCAGAGGTTGGCATTACATGGCCAAGCATTTCCTTGCCTTGTGCTTCCCTTCCTCTGCTCCTGATTTGAAGCAAACCATCGACCAGCCTTCCCCAACCTGGTTCCCTCCAGATGTTTTGGACTACCACTCCCAGCATTGCTGACCATTGACCATGCTGATGGAAGTTAAAGTCCAAAACATCTGGAGGGCACCCGGTTGGGGAAGGCTGCCATAGAACCAGCTGACTATGGTCTATGGTTGCCGTGCAAAAAACAAGGGTTGTTCCTGGTTTGCAGGGCAAGCACCAACCATAGTTTGCTGGTTCAGACAAAACAGCAAACTATGGTTTGCCTCAAACCAGGATCAGCGGGAGGGAATCGCAGCAAGCAACAGAAGGAAGGAGGGGGAAGAGAGAGCGTGCAGTTCCTTTTTTGCTACATGTTTGGCATTATATCCGAACCATCTTGAAGGGTTTGAGCGAAGATGGTGGCAGGGAGGAAAAGAGGGCTCCCATTGATATTCCTTGGAATGCCATTACCGGTACATCCCCTGATCAGCAACAGGCTACCACTGTTCATCCTTCTGATTCACTCAGCCTACCAGGCATGATTCATCAGACTGAAGAGATGATCGGAGCTGCTACATTATCAGGGCCTAAGCAGCATCACCATGCCACGTTTCCTGCCCTTTCTGGCACTGGCTCTCCTCCCAAAGGAAGCAAATACGGCCCATTGTAATGGTGGGCACTATGCTTAGTAATAAATAAAGAACTGTGACAACATTGGATGTCGATGGGGTGGCTGACTTAGCTCTTTATTTATCTGGAAGAAGCTCAACCACCGGTGCACTCCTGACCATGCCAAGATAATGGTCCAAGATAACGGTTGGGCAGTTGTTTCGAAGCTACACCACACACATTTTATGGTGTTGCTTTCTTGAGTCTGTTACTGGTGCTAGTTAGTAAAAAAGCAGGTCTTTGTCTAACAGGCAGTCAATCTGAGAAATGGTTTGGAAGGGAAATCCCGGTAGCCTTTATTGACATATGTCCTGCAAAGAAATGAGCCAAGAAAACCCCACCATCTCATAGAAATGCATTTACACTTTTGCTTTGATTGTTTATCTTTGCTCCCTCTCCTGCCTCTGGGCTCAACTTGACCTTCAGTAATTTCAGTGGGGCTCATAATAATGCACTGTTAGCAGAACAACCCATTTTTCCCCCTCACCACAATTTTTTTTTCACGCATTTGTTCATGAAACAAGCTAATTCAAAAGTTTTTCTAAAAAATAGTGCACTTTTAACAGGATGCAGCATCCACCCTAGGTGCAGTCCAGTGATCATTAAGGACAAATTAGGAATGATATGTTTCTATTCCTACCTTGCCTCCTCTTCTTTCAGGGAATAAAGATATGGGATGGGGGGGGGGGATTCATTAGGTGTGTGTGTGTGTGTGTGTGTGTGTGTGTGTGTGTGAGAGAGAGAGAGAGAGAGAGAGAGACCTAGGTCTGAGATGAGTTCAGAGAGGATAGAGGAGGGAAATAGAGTGGAATGGAACATATGCACCAAGGTAGACTATTTGGCAAGAGAGAAGGAATTACTCCTGAGGACAAGAACAATTGGTTGAGAATGTTGCAAAATGAGTGGATGGAAGACATTCTTATTGGTATGAGACAGAACAAAGCAAGAGGAGGAGCTTTTTGAGTTTTGTAGGGTGGGGTTTAAATCCAAATAATTATAGCTTTAAAAAAAAAAACATGAAAGGAAGATCTTGCAGTAGGGAAAATGACAAGAATGAAGTTTATGCACTTGAGGTGCTGAATGAGTTTACAAGGTACAACATAATTTATGTCAATCCCATTGGTTTCAAACATCCAGTGAGGCTTTAGTGGGATATCTTCATGCCTACATTATGCTACATGCAAAGAGAGCTTAAAAATACACAGCATTTGAAGAACTTGAGCTGTAAGTTTTTAATGTGCTATTTCGTAAGTGCCTATTTCGGGATCTCTAAAATATTGACCCAAATTGCTCACATTTACTGCATCCTGCTACGCTCCTAAGTCATCGTCCCCCCCCCCCAATTCTGCTTGCACATTGTACATGCTTGCTCTACGTCCATTCCTTGTGTGGGTGTTTGCTTTCTCTTGACCTTGGAAGGAATATACATGAACAGCCACCATAGTGCTAGAGCAGAGCAACACCACAGCTATCTGAGCTTAGGATGACCACGTGTTCTACTTTACAGTCCTCTGTTTGAAGGGCTGCCCGAGGAAGGTTTGCCTGCCAGTTTAAAGATAAAAGAGCCCTTAAGAAGGGAGAGCAGGAGGGGCCTTGAAGTAAGTTGCCCATCAGCAGTTAGCGCATCTACTCAGCAGACTGAGCAGGCACCCAGGTCACAAGCTTCCCCACTTATAGGGCTTATTATCCACCCTGCAGTCATGCACACTGGGTCATCATGATGACTGTGTTCAGACTGTTGGGGTACCGTATATTGGGAGAACCCTGTTAGAAGTTCTCTCTTAGCAGAGTGGGCACATTGGAATTGCCCCCTGTGGGGGCCTTTAATCCCATGTTTGGTGTGTCCCAGCTTCAGGGGACAAATGACTCAGGCAGAGGCTGTAGCTTAGTATTAAAAAAGTCTTAAAAGATTGATTAAGAAAGGTAAATTTGGAAAGGAAAGCCTAACACTTAATCCTGTCTAGAGAGCCATGTGCTCAGGATGAGCATATGGGAGGAAGAGCAGCGGCATGACTGCTCAGGTAGAGAACAGGAAGTAAGAGAGATCACGGAACAAATGCTCCCTAAGAGTATCAATCTATGTAACAAAGGCAGCAGCAGGAAGTAGAGGCCATAGAGTAAGGAAGGCAGGTATCCCTATCTGCTCTACTCCCAATGCACCTAGTGGTCATTTGGGTGAGATGGGTGCAAAGAGATGATGCTCAGAGATAAATCTGAGCAGAGACTTGTTGTAAGTGGGGGGAAATCTCTGAGCAGAGATTGATCTCATATCTGTGTTCTCCTTGATCATGTCTTTGCCAGCTTTAAATCATGAGGGCACTCCAGGATTATTTGTTTTAGAGAATGAGGAGGTAGCATGGATGCATCCTCAGCTTAACCTTAAGCATAGCTCTGTATCACTGACACTCACAAAGATCTTTGGATGTGAAAATGGACTTGTGAAAAATTGTAGAATCACATTCACAATGCTCTGTTGGAATAAGGCCTGTAGACTCCCTTCAACGAATGTTGATGTTGTCGTGGACATGCACTGCACTGCAGATGGCACTGTACAACAATAGTTTTAATCTAATATCATCAGCCTGAACCCTCAATAATGGTTTCCCAATCTGGTTTCTTCCCTAGGCCTTGGATGTGCTGGAGGAAAACCTAGGAGATGCAGAAATGCTTGTGCATATTTTCAAATGGGAATTTGGATTTACTGTGAAAAGTATACACTGATAAAGCTGTTTAACTGCAGTAAAAACCTGGAAAAATCACCAAGGTAAGGAGAATGCCTCATCCTTTTAAATAGATCATGAGGATTTCCGGAATGTCTAATGCAGCCTCCCCCAACCTGATGCTCCCCAGCATGGCACCGAGCAAGCCATGCTGGGTGGGGATGATAGGAGTTGTGGTACAATACCTCTGGAGGGTGCCAAGTCCGGGAAGCCTTGTCTAATGGGTAACATTACCATAATTTGACGATGACACAGGGAACTGATTTTCTGGGGTGGGTGGGGAAAGTTAACGGGATTAGGATTTCAACATTTTTGAGCACTGGTACACTTTCTGATTGCCTGCTTCTGTCAAAATACTCAACAATCTTGATTCTTTGGAGTTAATTCCCATTCTCTTGAGATCTTTGTTCACACTGATGAGCTGGAGCCAGTGCCTAATTTTTAAAAGTTCAGGTGCCTGTGTTCAAACCTGCCTGGAAGCTTCATGTGTAAATCTTGAAACTCTTCCCTTAAACCCAGATGTGCAGGAGTAAGACATCCTTGGGCAGCTGCCAGGGTCCTAGGATTTTGGCTGGGCTCACTGCCGATGCCTGCCCAGGAGCACGTTTCAACAACTTGCTATTTTTCTGGCCTGGCACTCTGACCGGTGCCAGGACGCTGCATCTCAAGAGTTCTCAAATGGTAACCATTCCTGTCCTCCTGAATAGAAATAGTTTTGTAGACTGGGAATGGGGAGAAGCTAGACTGTACTCTACCAATTGGATGACTGACCACTTTCAGGTAGACTACCTAGAACCTGCCAATTACTGGGATTCTTGAAAAGAATACTAGGTGGATGTTGGACTGATCCACAAGACTGTGCTTACATTCTCTAGCAACGTGGACACTCAGGGCCAGCTTAGTTATACTGTTTCTGTTAAGAGATCCAGAGTGTGTATTTTTGCTTTATAAATTAAAAATGCATTGGGGGACCACAAAGATTCTAGCTTGAACACAAGAAGCAGCAGCAGCAGCATTTATTTATTTATATTTAGATATTTATTTCCCACCTTTTAGGATATAAATTCTCCCCAGGTGGCTTACAGGTAAAATAAAAATGCAGGAATAAAATAATAAATGTGACAATATCAAAACATAATTCGTAAGGATCCTTCTCACAAGGCAGTTAGTCTCAAATGGCCCCAGGGTGTGTGGGGTGGACAGAGAAACAGTTCAGCTGGAGCAGCTGTTGTCTTCTTGGCCTCCTTCCCTCTCCTGTTCCTTCCCATGGGGCATTTGATGGTAAATGGCCCTCTGTGTGCAGGGATGACGATGACATTCCAGTTGGAGCGGGGTCTAACATCTTCTTTGCCTGCCTCTCCAGTTCACATTGACTGGGTTAAGATGACAAGGGTTGAGTATGGGTTGTCGCTGAACCATGGGTTGTTGTTGAACCATGGGTTATTCTGTTGTCTGAACTCAGCTGCGCTAACAAGCCATGGCTTGTTAACCACGAACAACCCATGAAGAGAACCAATGTTTGTTGTTGGGTTGTGAACTGTGGTTTGTTCACCATGGTTTGTTATCTCAGCTGGGCTCAGACAACATGATAATCCACATTTCAACAACAACTCACGGTTCAGCAACAAGCCACACTCAAGCCTTGAGTGTGGGTTACTGTGTTGTCTGAACCCAGTCATTCAGTGGTCAAATAGCCCATGCAAGACTGGTGTTATTTTATCTCTGAGGTACAGTGTCCTTTTCGGAAGTAACACTTCTTTGTACAACTTTTACAAAAGAACAGCCATTTGGATAACCATTGCTTTATTTCTCAGCCTGGGGGCAAAGCACAGAGAGATGCAACCGGAGCTTATTCCCCATTGAAGTGACAGTTGCTAATATGACAAAATGAAATACTTGCTGCTAAAGTGAATGTGGGCTACAAACTACTAGCCATTGGGAAAAATAAGAGGGAACACACTCCAAGGATTGAATTTACATACTTTTTTAAAAAAAAAAACCCACACATCATACTTTCAACTCCCGCTGAAAAAAGTACCGGTAGTTCATCATCGCTTCCTAGTGTCTGAATCCGATTCACATTGTGGCCACATGGTAGCTTGGTTGCATGCTGGTTGCATGTCCAGGTGAGCCAGAAGGTTGAGATGGAGGACCAGCATTCCTTGACCAGGGTCCAGAGCAATGATAACTTGGGTGCTTTTGGACCACACAATACTTGTTTCTCAGTCCTACAGGGTAGCTTTTAAATCTCTCTCTCTCTGTTATCCATGACATCATTTCTGTAATTTAAATCAATGGTGTTCAACCTTTGTAGACCTAGGATCCACCTTTAATCCCAACATACAAACCGCTTTCTTTCTTTCTTTCTTTCTTCTCTCTCTCTCTCTCTCTCTCTCTCCATCCTTCACTTTCTCATCTCTCTTTCATCACCTTTCTTTTCTAAGAACATAAGAAGAGCGAGCTGTGCTAGATCAGACCAAAGACCTGTGTAATCCAGCGTTCTGTTCACACAGTGGCCAACCAGATGCCTGTGGGAAGCCCACAAGCAGGACAGTAGCGTCTTCCTACTTGTGTTCCCCAGCAACTGGCATTGAGAGGCATATTGCCTCTATTACTAGATGTAATGTATAGCCATCACGACTAGTAGCCATCTAGTTTAAACTACCCTGGCCAACCAGTTGAAGGCCAGTGATTTAAATGGGCTCAAAATGTTTTGTAAAACATTTTGTTTTACATTCTTACATATTTTGTTTTGTGGGTCAGTCTGCAAAGATCATGTGCTGAATCCTACCCAGCTCACATTCTTAACCTCATAATGGAATTGCAGAAAGAGAACTTGTGGGGAGGAGGTGGTGGTGGTGGTGGGAATGAAGTATGTACTCTTCTGCCTCCCATCTTATTATGAGACACGGCTGGTAAAGAATTGATCTTGGTTTGGGTGTGAATGTGATTCCATCCCCTCAAGTAGGTACTCTCTTTTTAATCATCCATTTCAATTAATTTCTAGTCTGTTGTCAGCTCCCCCCCCCCCTGATTTGCAGCTTTTTGGGTTTTATTTTACATTACTCCTAAATTATATATTGTCCCTTTCACTCAGTGGCTTCCTTTTTTCTGTCTGCAGGATGAGGTCCTGTGCCAAATCAATGCTTCCTTCTCAGCGGCTGTTCCTGGCATATGTGTTAATGGTGTGCTGTAAATTGTTGTCCGCGACTAGCCACCATCCCCGGGGGCACCCAGGTAGGAGCTTTTAAACTCATTATGCGCTGCCGAGGCCAATTAATAACACTCTTCGAATGTTACAGTCCACTTTTTAGCCATGGATAATTGATGAAGCTGTTTGACAAAGTGTTACGATCAGAGCAAAAGAAAAGAGAAGGCTATGCACACACACACGCAAAGCAAGATGAGTTATTGCTAAGACGTCAAAGGAGTTCATGGTAATGTTTATATAGGGAAGTTTCTTGCACAAATTCATGACACCCCTGGATTTGGGGCATGTTTCTTCCTCTCTTCCTTGAATCCAAAAGCAAAATAGATAAAACTCCCAATTCCATACAACAGAAAAAAAGAAAAGGAAATGTTCCAGAAAATGAAGGGGGTGGGATTGCTTCCTAGGTATATTTCACTTGTTAGGATTTGCTTTTGCTTTTCTTCATGTGATAAGCTGATTACCTCAACAAAATAAACTCCTTTTGTGAGCAGCTGTTACAATCCTAAGCAGTTGGCAGACTTGCTGCCTGCCTACAGAATGAGAAAAACTGGAATGTATTATGAACACTTTCCCCATCTGAAGAGATAATTAGTGGTGGGAAGGGGGAATCGGGTGCCTGGATGAAGGTGCAGAAGGGTTGGGGGAGCTCCAAGACCACTGCAGCGGGTGTGGCTGTGCTCATCGACCTAAGGATTGGGGCCACTATCACATGCATAGTGTTGAATGTACGAGACTGTCTCTCCCCCCACTGTGCCTCCTTCATGTGCTGTGGGGCCCATTGGAATGCAGAAACTTGTTTCTTTGCATAGGCACCCCCTTTCTGTAAATTAAAGCCAGTTTGGACCAATTGAACATTCTGTGTAGAAAACGTTGGGACTTCTACCCACAGCTCAAGTTTCCTTATTTTTCCCTCTGTATCGTACGGTGTTGTTGTACTTGACTTTGTGAGTCCCTGGGTTCCTGTTCCTGTGAAGGCCACTGAGGGCCAGACTAAACATTCTTCTAATCGTGGATAGCAGACACCTGTTTTCATCTGGAAATGTTAAAAAAATATTCTTTTAAAAAACATTTTAAAAAGAAGAAATATCGCCATTGATTCCAATGGAGGCAGTTTTTTCTTTTGGGTTCCAATGGAGGCAGTTATCATTTTTAACTGCCCCCCTCCCATAGGGGGTGGAATTTCATGATGAAAACAGGTTGGGTAAAATCTTAACACACACACACACACAGACACACACTGGAGTGTTGTATGGTCTCCCAATACACTTGCTTACTCTGAGATAAAAAAACCCAATCACACATAGCTCTGCTATGCATGATTAGAAAGCCATTTAGTTTGGCCCTGGGTGTCTCGCGCAAGCTAGTGTTCCTGAGCCTTACTTGAGTTGAAGGATTGTTGTGGGAATAAATGAGAGAAGCTTTGCAAAGTACTCCATATGAAGGATGGAGAGCGTGGAATGATGCATTGTGTTAGGCTCACCCCACTTCTCTGAGCACTTCCAGGGCCCCAGGACTCATCCTGGTTTGGCCCGCTCTGGAAGGACTGTCACTGGAAGGCGTATTCGGTTTCTTGTAATATTTGCATAAATTAGGGATGGGCGACCTGCCTGGCACTTGACTTGCGGCATGCGAGCCAAGCGCGAGCACCAGCTGAGGTGCTCGCCGGACCTCTGGGTCCCCGGCGCTATGTTTGCGCAAATTAGGCCGTAATTTGTGAAAATTAGGCCGTTTTCTATGTAAACAATGATGTAGTGCCAGGAACCTGGAAGTCGCTTCCCTGGCTCAGCTCGCAAGAATGTGAGTTAAGTTGAGGAAAAGATAGGGCGAGCGGAACTCGGGAGGTCGAGCCCGGTGAGTTTGCTGGACTCCTACCCCCCAATTGAGCTCCACGCACATCCCTACGACGATAAACTTACCCATAGTTTTCATGTTGAAACAGCAAATGCCTTCACATCGTGCAGTGACAACCCAGAATGTGTGAATATTTTCTGCTAAGTGCTTCGACAGTGTGGGAAGGATTGGGTTTAGAGTGTAGGGATTCTTGTAGTCACCATGGTGACAAAAAGAATGAACCGAACTCTGAATTTCTGAACACTGAAAATCTGTCAGACAAATTGTGGGAGCAAAATAAGCTGTGCAAATGTACGCAGATCTACTTCTTTAAATATTTCCATGTTGCAGGCGTGGTGATGGTGGTGGTGAAGGCGGCATTATCTAGAGTTAAACAGATCTCTTGTACTACCATTGAATTCTTTCACATTTGTCATATATAAATATAGTTTTATGACAATTCAGCATTCAGTAAATTATTAATTTTAAGAAAAAAAATATTCTGGAACAACATCCTGCTCTGCTACCAGTCTCAGATCACCCCATTTAAAGGCAAGTTTCCAGGTTAATAATAAAATCCTTAGGAGCCTCAGTTATCATCAGTTTGTAACAAAAATGTGTAAAATTGCCTGCACCAATTAGCTTGTGAATTATCTACTACTTCACAAACACTCTGCAACTGGAAGTCCAATGGGGTGGTGGTGGTGATAAGATGGGATAATGTGTGGTGGTGATTTCACAAGGTGGTGATTGGTGTGTGAATGTCTGAATATATGAACTTACTCCAAATTATCCCTGCAGGAGGAACTCCGGGTCTCATTTTTCCAAAAGAGGAGGAAGTGGACTATTTATTTCTTGAAAATGCAGCAGCTGCAGTCAATGAGCAAAATAAATTCGCGAGGTTTGAACACACAAGCAGGTCCCACACAGCCCATCTTATTAACCAGTATTTCCAAGTTTGCTTAGTTTCTCCTTTCTAGAGTATTAACGGTGGCAAAAACATGTTGACATTGGAATTTGTTTCCAACCTAGGATTCAATCACACGCCTTTAAAATTCATTCCCCGTCCAGTCCCAGGGGAAATACCTGTGATGGGAAGATGATGGTGTCTGTTGTGTGCATGCAAGATGAATGCTCATTATACGGGATGCAAATTCTCCCAACTTTTTCAACTCAGGATTCTGACTGTACATTTTTGTAGGATTAAGATTGATTTTAGTCCTTACAAAATGCACCCCCCCCTAATATTAAAGTCTTTGCAAAGTGCCAAGAACTTTATATGAATGAAAAATAGATGACCATAAGGTAATTGATTCTGCAAGCCTCAAGGAACATACAAAGTAAGACATTGTTGCCATTGCTAAGTTTTGTTTCTTCCGAGAAATTGGAGCAAAGTTGGTTTAAACGTGAATAGAATGGAAGATTAGCCTACCGTATATAGGCTAAAAACTAGTGGCTGCCTGCCTGCCCCTTTCTGTCTGAGACTCTCCCCATAACCTTGGCTAAGCTGCTGTGAAGTCACGGAATGTTCACAACATTCTAGCTGCTTTGGTTGATGAGATCATCCATTATAATGTTGACAGATCATGAAGCCTTTGTGGGGGATGTGAAAGGGCTGAGACAGAAAGGTTGGTAGGGGGGGGGTACTGAGCAGGCAGAGAGGCCCATGACTTGAAAGTGAGAATAGGGAGGGGAATAAGGCCCAAGAGGGAGGAGAGGTAAGCGACAGGGGGACATAGGAAGCAGAACAGCTGAAGGAAGGGGAACACGGCAAGTCATAGTTGAGAAGCACAGACCTAAAACATGGATAAGGGGAGGAAGCAGATAATGGAGAGACAGAAGAATGGGAAGAGGAGGCATGGTTTTGAGAGAGGGAGGGGAAAATGTGAAAACAAAAACTGTCACAGAGCCGAAGGACAGGCGTATTGGCAAGATTGTAGCGGACAGGCCAGGGAGCTTTGAAAGCTGGGGGCTTTGGAGCCTAGGAAAGAGAAAGTGTGAACTGGTCACTATGAAAATATTTAAATTTGCTTACTGACTTGTGTGAAGCTGCCAAATGCTGGGTTGCCAGTCTCCAGCTACTGTGTATTGTAGCCCATAGAGATGCACCAGCAGGCCTATTTTGGTACACTTGCTTGGTACATTGTGACTACATCTTGCATGTTGCGGCTAATGCATGTAGTAGGGCTGTCTCAAGCATTTGATCAGGGGTATTCACAAATGCTCGCAAGTAGGATGGGGGCTAACACAGGGCTGTGCTTGCTCTACTCCTGCGAGCAGCCTTGCCACTGCCCGCCCCCACTTCCCCTGCCCCAGGTTTTCCCAGACATTACCTTGAGGAACAGGGAAGGCAGAGGTGGCTGCGGGCAATCCAAGCCCTTGTCAGAGTGTCTTTTCCCTCTGGAGACTGGACTGACAATACACCCGCATACACAGCCCAATAACATGTGAGCCAAAAGGCCAGAAAGCAGCATCCATGGATGATTATATATTGCTGACCCCTGTGCCATAGTTTATTATCTTCTCTGAGAACTGATGCTTCCTTCCCAAAGCGTTCCAGTTTAATAGATCTGCACTGGAAGTGGACCCTGGCATTGTTTTCACGGCATTGCGCGGTTGTTTTTGTTCCCGTTGTAAGCCCCAAATCAGTACACATATTTGGGGGCAGAGGTCTAGGGTAACAATCCCATCGTCAAAATGCAAGCTTCAAAGTGGCGACTAGGAGGAGGACGGCTCCAGCGCGAGGCACACAGAGCATTCAAACAAATCTGAGCCTCTAGCGCAATTCTCCCTTCATCATCTAATCAAACAGCTGCATCATGACATTGACATGTGGAGATAGGAAATAGGTGTCATTTACAGGGCAGGGGGAAAAAAAATGAGCTGCAGCGAACAAAATGTCACCTTTCCCCCCTACTATCCAGGAAAAATACAAGCATTCAATTTCATATCCTCCCCTTACCTCCTCACTACCACTCTGAAGCTAATTTAAGGTAAGAGATCCGTATGATAACTACATTTCTCTCTCGTATCTCAGTTTAGTAGCAAATGCTATTTCTGTTTCTTTGAAAGTGGTAGTGCAGAAGACACATGATTTGACAGCAGGTGGTGTGTGCCATTAACAACGTCTGCGTATATGTACTGTTGAACAATTTACGATACATCCTGCATCAACATTTACAAACTATTTCTTTGCTTCCCCCTGCCCCACCGAGAAAGACTGGGCTGGAAGAACACACCGAGGGATGGAAAAGGCACAAGGGGAACTGGTCCTGGGGGGTTCCCTTTGCGCTTTTATGGCAGCCTGTGTTTCATATGTGATGTGATCTGTGTTATACACTTTGACCCACTCATGTAAGATGTTCAGTGGCCAACACATCAGGCCGTGGTAGGCATTTTCCTGGAGTTGTGGATGTGTGGAATAGCCTGGAAGCAGTGATGCAGCTCAGTCATTTTAGACCTGGACGTAATGATCTTATGGGGGTTCCCTTTAGATGGCCATGAGAAGCACGCAACAAACATTTTTCTTCACATGCCCCCACAGGCTACCAGTCCATGCTTTACAACTATTTTTTACATCCCCGATAGGTTAGAACAATAGCAACAACACAATTGTTTGCCAGCCTTGATTTTTTTTAAAAAAAAACCCAAACAAACCCTCTGAGTGTGTACAGTTTTACATCTTATGCTGGCTCAGCTTGTCTGAACCTGGAAAGCTAAGCAGGGTCAGGCCTGGTTATTACTTGGATGGGAGACCCCTCCTCTAGTTTCCTGCATTGAGCAGGGGGTTGGACTCGATAGCCTTGTAGGCTCCTTCCAACTTTATGATCTATGAAATCTATGAAATCTATGAAACTCCTTAAATCATCGCACCATCATGACTACAGAAATGAAGTGGGAGTTTGTTTCTGCTGCCTTCATCTTCTTCCGCTCTCTGGGTGGTCATTCCCCACCGGCTGTGGGACCCTGGACCTTGGCTCCAAAGTCCAGATCCAGATGCACCGCAGCCTGGAAGTGCTCTTGGAGTTCTGCCCCCTCCATTGCATACTGGGCCCCCACTGGCCAAAAAGACGGAGTTGGGTGCCTCATCTACTCTTGATGCCATCACATCACCGTGTTATTCTTTTCCAATGAAATATGATGGCCTTTACCTATGAAGCTCTTAATGGCCAACACACTTAAGGAAGAGCCTGGCTGCCTATAAGCTATTGTGATTCCACAATCAACTTCTGCATTTACCATCCGGCATGATGGCATTGTTCTTTGGGGATTGATTCACTTGAGCATCTTTCAGAACTGATATGAGTAAGACCTTTCTGGCTGAACTGGCTTTTTGCATTCACAAGAAGCCAGTCGGGCAGGAGTGGGCAACTTGTGGTGTTCCAGATGTTGTTCGACTGCAATTCCCATCATCCCACGCCATTGGCCATGCAGGCTAGGGCTGATGGGAGTTGCAATCCAACAACATCTAGAGAGCCGCAAGTTGCCCACCCCTGCAGCTTCCACTTCCAGCATGTATGTTTTATTTTAATTTGGCATGAATTGGTTATTTTATATATAATCTCTCTTTCAAAGAAAGAAAAGAAACAACCTATTATTCCTTGGTTTCTGCTTTTAACATGGGGCAGTCTAGATATTGAAGTATATAGCCTGGAACATGCAAGGACATATCAAGGGAAGCACAATGAAGAAGCCATTCTAAACGCTGGGTTGCTGCCCACAATGGGTTGTCGTGTCATGCAAACCTGGACCAATTTCCTCAGGGTGGCTTGTTTGTGGGCAACAAGCCACCCCAACAACCAGTGGGCTATTGTAGGGGTTGTTGTACCCATGATGGGTTGTCGTGTCGTCTGAACCTGGACGACTGATCCCATCGTGGATATGGGTATTCAGCTACTGAGCCCATTGGCAAGAGTGGCAAAAAAAACCTCTTGCCACTCTTACCAAGTAGGTCTTGGGTGACTGCCAGCCACCTCCAAAGTGCTGAAGCAGCACTTGGGGGCAGCTGGCACTGGTTTCCCCACTCCCCACTGCGATTGCGAGCTGTTTCAGGCTCGCTGCAACTTCTTTTCCCTTTACCTTTTTTTTCTTCGGAGATTTATTTTTATTATTATTACATTTATGTCCCGTCTTTTTCCTCTTGCAAGGAACCTAAGGTGGCTCATATGCTTCTCCTCCTCTCCATGTTATCCTCACAACAACCCTGTGAAGTAGGTTAGGCTGAGAGTCAGTGACTGGCCCGAAGTCACCCAGTGAGCTTCATGGATGAGTGAGTGGGGATTGGAACCCAGATCTCCTGGGTCTTGGTCCAACACTAACCACTACACCACACTGGCACACTGGCTCTTGACAGCTGGCTGTCATGATCCCCATTTTGACATCCACCAACAGCCCCTTCAAAGTGCCTGAGTGGCAATTTATTTATTTTACTTTTTTTTTAAGCTCCACTTGCACTGCTGTGGGGATTTGAAGCCTTGGCTTGGACAATGTCCAGAGGGGTGCCTGCTGCCAAGGTGAAGCAGGTACCAACTCTGGTCATTGCCCAGAAGAGGCTCCAAATGGTTCCCCCCCCCCTGGTTTCCGTTGACAGCTGTCAAAAGGGAAACCAAAGGCATGATCATGGTGGGGAGACAACTCAGTCCACCCATGGTTACCCCTGGGATACCTGTGAGAGGACTAAGGTGGATGGAGGGGCCAAGAGTCCACGGTGAGTCTGATCGTTCATCGGACTCACTGCGGGTTGTTCCCGTGACAACCAACCCACTGTTGCTATGGTGGGTTAGCGTGACGTGTGAACGTGCCCATTATTTGAACAATTTCTATGTTTCCTGTAGGCAGAAGCTAATGATTCACAAGCTTCCACAACAGCAGAGTAACAAGGGAAAAGAATATAAAAGAGTAATGTTTAGAAAGGTTTCCAGTCACTCACCCTTTTAATCTATTTTGTAGTCTCCCTCAGAACCTTCTTACACAATCACTACTTGTGCTGTTTTCCATGATTTCAATTCAGGGCTGATGCTCATTTTATACTTAAGTATGGCTAGCCAAGCTCAAATCCTATCAGTGGTGCATGTGTGTAAAATGTTGTGCATGTCCTTCTAATTTATATAGCCAGTGTGTCATAGAGGCTGGAGATTTGGACTGGGAAGACTTGGGTTCTAGTCCTACTCAGCCATGAAGCTCAGTGGGTGACTTTGGACCTAACTGAACTCATGGAGTTGTTATGAGCATAAAATGGAGAGGAGGAGGAAGATAATGTGTGCCATCTTGGGCTCCTTGGAGGAAAGGCGGGATATAAATGTAACAAATAAATAAATGTACATGTCTTGAATTTTACATGTGTACATTCCTCAAGCTTGATAAGATATGTATGTATTTTGTACTTGGGTATCCATAGCCAAGTACAAAAGTGAACACTAGGATTCTCAGGAACATAAGGCTACCATTGGCAACTGTGCTGGAAACTACCTTTTGTGATTTCAAACCCAATCAGAACAGCAACTGTTAAAATCCACATAAATTGGACATAAAAACAACACCCTCTCCCTCCGTGGCAATGATGTATTAAGTGATCTTTAGAGTTCAGATAGATCTCTCTCATTACTAAATGCAGGACTGAAATACAAGATACAGTGACTGGGTTCAGACAACACGATAACCCACACTCAAGGGTTGAGTATGGTTGAGGGTGGGTTGTTGTTGAACCATGGTTTGTTGTTGAAATGTGGGTTTTTGTGTTGTTTGAACCCAGCCAAGATAAGAAACAATGGTGAACAACCCACAGTTCACAACCCAACAACAAACCACGGGTTCGCTTCATGGGTTGTTCGTGGTTAACAAGCCATGGCTTGTTAGCGCAGCTGGGTTCAGACAACACAATAACCCACATTTCAACAACAACCCATGTTTCAACAGCAACCCATATTCATCCCATACTCAATCCTTGAGTGTGGGTTACTGTGTTGTCTGAACCCAGCCATAGAGTCTCTCCAGCTCGATTTCTTAACGAACCCAGGATCTGTATTTCTCTTTACAGGGGTTTGCATGTACCCTCTCCTCATATGCAGTGAACTGGGCAAGGGTGTAGGAGTGTGGGAGCTCTCTGCATATGCATCCACATGAACATGAAGGTGTTATGCCACACCACCTTGAAGGCACACAAGCCTCCTGGAAAAACAGAGCGCTTCACTTGTGTGAGATGGAAGATTTAAAATCCTGCTCCTGTGTGCAAATGCCCATAAATCTACACACAGAAGTTCAGACTTGTCTCTCCCACTCCACGCAGCATTCCAAGCGTATCGGATGTCAGCCAGTTCAGCCTCCTCCTTGCAGATCCCAGTAATAAGGAAATAACTCTGTAGACTCCACAGGTTATTGTTCTACCTGTTTATTACTATAGCAAGTATATCCTACAGAGTATACATCTCCTAATTTACAGTCCATGTGCAGAGAATAATGCATAGCAAGCATTAATCCAGTGGAGCAAGTTGTTTATCACTCCACCTCAGCTTAAGACGTTACATGATTGCATTAAGTCCAGCAAGCACTAGTCAGAAGACCAGAGAGAAAAAGAAGCAATTCCATCTCTCTCCAAAAAATGGCTACAGAACAGAAAGCTAACAAGTCAGTAGTACGTCACCAGAACATACAAACCATGTGACCAGCTCGTATTTCTTTCACACCTACTTTTCCCATGAGAAACGGGCAGGAAGTAGAAGACTAAACATGATTTGTTTACCAGCCATTCTGTACCTTACTTATGTCAACAATGTGCCACAGCTGGTGTTTGTGCTACATGTCACAACAGAACAAACAACTCATTCTCTCTCATAAACATCCACTGGATGTTTGTCAGGGGATGGGGGGCACTGGCACATGGCAGTTGGTGGGGCTGGCACATGTAGCCCTGCAACCCCCTCTGCATGTTCTTCCGACACGTGGCAAGGGGGTTGTGTTTACCCCATTTTTATTTTCCTGTTTGTCAGGGAGCTCTTGTTGCTCCTAACAGGAAACTCTTATTTTAAAGTGGAAATTCAGTAGCTTTCTAAATCCCACTAGAGGGCTCTGCGAGACTAAAAACCAGACAAGGGCTGCCAAAGAGAGGCAAAGCTCTTTGTCTAATGATTGAAGTCATAATTCCGCAATTTGCTAATCAGAATGATGGGCCGTTTTTGTCTCTTCGTGGGTCAGACATGGATGGTGCATGATGTGCTCTAGCTGTTTGTTACACTTAACTCCATTTATGTCTTAATGTCTTATTTGGTGTGCTACATTTCTGGATATTATTGCATTGCTTCTTTAAAAAGAAAAGACAAGGCTAGCCACAATGGAAGGCTATGTCTATATAATCCTTCCAGGAATTGAGGTGAAAAGAGCACCTAACAAAAAGGGTTCTTTAAAACAATATGATTCTTGGCTTGAAAACATACATATTGCTGCACAATAAAGATGGGAGGTGGAAAAATTATCTATAGTTTTATCTATTTTAAATACCATAGGGAAGTTAATACGTAGAGTAGGTTTTGACAAAGTCTTCAATTTAAATGCATAGGTATACCTTCCACTGGGAGCAATTCAATGTTAATTTGGTCTTTTATAATGTAAAATATAGCCCCTGGTATAGTTTCTCAGAACGTGCACTTTACAATGTGTTCCTGTATGAATAGATTTATGTATTCAAGGGAGCTGGAAACAAATTACAGATTGGATGATTAATGTGCAGGTTTCATGGGTCAGGATTCCTAACGATTAGGAAAAGAATAACATTCCTTTTAGAAGTGTAGGGTGAACTTTGGAATAATCAGGCCTCACGCAGCAAACGGGTGGTCAACTCTGGCGTCTCTTTGAGCAGATGGTAAACCAAAATCCTGTTTTTCTTTCTCATAAGGTGAACTTATTCCATAACTGCTTCGGGAAAGCTTGGGGACATACACACTTGACTCAATGCACATTTATTTATTTATTTATTTATTTAAAATTATTTTTAGGCTGCCCTTAAGGGGTAAAACCCTCTCAAGGCGGCGTACAGGATGAAACCACACAAAAGTATACAGACAGGCAAATGAGATACAATAAAACACTATAAATACTATATTTACTCAGTTTGACATTGACAGCCTCATCTTTGAAGCTTGATATCTGTAATGGAAGATACAGTAATACCTTGGATTGCAAGTAACTTGGTTTGAGAGCGTTTTGCAAGACAAGCAATTTTAAATATTTATTAATATTTTTTTTACTTGATACACAAGCGACGTCTTGCAATACAAGTACTGTAGTACGGCTTAAATTAAAAATCTCTATACAATTTTTTTTGGGGGGAATTTCGTTTTGATATAAGAGTGTTTTGGATTATAGGCACGTTTCCGGAACGAATTATGCTCTCAATCCAAGGCATGAACTGTACACCTTTTTGCTTTTATTGGTCAATATCCTACCCAGCAGATCTGCAGAAGATGCCAAGTTGAAAAGTGTTCATGATGATGTCTTGGTTCAGAAATGATGGTTTGGCAGCCCACCATTAGTGGTATATTGGAGCTGGAATGCTCTGGACAGGTATTGTCTCCGCCGGATAGTCCTACTCCCAGAAATCTTTTTTAAAACACTTATTTTTTATAAAATTTTGACAAAATAAAAGAAAGAAAAAAGAAAGCGTTAAACACTGATAGAATGGACCAAGCTGCCATTGTTTCCATGGATGCTGAAAAGGCCTTCAATAAAATTCATTGAGTAAACATGGAGAACTCTATGTGCACATTGGAGACCAGGATAGGATTGGATCACACATCCAATGTATTCAGTGGTGAGAGTGTTGGACTGGGACTCGGGAGATCCTGGGTTCTACTCCCTGCTCGGCCATGAAACTCACTGGGTGAACTTTGGGCCAGTCACTGCCTCTCAGCCTAACCTACCTCACAGGGTTGTTGTGAGGATAAAATGGAGAGGAGGAGGAGGATTATGTAAGCCGCCTTGGGTTCCTTTCAGGAAAAAAGACGGGGTATAAATAGAATAAATAAATAAATAAACCTACCTCACAGGGCTGTTGTGAGGATCAAATGGAAAGGAGGAGGATTATGTAAGCCGCCTTGAGTTCCTTGCAGGAAAAAAGGTGGGGTATAAATGTAATAAATAAATAATACAAGTTGTCGCTCATTGAACCTCCTAGAAGTGTTCCTATTTCAGCATTGTGCCGTACATATCAAACATTTCTCTCTAGTCATTTCTACCTTTGTTAGATGGATGGCTTCTTCAGAGCAATGGATAATTGATAGTATCGATGGCATTTTGAGTTTCATGTTGTTCTAATAATTTCTCATGGAATCTCTCTTCAAAGAAATGAAATGCAGCCGCTTATTTCTTGACTTTACTGCAACAGGCTTTGTTTCCGAAAACTGACCATTGGAGGGCAGTGTCTTTTTAAAGTAGGAGATTAGACAAATCATCTCATGTTCTGCTGGGTAATCTCTTCTCATCATGCTGGAAATGATATCTGTCAGAACAGAATGGAGCCAACATTTGGTATTCATTAACTTTCTAGGATAGCAATCTTTAACAATGCTTGCTCCCTAGAATAAAAAATAAATTATGAGAAAGAAGAAGCTCAAAGATCAGTGCTTGCATTGCTTGGTATCAGACTTCCTTTTGTCTTCTGATTTCTAGCTCCATTATCTTGCTGTGCAAGGTCCAAAAGGCCATGCAGCTGATGATGGCTGTTGTTTTCTTTGCAATGGTTGAATCTTCAGAGTTATCAGCAAAATACTTTGAGTTTGTGTGCGCATGGAAGTGCTGCAGCTTAATGCTAGAGTGCATGCTTCGTGGGGAATAGAGGTGTTAGTTTGGGCTGTCGGAGGTGGTGGTGGGGGAACACTACAGGTCTCTTCCCTAAAAACCTACAATGGCACAGTTCATTCACAGCCACACACAGAGACAGCATTAGGGCAGCAAGCTTGAATATGAGGCAGAGGTTCTGTACTTTTAGTACCAGGAGACTTCTTTTTGGCAGGTGTGGCTTCTGCCTCTTAGCATGGTCACAAGGGTTGTTACATCGCTCAAAACCCTTCCTTCCTTGCGTCTCTTGAGTGCACAAGCAGCCTTATAGATCATAGAGTTGGAAGGAGCCTACAAGGCCTATCGAGTCCAACCCCCTGCTCAATGCAGGAAACTAGAGGAGGGGTCTCCCATCCAAGTAATAACCAGGCCTGACCCTGCTTAGCTTTCCACGCTCAGACAAGCTGAGCCAGCGTGAGCCACAGGCCTGTATCTTGTACTGTACTGATTCCAGCTCGCCTAGCTGGTATAAATAACCAAGACTGTGACAGATTTAGAACAATTTGCACTGTATCATCGTAGTAAGGATCCAATGTAGTACATATTATGTACAGAGCAGAGCAACATCCTGTAGCCAACTAAGCTTACTGTTCTGTTCTTCTGTTTCAGCCTCCTCCAACCTGGTGCCTTCCAAATGTTTTGAACTTCAACTCCCCTCAGCCCCGGGAATGCTGGGAATTCTGGTCCAAAATATCCGGAGGGCATCATCGTGTTGGGGAAGGCCGCTTTGTTTTGTGTGAATGCTTGTGCTTGCTTGGTGACTGTTTTTTGATGGCTTTGTTTCTCTCTCTGTTTCCCCCCCCCCCTCACTTTGTCAGGAGGCTGTTCGTGCACCTTGGCCTGAGAGGTTTTGATCCTTGGAGGGCCTTCCTGAGTGGTAATCTCCGGAGCTTTCCTTGAGCAATAAGTGCCAGCAGCTCTCAGATGATGAGAGTCCATCATGCCCTCTTAGCTTTCATTGTTAAGAGCATTTTGCTCTTAATAAAATGCCAGTTGAATGGTAAGCTTCCTCCTTAACGAGATTCAGAAGCAAGGCTGTCTCCCAAGGTGAATTCGTCAGTGCCTGGAACTTTGGCGGAACTTAATCACTTCCTTTGTACTGACCTCGCTTCTTTGATTGTATCTGTTGCTTGAGATTGAAAAAACAGGAGGGGAGAGGCAGTAGAGGTTGCGTTGACTTTTCCCACCAGCGCCGCTGCGTCCCCGTACTTTGCCCATTTTTGTCTCCACTATAGACGGAAAGGAATTATCTGTGCAACATTTCTGTTTAGAGAGAGGCTGCGACAGGTGTTTCTTTTTACATCTTTTCAGCTGGAAGGCAAAAATAAAAAGGATAGTGTTGCCAACGGAAGATCCTGTGGAAACCTTGAGTAAAACACTGACCTCAGCAGAAATGTGGCAAGCGAGGCGCCAAGTTAATTAATCTGAAGCTTGTGAAGAACTCTGCTTTGCTAATGTCGAGAAGCATCCCTTTCGTCAGAATGGATCACATGGCTGCTCACTCCTGCCAGACCCAGGGAGAATGCAGTTTGCCCTGAAAACATGATCCTTTGCAGCATCACAGGATCTACTCAAAGAATGTGCCTAGTAACAATTGTTGGGGCAGCAAATCCCAGATGCATTCGTGCCACCCCATGCTTCTTTGCCCTCTCCAAACATGCGCAGACACACCCTCATTGCCAACTTCTTTTCAGGGGGATCAGCATGATGAGCGCATAATAATGCTTGTGAAAAGGAAGTGGAGTTTTAAAAAACAAAACAGGTTGGGAGCAGCGAGGCATTGCAGTGGGGGAGAGCCAGGGCAGCAGAGAGGAGGAGGAGGAGGAGGAGGAATGGAGAGTCCTTCTTGTGCCTCTCATGCTCCCCCACTAAAGATGTGTCGCTCCTCCTTCCTCCCAATGGGTAGGTTAGGGAAAGGCCTTCTCCTCTCTGACCAACATTTTGTCCTTTCGCAGCTTGGCCGGCCTCTGCCTTTGAATCCATCAACGTAGTCTTCCATTAACCTGGCACCCTCCAGATGTGCTGGACTACAACTCCCATGATCCCCAGCCAGGACACCTTTAACTGGGGGAAGGCTGCATTTAAACTGTTGCGATGTACTTTATGTGGGGTTGCCTTTGAAGACTCTTCAGAAACTTCAGCTAGCCCCAAATATTGCCCATTTTTTGACTGGGCCAAGCCAGTGGAAACTTATTATTACACCTGTTCTACAAGTGCTTTCTCTACCAATGCATTTCTAAGCCCAATTCAGTGTGCTGGTTGGCGCCAGTGGGAGCTTCCCGCCTGGGGCTAACAGCAACTCTCGCAGGTTGTGTGTGATTTTCATCAGAACTGTGGCAAAGAAGGAAAGGGTTAAATCTCCCTTCCCCATTCAATACACTCCTGATCCTGATCACCCATCCCCCTCTCCATAGCTACCATTTCAGCTTAATAAACAAAGCCCATTAATTGTATTCACGCAATTAATGTATCATGTACTTGTTTTAGCCCTAAATATTAACATTGCAATAATTAACATCTTCTTCTACTGTCCTGATGCTGCCTCTGGCTTCTTCTGAAGCCCAGCTGGAAAGTTGTAAATCCAATCAAGTTACTTTATTATGCAGAAGTTACAGACAAGCAGGCATTGCTTCAGGCTACAGACAAACTCTCTCCATGCAGTCAATAGAGACAAAAGTTCCATGCAGGCTTTGCATAATACAGGATCACTAAGCTCTCCTTAGTTTCTTAGGTCAAAGCATCATGGAAGAAAGTTGATAGGAAACTGACTCTGATTGATGTTCAAGCTGAGCGGGTTACTAAGCCCCGCCCTCAAGGCAGGTCTTTCCACTGTGTGTGTGTGTGGCCTACCTGGCTGCCAGTCTCTTGGATTGCCTGTTACACTGTGTTGCACCTCCCTTTTCATCTGGCATCTAACCATTGTGTGGGATATTTAAATTGCAGTCAAAACCAATGGCTCATGTTTCACCAGGTAGTTGGGTGAAATGGTTAAGATCACTGGTATCTTCTAAGGTAGATTTCCTAGAAGATACTCATTGAATATTTAGAAGAGCCTCAACAGGAAGTGGGCGTAGCTTTCAGCGCTTCCTCTTTTCTGCTGAGTCTCTGAATGTGTGGTTGTAATGAGTTGTTGCCTCCACGTTGTTCTAACAGCAGCATGTAACCAGAGTTGCTGGTCTGAACTCCACAAGTTCAGACCCCAAGTATTTCCAAATGTACTGTAATCAACGGTAAGAAACGCTTTTAAGCCTGCCTGAATGAAACTGCATAATCTGAGTGAGTAAATGTTACTTTTAACTTTTACAAGACTGTGTCTCTGATTATTGTTCTGAGGGAGAGAAAAGGGGGCAAAAACCAGGGAAATCCAGTCTGCCTTAAAGCATCCTGGATTACCAAATGCTAACTGGCTAACACTAGCCAAATCTAAGGTTCTTTTAAGCTGGAAAGGGACTCTACTCTGCTGATCTCACTAACGTGAGATAGGAAGGATACTACTCAACAATATATCCTCTCCTAGCATCTTTTTCAAGTCCCAACACATTGAATCTCTGATTTCGACTCCTCCTCTTCATTGGATCTCTGATTTCCACCCCTCCTCTTTGTTGGGAGCCTGCATTCCCACGGTTTCTGAGGGCCCTGCTTGGCTTCCCTCCAAGAGATTTATCAGCAGTTGCTTGGCCTCCTCTCTCTCACTGCTATTCTCCCCTATCTCTGGCTCCCATGCTCCTCGGCAGCATCTCCCCCTCCCCTCTCCCCTCCTCCTGCTTATCTGACTCAGAATCGGTTCCCATGTCTTCTTGAGGCATGTCTTCTTGACTCCAACAGCCACGACAATCACCTCCGCTGCTCCTCCCACACTGCCAGCTTCAGGGCCTAGGAATCTCTGAAGCCTCCGAGTTCAGGGGTTGCAGCAATGAGGGCGCAGTCCATAGGATCGCACCCTTAGGCACCTTTCTAAACAGTCAACAGATTCTTAGATTGCCATCCTAGATCATCCACTTACCTGGGAGTAAGCCCCACTGAGTTCAATGGAATTTACCTCTGAGTAGTAGTGATGTATATAGGATTGCATGGTTAATTGATTAATATACTTGATTAATCTTGACTGAGGATTGTAGTGCCTAGTTTTAATAGATTGCTCTCTTACCATTTTTTGCATAGTTTTTGGCTTTGGGTCTGTAATTCTTGTACTGTGATAAGGATAAGTAGAACACTGCAGCAACATATTGGTCTGTGATATTGCAATATGCTGCGAACAAACCACAAACTGATGAAAAATAATGACAAGAGGGTATGAAAAATACTGATAAAATAGGGAACCTTACAATACACTCTGTATATAAATGATGCCATTTAATTCCAGAGAGCTCTCTGCTGCTATTAAGAAATATTTCTTGTTATTGTAATAATAATAATAATAATAATAATAATAATAATAATAATCTGTAAATCTCATGACTTAAACTCTCTGCACTGTGGAATGGAGATAATGTCAAGATGATTGATAGAGTGAATAGGACATGACAGTCAGCAAAGGGGGAAGAAAGGGGAGAAACCATTTTCAGCAGAGGCAGGATCTCATGATGATGTTTAGTGCTCGATAAGCGGATTGAGAATCAGAAATCAGATTTAAATTACTCGGTATTGAAATGCAATGGAGATAAATAGGTCCGCTGCTAGTGATTACTTCTCCTCTTGGGCTGAAATATTTAAGGGCAATGGATGCTCCTGAGCAGGCTTGGCAGTGAATTTGCCGCCAGGGAATCTTCCAAGCAGAGTTCGCAATGCCTCTTGGCTCTATTCCCCATGGCCCACAGTGTTAATGGATGAGCTGCATGAGCACCCAGGCCTTAATGATGAGGGCTTTCCTGCTGTTGCTTCCAAGTCACAAGCCTTCTGCCTCCCTTTTGCAAGGTTAAGGTTAAGCCTTGGGAAAGGAGAGGCCATCGGCTGGGAGAGTTAGGAAGCTGGACGATGGCAGAGATTGCTGGCGCTGACCTCCCAATTTATTTTATTTGTACCATGCCTTTCTATAAAAAAAATGGCACTCAAGGCGGCTTACAGAAACAATTAAAATTGATTAAAACAATAAAACAATACATTACAATACAATAGTGGTGAGAGTGTTGGACTGGGGCTCGGGAGATGCGGGTCCTCGTCCCCGCTCGGCCATGAAACTCACTGGGTGACTTTGGGCCCGTCACGGATTCTCAGCCTAACCTACCTCACAGGGTTGTTGTGAGGATAAAATGGAGAGGAGGAGGAGGAGGAGGATTATGTAAGCCGCCTTGGGTTCCTTGCAGGAAAAAAGGTGGGGTATAAATATAATAAATAAATAAAAAATAAAATAAAATAAAAACATAACAATTACAGGGAAAAATTATTATTAAAAACAGCACCCTACTCAAGAGACCCACTTACAGGCTAAAGCGGTAAATTCTTAAATTTACCTTCTTAAATAAAGCGGTCTTTGCCTGCTGGTGGAAGGACAGCAGAGAGGGAGCAAACCTAGCCTCCCTTAATGTGCAGGGCCAACTTCAGAAACAGGTTTGGCTCAGCTCATAATGGCTCAGGGTTTTCCCAGTTGAGGGTTGGTCTCTGAATTCATACACACACACACACAGTTCCGAACTTAGCTACCCCTCAGTAACTTCAGGGCTGTATCTCAAATTCGCCATGTGTGCAGTTCATTTGTAGCAACCATGAAAAAAGAAGAAGACGCGTTGTGGTTTCTTTGGTGGTGGGGAAGGGCCGTAGCACAGTGGCAGAGCACACACTTTGGATCTAGGTGGGGACGGAAAGAGGCCTGCCTGAATCCCCGGAGAGCTGCTGCCAGCCAGTCTAGACAATATTGAGATAGATCAGCCTTTCCCAACACATAGTCAGTAGTCCAACACATCTGGAGGGTGCCAGTTCGGGAAAGGCTAAGCTGGATGGACTAATGAAGCTCCCTGGGTGACTTTGGGCCAGTCACTGACTCTCAGCCTAACCTACCTCACAGGGTTGTTGTGAGCATAAAATGGAGAGGAGGAGGAGGATTATGTAAGCCGCCCTGGGTTCCTTGCAGGAAAAAAGGTGGGGGTTATAAAATAAATAAATAAATAAATAAAGGTCTGACTTAGTACAGGGCTCTTTCCTGCATTCCTGTTCCTGTGACCCACTTACTTGGATTTATCTACTTCAGAGATAATGAGTTATCAGATTATCAAATAATTTTAATAATTAAAGTTTGAATAATTTTGAATGATCAAATTTTGTTTGCCTCAGAATTTTTAAAATTGTTATTACTGATTAGCAACAGAACAAAGAGAATAAGACCTCCTCAGCAACGTCATCATCAAAACATCAAACAGTATGGAACTTTAATCACTTGGTCATCATCACATTGACAATTTATATCATTTGCTTTCAAAAGGGCACCTCTAATGTAGTTTCCCTTGTGCGTGTTAGCACATTATATAATCGTTCTTTAAAAAAATTAACCATGAGATCAAGCAGTACAAATAAACACCCGTGCACGCGCACACACAGTCACGCAGAATTTAATAAAATGTCACGATATCAAAATACTTTTACAATGAAGAATTTAAAATTAAACTACATTGCCAGCGTAGCAAACATTTCTTTTCAAAAAGCACGTATGACCCTTTCCTGCTTATGCTGCAAAAGCAGCTCCTCTCCTGGTATAAGACTTGCTGACACCTTTTAACAAGGCGGGGTGGGGGTGGGGCCCTTCTATGTAGTTGACCAGGACTAAGTTCTGGTTAACAGCAGTGACAGATGCTCTGCTCTGACTGACTGAACAGTATAAACTGCATTAACAAGCAATAATGAGGAACACCCTTATTCCCCCCCCCCCCAAACCATATGAATGCAGATTACAGACTTATAAGAGCCCTCTTCCGCCATTATGGCCAAACAGGGAATTCCAACGTGTGTAGGAACATAGGAAGCTGCCTTATACTGAGTCAGACCATTGGCCCTTCTAGCCCAGTATTGTCAGTACTGACTGGCAGCAATGGCTCTGCAGGGTTTCAGGCAGGATTCTTTCCCAGCCCTACCTGGAGGCTGGGGACCGAACCTGGGACCTTCTGCATGCAAAGCAGGTGCTCTGTCACACCGAACTATGGTCCCTCCCTACAGCACCTGGTATTCCAAGGCGGTCACCCATCCAAGTACTAACCAGGCCCGACCCTGCTTAGCTTCTGAGATCAGATGCGATCGGTCTGTTCAGGGTATGCGCCACCCATCCCCAACATTCCTGCTCCACATTTCTGTATTGAGTGGGAAGGCCTGAGGGGGGGCTTTTGCAGGTGTTCCACTCAACACACTTAGAAGTCTCCCAGCGATTGGGAACCCGGCTTTATCGGGGTTCCCAATTGTGGGGAGGCTTCCATGCATGTTCAGCCAAATGCATGTAGACCTTTCATGTATGTAGACTTTCAGACCTTCCCATTCCATGTGGGAAGGCTGGGGGTGCAGAGAGTAGGGCTGGCATAGGTGGGAACGTTGGGGGCAGGGCCAGCCTGTGTGGCCCCGCACCCCCTTCACGAGTTGGAACTCCATGTTCAGGCATAACTCCTGAATGGGACTGTGGAGTTTGTTGATACCACCTTTTCTAGACCGTACGTAATTATGGAGTGAAATCGAAGAGCTGTAAACGCTCTTCCCAGCTCACAACTCCTCAGATCTGGCCGTTAGCGTTCACATATCATAGATGAACATTTTTGAAAAAGAAAACTAAAGAAACCAGTACGCCACAGGGTAAGCCTCGCAGACCTTATTGCTGCCATTTTGAATATCATCAGCATTTAATCTAGTCTTATGGCTGAACTCTTAGCTCTGCCATGTTTGTTGCTGAATTTAGCTTGAGCTCTGTGGCAAGTTGTTAGGGCCCAAACAGGCGTTACTTTAAAGGTGTGTGTAGCAAATTTTTTATTTTCATTTTTTCATTTTTACACTAGAGTAGGTTCAGGTGCTCTGATCCAGATTGGACCGTTAATGTGGGGGGCAGGGGAGTTTCTAAGATCTAAATTGGCCCCTGCATCTAGTCTAGAATAAAAATGAAAACGAGACATACAGTCATGTGAAAAAGAAAGTACACCCTTCTCGAGTTCCATGGTTCAGAACAGACAGAAGAAAAATCATCGGGCCCGTAGCAGATCTTAAAATTAGGTAAAGACAACCTCAGATGAACAACAACACATGACAGAATACACCGTGGCATTATTTATTGTACAGAAATACAGCCAAAATGGAGAAGCCATGTGGGAAAAACTAAGTACACCTTATGATTCAATAGCTGGTAGAACTACCTTTAGCAGCAATAACTTGAAGTAATTTTTTTCGGTATGATGTGATCAGTCTCTCACATCGTTGTGGAGGAATTTTGGCCCACTCTTCTTTACAACATTGCTTCAGTTCATTGTGGCTTCATAGATTTCATAGATCATAGAGTTGGAAGGAGCCTACAAGGCTATCGAGTCCAACCCCCTGCTCAATGCAGGAAACTATGCAGGGGTCTCCCATCCAAGTAATAACCAGGCTTGACCCTGCTTAGCTTTCCACGCTCAGACAAGCTGAGCCAGCATAAGCCACAGAACGCTTGCGAGCATTTGTTTATGCACAGCTCTCTTAAGGTCCCGCCACAGCATTTCAATCGGGTTGAGGTCTGGACTTTGACTGGGCCATTGCAGCATCTTGTTTCTTTTCTTTGTCAGCCATTCTGTTGTAGATTTGCTGGTGTGCTTGGGATCATTGTCCTGTTGCATGATCCAATTTCAGCCAAGTTTTAGCTGCTGGACAGATGGCCTCACATTCGACTTTAGAAAACCTTGGTATACGGAGGAGGTCATGGTCAACTCAATGACTGCAAGGTGCCCAGGTCCTCTGGCTGCAAAACAAGCCCAAATAATCACCCCTCCACCACCATGCTTGACAGTTGGTCAGAGATGTTTGTGCCGATGTGCTGTGTTTGATTTTCGCCAAACATGGCGCTGTGCATTATGGCCAAAAAGCTCCACTTTGGTCTCGTCCGTCCAAAGGACATTGTTCCAGAAGGCTTGTGATTTGTTCAGATGCAGCTTTGCAAACCCAAGCTGTGCTGCCATGTTCTTTTTAGAGAGAAGCGGCTTTCTCCTGGCAACCCTTCCATACAAACCATACTTGTTCAGTCTTTTTCTAATTGTACTGTCATGAACTTTTATGTTGCACCTGCTGACTGCGGCCTGTAGCGCCTGAGATGTAACACTTGGATGTTTTTGCAATTTCTCTGAGCATTGCACGGTCTGCCCTTGGGGTGAATTTGCTGGGACGTCCACTCCTGGGATAATTGGCAACTGTCTTGAATGTTTTCCACTTGTGAATTATCTTCTTCACTGTAGAATGATGGACTTTAAATCATTTGGAAATGGCCTTATAACCCTTCCCGGATTGATGGGCAGCAACAATTGCTTCCCTACGATCATTGCTGATGTCTTCTCTCCTTGGCATTGTGGTAACACACACCTGACTGCTGGAGACCAGCAAACTCCTGACACTTCAGCTTATGTAGAGGTGGTCACACTTGCTGGTGATCAATTCATCAAGGGCATTTGCTTAGCAGCACCTGGCTGCTCCTAAGCCTCTTCATACCTATGGCAGCAGTAAGGGTGTACTTAGTTTTTCCCACATGGCTTCTCCATTTTGGCTGTATTTCTGTACAATAAATAATGCCACGGTGTACGCTGTCATGTGTTGTTGTTCATCTGAGGTTGTCTTTACCTAGTTTTGAGACCTGCTATGGGCCCGATGATTTTTCTTCTGTCCTGATATGTGGAACCATGCAACTCAAGAAGGGTGTACTTTCTTTTTCACATGACTGTAGCTGCTAGATACAGATTTAAAGTACTGTTTGGTTTGGCCCTCAGTGGACTAGACTGGGAGATGTGGGGCTGGTGTGTGAATGGTATGGCCTCGGTTGTGCTGGATGTTTTTGAGCCCCTTCTAACTTGATGATTCATGCAAGCATAAAACATAAGAACATAAGAAGGGCCATGCTGGGTCAGACCAAGGGTCCATCTAGTCCAACATTCTGTTCACACAGTGGCCAACCAGCTGCCCATGGGATCCCACAAGCAGGACATGAGTGCAACAGCACCCTCCCACCCATGTTCCCCAGCAACTGGTGTACTTGGGCATACTCCCTCTGATACTGGATAAAATAACTTATGCATCCAATCTGAATAGATCTTAAAGATTTTCCACCCATAATTTTTTTTTCTCACACTGCTCAAATTATGATTGCCGAAACCCCTTAAATGTTTGCTGGGTTCTTGCCAATGATCACCTGCTCACTTTCCTTTTTAAGTCCTTTCAAAAGAAGTTCCCCATTTACTTTCCTCTGCTTCGGTGGTATTGCTCAGTTATCACTGGATGATCTTCTCTCTGATCCCCGGAATAAACTCGGCCTTGAAACTTCATCTAGTAATCCCTGCACTGAGCCCAAAGTCTTCTCGCAGACTGGATGTGCATACAGCCAAGACTGAACGACTAGAGCAACCATGGGGAGACGTCATGAGAATGCTGCCCTCATCGCAGTTCCACAGATGTATGCAAATGGAACGTCATTGCAGCAGGATCCAATAAAGAGCTGGTCTTATTTTTCCTTGATAGTTCAGTGCACAACCATAACACTCACTCATGCATGGTGTGTCAGGGATCCCATGTTTTTTGATAGTGGTGACCAGCCACGTTTGCTCGAGTGCTTTTATGTTCATGCTGGGCAGTAGATGGCAGCAGAAGGACATCCAGAAAGGAGATGTCCTGGGATTTAATTTAGAAGTAGAATGTAGAATTTAGACCCTCATTACCCCTTTCTCCCCAGCGTTACGGGTGATTTTGCGTCTCCATGCCTTTTCCACATTTTGGCTCGGTGTATCCGTGAGACACTACTAGTACCTTAATTTAATAATTACTGCAAGGATCAGAGAAACAGATATTTCTGTGCTTGCTACTAAAGACGCAGGTGGCTGAGTCATACCTCGTCTATTACAGACATGCCAGGATACATTTCATGGGTCATACTCCAGGAACGAACAGCCCAGCCCAGTGAAAAATCTAACCGGGGGGGGGGGGATGTTTCCCATCTAAGTGCATAACAAGCTGCAGCAATTAAAACATGTAGAGATTTTGTTCCCACAGAGCTCAGACAAATAATTTGATTTTTCACTTAATAAATAAATAAATAAATCTAACCTCATAGTATCCTAGTTGGCTTTGTAAATATAGTTGTCCTTGAGGTGTCCTGTGTTTCTGATGTTGCTTACGGGAGATCTTTCAGGTTGCAACAAAATTTGATGTTGCATTGCACTTTGGCAACATGGGAAAATGTTTCCCAACTAAATATTGGTGTTTATACTGATGATTTTGTGTGCGTGCGTGTGCCCATAATGTGTGCCAAAAGTGCAATCTTTTCGAAATGGTGGCCAGCAAGTCTCTGAAGTTAACAATCCACGAAGATGAAAGGAGGGATGGAGTTTGCAATCTTCAGGCTCCCTGCAGAATCTGTGCAACCGTAGGGGAGAGATTTGTGAAGTAAAGGCCATCTCCCCAGTTAAATCTAAAGCTTCCAGTTTCATTAAGGTTCACAATCCAGAGGATTATGTCAAATTTGGAAGTTAACATGGTGACCTCAGTATGAGACAGGAAGCTGTCTCATACTGAGTCAGACTGTTAGTCCATCTGGCCCAGTATTGTGTGCTCTGACAGGCAGTAGCTCTCCCGGTTCTTAGACAGAGATCTTTCCCAGCTCTGTTCTGTGGGATTCTGCATGCAGAAAGTATGTGCTATACCCCCTGGGTTAGGGGCCCTCTCTGAGATAAGGACATCGATAGACAGGAGCTCTGTGCAGGTAGGTGTTCAACTGTGCATAGTGATCAGATGGGGTGGCAGACCACAATCCGAGGTTGTGTGCTCATCCATGTGACTGGGTATCCTAGTTTTTGCTGGGTTCCCTATTCAGCACACTGAATGCAGCAGGCTACGCTGCTTTGACGTATAAGTCCCCTTCAGGCTGCATATACATGAAGCGTGATTACTGGAGAGGAGTGTTTCATCGCTGGTCCCTTCCCCAGCGTCCATACATTGCTGGGGGAAACCTCTGTGCACGTAGGTAGGCTTCCCCAGGAGCTGGAACCCTTGCATTGTATTTGCCTGGAATATGGCACGAGCAGTTGCAAAGGGATGTCTGCTGGAACTGTTCTGTGTGATGAAAGACCTTGCGAAATAGGATTGTTGAATAGTTTCTGGGAGATTGCGATAAGATTGGTGCCTGCCGACTTTACTGTGTTCTGTTCAGATTGGGGCGGTGCCTGTACAGTATAGGTCAGGGGTGGGCAACATCTGGCAATCCGGATGTTTTGGCCTATAACTGCCATCATTTCTAGCCACCCTAGCCAATGGTGAAGGATGGTGAGAATTGTAGGCCAAAACATCTGGAGAGCCATAGATTGCCTGCTCCTGGTACAGATCAAGGCTCTGGGCTCAATGCTGTCCTATTTATTTGATTATTTTCATTGAGGAATACTCACTGACTGCGTTCAGAGAGCATAATAACCCACACTCAAGGGTTGAGTATGGGTTGACTGTGGGTTGTTGTTGAACCATGGGTTACTGTGTTATCTGAACCCAGCCGCAAAAACAAACCATGGTGAACAACCCACCGTTCACAGCCCATCAACAAACCATGGGTTCTCTTCATGGGTTGTTCATGGTTAACAAGCCATGGCTTGTTAGCGCAGCTGGGTACAGACAACATGATAACCCACATTTCAACGACAGCACACAGTTCAACAACAAGCCACACTCAGCCCATACTCAACCCCTTGAGTGTGGGTTTATCGTGTTGTCTGGACCCAGTCACTGATGTGTGCAAAGCATGCTGCTGATCAGCATATGAATAATGAGTTGGAGCTGTACCCATGCCAGAATATCTTGGAACAAGGGTAATCAGTTATGCTTTCTGGAGCTAACCTGTTCCATAATAAAGAACAGTCCTTTAAAATATAGATACCTGGCAACCCAAAGAAGCGGATGATCAGCACTGGGCAGGTGGGGGGCAGAGAAGCAGGAGCAGCGCTTACGCTTTCTCAGCAAATGGGGCTGAGGGCATTTTCACTCACGAGGCTTCAGGCCTCTTTCCAACGTTCAGGGTGTGAGGGCCGTTGCTGATGTAGCTAAAACCGTGCCACAAGAGGGAGGCATCAGCAGGCTTGAGGGAATCGTGAGGTTTTCAGAAGTACAAGAATTTTTTTTTAGGAAAAGTCCCCTAGGAGGGAGAACTCCCAAAACAGTCCAATGAGCACTAGGTATGCTCAGTTGTCATGGGATGCTGACTTACTCTTGGGGTAAGAAAATGGGGGAGAAAGTGGGTGGGTGGTGGGTGGGTGAGATGGAATGGAATGGAGGAGTGGCTGGAATCCTGAACAGGGAGCACCCCACACAGCAACATTTTGTTGCAGGGCCCACTTGTGGGGTTTGAAATGTATATGTAGAAGCCGACACTTGCCAGAATGCTCCCTGACACTATAAATGCTTGTCCTCTCCACTTTTTCTTTTGCATGAATGGCCACCAGACATTAACATAAACGGAACAAGAGACGGGGCGATTTTAAACCTCACATGTGAAAATGCCTTGAGCCCTAGTTTCTACCACCTGTCGCTAGGGTTGGTGCAGCTGAGTGGGTTTCTAGGACTCCTCCAGGCTTAATGTTTCTCCCACAGGATCTGCTTATGTCTCCAGACAGCAAGGCAGGAATCACTTTGGCAAAATAACATGGTGAGGAATGAACAGATTTGTCAGGCTGATCCATCCTACTGGGTGGAAGGCTTGGCTTCACCCTGATTCCTAACTAGAACCTTTCTGTAGGGCAGCTTTCCTCAACCCAAGGCCCTCTGTATGTGTTGGACCACAACCCTCATGCTGGCTGGGGTTGATGGGAGTTGTGGTGAGCACACCTGAAGGCACAGGTTTGGAGAGGGCTGCTGTAGAGGACACAGGTTTTTGACTTCAACAGTGCAACCCTGTACATGTCTGCTCAGAGTTAAGTCCTGTTGACTGCGTTCAGACAACACGATAACTCACACTCAAGGGTTGAGTGTGGGTTGTCATTGAGCCGTGGGTTGTCATTGAAATGTGGGTTATTGTGTTGTCTGAACCCAGCTGTGTTAACAAGCCATGGCTTGTTAATCACGAACAACCCATGAAGAGAACCCAAGGTTTGTTATTGGGTTGCGAACTGTGGGTTGTTCACCATGGTTTCTTATCTTGGCTGGGTTCAGACTACACGATAACCCATGTTTCAACAGCAACCCACAGTTCAACGACAACCCACACTCAACCCATACTCAACCCTTGACTGTGGGTTATCGTGTTGTCTGAACCCAGTCACTGAGTTCAGTAAAGCTTACTCCCAGGGAAGTGGGTATAGGGTTGCCACCTAAATTTCACAGCAAAGTGAGTTGGGCTTGTGAACCTGTCTTGCCTCTGGCACTGTCTGGCATGACAGCGGCAACAAATAAAAATAGTGATAACGTTATAAACTCGATTTGTGAGAATTATTGATGTGCAGAAGTATGCTATTTTGTGCTACATAAATTACCCTGCACTACCCTGTGGAAGCTTGAGCTGTTTTGGTATTTAAGATTGAACTGTCTGGCTCCTCTGATTAATTTAATAAAGGTGGGAAGGTAAAAAAAAATTTTTTTTGAAGGATTTCTAAAAGAAGGGAATGGTGGGGGGGGGAAATCTCTTAATTATGATTAATTGTGTCATGCAGCTAAGATGACTAGTTAATGCTATTAATGCTACTCTGTGATTGAACCTCTGGGAATATTGCTGCTTTGTGCCTCAAGTGATATGTGGTAAATGAAGGAATACGTACATTGCGAGGCCAGCAATGGAAATTGCATGGAGGCACAAACAGTGTTATTAATCATTTTCTGTAGTACTTTTAACTGTGGCAGGGTGCTTTACAGTGTTTATCTTACTTGTCAGTAGTCCCTAAGGTGTAAATCCATATAATTGTGAACTTGAGTGACTGAGTGTGCCTATTGTGTTGACAACAAAATGATTTTAGGCCACCCAAAAATAAGGTAGAGGCTTCTGCATCTTCAAAGGAGTCACTATGTACGCAGAAGAAATAAGCTTGGCAGTTGAAATAAAAATAAAATGTCACACCTCTCCAAAATGACCTTCAAAATGATCTGTGAACTTCCAGGACTTATGGAATGTTGAAGGGTCAGTTGAGGAGGTGGAGTCAGGAAGGGAAACAGGTGAGGGAGTGAGAAGGCAACTGGCTTGCTAAGGGTGCAATCGTGTGCAAGTTCAGACAGAAAAAAAAAAAAGGCCTACAACTCCCAGCATGCCCCAGCCAGCCATGCTGGCTGGGGCATGCTGGGAGTTATAGCCCTTTTTTTCTGTCTGAACTTGCATAGGATTGTGCCTTAAAGCCCCTAACAGTTGAGAGTAAGCATCCTAGGGCTGGGTGGAGTAATGTTGAGTGGATGTGTGCTCTGAGGTTAAAAAAAACTCCCCTCCCTGCACTGTACAGGGAGGGATATGTCGTGGTAGGGTTGGGGATATACTGCAACATTTTGTTTCAGATCCCACTTCCTGTAGTATTATTGTTCTTTTTAATAAACAGGGAACATCGCCTGGGAGATGGATCTTTGCCCAAGGCTTCATAGTCAAGCAGGGATATGAACCTAGGTCAAGGCCAGATACTCAGGGCCGGCACTACCGCTAGGTGAACTAGCTACCGCTAGGTGAACTAGGCGGCTGACTAGGGCGCGTGGCTGAAGGGGGCGCAGAAACGCTCTGCTCCTGCCGGCCAACTCTTCCTCGCCGCCGCCGGGACTGCTGGGCGACGCGCTGCCCGCCTGCCTGCTCGCGGAGCCCGGATCTGTCGGCGAGGCGGCCGGGCGGGGCAGCCGCGGAGACTGCCACCGGCCATGGGCGACAAAGGCACCACCAGGTCAGTGCGGGGGGATTGCGGGCGCCAGGCAGGCTCGGGGTCGCACTCGGCTTTCCTCGGCGGGGGGCGCCTCTTCCCGAGCTAGGCCAGGTCAGGAGCGCTGCGTGGTCGAGGTGACCGGAGATGCTGCTGTGGAGCCTCCGCACGGTGGGTACGGCGAGGCCTGGCTTGGCAGCGGGGAAAGCGGCTGCCTGGAAACAGGTCCCGGAGGCGGCGGCGCCTCCAGGCCCGCAGAGGGCTGCTGGGCCCGGTGGCGGGACCAGGGGGGGGGCGCTGGGTAGGCGTTTCCTGGCTGCTTTGCTCCGGAGCCCCCCCCGGCACGAGGGGGGGGCGCTAAATATAATTTTGCCTAGGGCACTGCCTTGCACCGGTCCTGCAGATACTCTAGCCAATTGACTCAAATGGCTTTAATCAAGTAGCTGGAACAGGGATGTTACTAGAAGGTTTTGTTTTTTGTTTTTTTTAAAGTCATAATATTAGAAAAGTATAGGTTAGGTTGTTCCTTTAGTTGGTCACATTCAGGTAGTCTTTCTGTGCTCCAGATAAATATCTTTTATCTTATCTTATTCATTTACCAATCCATTATATTGATTGTAAGATCATCCCTCGGTATCTTCTTTAGTATCATTCCCACAACCAACTTCATAGCTTCCCGATGTTTGGATCCAACAGTGCAGCCCCATTCATGGTTACTCAGTAAGTTACATTTCGGCAGGACTAGTTGCTCCCTAGTAAGTATGCATAGTTATTTCAGCCTAAACTTTCTTCCCTGCTGTTGGTTATTTTTGTTCTCCAAGGCTGGATCCCGATTCTTCATGACTTGACTTTGTCATTGGATTTGCTTGTGTGGGACAGGTTTTGTGAATGATTTCAATGGGCTTCAAGAAGGTGACTCAGTGGGCCTGTTAATCATAGGTTAACTGTGGGCTGTTTAACCCACAATTAAGCCATAGTGTCTGGGTTCACACATCATGGAATAACCTCTGATTGGGCCAATTGGAAATGGCATATTAAAAATGGTGGTGGCATGCCCCAGTGTGGTGTAGTGGTTAGAGTGTTGGACTGGGACTCAGGAAATCTGGGTCCTAGTCCCCGCTCGGCCATGAAACTCACTGGGTGACTTTGGGCCAGTCACTGACTCTCAGCCTAACCTACCTCACAGGGTTGTTGTGAGGATAAAATGGAGAGGAGGAGGAGGAGGATTATGTAAGCCGCCTTTGGTTCCTTTCAGGAAAAAAGGCGGGGTATAAATATAATAAATAAATAAATAAATAAATAAATAAATAAGACCCCTCGTATAGACTGGAAGTTGGCTAGGAATTAACAACTATGAAGCAGTCAATTCTTTGGGAATCTTCATCTAATCAGCCCCAGATTATCTATGTTGATTATACCAGTTATGTCACTACTCAATCCAAATTTATATGGGGGGGGGGGGAATAGATAGCCTGTTTGTAACATCATTCCCTTTTGACCAAGTTCAGTCTTCAGTGCCAAGTTTGCAAATCATATTAAACCACAATGGGATCAATAATTTCAAGACCATAATGCAGTAACGTTGGGAGGTGTGTGTGTGTGTGTGGGAAAGGCTTTAGTTGGCCCAAACCTGCACAGTATATTGCCTAATGCCACTAGAGTGGGAGTGTATCTGTGTAATAGCTCTGTGCTGCTCTTTTGAAAACCCAGCAGGCAAAAGGGAAAAGCCTACCCCTGGAACCTGAAGGAGTCTAAATTGAGAAGTCTTACGGATTTCTTGATGTAGCGGTTCTAAGCATTCTTGCCCCTAGTGACCTAATTATGTCACCTGCATGCTGCACAAAAACTTTGTTCTTAAGCAAGACTGCCACAAGGCATATGTGCTTTGTAGTGAAATTCCCCATAAATTGGATTTCATCTGCCTACCTTTGCTACGAGCTGCTGACTTCATCAGTTTATCTAAGGTTAGGGAGCTCAACTGGGTTTTTGTTTGCTTGTTTATTATTGTTGTTGTTATTATTTTTTGCTTTGTGGTTCCCCCTTCGCCCGCCCCTCTTTTCAAAAGGCAAAGGAGGCAACAATAAAACTCATTTGTCTTTTTACTCTTTGCCTTGTAATTAGGGCTGAGAAGAGTGGGGAATAACATGCCGAGCCAATTCCCTCCTCCTCTTCTTTCAAAGTTCTCTAAGCCTGCCTCCGAGCCTCAGGAGAGGGTAATGAAAGTAAGGGACGATGATCAGGGGAAAAGACTATCCATCAAATGAAGATTTTTATATATATTTTTTAAAGCACGCTAATTTTATTCAGGTTGGAGAGGAAATACCTGCTTGCACCAAATCCCTGATTCACATTTTTAAATAAGAATTGAACAGCTAATGGTTTGAAAGAAGGAACGTCTAATATACTTTTCTTCCATTGCACCCAGCAAAAGACTCTGGAGAATTTTATGATGTGTCAGAAAGGGCTCTTCCATCTGATTTTATTTGTGGATAAACATTTCTATAAGTATCGAGGGTCCTGAGCTTTTAAGACTGCATGCAATAAAGCTATTCGTGGTGTAAACTCTCTTCAGGCTGCAAAAGATGGCATCATGCCCCTATATTGCCAGCCAGCGTAATGGCTTATTTTGTGGTGATTCTTATGCAACAGTCTGTACGCCCAATCCTAAGCATCAGTTTCTTGGCCAAGCAAGCCTTTCATTGAAATCACCTTGGGTCAACCCAAGGTCAACCTTGGATGTACAGGCCTGTGGCTTATGCTGGCTCAGCTTGTCTGAGTGTGGAAAGCTAAGCAGGGTCAGGCCTGGTTATTACCGGTACTTGGATGGCAGACCCCTCCTCTAGTTTCCTGCATTGAGCAGGGGGTTGGACTCGATGGCCTTGTAGGCTCCTTCCAACTCTATGATCTATGAAATCTATGAAACCAGTTTGAATTATTCTTTCTGTAGGTCAGATGATCCAAAACAGCTATGAGTAGATTTGTTTTTGAGGGTGGGAATCACAGTTCTTGGAATCTGCACTCGGGTAATGATTAGGCCCTATCAAAATGTCACAAAATGGTGACTAAGCTATTTTTTTTTAAAAGAACCTTTTAAATTGAATTTTCCAAAACAAAAACAAATCATATTTGGTTTCCACCTCTTTGTCTGACAATCATTACCAATCCATATCCAGTCTAAATTTTCTCTATTTTCACAGAAAGAATTTCTATCCCCTTTACTAATATTCAAAAATCAAAACCCGAAGTTATGAAGTCACTTTCCCTCTTCCCCAAGAAGTCCACCAGAGGTTTCCAGTCTTTCATAAATGAAGATAATTTCCCCCCCCCTCTAATTAAACAAGTCAATTTCGCCATCTCTGCTAAGTCCAAAATTTTCAACAGCCAGTCTTCTATAGTTCGTATTGCTGCTTCTTTCCATTTTTGAGCATAGATTATTCTTGCTGCTGTCATCATATGTTGTAATAATGTCCCATAGTCTTTCTCAAGTTGTAAATCCATTATGCCCAATAAGAACATTTCTGGTTTAAGTAGAATATTCACTTTTAAATCTTTTGTATCCTATGTGTGTATTTGTATCCAATATTTTTTCACTTTTTTTACATGTCCACCAAACATGATAAAATGTTCCTTCGTGGAAAGAAAACCACAAAACTGTTGACTAAGCTTTTAAGGTCACCAGAACTCCTCGTCAGTGTTGGGGGAGGGGCTGGATGTTGAAGCCACTAAGGGTGAAATCCAATGATGTGTGGGTGGACTTCTGCTCGCACAGTGGGACCTTCTCCTACCCACCCTCCCCACAAAATTTTGCATTTAGTCACAGTCTGAATATGGAAGAAGAAACAGATAGCAGACTTAGGGCTTTTCTACACCAGGCATTAATTGTGTGCTCGTGATCCCTCACTCACAGAAGTTTGCAGGGCCTTTTCACTGACATTGTCATCCTCCCAGGGGCTCTCCTGCCTTTTCCAGCCGTGGCTTTTTTTAGAGCAAGGAAAGTCAGCTATTTCTTGTCATGCTAGGAAGTGCTACAGAGGCCTAGGGTAATCTCGCAATTCCACTCTATACCACAGCGCCACCTTGTGTTGTGTAATGGAACATATAGGAACATGTAGAAAGGCAGAGAGGAAAGCCCCCCCCGGGGGAAAAAACAACAACCTTGTGTGAAGGACACTCTAATCCTTCTGCAAGGAAAACAGAAGAAGCCTCAGTAGAGCACCAGGTTATATGCCTCATATAGAGAAGCCCTTAGGCTGCAATTCTATATCCTATTTATCTGGGACTCAGCCCTATTGAACTCAGTGGGACTTATTTCTGACTAGACATGTCTAAAATTAGGCTGCTAATTGGATTAGGGTTCTACTAGCTGCTATGCAGATTTCAGTTTGCACCTAGGACTGCTGGGAAAAAGAAGCAAATACTGGCTAATCCCCCATTTTTAAAAATACAATATCCATCAGAGTTACCCAGATTTGTCTCCAGCCTTCAACGAAACACAAAGGTTTTTTGTTGGGTAGAAAACACAAGTAAAGAGGCATTTTTTTATATCAGCAAAGCTGGGGATTAATTTTAGGTGCTGTGCTCGGTAAAAAAGGCAATAAAAGCCAAATAGACTCTCATTCCCTAGTTAAAGGGAACGTAACATTTAAAAAAGTCCCATTTTCATTTCCCTGCAGTTTTAGGATCCTGCACCTGTTGTCTGAATAAGACTAGAATGTACCCAGAGTTTTCAGGAAAATCAATACTATTATAAATAGTCCAAAGGAAGCTGCCCTAGTCAACAAAGTAGAAACTAGAGAAAACCATGAAAGACGCACCAATACTTGATGAGCATGAATCAAAGGTAGACATTCTCAATGCATTTCCCATGCAAAACCAATTCTTTGTCAGGAGATAGCTGTTTGGTAAGCCTCCAAAGATGGCCTACAGTTTCTAAAGGTAAACTCCAGTTCATACATTTGCTATCAGTTCAAGCCTATTGTATTTACTTATTTATTATATTTATACCCTGCCTTTTTTCCTGCAAGGAACCCAAGGCGGCTTACATAATCCTCCTCCTCCTCCTCCTCTCCATTTTATCCTCACAACAACCCTGTGAGGTAGGTTAGGCTGAGAGTCAGTGACTGGCCCAAAGTCATTCAGTGAGTTTCATGGCCGAGTGGGACTAGAACTCGGATCTCCCGAATCCCAGTCCAAGTTCCAACACTCTCACTGCACCACACTGGCTCTTTGTGTGGCAAAGATCCATGACCAGAAGGATTTGTACAGCATATTATAGCTCTGGCATACATTTTTAGACATGGGAATGTATCAGTGTGTATCAACTTGTAATAAATGGAAGTGGAGGAAAGGGGAGACAGAAGAGAAAAGAGAGTGAAGAGGAACGGGTGTCACCCAGCGATTGACATACTGCTGGTGGCTGTACTGATTGCCTAAGCCATTTGTCATCGTTCCTGATCTGCTCCACTGAACCAACAGCTCTATGAGTGCCTTTAAGATCACACCCTTGTTTTTTTTCTTTTGCACCAAGTTACCATGCCTTTCATTAACAGGAGAAATAGGGCTTGGTTTGTAACTGACGAACAATAATCACTTAACGGAGTCCTGATGCCTTGGGTTGTTTTAGCCTTCTGATGTTTCGTAGGATTTTGTAGCATAAGTCTATAAGTGTTGGGTAGAATTTTGTGCTAGGGTAGGACCTCCCACAGAACTGATCAAGGGGATATGGGGGGGGGGGTAGGGGGGCAACAGCCACAAACAGTGTGCCAAAAAAATCATCATACAGCCCATGCCTTGGATTGAGAGGCAAACTTTCCAGAACGTGCTTGTATCCAAACACTCTTATATCAAAACGAAATCCCCAAAAAAATTTGTACAGAGATTTTTAATTTAAGCCGTACTACAGTACTTGTATTGCAAGACGACGCTTGTATATCAAGTAAATAAATAAATAAATAAATATTTAAAAATTTGCTTGTCTTGCAAAACGCTCTCAAACCAAGTTACTTGCAATCCAAGGTATTACTGTAATCACTTTAATTTGTATGCTGCTTTCCCACACAATATTCCCAAAGTGGCCCACAACACAAGAACAGCAATACAAAACCAAGAATGCATGTCAATGCATCAGTCGCAGTAATACATAACTACGGTGCCAGCACTACCTATTCCAAAGCCTTTCAGACTGAGGGAGGTCTATGCCTTATAGACAGATAGGGGAAGATGAATTCTTCCCTAGCCCAAGACATTTGATCTTTCAGACATTTTGATCTGATCGGGCCAAATTCCCAGCTATCATCTCAGTGGCAATGACTGGAGCAGGTTTGGGGAGCTTTATCTTTTGTATTTTTGGTATGGTGCTGTTGCACCGGCCATCCCTGTCTGCTTCCATGGCCAAGTCTCTTATCCTGAGGCTTGTTTCTCTCACAGCTACAGTTGTGTACCATGGGGTGAGGAGGGGAACATCATTTGAGGCTACGAATGGTTATTAGTCATGAGGGCTATGTTCAGAACCTCCATGTTCAGAGGCAGTGTGGCACTGAATACTAGTTGCTGGGAAGCAACAAAGAGAGGTTGTGGGGGACTATTGCCTTCAAGCTCTGCTGGTGGGCTTCCATGAGGCATCTGGTTAACCACTGTGAGAAGAGGATTCTGGATCGATGGACCTTTCGTTTAAGAACATAAGAAGAGCCATGCTGGAACAGACCAAAGACCTATTTAGATTAGCATCATGTTTCACACAGTGGCCATCCAGATGCCTACAGGAGATCCACAATCAGGACATGAGCACAACAGCACCCTCCTGCTGTCGTGTTTCCCAGCAACTGATGTTGGAGAGGCATACTGCTTCTGATACTGGAGGTAGCATATCGTCACCATGATCAGTAGCCATTGGTAACCTTACCTTCCATGAAAAGGAAACAGTGACTGGGTTCAGACAACATGATAACCCACACTCAAGGGTTGAGTATGGATTGTCAATGAACCGTGGGTTGCTGTTGAAACGTGGGTTATCGTGTTGTCTGAACCCAGCTGTGCTAACAAGCTATGGCTTGTTAACCGCAAACAACCCATGAAGAGAACCCATCATGTGTTTTTGGGTTGTGAACTGTGGGTTGTTCACCATGGTTTGTTAGTGTAGCTGGGTTCAGGCAACACAATAACCCATGTTTCAACAACAACCCACACTCAACGCATACTCAACCCTTGAGTGTGGGATATTGTGTTGTCTGAACCCAGTCATTGATCTAGTAGGGCTCTTCTTAAGTGCTTATGTGAGAAGTGTCAATACAGCTGTATGGATTACCTCCAGTGGAGGTAACAACATTGTATATTCAGTGCATTGTGTGAACACACACACACACACACACACACACATGCACACGCACACACGGCACCATTTGCTGATTGCCATTTATGGAGAAGTCACGGCTTTAAATGCAAAGAAATCTGCTGGGTAACATTAACCTCTTTCAGTCTCTGTTAAATAATTAAAATAAACTAGCCAGCCTTAAACTATATGTATATAGACTGTTAGCAGAAGACCTGATTAAGTACACTATCCGATCACACTGGCTTAAACCTTTTCTCAACCCCAGCATGCCTTATTAAATATTTAGTCAATATTACTTCAGAAGAAAAATTCACAGTTTTCATATCTTTCCTCCAACTAGAACTCTCCAAAGTCCTTTTAACCCTTAAATACTGGCATCTGTATATATATAAAAGCGAATCCTGAGCAACCCATCACAGTATAATGAGACCAAGAAAGGAGACCCAGAATGGGGCTAGGCAGATAGGAAGGGTGGGCATGATTCTCAGCGACCACCAGGAATAGACGGCAAGTTTAGCCCCTAACCCCAATAATGTCTGCGAGTACAGTCATGCCTTGGATTGAGAGCATAATTCGTTCCGGAAACGTGCTTGCAATCCAGAACACTCTTATATCAAAACGAAATCCCCCCCCAAAAAAATGTGTACAGAGATTTTCAATTTAAGCCGTACTACAGTACTTGTCTTGCAAGACGTCGCTTGTATATGAAGTCAATAAAAATTAAATAAATATTTTAAAATTTGCTTGTCTTGCAAAACGCTCTCAAACCACGTTACTTGCAATCCAAGGCATTGCTGTATGCCCCATTCCTTCTCCCATGTAAGTGAGTGGTTGATATTCATGTGTAAGTGGAAAAGTAAAGGCTACCCTCCACCCTTGACACCAAAGCCCCTTTCACATGGTCTGAAGCCATGTACAATGACTTCTTGGAGCAGGGAAGAGAATCGTACCTGCTGCTGTCTCCACCCCTTACCGTCTTCATGTTCACTGGCTTGGTTAGAACAGAGGTGTTGAACCTCTGGCCCACCTGGCATCCCAGTCTGGCCCCCTGGGTTTCCCTAGATGGCCACGCCCTCTTCCTCCAGCCCCAGCCCCTTCGCCCAACCGATGATCGTTTGGTGGTTTTCTGGCTGTGGTGCAGGTTTTTCCCCATTCGAAAAGGTTGTTCGTGGTGTGCCAAACCCTGCCCCCTGTTTTCTCCCCACACACAAAAAAACCCCTCTCCCTGTGAAAGAGGCACTCCCATTCATGCGGAGTGGGGGGTGAAACAAAATCCCTGGTCAAAGAGGCTGGGGAGGTGAGAATTTTGAATAATTTTCTCCTTGGGGAGTGGGGCAGGGGTTCCATTTACCTTTTTAAGTGTAGGAAGTGGCTGAGGGCTTTTCTTTTCTTTCTTTTTTTAACTTGGAAAACACCCCATGCACTTGCAGCGGCATGGGACTCTTTACCGAGAGGCTTCCCCAGCCTGCCAGCTCTTCTTGAATGCCTGTGAGAGCGCACAACGTCACGTAGTCTCACAGGAGTGCAGGAAGAGCCACCAGACTGGAAGCCTTTGTGCAAAGAGCCCCGCGATGCTGTGACAGTGCACAGGGTGATTTTAAAGTTTAAATCTAGAAAGAAGACCTCCTACACCACACAAAAAAAAAGGTCTGCAGAAACCCCGCCTCCTCCCCCATGAGAAAATTATTCAAAATTCTCACCTCCCCAGCCTCTTTGACCAGAGATTTCGTTTCACCCGCACCCCGCATGAATTGCCCAAAATGGAAGAATGCTTAAGAGAGCTAACAGCCTCCCCATGAGAAACTAGCAGAATGGGTGGGGATTTTCAGAGGTGTCATACTGCAACTCAAGAGGACGGACCAGAACCACCCTGTTTTGCGTAGGTTTATGGGCTAAGATCCTCTGTCAAGTAGATCTTAGGAGGTGTTATTGCAGTTCCATCCTTGCTTTTAAGCTGATGCCCAGTCTGGGAGTCTTTGCTGGGAACATTGTCTTTAATGTCCATCTTTTCATAGATTTCATAGATATAGAGTTGGAAGGAGCCTACCAGGCTATTGAGTCCAACCCCCTGCTCAATGCAGGAAACTAGAGGAGGGGTCTCCCATCCAAGTAATAACCAGGCTTGATCCTGCTTAGCTTTCCATGCTCAGACAAGCTGAGCCAGCATGAGCCACAGGCCTGTTTTTTATCGTCTGTCCTTTATTGCCTGTAACCCTTCATGTTTGGGACTTGCCTCTGTCTGAGCTGCAAGAAACACTTCTCACCTGGATTTAGTCTGTTTCACTTGAATTGTCGTTTTGATCTGTGAATCATTAAGAACCTGCCCTGAAACGTATTGTTATACTTTTCATAGACCCTGAATTCTTGTTTGCTATAGATTGGGTATCTTAGTCATTGATAGCCCAGAGAGCCTGCTGGCCTGGACTGATTGTGACTCTTAGATTTTTTATGCTTTGACCCATGTAGTGTGGGGAGACCAAAGTAGAGAAGCTATGGTTGTCGAAATCACTGTGTGTGGGTTTACTTTGGTCTTACTCTTGAACCCACGTTTTGACCCTTAGATTTGATAGGCCTTGACCCATGCAGCTCAGAGGTACCAATGAAGATTTCTAGGTTGGACTAAATCTTTGCAATGTGCCCTAAATACTTAGGTCTTTTTCTAGAATTCTTGTCTTTGATTGTCTGGGGTGGTTTACACCAGGAATCATGCGAACCCCTTGCTCTGTATTCTGTACTGTAGAGATTGCAACGGGGAAACCAAGTTGTATTGATCTCTGACATGGTTATAATTATATGCTTTCGACTGTTCTTTGAATTAAATATTGAACCTATAGCTAATTGCCAATAGCTATACGATTGCTGGAGAATTGGAACCATTAAGCTTTTGCTGTGAGAGCTAAGAAGCTAGTCTGTGAACCTTTATTTGCTACCAATAAAAGTTCTCACTGTTTCGTGTTAGCTTGCAAGGATTTGTTTGTGCCAAAAGATGGGCACAGGACATGAGCCTTGCTTGAGCAGCAAGGTCTTCCTGACTTCGTGTGTTCCTGTACCCTTGGACATTCTTCTGACCAGGCTGTGTGAAATCAGTTTGGCCCCATTGCTCACTGACTATGCCTGGGAGTGGAAATTAGGGATGTCCTTGCACAAACACGTGGGCTTTTGCAGTAAACAAACTCTTTGTACATATACGGCACCTATCGTAATGATAAATAAATAGTTTTCTCAGACTGCCAATGTCTACTGTAAGAGATAGACAGTGCAGTATTTTCCATTTTGTTAACAGAGATCTAGATAGTATGGCAATAATTAATGATCATTAAAAGCTTTCTGTTGGTTTGGCTTCATGCTTGAGAACCCCTCCCCCAATTCCCCTTGATATGAATTGTGTTCATGTCTGCCGTGCATTGTCTTTTTCACACTGTTAATATCTTTCTTTTTCTGATGCAACTCACTGAAACTAATTGATTGGATGATAATTCTTTGTAATCATGTCTGAATAGTAGTTATTATATGGAAATGTGCTTAGAGATTGTGAACTAAGGGCTCTGTCGGAACTTTGCTGCCGCCCCACGTAGCAGAGATAGGAGTTGTTGTGTGCAAGCTCAGAGAATAACGAGGAGACATGAGTTCATCAGTAGAAACTTTTACTGAGGTTCTTCACGCATAGATCCATTACAATTTACAGCTATACAGTTCAGTGCAAGGCTCCCCATGCAAGGCACAAAAAGCATAGAGTCAAAGACTAGTGGGGAGAGCATATTACAGCATATAACTCCTCCCCTCTCAACACTCTGTTTATGACCTTGGGCACACTGCCCGACTTTAACAAGTTTCACTCCCAAACAGAACTTCTGTTCACAGGTGCTCTGCTATAGTCCTTTCTGCTCAAGGACACATTACATACTCTGACAGGCTCTTTCTTAACTCCAAGCCAATTCACCTGATGTATCTATTGCAGGACTGTACTACTAAAGACTGCAGGTGAGGGTTAATGACTTCCCCCTTTTCTGCATGTACAAATGCTTTCTGACATGCTACTTTTCTATGTCCTGGGAGTGTATTAAGTGTGTGTGTGTGTGTGTGTGTGTGTGTGAGAGAGAGAGAGAGAGAGAGAGAGAGAGAATTTAAACATTCAGTCCGCAACCTACATTCTGACAGTGATACACAAAAATAAATTACACGATCCTGCTGATTGTGTGTTTTGTCTCTCCATTTTCTCCATGTATTATTATTATTATTATTATTATTATTATTATTATTATTATTATTTATATCCCAACTTTTCCCCAATACTGGGACTCAAGGTGGCATTACAACATTAAAACTTGTACAATTAAAACATATAAATAGGAATATACAAAAGTTAAAAATAAAATAAAATTAGCTATAATATTAAAATTATATAAAAATATCAAAGTTAAAACAACAGTAACAATATAAGCAGTGGAATCCATTGCATTCTCACAGGTCCAGGCTATTCCCAAAGACCTGCTGGAACAAAAAAGTTTTTGCCTGCCTCTGGAAGCAAACCAAGGAGGGCGCTATTCTACCCTCCCTGGGAAGGGAATTATGTAGAATATAATATTGGTGACAGAAGACAACAAACACGAGAATGTCATGATAAATATGTATTTTGGTTCTGATATTTAAGTAGAGAAACTGATACCTGCACAGTGATTCCATCAAATATTATGAATCAGTGTCCTCCCCTCAACCGTCTCCATATTGTTAAATATTATGGATCCTCTGAAATCACAATGCCTCAGTTGCTGATATTAGAAGGAAGAGCAAGTGGAGACCAGGAGAGGCAGAATTTTCACAAGATGCTATGAGGGGACATACATTTCTGGTGTTCTACCAAAAGGCTGTCATTTTTCACTCAACTGACCTTTTCATAGTTGTGTGTGTGTGTGTGTGTGTGTGTGTGCCCGTCCTCCTCCCGCCCCTGTGCCTTACTCATTTCTCCAAGGCATCATGCTGGTTCATTCCAGTCACTTTTGCCTAACACCCACAGTATTCTCAGTTCCTTTGTTGCAACATATTTCTTAATTTTTTAAATAACAACGATGAGTGCATGTTTCATGCACACTCACGTCAACCCAGTGGTTTTCTTTTTACAGGCATGAAAGCTCCAGAGCACAACCTCCAGTAAAGGAATGCAATTTATTAGATTCCTCTGTTAAAACGAACAAGTCGTTATTACATTTCTATCCCATCCAATAGCAGAAGCACTCTTGCACAAGAAATCCATGTATGCATCAGGACACTTATGATTATCTACCGTAATTCTTCTAGATTTCAAAGTAGAAAATGTCCCCCCCCCCCAATAATGTGTTTTTAATGCTGTTTAATTTAGTTGTCCATTTAGGGCTGAAGAGCATGTGTGGCAGTTGGGTTGGAACTTCCCACATGTCCCTGTTTCTAAAGAATATTAAAATGCACTTTGGGCCTGTAGTAGTTCCCAAATGTAACTCTTCATAGGAATATAAGAGCCCTGCTGGATTAAACCAAAGACCTATCTAGTTCAATATCTAGTTCCCCCACAGTGGTCAACCAGATGCCCATGGGAAGCCCATAAGTGGGACAGATGAGCAATAGCCCTCTTCTGCTATTGGTCATCCATAGGAATCAAGCTGATCACATGGTAAGATGATCAGTTGACGACAACTACACATTCAATCAATTAAGAACATACGAGCCATGCTGGATCAGACCAACGGTCCATCTAGTCCAGCATTCTGTTCACACAGTGGCCAACCAGCCGCCCACAGGAAACCCACAAGCCGATCATGAGAGCAGCAGCACCTTCCCCAGCCACTGGTGTATGTAGACATGGTGCCTCTGATGCTGGAGGTAGCATATAGCCAATCAGGATTAGTAGCCATTGATAGCCTTCACCTCCATGAATTTGTCCATTCCCCTTTTAAAGCCCTCCAAATTGGTGGCCATCACTACATCTTGTGGAAATTAGTCCTTTTCGTGTATTCTCCCTCACACAATTCCAGTCATGTGAGGGGAGAGAGTGGGACCACACTCTTAACCTTCTTTTGCGTCCCTTTTGCCACATTCCATGCATTGGAGGGGAACATCTGAAGCAAGGAGGATCCCCATGTGATTTAGAACCCTGAGTGCCCAGATAGTGCTATTGAGGCCAAGGGTTCACTGGCTTTTGACCTGGTGCTTTGAATCTGGCACCAAGTACAGCACATGCATGTACCAAAGAAACACTCCACCCAAACTGAATGATGTGGCTGTCTTCTGGTGGCTCCTAGGCTACTGCTGCACTTCCACTGTTGGTGGCTTATGCTTCTCTTCTTGTTGAAGGTGATTTAGTGACCATATTGCCTCCCAGAACATTTCATCAGTCAGGAACTGGGCGGTCAAGGACAGGATCTAGGAAATGAATCACATTATGGGTTCACACAACACAATAAGCCATGGTGGCTTATAAGCCATGTTTGTTTCAGAGTGGCTTGTTGTATTGTCTGAACCCGGTCAGAGTGGTTTGTGCGTGGTTAACAAACCATGCTGCTGGGTTCAGACAACACGACAAACCACTCTGAAACAAACATGGCATATAAGCCACCACGCTGGCTCAGCTTATCTGAGCGTGGAAAGCTAAGCAGGGTCAGGCCTGGTTATTACTTGGATGGGAGACCTGTCCTCTAGTTTCCTGCATTGAGCAGGGGGTTGGACTCGATGGCCTTGTAGGCTCCTTCCAACTCTGTGATCTATGAAATCTATGTTGTGTGAACTCAGTCATGGTCTGTCATTTTCATGACTTTTAAGTGATTTTCTGCCATTTCTTTTGGTGCCACAGTTTTCCCTGCATTTATCTTCGGGCAATCTGGTAAGTGGTCTGTATATCTCCCATGGTGGTTGGTTCCACTTAATCATCTGGGATTCACTGTGGTATTGAAAATGGTTTTGTACATCCAATGTTTGATGGGAATAAAGGTTCCTCTCGTGGGCCCAGTTGCAGCTCTGCTCAGTCTCTTTCCCCATGTGTCACCATGGAAGAAGAACCTGAGGCAATTGCTCAGTAGATTCTTTGCTTTTTCTTGTTTAGTGACAATTCTAATTTTATCTCGGCACTTTTGGAATGCATTAGAGTAAAAACTGACATTAAAAGATGCAGCAGAAGAAACTGAAATGAATATTACTCGACTAGCCTGTGGCAAAGATCTGTACCTGTGCAGACTAGCTAGCTTCTGACATGTCCATGTTGCAAGGAGAAGAAGGAGGGAATGTCTGAGGCATTTATTCAAATTTTCTCTGTAATTTAGGTGTAGACCACCGGGAGTTTTCATATTGTAAAGGTCATGCTCACAGGCTAATTCTTTGTAGTGCTGAGATCCACTGAAGGTGTTTCTCGGTAGGGTTGATCCATATTCCTTTTCCAGCTATAGAATAGTGTAATTTTGGTGACTGGGTTCAAGGTTGGACTTGGATGACTTGCATAATATTTGGAGAATACCTTCCAGGCCAATCTCAAATGCCAGCAGAGGGAGACACACAATTCTGGCCCTGGCCCTGGCCCTGTGGGTCATTTCACACATTACTTTCTTAAGTGCACACTTAAGATGTTTTAAGTGTATGCCTAAAAATATGAAGTGTGAATATGACACACACACACACACACAGAGTTCCCATGCTCCTGTTACACCATTGCTGGAATCTTATATTTTTTTTCGCTTTGAACGCCATGCAGTGTTCAGTGTCCTAGAATGTTTGTTGGGTCAGAAGGTAGGTGCTAAAGGATAAAATCCAGGAACTGAATCAAATTACATTGTCTATCATTTTCTTGACTTAAGGAAGTCCCTGGAGCATGTATATTGTACAGGTGCACACTCCAGCTGTGCTTGGCTGTGGCTTCCTGTAGAAGGAACATTGGGTGGCAAACTCAAGGTTGCCTTTGTTTTAAGGTGTTTTCTTTACCTGTATCAGGGTTTCTCTCCCTCTCCCACCCACCCACACCAATGGACTGAAATTCAGAAGGGCTAGCAAGGAGGAAGCTTTGTGACAACCCTCATCTCAAAATACTGGCTCTCCACTCACATACAGTACTATAGTGGACCCAGGGTTCTCAGGGATGCATGCAGTGCCAACAATTTTTTAATAGTGGGAGCGCTAGCCTCTTCTGCCACTCCCCTCAGACTTTCCTGGTCCCTCTGAGTTTAGCTGCAATCCTCTCCTTAGCTGTGCGGGAAATGATTCCCCCCCCAGGAAAAATGTATTGTTCCTTGTTGTAATGCGAAGTATTTTGGGATGACTTGGTCTTGATTGGTCAATTGACCCGTTAGCTTTATAGAAGCCTTGGTTCTGGTAGAGATGAAAACTGCTAGAACTAGTTTGTTGATATGGAACAACAGAGCTGCCTGCATTTTTTGGATTCTCCTTGGGGGCGTGGCTATGGGGACTGCCATCGCCTGCACGTCAAATTTTACCACTACACCGCTGCTCACATATACAGCTGGAGGGCATGTGGGGTTAACAAGAATTCTGTGGTGACAGGCTCCGTTTCAGCAGTGGAAAATTTAGCTACAGAAATACTGGTGTACATTCGAAACATTTCAAGATTAAGTTGTCCATCATGGTTTTATAGTTAAGCAAAGGAAATGTCATACCTTGCTTCCCTGTTTTGGTCCAACTTTTGTGTATTATCATCACTAGTAAAACACAGTTATCTTTCTGGATGCTGCTCAAATATAGCCGTTTCCTGGAGCTTATATATTTATGATAACCTCAGGGCATCTACTGATCTGCCACCCATCTCAGAACACAGACAAAAAATTCATACTAACTAGAACATTTCTTATCATAACAACACTATTTCCCTCACCATATCTTATGTTTGTTTGCGGGTTTTGTTTTGTTTTCTAAATCAAACAAACATTTTATAATCCTCTTTTTTATAAGCATGCGGGTGGGAGGTAGCGTTGAAATGTGTGGTTCCATTTGCATCTTAGTTCTCTTTTGTTTTTGTTAAAGAATAAAAAAAATACAGGAATGTATCAGAAATTAATTCCTTGGTCTATGTAGCATAAACAGGTTGGTAAACAATATATCAGTGAACAAGTTTTAAGGCAAATCATATGTAGATACACATGACAAATTATATAACAAGACTTGACATTCATCAGCAGTTTTAAACTGGACACTGTGTTTCAGTTATATGCAATTCTTTTGTTGAAATATGAGTTCTTAAAATCTTAAGAAAAAGTAAGTTCTGACTTTATATTATGAGTAATAAAAATACTGTACAGTCTGATGGACTTCTGCTTGGATGCACCAATCCTAAATATTTGACAGCATGCCTGTTTGTAGTGCTGGCATAATATATCTACAATGTTAATACGAAGTAATCTGTAATATTGCTATGACACCCTAGATGTAGCCAGACTGGGGTGTAAAAGGTTTATTTTTTAAAAGACAAAAAGCCCTACCATTGTCTAAACCCACACTTACACGCCCGATGTGACTGAATTGAATTGCCATTGTCAAAGAACAAAAGAAAACACACACCCAGACCCTGCCTCAGTGTGGAGTAGGCGAAACACGCACACTGCCCTGTAAGGCCAATTGGGGCAATGAGCCAAAATTCCTACTCGGCCCCTTAACAGGCGACCAGAGGAGCCCACACTGAAAAACAGGGAGGAAGGGAGCTGCGAAAGGCAAAAGAGGCCGAGGGCGGGGCTGCTGGGCCCAATATCGGCCACAGACGCCCCGCCCCTTAACGGCTACATTGGTGGAAGGAAAGCATGTGACTAGTCTCTCTCTCATTCCCCCCACCCGCAAAATTCTCCCCGCCCCTAGCTGCGGGGAAGGGAAATCTAACAGTGTTTGAAAGTATTCATGTATTTAGTGCATGCATTGCACTAAAAGCATTTGAAGGGGAATTTTCAGATGAGGAGCAAATAGGGCTGTTTTCTTGTGAACCTGAGGAAAAAGTCTTACTATTGGTAGTAAGAGATACAGATTGGGTAAAACCATTAACACCTCCCCACACACAACCCTCAAGAGTACAGATTGGGTAAATTGGGGAGGTACAGATTGGGTAATCTGTTTGTTTGTTTTTTAATCAATTGAGGAAATTTCTTAACCATCCCTAGCATAGGGTAGGGATGGTGGGAAGGAAGGTGGTACCTCTACTCCAGGGCTCTCCAACCTTGGGTTCCCAGATGTTGCTGGACTACAGCTCCCAGAATCCCTTGCCATTCGCCATGCTGGCTGGGTATGCTGGGAGCTGTTGGCCAGCAACATCTGGGGACCCAAGGTTGGAGAGCCCTGCTCTACTTTCTGCTTTATCCCAAAGGAGAATAGCTGATCATGCCTATTGATATCATCAGATCAAGTCCTTTTTTGCTATGTCTGGAGCAAGGCCAGTGTAGTGTAGTGGTGAGAGTGTTGGCCTGGGACTCGGGAGATCCGGGTTCTAGTCCCCGCTCAGCCATGAAACTCACTGGGTGACTTTGGCCAGTCACTGACTCTCAGCCTAACCTACCTCACAAGGTTGTTGTGAGGATAAAATGGAGAGGAGGCGGACTTTGTAAGCCGCCTTGGGTTCCTTGCAGGAAAAAAGGCGGAGTATAAATATAATAATAATAAATAAAGACACCTTAAAAATTTGCCCATTTTTAATTAAACTTTAGAGCCATGTAACTCTACGACATGGATTCTCATGTAAGCCTGTCAGAAACAGTAGGCTGTTTTTATGTTTCTTGCCGCATTTTCTGTTTCTGATTATTTTATGCAACTCTTGATTCATGGCTTCGGAATGGAATCCAATGGAATGTAAAATGTCAGTTAATGTTTTTAAAGCCATAATTCAAGAACAGCAATAAAGAGAGGTTCATTTCCTATATACGTGCATCCTCACACACGCGTCTGCATGAAAAAGAATATATAAGTATTCCGACTTCAAATAGCTGTATAGCCAACATGGTGATGCAAACCCTTTTAAAGTGATCTTTCAGAATTTTTTTTTAAACATGCTCTCGTGCTTTTTAGTCTTTATGGGTCATTATTCTATGGCCAACAAACAAACTTGAACAACTGAAATATTGCTTACAACTGTTTCATCTGAAGAAGCCTAAGACAACTGTAAAAGGGATATGAAGCCTGTTATAAAATGAGTTAAACTCTGAAAGTAATTAAACAGCATTTCCAAGGCCGAGGGCCTTTCTGAAGGATTAATGGCTAGCTGAGAAGCAGTTGATGGCCTTCAGCCCAGGACATTAGCCAGCCTGATTGCTTGAAACATCTCTTGACAGTCCAGTCACCTTAGATTTTAATGCATGCCTCTCATATTAAAATGTCATTTCTTTTTTCCGGACCAAGTAGATTGCTCACATTCAGCCACCTCTGCTGCTTTTGCAATTCGATAAAAGGCATTTGCAGATTATCATGTGATGAACAAGGTGGGAGAACCGTTGCTCAAGTCGTTCCTCTTGAGAAATCAGGAATAAGTATGAGCACCGCTCTCCTGCACTTATTTTCACTATCATTTGTCTTGATTTAATGTGACCAGCACACATTTTTGTTTGCAGTGTCTGCACAAGCACACCTCTGGAAATAGAGCATTCCGCAAAATCAGTTATGCTCAAAGACTGTTTCATTTTGAGAAGGGGCAAATGATACTTCTCCAATTTTGTAGGGTTATGAAATATGTGTTGATTGAGATTACAAATGCTTCTTGGGACTTCTGTGAAGAGGAGAGGTTTGCCATGAAGACACACTCCGTCTTAGCTTTGCGCCCACTCTTCTAATACAAATGGCAATGCACGTACCCAAGTGAGCCAATGTTCCACTGGTTGGCGATGTTTCTATACAATACTTTCCTCTTGTCTATTCATGCCTTAATACTTCCGCTCCAGGATCATTGTGTGAGCATAGAGTGCTTGCATATAGTTTTCTAAATGGGTGATTTTATTTATTTATTTATTTATTTATTTATTATATTTATACCCCGCCTTTTTTTCCTGCAAGGAACCCAAGGCGGCTTACATAATCCTCCTCTTCCTCTCCATTTTATCCTCACAACAACCCTGTGAGGTAGGTTAGGCTGAGAGTCAGTGACTGGCCCAAAGTCACCCAGTGAGTTTCATACCGAGCAGCGACTAGAACCCGGATCTCCCGAGTCCCAGTCCAACACTCTCACCACTACACTACACTGGCTCTGAGTGACTGAGTGACAGAGAGGCCCCCTTATATATTGTGACTAGCTTTTGCCCGCGGCTTCACTCGCATGATGAAGAGTGACCGTGCCAAGTTTGCACGGGTCGTCATTTTCCTATAGGCACTATTTGTTCAAAATTCCTTAAGGTCGCTGACCGCTGTTTTGAATCGCTCCATAGGAAAGGTCCCCCGGGACTATAATGGAATCCTAGCTCCCCCAGGACTGCACAATGAAATCCCAGCTCCCCCGGGACTACCTGCTCCCCCGGAACTACCCAATGAAATCCCTGCTTTCCCCCCCCGCTCCGGGACTACCCAATGAAATCCCTGCTTCCCTCCCTGGATTACACAATGAAATCCCTGGGCCCCCAGGACTACACAGTGAAATCCCAGCTCCCCCAGGACTACACAGTGAAATCCCTGTTCCTCCCCCGAGACTGCACAGTGAAATTCCTGCTCCCCCCCAGGACTATGAAATGAAATCCCAGCTTCCCCCCCCCAGGACTACAACTATGAAATCCCAGCTCCCCCCCCCCCAGGACTAGGCAATGAAATCCCAGCTTCCCCCTCCCAGAACTACACAACAATGAAATCCCAGCTCCCGCCCCCGGGACTACACAAATCTCTGTGTCTCCCCCGGACTACACAACAATTAAATCCCTGCCCCCCCTGGGACCACACGATGAAATCACTGCCCCCCAGTTCTACACACTGAAATCCCTGTTCCCCCCCTCTGGGACTGCACAATGATATCCCTGCTCCCCCCCCCGGGGCTGCACAATGAAATACCAGCTCCGCCCCGGCTGTGGTTCATATGAACATTCTGTTTTGACGCAGGAGAGATTTGCATATCAGCTCCTGATTGGCCCCTGTGGCAGTTCATATGAACATTCTATATGTCGTTGGAGCGATTTGCATAACCGCTCCTGAATGGCCCCTGCAAACATTCCAAGTGACGCCATTGGCTCTCACCTATTTTGGGCCGTACAGGCGCAGTGAGGGTTTTTCGGAGATTTGAACCCACCAGTCTTTGTCCTTGGGTGATGGAGAGTATCCGTGCCAAGTTTGGGGCGGATCCGTCAATACGTGATGGAGCCTATGCGACGACGCCCCGCACACAGCAGTCATTCAGTCAGGTAGTTACCGTATTTAAAAAGTTTCCCTCCCTTTTCACCTCCTCAGAGAATATTCTAAATGGCCTAGGGGAGATTTGCATACCCGGCCCTATTGGCCCCTGCAGGAATTCATATGAACATTCTAAGAGTAGTATGGGCTATTTGCATAACTGCTCCTATTGGCTCCTGCAGGAATTCTGAGGTGAGGCTGATTTGCATAACTGCTGTCCTGTTGTTTTGCCCATAGGATATATGAGTGTGGGGTGATTTTGCCCCCTTTTTTCACCCCCTTAGGGACGGAATTTCCAAAAACCCTTCATTCGCGGGGCTCTACGTCATAAAAGCAATGTTCCTTCAAAATTTCACGTTCCTAGATTAAACGGTTTGAGCTGGGCGTTTATGAGTCAGTCAGTCAGGACACTTTCTTTTATATATATAGATGAGCAAGCCAGTTAACCTTGTCGTAGTCTGTGAGGAAAGGAAGGGGGAAAGATAATTACATTATTTGATTAGCAGCCACCTCCCCATCTCGTTGCTGTGATATTTCACGTGCAGCTTAGGGGTCAAGGGAAGATGTTTTCTGTTATCATGTGAAGATGTTGAATGGGGCATTTAAAAAACAAACAAACATAGATATGGCATAGAGCAGTGTTCTCCAACGTTGGGTCCCCAGATGTTTTGGCCTACAACTCCCAGCATGCCCCAGCCTCTGGCTGGCTGGGGCGTGCTGGGAGTTGTAGGCCAAAAACATCTGGGGACCCAAGGTTGGAGAACACTGGCATAGAGACTGACCTGGGTGGATAGGTGGGTGGGAAGAGGATGGCATTATTTATTTATTTATTTAGTACATTTGTTTTAGTTAGCATGTCCTGCTTGTCTTCTATCATGAAACTCATGGCAGTGCACATGGACTTCCTAGGCAATCTTCCATCCAGACAGTGACCAGCCCCAAACCTGCTTAGTTTCAGCAAGGTGGTTGCATCATGCAACTGCAGACCATGGTAGTGACCCCTGATTGGGAGGGATAATATTACGCAGAAGCAGGGCTGAGTGGGATGAACTGGGAGAAAGTGGGCTAGAAATAGAGGGGATTTATTAACCTATGTGTGGCTGAAAAGTGATAAGAAGAAAGGGATTCCAGAAATGGCTAGGACTCCTCTCTCAGAGAAAGAGGGCCAAGACAGACTCCCCTGCTCATTTTTACTGTAGATTTTGTGCAGGGGGTCTGATCCAGGCTGGGACCCTAGCATGGGGCTCTAGGGGGATTTAATCCTTTTCCTCCTGCTATGGGCCCAAACCATGCCTGCCATTTCTATTGCAAAATAGTGATCCACAACATAAATGGATCCACTATCTTGCAATAGAAATTGCAGGCATGGGGAGGGGATCTGAAAGGTTAATTAAGGTACCCTCACATTAGGGTCTTGAATGAAAAGGGGAAAAAAGGACAAATCTACCTGCTACATTACTGTTTTGGCCCTGAGTCAACAGAATGCAAGAGGATTTACTGGGGAAATTTGTCATGGTTTTAAAGGATAGGTATGGAAAGAGATGTAGGCATAGGGGAATGATGTGAAAGGCCTGGTTTAGTCACTCAGTGGGAAGAGGAGACAAACTACAGGGGTTATAGACATAGTTTATATTATTGCCTTCTATGCTGTAGTATTCAGCCCTGAGCTTTAGGGTAGGGTAGAGTACAGAACCAAATAAACACATAACAGATTCAGAATCACAGGAAGAAAAGCATTATGCCAAGGGCTTCACGGTCGGACTGCCTAACAAATAAGCTTGTTGAGCCTTGATACGTCTTTTGTGAAAAAGTATTTGGCCCCAAGAAATTAGGAAAACTGCACCGATACCCTTTCTATTCAGGATGTTGTTATCGCTAGTAATGTCCAAGATCCATCAAGCTGAAACCTTAAAATAAGATCGTGAAGCATTGAAGAAATGGAGGTCGTACAAGGCCAGTTCCTGGCACCCTGACAAAGGAAATGTCTGCTTGCCTATTAAGTTCTAGCCAACCTAAGTTGGCAGAGGGTTCCTTATTCTTGTTCTTCATTTATTTGGGGTCACTTCCCACCTACTTCCTTTTTGTATACGGCAAGTTTTCAGCTTGCCTGCTTAGAGCACCCACTTCTGTCAAAGCTGCTTTGATTTATCAGCTCCCCCGATTCTGTGCTGTGCTCCTTTTCTTGGTGAAGCTTTCAACTCATATCTGCTCTAAGGTCACCTACACTACTTATTTTCGGGGGACTTTAATCTCCATACAGATATGACCTCTGACACCCACCGGAGAATTTAGTGTACTGTACAGTCTGCTCATGCGTCATCAGCATTTTCCTTTCCAGGTATGTATGAAAGGTCATGGTTTTGATTTAGTTAACTTCTCAGGTCTCATTACCAGGACTTGAGGTCGCACACCTTGATTTCAAATACTCTTCTCATTTTATTGCACCCTTCAGATTCCACACCGATAAATTGCTCCTAAGATGTAGGTTGTTTCCTCAATGTGTCACTTTCAGGATAAAAGGTAGTAAAGTGGATTGGTATTTGTTTTCCATCTATAATGGAAGCGTGTATGTTTGTTTTTTTTTCTTTTAAAAAAATAAATCGTCATCAGGCTAGGAACTTCTTCCCTGTCAAATTGCTCTTTTTCTTTAAACTCCTTCTCAATACTTCTTCAGCAAAGCCTTTTCTTGACATACAAGCTCACCCCTTTCAGTGCTGTGTGGATCTTTCCTCAGTGGAGATGATGAGAATGGTGGAGATCAGAGTTTGGAGCACCGGGAGGGGAGGCTGTTACTGCTGCTGAAATCCCTGTGCGTTTCCAAGCTGGGAGAGTTGCTCAGAGGCTGAAAGCAAAGACACATTCTCTACAAATCGTTCCAAAGATTTGCTGGTGTTCTCAGCTGTCTGTTTTCCCTTAGAGTGTCCACTTGACATGAGTGCAGCGATAGAGAAGGTGTTTGCCTGTGGGCGCGGCGGGGAGCTGAGTTTTGGGTGGTGCCATGATTTTGGATTAAAAATTAAACAAACGTGCCTAGCAAAAAGGTTCCTGCCCTGATTGCCTTGTTTCCATCAGGGGCAGACTTGAAAACAGCCGCAGCAAGAAGGAGCAGAGAGGGGAATAAGTTGAGAAGGTGATGGAGCATCTGTATTGTTTTATTTCTGATCTTTGTAAGCTGCTCTGGGAACCTTGGATGAATGAATGAATGAAGAAATAAATAAATAAATAAGTAAGTAAATATTGCAGCCATCCCTTCCCTTTCCTTAAACTGGATCAAGGTGAGGTACAAGGAGAATGCTGGATTTCTTTGGAGGGTGGAAAGGAGCCAAACTAATGGCTCCCGGTGGTGGGCGGAAGAAAGCAGTTCATTTGATGAACCAAAATGGGGAGCTGTAGTTTGCAGATATTTAGGCCTGATGTGAAAAGTGTGTGTGCTCTCCAAGGTTCAGCCTTGTCTGATGTGGATCCTGCCATGCTTAGTGTGACCCAGAACAGACAGTAAACACTGTTTGCAGGCCACTTCCCCTGGGCATTGTGCCTAGTGTGGACTAATGGTATTCACGTAGCTGTGGGGGGGCTAGCGTCCGCCGCGATTCTCTGCAGCGGGGCCCCCACCTCGTTCTTCCGAGCAACGTGGAGTGTTCTCCACACTGCTCGAGCTGCCGCCGATGGACGCACCGGTCCCTTAAACAGCCCTGTTGCCCTGGTTTCCCCCGCCAAAAACATAGCGCAGGGTTCCGCCGTGCTGGAGCAGGGTCCTGTCGCGTCACTTCCGCCACGCCGGAAGTGACGCGACGGGGGCGGCGCAGGCAGCTCACCTCTCGCGGCGAGCCGCCGCCAGAAAAAGGTAGGCTTGCGTGAGCCTCGTGCGAGCGTTAGCGGGCCCAATTTCGGCCCGCTACGCACGCGCGAGGCAATCAGATACATTACTAGCGTGGACAGTACACAAGACCTATTGTAGCATATAGCATGGTAATAATTGTGGCTTGTTGCTAGAAGCCATGCCAGAAGTTGATGAGATGGAAGTCATAGTAGGTGGGATTTTCCTTAGTGGAATGCAATGGCTAGACCTGTGCTATACAGTAATACCTTGGATTGCAAGTAACTTGGTTTGAGAGCGTTTTGCAAGACAAGCAAATTTTTAAATATTTATTTAATATTTTTTTACCCCCATTTTGGTTCATCAAATGAACTGCTTTCTTCCGCCCACCACCGGGAGCCATTAGTTTGGCTCCTTTCCACCCTCCAAAGAAATCCAGCATTCTCCTTGTACCTCACCTTGATCCAGTTTAAGGAAAGGGAAGGGATGGCTGCAATATTTACTTATTTATTTATTTATTTATTTATTTATTTATTTATTTTTTCATTCATTCATCCAAGGTTCCCAGAGCAGCTTACAAAGATCAGAAATAAAACAATACAGATGCTCCATCACCTTCTCAACTTATTCCCCTCTCTGCTCCTTCTTGCTGCGGCTGTTTTCAAGTCTGCCCCTGATGGAAACAAGGCAATCAGGGCAGGAACCTTTTTGCTAGGCACGTTTGTTTAATACAAGTGACGTCTTGCAATACAAGTACTGTACAAGTACAAGTACTGTAGTACGGCTTAAATTAAAAATCTCTGTACAAATTTTCTGGGGGGGATTTCGTTTTGATATAAGAGTGTTTTGGATTACAAGCACGTTTCCGGAACAAATTATGCTCCCAATCCAAGGCATGACTGTATATATATTGAGTGCCATTGTGTTGCACTCAAGGTTAATTAAGAGGTTAATCATTAGCAAACTGCATTCCTGATGTTTTTAATAAGCGAGACCCTTGGGACTGAATTTTTAGTGAGCATCTTTCCTTTTCTTTGTTTGCAGCTCCTTCTTTAATAGCCTCCCTGATATCGTCTGGAATTCACTCACCGTGATCTTTTCTTTTAAACATTTTTTTCATACCTACTTCCCCGCTGCACTGGCTCACTGAGTTGTGGCACACTGATTACTAGACACTTTGAGGCTATTCATGAGCCGGTTCCTCCTTCTGCAGTAAGCTGTGCCATTCAGAGAATGAGATGGAGGTTTTTCTCACTCTGGAAACAATTGGGTATCAACTGCACAGAAAAGGGAGCCCACCAGCCTTCTTTTCTGTTCATTCTTTGTGAGATGCTCTGCCATGAAGCACTTGCATGCAGGCAGTAGCTGAGATTGGCATTTCGCCTGTTAGCTAAATGATGGGTTTTCCAATTCAAAGTTTCATAGAATTCTAGCGACGGAAGGGAACCTTACAGGTCATCAAGTCCAAACCCCTGCTCAATGCAGGATCTACGATGCAGGATGCAACTGCAGCACCCCTGACAGATGGCCAACCAGCCTCTGCTCAAACATCTCCCGTGAAAGGGAGCCCACCACCTCCTGAGGCAATCAGTTTATGAGCATTCCTCCAGATTCTTCACTATGCCCTTGGGTAATCTGAACATGGATGAGTGGAGAGCATGACGATTAGAATTCTGGGCTTGCTCCCTGCTTGGGGTCGAACTAAATGTTACTCTAAAGCAGTGTTTCTCAACCTTGGGTCCCCAGATGTTTTTGGCCTACAACTCCCAGCATGCCCCAGCCAGCATATGCTGGCTGGGGCATGCTGGGAGTTGTAGGCCAAAAACATCTGGGGACCCAAGGTTGAGAAACACTACTCTAAAGGTATAGGATAGTAGCTACCTCTTTTTCTTTCTTATTCAAATGGAAGTGCAGGGGACCCAGTCTAGATCTGATCAGGATCCTAGTGCAGGGGGCTTGGCCAGTCCCAGTCCAGATCAGGGTCCCTGCGCTTGCAACTTGTGTTGCCAAATGGGATCATATTTTGGCAATGCAAATTGCAGGCACTGGTGGTGGGGTGTTGATCCTGATCAGAACCTCAGCCCTCCTACTGCCACGTTAGGGTCCCAACATGCTCAGATTGGGTCCCCCATGCTTACTTTTGAGCAAGGGGGGGAAAACCCACATAGCTGCTAGCTTTAGCTTTAAAGTAAATTAAATTTGACACTTAGAATCAAAGAACAGTTGAGATGGAGTAAACCTTAAAAGTCACCTAACCAGCGGTCTGCAAATTATAGCTGGGCTTGGTAGCCATGTATTAGTTTCTGCTAGCCAGCTGAGAAGTCCTAACTAATTTGAGTTTTATTCTTCTTTATTGTTTTTAAGAAATGCAGGGGTAAAAAAAAGCAGTTAATAAATAAATAAATTTATGGAGATATTATTTTGTTCTATTGCTATTAGTTTTCCAATAATTTGCACATGAATCTTTTTTCCCTTGTTTTCTGATAATCATTACTGCTTTCACGAGGGCCTACCTGCCTCCTCGCCGGCTTGCGCTCTCCACGGCGAGCCAGCCGCGCTGGTCCCGTCGCGTCAGTTCTGGCGCAGCGGAAGTGACACGACGGGACCCTGCTTCGGCGCGCTGGACCCCGCGCTATGTTTTTGGCGGGGGGAAACCAGAGCAACAGGGCTGTTTAAGCCCTGTTGCCCTGGTTCCCCCGCCAAAATCATAGCGCGGGGGTCCAGCGCGCCGAAGCAGCTGTATGTGATGCGGCGACAGCGGCGGCTTCAGCGGCTCTGGCATTGACTCCAGCGGCAGCGGTGGCTTGAGCGGCGCGGAGAATGCTCCGTGCCGTTCAGAAGAGTGAAATCGGGCCACCCCCTGCCAACGGGATCAGGCCAGATGTGAGGCGGCGGCAAAGTTTTTTGGGGAGCGGGCGGCCTTGTCCCGCTCCATGCAGGAGCCCTCGTCCCTGCTGCCGGGGGGGGTGCCGCCGCTACCGCGCCGCGGCAAAGTTTTTGGGAGTGCGCAGGAGCCCTCCTCTCTTCTGCCGTTCACCCGCTCGCGTCCCTGCTGCCCGGGGGGGGGGTGCCGCCACCGCGGCAAAGTTTTTGGGAGCGTGCAGGAGCCCTCCTCTCTTCCACCGCCCACCCGCTCGCGTCCCTGCTGCCGGGAAGGTAGGGTGCCGCTGCCGCTGCCAAGTTTTTTCCCCCCGCAGGAGCCCTCCTCTCTTCCGCTGGACTGGTTGGAGGCACGCAGAGGAAGGTAGGGGGGAAATTATTTGGTTTTTTTTTCAGCATTCACTCAATAAGACGCACAGACATTTCCCCCTCCTTTTTGGGGGGAGAAAAGTGCATCTTATGGTGCGAAAAATACGGTAGTTTCTGCTAGCCAGCTGAGAAGTCCTACCATGATAGAGCCTTTTTGGACCTCTCTTTTGAGGGAGGCTCACCTCTTCCTCTCATTAGTGGCCTTTCACCAGATGGCTAAAACCTTCCTGCTTAGGAGGGATTTGCGGGATAAGACGGGTTTTAAGATCACGCAGAGGTTTCTGCAGGCGCATATGGGAGGATGTCTTCTTGTAGTCCCGTCTGTATTTGGTAGCCTTCCTTTCCTTTCCTTTCCTGTTGTCTTTTCCCCATGTGTCTCTGGACCGTCATCCTCGCCTTCTCCCTGCAGGTTTCCATCTCAAAACTATACTTGAGGCATCTGTTGCCATACTACATAAATGATCCAGCTGTTGGCATCTGGCTTTCTGCTGTTCGGCACTTCTCCTACAGTTCTCCATTTGTTAGTTTCTCCAACCAAACAAATCCCCATTATTCTCTGTGGACAGTTGTTTTGAAGTGTCTCTGACTTATGTGCGATCGTAGCTGTCATCTTCCAGCATGCTGGCCTGTGGTGAAGCACAGTGTTCACATTGCTGTTATTTATCTGCACTTTAGCTTTCAATGCGAGTTGTTTCGATTTCATACAATACCTGCCATAAATTTGCCCGGCGCTCAGTGGTCAAAAGTACCTATCTGTGCTCATAGCAAAATGCAAGTGGGCAGGTATGGTGCTGGCAGGGGCTGGGAGGAGAACTATTGTCCAAGTGGCGAATCAGTCAAATGGTACACATCTCATAACCAACCATAAGCTTTTTAGTGACCTCTGCAGGCAAACCAAGAGCAATGGCTTTGCTCGAATAATCTGCTTAAAGGCCTTACTGAGAACAGAGTAGAAGCAATCAAGGCCATCTTTGCTTCCACCGCAGAAACATAAAAATAAGAAATGACACAAGCAAGCTTATCAATAAACGTAAGAGAACATATCATAAGCACGCTGAAGGCCAATTCATATGCTGGAAGCAGTAGTTTATTTGTATAACCCCTCTGGCCATCTTTGTGGAAAACAATAAGCCAGAATTAAAACAAACAGCCAGCAACAGCCCCTGAACCCCAGGGGCGGGGAAATCTGTGGCCTCCATATGTTGTTGGACTTTAACTCCCATCAGCCCCAGATAGCATGGCTAGTGGTCAGGGATGATGGGAGATGTAGTCCAACAACATCTGTAGGGCCACAGTTTCCCCACTCCTACTGTATCCCAAGGCAACTCACCTTAAGCCAATAAATTGCTATAAAACTCCCGGTCTCTGTCTGATTCTCTAAACCCGTGGGCACCAGTGTGCCCTCAGACACCTTTCTTGGCTCCCTCCTAGGTGTCCTATCCATCCCACTTTTTAAAAAAAATATAACAAAGTTTCTTACTGGCAGCTGGGATTGCAGTAAGAGAGAACCTCTACCTGCCATCTTCCCCCCCCCCCCAGCAAACGCCTCTGGGTCACACGTGGGGCTCAGAGACATTCTTAGGAAATGCAGATGGTAGGTGGCTGATGCTTTCATCTCCAGCACACCCACTTTGTGGTGGTGCCCAGGACAGTTTCTCAAATGGCCACTGATTACTAGACACTTTGCGCCCACAGGCCCCAAAAGTTGCCTTCCCCTGTTCTAAACCCAACATTCAGCCTGCTTCAAACTTTCTCTGGCCCTCCCACTAGCCGCATGGTGTCATCTTTCTAAATTCTGTTGGGCGTTACATTTTAAAAACTGGGAAGAGATTCCCTCTCCCAGGTATTAGGAGAACATCTACTGCTGCCATCATCCTCAATTATTAAGATATCAGATTAACAAAGAATAGTCTCCCCAGCATCCATAACAGTATCTATCCTTAATTTTATTTTATTTTTTTGCAAAGTTTTATTCTTCTGTTTATTGATGCTTGAAAATATTCAACAGGAGATTTTAGGGATTGATCTTCTGGAATATGGAAGGATACAGTGATCTTCTCTTCTTATTTATTTCTCAATTTACAGTGCATCTGTTGCCCAATGGAGCTTTTTTTTTTTTATATTGGTATTACTTAGATATTAGGCACTTCCATGAAAGTACACAGCAAGCCAATAAACATAATACAGTGGCTGTGAGAGACACTTTTATGCTGCGATCAACATTTTCCCAACTTCCTGTAAAATGCATTATGCATCTCACAGCTGTAGCATATTTTGTTTAAAAGTGCAGTGGGTGCAGGAGGAGTGGAATAAAATCTGATGTTTTCTATACATTATTCAGTGTGAAAATAGAAGACTGTATTTTCCCTTGCATAGATTTCAGTCCACCAACCTAGGTCTGCATGCGAATTAACAGATTACACATATGGACACACGAATGTCCATATGTGGACATTTGTGTGTCCACATATGTGTGTCCAACATCACAAATATGGATGTTGTAGCTACTGTATTCTAGAAGACTGTGTATTGGCTTTGGATCTGTGCTTAAACCCTAGCTCTGGATTTGAAATCCTATGGATGACTCCAGATTGCCTTGAGGAAGTTGCTTTACCACTATTTAAATAATATTATTGTTAGAAAATGTATACCGTAATATGGGAATGGGAATCTACAATATGTGTCTGTTTCCTCTTGAGACAGTAGCCACATTTGGATGTCATGTTAAACCAGGAATCTTGGCTTATTAATCATGCTGTGAATCAGCTGATACAAGCAGCCCATTTGCTTTCCCTTTTGCACGAGCAGGTAAACAAACTAGGTAGGGATAGCTTCACATAATGTCTGACCCTAGGATTATGGTTATGTGTGGCCAAGCAAGCCAGGACTGGAAACCAGCTTTAAACACCGTGAATTCCTGGTTTAATATGACATCTAAACATGGCCTTTGTAGAAGGAAGCTCAACAGCTTATGATCAGCTTCCATTAACATATCAGGAGGTAAAAATGATACTCTTTCAGCAAATTCTTATATTAGGGATGCCCCCCTGGACTTTCAGCACTGTAACACTAGAGTATGGAATGCCTCCTCCCATATATACTGTATCCTGAGTAATGGAACTAAGTGGGAAAATGCAGGATCTAGTGAGGGAACAGGAGGTCTGTAAAAGGGTCTTCCACTTCCTGCAGCTTGCCCTTCTTCAAGTGTCCCCTCATTCTGAGGCTTGGAGAATGGCAATAAGAGAGGGGGCTGTTTTGGTGGCGGCACCTCAGCTCTGGAATGCTGTCCCAAGAGAAGCTCACCTGGCATCCACATTACTATCTTTTTGATGCCAGGCTAAGACTTTCCTTTTCTCCCAGGCTTTTAATAACTGTTAAAGTATTTTTTTAATATTTTAAAAATTATATACCCGATACTGTTTCCCCCTCCCCACATTATTATACCTGATATTGTAGTTTATGCTGTGTTGGCACACTTATTAACTTCATATTGTTGATGTTATGGTGATTTTAATTGTGTTGTTGTTGTTGTTGTAAAAGGCCTAGAAAAAATTATTCTCTGATCTATTTAATAAAATATTGAAATTAATATTTACTAAAATATGTATCATTCTCTAATACATATTTTGAGGCATCTTTGTGTTTTTATATGACACCGCAGCCTATTTCCTTTGTTATCGATCTCTTTGCTAGTACCTTTGCCTCATTTCCCCCCTCTATTACTATTTTTTTCTCTCTGTAAGAAACATTTGTGTAGCTTTGGGGGCCATGTTTTATTTTTTCTCCAAATCATTCTTCTGCTCCCCAAACATTCACATGTTAAAAGAAATTACTATCATGCCAGGCTGTTAATGTACGCAGTGCTTTGCAAACACTGATAAGACCTAACCAATGCATCGAGGACCTTGCAGTCTAAAGAGGACAAGAAACACACACACACACACACACAGAGAAGGTGAGCGGGCACTTGACAACACTTTGGGAGTGAGAAAAGTTTACGATATTTATTAGAAAGCGAAGGAGGAGAGGCTGCTCCACCGTAGTGGTTTCTTAGGTGTCGAATATCAAACAGTGGAGGTGAGTGGCATCAGTGCCAGGGGACACTGGTAAGATTGCCTGATTCAATATGGGATAAGGCTTCAGTGACTTTCTTCCCATGGGGCTGGAGTGGCAGGGTAAGTGGTACCTGAAAATATCTCCCTCCCTGAATACTATTAAAGACATGAATCCTGCCCTATGGGGAATCATGTAGCCCTGAGAGCTTAGTAGTGTTACTTACCATTTCTACAACGCTTCTCGGTGTACAAAGCGTTTTGCAATATTCTGGTCCTCAAAGCTCTGTGCAGTCCCATTGGGGCATGGATGTGATCTTATATGAGGTGGAAAAATGAATGGAAGGGTGTAAAGAAGAAATGATAAAGGAGAAGATATTTAAAAAAGGTTCTTTCTTGTTACCTGGCTTGTTTTATTATACCCTGCTGTCACTTAACCTCTTTTATTTAAGCGCATATCTTTATACAAAGGAAGTCTGGTTAATGCTGTGAAGGCAAGTCGCACAGTATCTCTACCCTGCTAGGCACATGCTAGGCACATGCTTTACCTGCAATAGCAGGATTTCCCACAGGAAGCTGCTCCTCTTTCCCACAGGTGTGTGCATGTGAGAAAAGCTTGGTTTGTGCAAGGGTAGGAATACGGCTGGAGGAAAGAGCAGCTGCCTGCCAATGATCCTTCTTGAAAACTAGCATGACTGTAGCAATATAGATTTCATCCCATCCAATATCTGATTCTCTGGAGGACTACGAAGAACAAGAGAGATCACCCGATATCGGTATTCTCTCTTCCTATCACTTTAAGTCTTGGGGAATGCCTAGTCTTGTCTTTGGATATCATCTAGGGTTTTGTGCGTAGTTAGAAATACGATCAGCGTCAACTCTGCACTATAGTCATATTATCATAATATGAGAAAGTGGCATCCCTAAATGGATACTGTCGCTGGAAAACCAATGCTGCAGCTTTGCTTAAAATAAATATGCTGCACGTCAGAATGCACCTGGTGTGTCCTTGGCTTTCAGCAATGCCTTTTTCTGAGTTGCATCTGAAAATGACAGAGCAGCACACGCAGTGGTGCTACTAGGGCCAGACTTTGGGGCAGAAACTCTGGTCCCCACAGTGTGTGGGGCTTCCAAATGACTTTCTTTCTTTCTTAATAAACTTCTGTACAGGTGGCAGCTGGGCGCACTGCAAAGGCCCAGAGAGGTGGCAGGAGCCTCGGCCACTGCCAGCACTTCCCAACATGCCCAACTGCCCCCCTGTATGCATGTTTTAAAGAAAGAAAAAGGACCCCCTTCCCTTTGTGCCTGGTAAACTGGGGAGGGGGGGGAGCAGAGTCTCTGCCCATTGGGTCGCCCCATCCTGCTAGGATGCTAAGAAGCCACGTGATTAGTGAGAGGGATAATTGGGCAGTGAGTTCCAGGTATGTAGCTCACGCAAACAAGCTTTGGGGAGTGATGTTGGTGGGTGACAAGAAGGTTCAAGTGTATCAGCTTGCGGGTGGCAGTGATAAGGGTGCCTATAATTTGTCCATGAACTGATTTTGTTGGGAGAGTATATGGTAGAGGTGCAAAACCTCAGCCCGGGGGCCCAAATCCAGCCCACCTGGCCTTCTGTGGTTCCTCAGATGGCCACGCCCCCTTTCCCCGATCCCACTCCCTCCTTTGACCACTGATTGTTTGGTGGTTTCCCAGCTATTTGGCAGTCCCCACTCCTATTAAAAGATTTAAACGCCTCTCCTAAGGCTTAGTTACTGGCAAGAAGAGCTTTAAGCTAAAAGATACTGGTGTTTGGGGTATTTTGGCCAGTGGCCACATCTCTTTTGCCTTTGGCCCTGCCCACCACAGGAAAGTGCCTCCCAAGAGCTTTCTGAAATGGGAATTTGAAGGTGCCTAACTCGACCAAGAGCTTTGGGCTGAGAACTGGGATGGGAATTCGTGCTAGGCCCGCCGCTGCTTGGCCACTATGGACGGCTACCAGGAGTGCAGCCCCAACAGTGTGTCAATATTTATTTTGATTGATGTGTTGCGTACTTGGGAGAGGCAGAAGAAGGACCTGAGATTACTCTGTGTGGCTGCTCTGAGTGTGTTTCTGGTTCCAGCAAGTTCATCACCAGTGGAGCGGGTATTCAGTGAGGGTGGAATTGTGATGAGATCTCACTGTTCCAGAATGGGGGCCAAACATTTAGAAAAAATCATGTTCCTCAAATGCAACATGGATAAGTTTTAGGAAGTACAGCAAGTTTATTTTTTAAAATCATTTTTCTAAAATGCAACCTTTCAGACATTTTGGGTTTGGCTGCCTCTGCTTGCCTGTCTGGGGTTCCCAGCCTCCTCTGCCTGCCTGGTCTCTTCTTGACCAGTTCAACAGTTGAATTGTCCAAGACAAAGGCCTCTGCCTGCCTGCTTTGGGGTTCCCTGCCTCCTCTGCCTGCCTGGTTATTTTGGGTGTTTCTGCCTGGTTGTTCTTGCCAAAATCAGTTGCAGAGTTTTGAAATAAAAAGGCACACTTGTGCCTAGAATTTATTTAAGCCACACATCTGAAGTAGCCTTATTTTGTTGGGAAAAAAACCCCATTGATTTTAATAGGGACTCGTGGAGTCAGCTTTGGGAGTGACTTGTGACTCGTGACTCGTGAGTCACCATTTTGGACCAAGGACTCAGACTCGGACTCGAGACTCGGGCCCAAAGACTCGTGACTCGAGACCAAGGACTCTTCAACATCCCTGCCTGGTACAGGGAGAGAATGACTGTTCAGACAACATAACTCACTCTGAAGGGTTGAGTATGGGCTGTCATTGAACTGTGAGTCGTTGTTGAAACATGGATTATCGTGTTGTCTGAATTTAGCTGAGATAAGAAACCATGGTGAACACCCCACAGTTCACAACCCAACAACAAAACATGGGTACTCTTCATGGATTGTTCGTGGTTAACAAGCCATGGCTTCTTAGTGCAGCTGGGTTCAGACAACACGATAATTCACATTACAACAATAAACCACGGTTCAACAACAACCCACACTCAACCCATGCTCAACCCTTGAGTGTGGGTTATGGTGTTGTCTGAAGCCAGTCATTGAGTCCTGCATGTCCTTCATCATCACCATAGCTGATGACTCAACAGAATGTAACTTCATCATTCCTAGGCCACCACCAAGTGAAGCAAGGGACATGTGAAGTGGTTGCTGTGCATCGGTGTTGCAACAAGAACAGGATTGAAGAGCGGTCGCAAACTGTCAAGTGCTCTTGCCTCCCGGGGCAGGTGGCTGGCACAACAAGAGCGCAGCCCTCCTGCGTCGAAGGTAAGCAGCTTCAGCTTCATTTGTCACGCTGGCTTAATAATTATAGAAATCTCCTTGTCTCCTTGATGGTTTGAATTCCCGCTGTCTGAAAAAAAGTATAATCCTTCCCCTTGTTAATTTTGGACACATTTCTCTTTGTTAATGATAATGAATATGTGCCTAAATCATGGTGTAATTAATCTCCTTAATTTATGTACTAGTCTATTCCATGTCTGTGCCAAAAAGATTTCTTAGTAGTTTTACGTTTCTTTTCTTTTTGTGCAGGAAAGTCAACTATTACGCTGGCTAGAAAGCCAGAATCAGGGAATCTGGTTACGACTTCCTTGTTAACCCAGAAATAGCCCTGTTTGGTGGCATAGAGATTTCCTGTGTCAGCCAAGGGAAGAGCCAGTGTGGCGTAGTGTGAGAGTGTTGGACTGGGAACCAGGAGATCCGGGTTCTAGTCCCCGCTCGGCCATGAAAGTTTCACTGGGTGACTTTGGGCCAGTCACTGACTCTCAGCCTAACCTACCTCACAGGGTTGTTGTGAGGATAACATGGAGAGGAGGAGGAGGAGGATTATGTAAGCTGCCTTGGGTTCCTTGCAGGAAAAATGGTGTGGTATAAATATAAAAATTAAAATAAAATAAACCAATATGCTAACGATGCTATAGTGGACATGCCTCAACCAAACATGGGTCACTGCTGTACTTAAATTATCGGCGAGCCCCACTGTGTGGAGACTGGGCCTGTCCTCCTTTCCCTTATACTCGACTTTTAAAAAAAAAGTTCAGGATGTATTTTTCCCTTGCCAAAGTATAGGACACATTTGCCACTTAATATATATATATATATATATATAGTGGATAAGTTGTGTGATAATTGCAGCCTTTAAAGCAGAAGAAGCAGAGCTATCCAGTCATACTGAAGTTGGCATCTTCCAGAGGTTTCTGGGAGCGCTATTCTGCTCTCAAACAAGGCATGTGCTCCCTGCACACCTTGTTGCCTTGCAAAATCACCTGCTTTTCTTGCTTTTGCCACAGCAAATTCAGTGGCAATTTTGGTGGCAGGCTGCAAAAACAGCCATGGGGGTGTGTACATGCAGCCCGGATTGCTCACCCCTGTACTATAGGATTTTGTGCTTAATGAGAGAGGTGAAAGTGTGGCAAACATTTATTTATTATTGCACTTATATCCTGACTTTCCCCCCTCTCTTTTAAGGAACCCAAGGCAGCTTACATGGCCGCCTCCTCTCCATTTTAACCTCACAACAACCCTGTGGATTTTATGGCTGAGCGGGGACTAGAACCTGGATCTCCTGAGTCCCAGTCCAACACTCTCACCACTACGCCACACTGGCTCTCATTCTTCTCCTTGTGGCTCATTTCACACATAACACTAAACCATAGGCAAGCAATCATGTGCTTGCCCCTCCCCTCTCCTCTTTTCGCATGGCCACAAGGAGAAGATGGGAAGCATGTGCTTCCACTTTTAAACTAACTCGAGTTCCCCCATTACATTCAAACTTAGGGAACTCTAGGTAGTTAAAACTATGATTTGAGATCAAGCCAGGATAACAAACTATGGTTTAAATCTGGCTCCTTTGAACAAGCCATAGTTTATACTGGGGGTGGGCAACTTGTGGCCCCTCCAGATGTTGTTGGGCTGCAGATCTCATCAGCCCTAGCCAACATAGCTAATGGTGAGGGCAGATGGGAGTTGTAGTCCAACAACATCTGGAGGGCCACACACTGCGCACCTCTGGTTTAAACCAGGTGTTCACCACTCTGGAATCTGTTTCGATGTGGAGCGGTATATAAACATTGTAAATAAAAATAAATACTACAGAATATACAAAAACCTGATTGTGATTGCTGGTAATAATAAATCATCACAGTAGTACTTGCCTTAGGCAGGTATGATAATTTTTATAAGAATGTCTGCAGTTGTTGTAGGTTGGACTCGATCGCCTTGTAGGCTCCTTCCAACTCTACGATCTATGAACTATGAACATGACCCCTTTGATGAAAATGTGAAGGTCTTCTCTTCGTTCAGTTAAATGCACATTTATGACTGGAAAATGATTCAGGAAATTGCCCAATATTTTACTTTTCCTCCCCATTCTCTCCCCCTGCCCGCCCCCCCCCCCAGCAACTACACAGGGGCACCTCCCTTTTATTAAATGGATAGCTTTATGTTAGAAAATGACACCTATAAGTCTTAATTAATGTTTCTGTCAACGCCAATGGAAAGAATCTCAATACATAAAATGTGGTGAGATTTACATTTAAATAGAAGCAAAGTAGTGCAATATTTTAATAGCTTGCTGCTAATTAATATTGACATAGAAATCATGTTTGTTAATCCACATGGAAGATACTTATCTTCTATTTTCATTGCTTTCCACACAAAATCATGACCTTTAAAAGTGAAATAACAAAGAGCCCCAGGTTTTCCTAACTTCCCCTGATGTTTTAATCTATGAATTAACCAGTAATTAAATGAAACGTTGCAACATACAGATACCCCACCACCCCTCCCCCATTTGAGCCTCTTGTACTTTCTGTGCCACGTATGAATGTTATCAAGGCACGGACGAACTTGGAAGAGAAATCCAGTGTACGTTGCAGCCAATACCAGTGGGATATGCGGAAGTGCCACTGCACAGGGCCACTGAGGGAAGACCAGTGACAAGGGACGCTAAGGGGCAGCAAGAAACCAAGGGCAAAACAGACACATCTGAGCTGGAAAGCAAAAGATGAGACAGCAGCAAATGCTAAGGGAGAGAGCTGATTAAAGGGGCAGTGATGGAGAGTTAGAAGTTCAGCTCAGGATGTTGTGTGGTGCCCTGTCTGCTTACAAGAATAGTGGATGTCAAAGGAGAAGGGCCACTTGTATACCTGCCCCCTTCTTCGGTGGAGCTCTTTGTCGTGATCTTTAGCAATGCCTCTCCAGTGTGTTTTGAGTATGTCCTTTTGTCTTTGACTTTGTTTCCATCCTTTCCTTTCCTTCCCCCATTGGAGGCTGTGCAAGGTGCATCTAATCGCACAGTAAGGAGAGGTTCAGGAAATGATTGAATGTGCAACAACAGGAGGTTTTATGTTTGCATTAAGGGGAGATCTAAAACAAAGGTAAATGAAACATCTCATGGGAAAACTCCCTTAGTCGTGAGGTGAAATTGGAGATTTATTACGGGCTAGCTGGAGAGGTTCTCAGTTGTACAGACCAGAGTTCTCCAACCTTGGGTCCCCAGATGTTGTTGGCCTACAACTCCCAGCATGCCCCAGCCAGCTATGCTGGCTGGGGCATGCTGGGAGTTGTAGGCCAAGAATATCTGGGGACCCAAGGTTGGAGAACACTGGTATAGACCCACTTGTGTCTCCCATCACATATTGGCACTATTGCGTTATGCCAGCCTTCCCCAACTTGGTGCCTTCCAGATGTTCTGGACTTCAATTCCAATAATCTCCATCTAGCATGGCCAATGGTCAGGAGTCATAATCCCCAAAATCAGGAAGGTACCCCGTTGAGGAAGGCTGTGTTATGCAATGGGGGTTGTATCCTCCAGTGCCGGCTCCAGGTTTTTGAGGGCCCTTGGGCAAGGCACCCTCAGTGGGCCCCCACCCTCAGTGAGAGGGGGCCCAATTGGAGAGATTGACTCCACTGACTTCTCACTGCCATGGTCACCAGCAACTCTTGCTCCTCCTCCTCTTTCTCTTCATTGCTACCACTTGCTTGCTTGATAGGCAGAGAGCTACTGAGCAAGTAGGCAGTGGCATCTATTGCTCCTCCTCCTCCTCCTCTTCCTCCTTACCACAGCCAATCTCTGGGCCAGCAACTCCAAGAGGAAGGTTAACAAGAAGGCTGCAACGGTGAAGGGGAGGAGCAACTCCAGGGGGCTCTTCTCAGTGGGAGGAGCAACTCCAGGGGGCTCTTGTCATTGGGTAGGTGCCCAACCATGCCTACCCTTGGTTCCGGCCCTGGTTTCATCCAGTGCCATAGGCCTGTTCATGTATTGTTAGCAAGACTCACAGTACGGAACATGGTGATGTTCACAGTATTGTGGGTGGGGCTTGATGCCAATAATAGGTGGAGACAGACACATATAAATGTAATAAATGAATGAATTACAGTCATGCCTTGGATTGAGAGCATAATTCGTTCCGGAAACCTGCTTGTAATCCAAAACACTCTTATATCAAAACGAAATCCCCCCAAAAAAATTTGTACAGAGATTTTTAATTTAAGCCGTACTACAGTACTTGTATTGCAAGACGTCGCTTGTATATCAAGTCACATTTTTTAAAATAAATATATAAAAATTTGCTTGTCTTGCAAAACGCTCTCAAACCAAGTTACTTGCAATCCAAGGTATTACTGTATAATGTATTCCTTGTCCTCTACTGTACTGTATCAAACCTTTCTGCAGTAGATGGCATCACTGAGCATTGTGGGTGTGTCTATTTCCAGGCTGGTATGATACTACCCTGACAGTTTAGATCAGCCTTCCCTGACCTGGTGCCTTCCACATGTGTTGGATTACAGCTCCCAGCATGCCCCAGCCAGCATGGTCATTGGGGAAGGCTGGTCTAGACCTCCTGTCTCCTAAAATAGCCTGCATATGCTACACACAACTTGGATGGGACAAAACCTATATTGGAACACTTCCTTCAAATATTTATTTACATATTCCCTATGCCACACATTGCCTCTTCTTTTATTTAGCGATTAGATTTGCCTGGATGTTTAAATTTTTCATATCATATTATCTGCGCATGGAACTCAGATTTAATTACTCGGTATACATTGACAATTTTTATTCTGCTGAATCCTGGGCAATGCCTGTAAATTTTATACTGTGCTCTATGCAACAATAAAACCTTCATGATGGACAGTAAATTCAAGATATTTACTAAAATATGCACCAGCATAGCAAAGGTGACGCTCTGTGCTTTTTGTGACAATATTCTAATTGCAGTGCTAGAGTGGACGCTACTTTCATTCTGCCAAAACAAATCCTCGCTGAGACAGTTTAGTGTCTGTGTCTCTGTTTTAGATTTAATAAGAGAAACATTATGATGTAAGAATTGGAGATATAAAAGGAGATACCCCTGCATTTCCCCCTTCAGTGTGATAGCTCAGCATACTTTGTTTATACTGTAAGCACTAAGGTAATTTATTCAGGTACTGTAGGGCAGAAACCCATGCGTGTCCACTTACAGTTTGCAATTTTTTTATTTTTCATGATCAGCCCAACCCTGTGGAGGCTTCCAGGCTGCAGATGCCCAAAGGAGGTTTTTAATTAAGCTTGTCTCCTACTGCTGGCCCCACTTGTGTAACTAATTATTTTCAGTATCATGAAAGAGTTTCATTATTCATTTCCTTTTCAAAGAGCTTATTCCATCCCCCGATTTGGACTGAGTAACACAAGCCTATTTTGTACATATGTAGCAAGATTTTTAAAAACCACAATGAAACAAAACACAGTTTCTTGAGCAAAATGAACTGTTGGCCATGGCTCTAAATTCATTTGAGCCATTGTACAACTACAGTAGAGATGAAACAGATTCCCCGTCCCCCAAATATAACAATAACAAAGAAAAAACAAAAAAGGGAAAAACCACCACCACAAAAGAGATTAAAAGGGGGAAAGAAAGAAAAAAAAGGAAGAACATATCATAAAACAATAATCATTTACATCACCCTTAATTAAAGAAATAATGAGAAAGAGGGAAAAGGAAGCATTTAACACGTCCATTTCAAATATATATGTTACTATAAGCAGTCCATATATCTAAATAAGCATCCATACCAGATTGGCAGCTGTAGGAGATACATTCAAACGTAGGAAGAGCAGGAAAATCTTCAAAGATGGAATACATGTTAACTGTGGAACTATAGGCAATCGTTATTCAGTCCTCCAGCAAGTCGACACGGGAGTTTTAGATTAGATTATGACCCAGCTCACACGTCACAACAACCCAGGTTTTTTTTTTTAAATACCTTGGGTTTTTGTGAACAAAGCGGGAGAAAGTGAGCATGCTGGTTCCTGCCACCTGATTACTCCCACTGTGAGTAGGAGGAGCGAAACAATTCAGGGGCACTCCATCCCTTGGTTGTTAAGTACGGCATGAGAACTGGGAATTCTGGGATATTGGGGGAAAGACAACCATGGGTCCCAAGTCTGGGTTCCAACTCTCACTCCCCAACAACCCAGAATTCCTGATTTGCACATCATGGTTAACAACCCAGGGATGGAGCATCCTTGAGCTGTTTAGTCCCAGTGGGAGTAATCAGGCAGCACAAACCAGCCCGTTTGCTCATTCCTCCTTGGGTTGTTTTATTTATTTATTACATTTCTATGCCGCCCAATAGCCAAAGCTCTCTGGGCAGTTCACAACAATTAAAGCCACAAAATACAACATAAAACACACTATAAAAGTTTAAAACTACAGTATAAAATAAAAGTAAAAAACAAAGTAAAACCTAGCAACAATGTAAAGATTTAAAGTACAGTAACAGATTTAAAACAACAGAAACTGAAAAACTGAAATGCCTGGGAAAATAAGGCATCTTTACCTGGCGCTGGAAAGAGCACAACATAGGTGCCAGGTGAGCCTCTCTGGGAAGTTCATTCCACAACCAGGGTGCCACAGCAGAAAAGGCCCTCTTCTTAGTAGCCACCCAACTCACTTCCTTTGGCAGGGGCTCCCGGTCAGAGACTGCTGAGGATGATGTTAGGGTCCAGGCAGGTGTATATGGGAGGAGACGATCCTTCAGGTAACCTGGCCCCAAGCCATTTAGGACCTTGAATGTTAATACCAGCACTTTGAATTGGTCTCAGACATGGACTGGCAGCCAGTGCAGATGGTAAAATACTGGCATAATATGATCACATTGGCCAGTCCCCATTAACAATCTTGCTGCCCTATTTTGGACCAGCTGAAGTTTCTGGACCATTTTCAAAGGCAGCCGCACATATAACGCATTGCAGTAATCCAGGTGAGAGATTACCAGAGCATGGATAACTGTAGCTGGGCTATCTCTGCCCAGATAAGGATGTAGTTGCTACATTAGCCTAAGGTAATAAAAGGTGCTCTGTGCCACCGAGTCCACCTGTGCTTCTAGTGACAGTTCTGGATCCAAGAGCACCCCCAAACTATGAACCTGATCCTTTAGGGGGAGTGCAGCCCCCTCCAGAACAGGTTGAACATCACTTAGCCAGGCAGACGAATCACCCACTATCAGTACCTCCATCTTGACTGGAATGTTGTGACATCTGAACCGGGCCTATTAGTTCATGCAGTGATTCTCCAAGGTCTCAGGCGGAGGTATTTTCCATCATCTTCAAGCAGCGTCACTTTTGTAAGGAAACTTAAACAGTTCACTTATCTGTGTTGCTTCACTGCCTGTATCAGCTGTGAAAATGTATCATTTTAACTACATTCATGCTCCCATTCATAAAACCTTATAGAGTGTCCCCTCCAAAGACTTGGAAATACAAGCAGAACTCATGCATAAACCTGTTGGCTACTAAGCAGCTATATGTCGACCCTCAGAATAAATAGGATTATTGCCTTATACTTGCAGCACAGCAAAAACAGACGCATCTCAGTTCTAGATGATGATGATGATGATGATGATGATGATGATGATGATGATGATGATGATGATTTTCTGGACTAGCCATGGATATTCAAAGATGTGTGTGATTGTGCATGCATCATAACCTTATAGAAAACAAAACAGCAGTAAAAAGAAGAGTTTTAAGTAAGGCAGTTAACCAAAGCCCAAAGAAGAACAAAATAGGATAGCTTGGTTGTACCAGGTGAATAATTATCACAGTTAGTGAATTAATAACTTTTATTAGGATTGCCAAGGGTTCAAAATCCAGTTTGTGGGCTTTCAAGAAGATCATGGATTTGAACAGGCCATAACGTTGGACAAAATTTGCTTACAAGTAAGGAGCTTTGGAATGTTTTGATTGAAGTGGGGTAAGAAACTATGGCCAAGTAGATTGTTGGGAGCTAATAGCAGTCAGCAGGAACGAACACAAACAGTAATTAAAATTTGAAATCCACCCTCCCAAAAGCCTTGAAATGCCATAAATAAAAGAATCCCAGCCTTTTAAAGTGAGTATTCGCTTAAAAACTATCTCATTTGTGAAATGGGTTTAATAATAGTCATCCTGTTGCAAGGCTTAATTAATGTTGGTACAACATTTTGCAGTTCCTCAGTGCCATTCAGCTACAAATGCAGATCGTGATAGAAGTAAAAGCAGCTCATTAAAAGAAAAGGATGGCATAGAAAATAAAAAAGAGAGAGAGCAGATGAAAATTGTGGGTAGTTTGAAACAGCTGGCAAGTAGGGATGTGCTGACGCTGGGAAGTCTGGCTCGTTTGAGCTTGAGTCTGCTTGATGGACTTCCTGCCTGCTTCTGTTCCGATGATCGGAAGCGGGCCAAGTCAGGGTGTGTGTTTGTTTCTGCGGATTTCTGTCTCATGGGGAAAAAAACCTAAGGAAATTTGTGCAATTTGCATAAATTTGTGCAATTTGGTAGATTTACGGAGTTTGTGCAAATCATGCAATTTGCACTATTTGCACAAATTGGAAGCTGGAAACTATGAAGTTCTAGAAGGATTTGTATAAGTCAAGCTAGAACGGCATAGTTTTCGGCTTCCAATCTGTGCAAATAGCATGATTTGTGCAAATCTCCTTAGTGGTTTTTTTTTTTTTTTTGAGACAGAAGCCCGTGAGCTGGCTCGACTCGCACAACAGCGATTCGGCGCCAGTGCAGGACTAATGAACCAGAATCCAGGGGAGGGGAGTGAATTGTGAAAGTCCATTGGATTTTCACCCCCCTAACATATCCCTAGCTGGCAGCCCCCGTTGATCTGCTTATGGGAAGGATTCCTAACCCCTTGTAAATATATGCTGGCATCTCCATCTTCTACAGGCCTCGGTCCATTCACCTGCCAGTCTCTCCTGTTTCTGTGGAGTTGAAATGGACTAGAATCTTGCTAGCTATAAAATTAGGGATGGGGAACCTGTGGTCCTCCAGATGTTGTTGAACTCGCATCAGCCCCAGCCAGCCTGGCCCGTGGTCAGGGATGATGGTACCTATAGTCCGACATTTGGAGGAACACAGGCTGCCCCCTCCTGCTACGAAGGTGGGAAAGAAGGGCAGTGATACAGAAATAGGTTTGCCATGCGTCCTATTCTACAGAGGCCAATCCTCTATTTGAAGGCATGCTCTCTTTGAAAGGCTGCCCGGTTTAAAGATAAAGAACCCTAAGAAGGGAGAGGAAGGACCTTGAAGTTGCCCATCAACAGTTGCACCTGGACAACAGACTGAGCCGGCAGGCAGGCACACATTTCACTGTCTTCCATGCTATGGTGAGCTAATGTATTGCATTTCTATTTCAATTATAGTCATTATTTCTAAATTTGTGACTATACATATGAATAGTGCGCCAGTGTGGCATAGTGGTTAGAGTGTTGGACTGGGACTTGGGAGATCCAGGTTCTAGTCCCCGCTTGGCCATGAAACTCACTGGGTGACTTTGGGCCAGTCACTGACTCTCAGCCTAACCTACCTCACAGGGTTGTTGTGAGGGTAAAATGTAGAGGAGGAGGAGGAGGAGGAGGAGGATTATGTAAGCCGCCTTGGGTTCCTTTCAGGAAAAGGGTGGGGTATAAATATAATAAATAAATAAATAAATAAATAAACATATACAACTGTATGCACACCTGTGTCCTCTTTTTTGCTGAACAAGTTGTTCTTTTGGGGGGATGACATGTATATCTACCCTAGGCAGGAGATGCCACTGTCTCGTTGCCTCAAAGCTCGGAAAGCGGCAGGCAGAGCCCCCTACAGACCGACCTCTTCCTTTTTGTTGCTAAGGGGCTCTGTAATTCATGCTTTCTGACTCATGCTTTCCCCAGATATATCACTTTTCTGAGCTCTCAAAGCAGCATAGCACATGAAAAGAAGAATAAAAAAAACTGAACAGAGAGGAAAGAAGGAAGCACCAGCTTTTTACTGCCTTGCACTGCAGTTGTAGGACTCCAACAGAGTCACATGCTATTGTGTCTCGTAAAGGTCAACCTCTTGTGTGTTTTTCAAGAAGCAGTAAACACTTGCATTCAAAGTGATAAGGAGATTTAGTTTACTCTTCTTCCTTTTGTGGGAATAAACTCTCTTGAGTCGGTACCTAGAACCTGGCCGTCAGCCACTTTCAGGAAGAGAAAGCATCAATTTGCTTTTGTAACTACCTTGCATTGGTGTGAAAAACTGCTGTAGGCATCCCGGTTCCATCCAGATGTTTTGGACTACAACTCCCATAATCCCTGACAATGCTTGCTGGGGCTGATAGGAGTTGGAGTCTAAAACATCCGGGGTGCACCAAATTACCTACCCCTGTTGTAAACTGTGGCTCCGAGTGAAATGCAACCGAAACCAAGGTATCCCATACATCATAGGAACTTGAAGGGTGTCGTATTATGTCTTAATAAGAGAGTTTTGCTGTTATTTCTATTGTGCCTGGGGAACCCAATAGGCCCAGAGGATTTAATCCATTTCATAATAAAACTTCACCTTCCTTGCTGAAGTCTGCTACCAAAATTAAAGCAGTCTTCTGAATATCAGTTCCTTAGAAAACATAATTAGGAGAAGTTCTCTGAACACATTTAATTGCGCTAAAGAGAAAAGTAGTTCTAAATCCCAACAGGATTCCCCCAGCAAGATGTTAAATGTTAATCCATAGCGTATTTGTAGCTGTGAAAGAAAACACGCACACACAAACAAAATTTAATCTGTTCTCTGATTACTTAACCTGGGACTGCCAGATGAGGGAACCCGCTGTTAGAAGAATCAACGTTTGCAGCCTCCATGAAATCAGTGAGACAAGCCATTCCAATGAAAGACATAACTGTAGGTCTACTGGCCCTACACTTCTCGTGACCTTTTCTCTTGGGGAAATGGGCTGAAACTTCTTGTTGGAACACACAAGGTTTTGCTAGTGCAAGTCTCCGTTTTAGTTCCTAGGCTCCTCCAGACAGACCAGGGGTGGGGAACCTCTGGCCCGCAGGCCTAATTCGGCCCATGGAGGGTCCTCATCTGGCCTGCAGATGCTTGGGCCCCACCCCCTGCCCTCCACAAGCTTCACCCCCTGTTCTGGAAGCTACTGAGGGCTTGGGGAGGAGGCGGGGAGAGGAATCCCCTTGTTATCCCTAATAACAAGGGGATTCCCCTGGGGGAGTGCCAGCTGCTCACTTTATTTATTTTATTTATTTATTTATTATATTTTTTAATCGCCCATCTGGCCGGTCACCCGGCCACCCTGGGCGATGTACAATTAAAATAAAGTAAAATACAATAAAATATAATTAAAACAATATAAAAATTCTTATTAAAAACCTAACCCACCCCATATTCCCGCCTGAACAGCCATGTTTTTAATGCACGGCGGAAGCTCATCACGGAGGGGGCATGGCGAAGGTCACTAGGGAGGGAGTTCCATAATGTGGGGGCCGCCACAGAGAAGGCCCTCTTCCTAGTCCCCACCAGCCTGGCTGCTCTGGCTGATGGGATAAGGAGAAGGCCGTCCGTGGCAGACCTTGTTGAGCGGCCTACTTGATGTTGCTGGAGGCGCTCCTTGAGATAAGCTGGGCCGGAGCCGTGTAGGGTTTTAAAGGTCAAAACCAACACCTTGAATTCGGCTCGACAAGCAACTGGTAGCCAGTGCAACTCATTAAGCACTGGCGTGATGTGATCACGCCGGCGGCTGCCCTTAATCAGGCGAGCCGCCGCGTTCTGTACCAGCTGAAGCTTCCGGACCGTCTTCAAGGGTAACCCCACGTAGAGCGCATTACAGTAGTCTAGGCGAGAGGAGACCAAGGCATGAACCACTGATGGGAGCAGGTGATTAGGAAGGTAGGGGCGCAGCTGCCGTATCAGATGGAGTTGATACAGCGCTGCCCGGCTCACAGCTGCCACCTGAGCCTCCATGGACAGCTGGGAGTCTAGAATGACCCCCAAGCTGCGGACCTGGTCCTTCAGGGGTAGATGTACCCCATTCAGCACCAGGTCAACATCCCCTAACCTTCCCTTGTCCCCCACCAGAAGTACCTCGGTCTTGTCGGGGTTCAGTTTCAGCATGTTCCTTCCCATCCAGCCAGCCACTGACTCCAGGCACTTGGACAGGGTCTCAACGGCCAACCTTGGTGAGGACTTAAAACAGAGGTAGAGCTGCGTGTCATCTGCATACTGATGACACTGCACCCCAAACCTCCTGATGATAGCTCCCAGCGGCTTGAGGTAGATGTTGAATAACATCGGGGAGAGGATGGAACCCTGCGGCACTCCACAAGTGAGCAGCCGAGGGTCCGAAGCCTCTTCCCCGAGAACTACCCTCTGATACCTTCCAGAGAGGAAGGACCGGAACCACTGCAATACAGTGCCTCCCAAGCCCAACCCCTCCAGACGGTCCAGGAGGATACCGTGGTCAACGGTATCAAAAGCCGCTGAGAGATCGAGGAGGACTAGAAAGGAGCATTCGCCCCTATCCAAAGCCCTCCTCATATCATCCACCAAGGCGACCAAGGCCGTCTCCGTCCCATGTCCAGACCTGAAGCCCGACTGGCATGGATCTAAATAATCGGCTTCATCCAAGTGTGCCTTCAACTGAGCACCCACCACCCGCTCGATCACCTTGCCCAGAAATGGTAAATTGGAGAGGAGTTCCTGCAAGCACCGGCCGAGTGCACTTTGCTCCTGAATTTACAAACCACAGTTAGGGCCATTGCTCTGCTCAAGACACTGCTGCATCATGGAGACGGGAGTGAATCATTTATGAACTTATGAAGTTGATTATGGCAGAAGCACCCCAGCCTCTGATGGGGAAGGAAAAAAGCAGACACGTGCATCGGGCTTCCCCAATGGCTTTCTCACATCCTAGTCCATTTTTAGCCTTTTTATTTGTATTTTACAAGACTTTTGGATCACTACAATTGAAATAATAAGAGATGCTGAGCAAAAAATTATCACAGTTTCAGTATCACGAACACACATACTTTTAAAATCAAGCTAGTTATTAATTAACCAGTCATACCAGAATAAGTATTTGCTGAAATGTTAGGATATGCTTTAAAAAAAAAAAAAAAAAAAAAAAAAACTCTGAGAGATTATTTGCATTTTCTATTAAATTAAACTTCAGGTAATGAAATCACACACAGTAATGATAGACTCCCACCCAAAGACACCTCTAGCTACTACCTACTTGGAAAATGCATAGCAGAAATGAAATAACTGAATCAGCATCCAAGCTACCAAATCTACCATTGTCATCCTGCTGTTAGTTAACCTAATTTAGGGTTTGGGGGCAACAACAACAAAAAGGCGCCTTGTGAATTAATGGCCTATTGCTTTGTCCTTTATATGTAAGAATTGTGATTTTGTACACTTCTGCAGAGTGAAGAATTGTAATCAACAATGAAGTTCCAAATAATGTACACATAGTGAAAGAATGTTAGACAACAGAATTAACATTTATTTCCATATTTCAGCTTCTAATTCAGTTTGGATTGTGAACCAGTATCTTCTTTTCATATGAATTGATGAATTGCATCCACTGAATCAAATTAAATACAGGATGTATAAATAAATACGCTTTATGGATTTCCCCCTCCAGTACAAAAATACAGTATGAAAAATAGTAATGAAGAAGCGAAAGAGAAAACTGATTAAAGGCAACTGCCTTTGCCTGCAATCATATACAGAAGCTGCTTAAATCTTATTGAAGTCAAAGGAATTTAGCCTGCAATTGAACACAGTGAGATATACCTCTGCCTAAACATGCATTAAACAACACTGTTAAGCACCTTAATAGTGTGTAGGATTGCAGAATGCACATGCAAACACCTTGCTTTGCTTAAACAAACTTGCTGAAAACTGCCAAAATTTGCTGTGCGGAAAATTTATCGTCTGCTTCATTTATTCTGAAATGTATATAGCAGCTCACCAACAACGGCTCTCGTGATGGTTTGCAAACAAAATATTAGGGCCGGCGGACCATATTACAAGAGGGACCTCCACCACTGCCAATGCAATTGGGTTGAGATGCTCCCTGTTTTTCCATGCTGTGTTGAAACTGCTGTTTCAGTTTTGTTGCTGTAGCAACATGGATTCATCCCCTCTCCCCATTCCCTTCAGAGGAAGAGGCTGCTAGGGATGGATGAGAATTTTGTTTTTTGCACCCCCTGTTTGAAGCTCTGATTGTGAGCACATGTCCCCCGAAAATATTTGCAAATTGTCAAAGGCAATGCTCGCATTCATCTCGCTCCCGAGATTCCCGGTTCGATTTGCGCAAATTTCCTGATTTGCACAAATTTCCTGATTTGCACAAATTTCCTTTGTAGACTGAATCAGCCCCGGTTTAGCCTACAGAGGCAATTGCGCCAGTTTGGGGAGATTTGTGCACATCTCCCATTCGATTGCTGCTCGGTTTGCGCAATGTTCTCATTTGCACAAAGCCAGCAGTGAACATGAATGGGGATCGGGGATGAGGTGATGTTCGGAGAATCCTGGCACTCTCAAACATTGCACGTTTGCCCATCCCTTGGGAGAACAATGGAAGGGCGTTGTGTGGGGTTCAGGGAACAGGGAATACATTCAGGGGCACTGCCAGGTTTGAGGGGCTCTGGGCAAAGATGCCCTCCATACTGCCCTCTCTGCTTAACCTGCCTGCTTTTCCCTCCCCTTCCTGCCCTCCTGGTTGATTCTCTCTCCTCCTCCCTGCTTATCAGATGCCAGGAAAGGAATGAAAATGAAATGGGTCCCTTGACCCTTTTATTTTGCTAGTGTTTTGCAGAGGTTCAGAAGCGAAGCTCCTGCATGCCCAGGCCGAGAACATCTATAAAGAGGATTTTGGGGGGGGGGGGGAAGGAAAAGGAATCCATTGGTTCCTTTCCTCCCTGCTGTCCTTATTCTTGTCTCAACTCCCCACCTAACTCTTAGCACGCGCTGGTGGGATCAGGTGGTGGCTGCAGTGGTGGCCCAAATGACAGTGCAACGCCCTTAAAAACAAAACTTTAAACAGAGTCTGAGCATGCTGGAGTGCGAAGCTCCACTCGTGCCCACCGACCTCATTCCCAGAAGACCTCTGGGGAATGAAAATGTGTGTGTGTGTGTGTGTGTGTGTGTGTGTGCCTGGAGTGACAGTGTTGTCATTTTGGGTTCCTCTGGCCTTCAGGGCCCAGACAGTGCCCTGTGGTCCATCCAAACATATCCCAGTTACAGAGTAAAACAGGCTGACACTTTGTCTTGCCGTGTTGCATGGGCAGGCAAAAGGAAGTGTTGTGTCACAACACAGGGAGCGGTGGCACTGGAGACACATTCTGAGGGTCAAACTAGATATTTGCTTGATATGCAGGCTGGAGCTACCAGCAAGTTTTCCTTGATTACAGCTGCACATTGAGGGGAAGCTTATCTCTTCCCTCACCAGTCACCAGCATGACTGGAGCCAAAATCATCTTTGCCTCTAGTACAGCTACAATGTTTAGGGGAAAAAAATCTCCCCATTGACACCAATGGGGGACTTCCCCAAGTGTCCTAGCCACATGGAAGGGGGATTTTTGTGTGTGGCTCCAATGGTGATTGGGAGGGAAGGAATAAGCCTCCCCCATCCCTGCATACTGTGTTCCTTGTAAGGATCTCACACACCCCGCCGCCCATGCCCTGTGCCTGTAATTAACAGCGGAAAACCGTGGTACATAGCTGCACACTATGTGTCAAGTGAATGTTTACTTTGGCCTGTTGTGCAAGCAATTTGAGGAACCTGCTTACCCTTCGTGATGTCATTACCAGACAAGACAACGGTGAATGGCTGCATGGTGGTCATGTTCACAAGATGATGATCCTTGATTGGCTGCGGTAATGGCACAGGGGGTTCAGATGAAAAGAATGTGTGAGGGGCACATGGGGCAGCATGTTCAGCAGGAGAGAAGCAAGGAACAGCCCTACTGTTTCATACAAACCTAAATATTCTCAACAGGAAAGTGGCCCATAAAGTGCACATGAACTGCATTAACTACTTTTGATTGTGTTGGGCATTTGGCATGAAGGCATTGCATGGCCAGTGGCCTTGCTGGCTGGGGCAGATGGGTGTTGTGATGCAACGCATCTGGAGGGCACCAGGTTAGGGAATGCTGCATTTGCCTATAAGTCACTGGGTAGCACTTGCTCCGTTTTGCTCTTTGAAAAAGCCATGTTGCTTTTGTCTTCCAGCCGCCATCGTCGTCCAGAAGTGGTGGTGCCATATGAGCCCTTGCCTGGATGGAGAAGAATGTAAAGTACTTCCAGATTATTCAGGTTGGTCATGCAGCAGCGGAAACAAAGTCAAAACTACCAAGGCAAGTTAATTCTGAAATGTATATAGCAGCTCACCAACAATGGCTCTCGTGATGGTTTGCAAACAAAATATTAGGGCCGGCGGACCATATTACAAGAGGGACCTCCACCACTGCCAATGCAATTGGGTTGAGAGGCTCCCTGTTTTTCCATGCTGTGTTGAAACTGCTGTTTCAGTTTTGTTGCTGTAGCAACATGGATTCATCCCCTCTCCCCATTCCCTTCAGAGGAAGAGGCTGGGATGGATGAGAATTTTGTTTTTGCTGTTCATTCCTTGCTCTCAAGTGAGCCAACTACAGGGTAAATTTAATTAGGGGCCAAACTAGATAAAATAGTGGGAGATCTATGATTGGATCTCCTGATATATATATATATATATATATATATATTTAAAGCAGCCAAAGATATGTATACAGTAATACCTTGGATTGCAAGTAACTTGGTTTGAGAGCGTTTCGCAAGACAAGACAATTTTCAAATATTTATTTATTTATTTATTTATTTATTGACTTGATATTCGAGCGACATCTTGCAATACAAGTACTGTAGTACGGCTTAAATTAAAAATCTCTGTACAAATTTTTGTGTGGGGGGGGATTTCGTTTTGATATAAGAGTGTTTTGGATTACAAGCACGTTTCCGGAACGAATTATGCTCTCAATCCAAGGCATGACTGTACTAGAATAAAATGTGGCAAGGAAACAAAATCCTGTGTTCTTTGATTATTTCTTTTTTCTTTCTTTGGAGTCATATATAGCAAAGTTTGTTTCCTGTGAAATGGTTTGTGGCCTTCATTGTGATACAAAAGAAGAAGGAAGGAAATAGGACCACTAACTGCTCAAACACAGAAAATGACACTGCTTTTTGTAAGCGTTTTCTAGAGCAAGTAGCTCTGATCCAGTGATTTCATCCTGTGCAGGGGGTTCTAGTGTGCCCCCATATTCCCCCATTTCATTTGATCGAGAAAGATTTGTGTGTGCATTTCCGTGTGTGGGTTCTGCTCCTTGCCTTGGAATAAATGGGGTGATCTGTGCTCACAAGAGCTTTGAGTGCTAGCTGGAGAGCTCTTATGGAGAATCTGGGTTGGAGCAGTTGTCATTACTGCAGTGTTAACCATTCTGGGGTAACTGGGCTTGGCACAAAGATCAGCTATGTTTGCCTTCTTATCCATTCATCCCCAGCTCTGTTGGTCAGAGTGGCTTTGAGCGGCAAACAAGACATTTGGGCCATCAAACATTTGGATAACTAGAAATGGTGCTTATTTAGGGTTCTATCTGAATGTGTCTGAAGCTGCAAAATTAAACATACCTACCGGGGCAGGGCAGGGCAATGTGTGGCCTGCAGATGTTGTGAGATTGAAACTCCCATCAGCCCCAGCCAGCATAGTCAATGGTGGGTGAATGGGAGATGCAGTCCAAGCGTATCTGGCGGCCACACTTTCCTCATCCCTCTACTAGGAAGTAAGTCCTTAAGAAATTGGGAGGGACCTTAGTTCAGTGATAGACTGCATGCTTTCCATGCAGAAGGCCCTGGCAGCATTGGTTTAAAACGGTGCTTCTCAAATAGTGGGGCGGGCCCCCCAGGGGGGGCGCGAGGCTCCGTAAAGGGGGGCTCGTTTGACCTCAGTTAAAAGTTTTTTTTTAATATTGTGTTCCTTTAAATCCTGTGCTCCTTTAAATCTTTTCTGCTACAGTTAATAAAGCTATTCTTTGTTGTAAATTGATCCACATTTCTTTCTTTTTTTATTCTCTTATACGTTAATAAGGATACAGTGTTATGCAGAGGTGTACTTATAACAATTTTATAGACAAATGATACTATTGACAGTCGCGCGGGGGGCGCGAAATGTTTTCTTCTTCCTAGGGGGGGCATGAAAGAAAATAATTGAGAAGCACTGGTTTAAAAGGAGATGATATGGCAGACCTCTTCCTAAGACCCTGGAAGGCTGGTGCCAGCCAAAGTCGACAGTGGCTGGGTTCAGACAACACAATAACCCGCACTCAAGGGTTGAGTATGGGTTGAGAGTGTGGGTTGTCGTTGAACCGTGGGTTGCTGTTGAACCGTGGGTTATTGTGTTGTCTGAACCCAAGCACATTAACAGACCATGGTTGGTTAACCTAAATTCCACCTAGGAACCTAGATTCCACCTAAACATCAGGAAAAATTTCCTGCAAACTGTCAGAGCAATAAGACAATGGAACCAACTACCTAGGGAGGTGGTGGGCTCTCCCACTCTGGAGGCATTCAAGGTGCAGCTGGACAGACATCTGTCAGAGATGCTTTGACCTGGATTCCTGCATTGAGCAGGGGGTTGGACTCGATGGCCTTGTAGGCCCCTTCCAACTCTACTTTTCTATGATTCTATGAACCGTGAACAACCCATGAAGAGAACCCATGGTTTGTTTTTGGGTTGTGAACTGTGGGTTGTTCGTAGTTAACCAGCCATAGTTTGTTGGTGCGGCTGGTTTCAGACAACCTGGTAACCCACATTTAAACAGCAACTCACAGTTCAGTGACAACCCACAGTCAACCCATACTCAACCCTGCCTTGAGTGTGGGTTATTGTGTTGTCTGATTCCAGTCAGTATTGGATTAAGTGGGCAAATAGTCTGACAGTATAAGGTACCTTCCTAGCACATTTACACTTCTGAGTAGGCATGCTCAAGATTGCAATGTAACCTATAGTCCTGTGCATACTTGCCTGGGAATAAGCCCCATTGAACATAACAGGACCTGTTTCTGATTAAATGTGTATAGGACTACACTGCACAGTTGGCTTCTTTGAAACCACATTTGAAATTTTACATCCTATCTTCATCAGATTGGTCATCTGATTTAAAGTTCCTCCTGAATCTATGCTGAAAACAGCTGGGGATTGGTTCAGGTTTGTGTTGATGCAGAGAACTCCAGCAATATCAACAAGCTGAGAATTCTACTGGTTTGAAGTGAGGCACCATTTCAGAATACAGTGCTTCAAAATGTGTGTGTGTGGACAGAAGTTCCACAACTGCACACCCCAGTGTGTTTGTCATTTGCAGTTCTTGCCTGTTCGTGCTCTTTGTCAAAGTGGAATTATTTTTATTTTCCATGTTTTTATGCTGTTGTGCAGTCCTTGTATTGTATGAGTAGCTCAATTGGTAGTAGTAGTAGCTCAACTGCCTAGAGATAGTTTTAAATATGTTCCGCAGTATAGAAATCTATTTGTGTGTTACAGTGGATGCAGTGGATGAAAGGAGCAAACCAGAGACAGCACTTAAATGGGTTATTAAATTGGCCACAGCTTTATTCATTTTGAATAGGATTGGCGGAGGCACAGGGCATGGATCCTGCCATTGGGTAGCCTGGCTGCTGTCTGATTTTTCTTCCTGGCCCGCCTGCCAGGAGCATTGGTGGTGGATGGCAGGTTCAGGGGCCCACCATGGTGCAGACCACTAATGTGAACCCCTTTCTCAAGAGGAGGCCTAACCAGTGCTGAGTAAAGGGGAATGATCACTTCCCACGATTTGGAAGCTATACTTCTATTAATGCAGCCCACAATAGCATTTGCCTTCTTTGCAGCCACATCGCATTGCTGGCTCACATTCAGTTTGTGATCGACAACAATTCCAAGATCCTTCTCACTTGTAGTATTGTTGAGCCAAGTGTCCCCCCATTCTGTAACTTCCTTTCCCACCGCCCGGCCCTGCGCACACCCACAACAGCGGCTCCCCAGTACACGGGGAACTTGGTTAAATAAAATAAATAAGTTAATTGTTGTAGTGGTGGAGGAAGAGTTGGAGTTGGCAATAGCAGCATTGGCCTAGGATTAGTTTGCTTGCTTGTTTGTTTGTTTTTTCATTAAAGGTATTTATAAACTGATTTTCAGGGCCAAGCCCTCACAGAACAGCATACACAGAATGACGTAACATGCACTGGGCACATCAGATAGGTGTACACGGGCACATCAAACAGATGTGCAGTTACCTACTGTGAATCATATGAACTGTTCACATCTTAAGGAAAGGCAACAGTGAAAGAAGTAGTTTTTCAAAGCCCTCTTAAAGGCCTGTACTGAAGGGGGCCAAGCACAAGTCATTTGGAAGGGAGTTCCACAACTGCAGTTCCTTGCTGATCATAAGGTGTGTTTGGCATGGAGAAAAGGGAATAAGGAAGGAGCTGGTGAGCAGAAACACATGCAGTCTAAGGAGAGCAAGTTCATACAGTTCCAGTCAGAAGAAGGATAATCAGCAGAACTAGAATGAAAGTGAGCAGAAACTGTCTCTTCTTCACCAGTGTGGGTATGATTTCCAGTTCTGACTTAGGCCTTTGCACACATCTATGGTTTGAGATTAACTACTGTGCTGAATTAGCACCCAAGAGTGCCCTAAACTGGCTTTGCTTCATTAAAGTAACAAGCCATTAACTCCCCTCTTCAAAGAGGAGATCCCCGAGTGTGTAATCCACATCCCACTGAAGTCAGTGGCAAAGCTCACTTTGATCTTAATGGGTTAGCATTGCACCCAAAGGTGCTGCAAGTATCTTTAATTTGATAAGATGTCTGCGATGGGGCTTTCCCACTTCCTTGTTATTCCATGAGTATACTTTTCAGACCAAGAGAAAAGCAAGGGTCAGGCATATCCAGATAAAGCACTTAAGCCACCTTTTATACTATGAATTCATGTACTTGGCGTCTCTTTGTGTGTTTAGCTTGTGGTTCCAGCTTTTTTTTTCTTGGCAAGGAAGCTTCAGTGTGAGTTGGGAATATAAATTTTAGATTGCCAGATTCCCGAAAGCAGAGCCATTTCATCAGGTATTTCTGTAAGTAAAAGTACAATTCCCCAAGTCATCATGAAGCAGCAGGATGGTTATTATTATTATTATTATTATTATTATTATTATTATTATTATTATTATCATCATCATCATCATCATCATCATCATCATCATCATCCACCTTGGGAATAATTCTAGATTCATAAAAAGTTGCTGCTGTTGTCAGGCCAAACAAAGGTGCTCTGAACTGTATTAAACATTTTTTTTAAACTTCTGTGTATAAAAAAAGAGTTCCACATAGTAGATTCATTTGTATAATAGGATATCATAGGTGGGGTGTTTTCCTTAGAAATGGCAAAAGATGGAATTGCAAACTCTGAATAATGGTATCCAGTAGATAACTTCAGTATATAATGGTCTGTAAAATGCAGATTCCATATTGGAGGTCATTAGGAATCATAGCATCATAGAATAGTAGAGTTGGTAGGAGCCTATAAGGCCATCGAGTCTAACCCCCCACTCAAAGCAGGAATCCAGGTTAAATCATCCCTGACAGATGGCTGTCCAGCTGCATCTTGAACACCTCCACAGTGGGAGAGCCCACGACCTCCCTAGGTAGTTGGTTCCATTGTCGTATTGCTCTAACAGTCAGGAAATTTTTCCTGATGTCCAGGAGGAATCTGGCATCCTGTAACTTGAGTCCATTATTCCGTGTCCTGCAATCTGGGATGATCGAGAAGAGATCCTGGCCCTCCTCTGTGTGACAACCTTTCAAGTACTTGAAGAGTGTTACCATGTCTCCCCTCAGTTTTCTCTTCTGAAGGCTAAACATGCCCAGTTCATTCCATCTTTCCTCATAGGGCTTTGTTTCCCTAAAATTGTATGAATTTTAAAGGTTGTGAGCCACCTTGGGTCTCAGCGTTGGGAAAAAGGCGGGATACAAATAAATATAACAATAATAACAATTTCCATTCCCCTGATCATCTTTGTTCCCCTCCTCTAAACCTTTTCCAGTTTGTCTGCATCCTTCTTAAACTGTGATGCCCAGAATTGGATGCAGTACTCAAGATGAGGCCTAACCAGTGCTGAGTAGAGGGGAACTAGTACTTCACGTGATTTGGAAGCTATACTTCTATTAATACAGCCCAAGATAGCATTTGCCTTTTTTGCAGCCATATCACATTGCTGATTCATATTCAGCTTGCGATCTACAACAATTCCAAGATCCTTCCAGCATGTAGTGTTGTTGAGCCAAAGATCCCCCATCCTGTAATTGTGCATTTGGTTTCCTTTTCCTAGGTGCAGAACTTGGCATTCATCTTTATTAAATTTCATTCTGTTGTTTTCAGTCCAGCTCTCCAACCTATCGAGATCACTTTGAGTTTTGTATCTGTCTTCCAGGGTATTAGCTATTCCACCCAATTTTGTGCCATCTGCAAATTTGATAAGCCTTCCCTACACATCCTCATCCAAGTCATTAATAAAAATGTTGAAGAGCACTGGGCCCAAGACTGAGCCCTGAGGTACCCCACTTGTTACCTCTCCCCAGGTTGAGAAGGTACCATTAATAAGCACTCTTTGAGTCTGATTCTGTAGCCAACTGTGGATCCACCTGATAGTTTTTCCATCCTGGCCAATTTTAGCTAGTTTGCTAATCAGGATATCATGGGGCACTTTGTCGAAAGCTGTGCTGAAATCAAGATATATTATGTCCACAGCATTCCCACAGTCCACAATGAGATCAGATTAGTCTGGCAGTATTTGTTCTTGACAAATCCATGTTGGCTTTATCACTGCATTGTTTTCAAGGTGCTTGCAGACTGACTGCTTTATAAACTGCTCCAGAATTTTCCCAGGGATTGATGTCAGACTGACTGGTCTGTAGTTCCCAGGTTCCCATCTACCTGTGTATTCCCAGAAAGGAGTATAAATAAAAACTGCCAATATCATAATGCCCTTATACAAATTTATGGTGCAACCACACTTGAAATACTGTGTGCAGTTCTGGTTGCCACACCTCAAAAGGATACTATAGAGCTGGAAAAGGTGCAGATATTATAGAGCTGGAAAAGGTGCAGAAAATGTAACTGATCACTTCCTGATTGGAAACTAGATCACTCAGTCACAAAGCTACACCCCCTCCTCTGCCTCCCCCCCCCCCTTGGCTAGTGTTTTCCACTGATGGAAAGCTTGAAAAAATATATCTGACTGGGACAGAAAAACCCACCTGAGGCAGGTCAGAGCCTCAGGACCAGCCTACTTCATTAGCCTACTTCACTAACCTGTTTCATCATGCCTTATCCAAGTTGTCTGCCCAGCCCTAGGGGCCAGCTAGAGTGACTTCTACAAGTAGCTGCCATGTGAGTTGGATAAGTACATGTGGAACATGCAAGTCACATAGGTGGACCTGGTAATAAGTTCTGTACGTGGATAAGGGCTTGAACATACCTGTAAGGCTAGATCTCTATTGCTACTACTGCTTGGTAAGTGAGGATCACGTTCCAGCATCCAAATATCCTTGTCAGTTGAAATCAATAGGATTTAAGTGTGAATAACTACACTGGCTAATACCTAGATGGAATTCAGACTCAATCTTTGCATTTTCTTTATAACACACAGATGCCTTGATTATATGGCTGATTATGTGGAGTCTGAGCTGGCGGTGACTGACCAAGAGATCTTGGGGTTGGGGTGGACAGCTTGATGAAAATGTCGATCCTTTGTGCAGCTGCTGTGAAAAAGGCAAATTCCACGTTGGGGATCATTAAGAAAGGAATAGAAAATAAAACCGCCAGCCCGTTCAAAATGAACAGGGACTGGAGCACAACTCTCTTATGGGGAAAGGTTACAGTGTTTGGGGATTTTAGCTTAGAAAAAAGATAAGTGATAGAAGTCTGTGAAATTAGACATGGTGTGGAGAAAGTAGATAAGGAGATCTTTTTCTCCTTTTCTCATAATACTAGAATCTGGGGCTATCCTATGAAGCTGAGTGGTGGGAGGTTCAGGACAGATAAAAGGAAGCACTTCTTCACACAGTGCATAGTTAAAATATGGAATTCACTACCAGAGGATGTAGTGAAGGCCACCAGCTTGGAGAGCTTTAAAAGTGGATTAGACAGATTTATGGAGGAGAAGGCTATCAATGACTACTAGTCCTGATGGTTATGTGCTACTGAGATTAACATAGGCACGCAAATGAACCCTTTTTGGAGTGATTATGATTCCGAGTAAAAATTAATGGAACACATTTTACTGTTTATGTTCACTGAGCACAGCTAATTAACAGAGCTGTTTTAAAAAGTACATAAAATGTGCTTAGAAGCTATAAAGACTTATGTCCTTACCTGAAACGAAAAGAAGAGCTCTCAAACTTTCTTCCATTTTATGCTGAACTTAGATCTTCCCCCCCTATGACTCTAAAGATTCATACCTACACTTCATCTCTTAACAAGTTGATTCTGTTGTACTTGCAAAGCCATATTCTAGTTAATGTCTGACTAACCCAGCTGCTGTTGATTTGCTCTTCTCATTCCCTAAAAAGCACGTAAGCTTTGTTTGTTTGTTTATTTAATTTCACAAATTTATATACTGCTGCCCAACAAAATTATCAAAGTGGTGAACAATAAAATAATAACAACTATAACAATAATAACTATAACAATAAAACAATCATTTTCTGTTGATCAGCAATAAAACTTAAACTGGCTGAGTCGCATCTCAGGGAAACCCTCTGTAAAGATAAGTTTTAAGGGGACATCTAAAAGTCAAGGTTGTGGACACCTGCCTGCCTGATGTCAGCTGGGTGGGTGCGGTTCATTAAATTGATTAAATGCCTCATAAAATAAATTGCTCTAGGCATTTTACAGTTTAAAAAGTAATAATACTGCAAATGAAATTACAGTAAAATCAACAATATAAAACAAACATGCTAATACAGCATAAAACACAAAAAATACTAAAATGTTTTAAAAGATTTTAAATGTGTTTAAGAGCGCAATCCTATGGCTCCCTAGGAGAGCATCCCATGGACCATAGGACATAGCGGATTTCCCCTCCAGAGGCCATAGACACTCCTACAACCTTGGGAGGGGAAATCCAAACGGGTATATTGCCCCCAGTCCCGCAGCCATGGTATCTTCCCCAAGGTTGGAGCTCCGACCTCAGGTAAGGATGCAAATGATGGGGAGGGGAGGTGCTGAGGATCTATCTACAGGCTCCTAAAGCCTCCCAGCTCCTGTCCCAGCGACTCCTCTAGGTGTGCTCAAAAGTACGTATAGTGGAAGATCAGCTGAAAGGAGGATGGAGAGGCAAGGGTTGCCTCTGTCGCTCCTCCTGCTTTGTTAGGTGTCTGCCGGCAGAGCATAGGATGTTCGGGTTAGAATTTGAGTCCCTGGAGGTATGGCAACTTATAAGATCTTTGATAAATTCAGCTCCTACCTAGTTTTGTTTACTATCAAACTATTTACATATACAGTTCTCACTTTCCTCTTTTTCTTTGTTTGCAGGTGACACGGTAGCAAAACGTAAACATGTGCCAAAGCTGGAACAATGGGATTTACAACTGCATTGATTGACTGTTGCACAGAGACATTCATTTTGTGAGAATACTATCAAGTTTGGACTGTCAACTTTTTCAAATTAGCTGGGAAGAACTAGAGCAGTGCTCCTTTTTAACGATGACAGCATTCCTCAAACTACAACTTTCTTACAAAGAACTGTATACATTTTAAAGACAGGAACTATGAGTCTGTCCCTTTCATGCTCAAGATGAACATGTGTAAAAGAGCAACCAAAACACCTTCCAAAGTGCATCAACTATAGGACTTGATTTATGGCATTATAAATCCTGAAACCTTGATCCAAATAACTTGGGAGAAAAGGTGAGGTGAAGAACCAGTAATAATTCAGATGAAGGAGCCTCATCGTGAAAATGATAGGAAAGACAATCGAATTACTGTTAGAAAATCCACTTCAATTATTTTTACCTGAGATTTACTAAGTGTGAAATGAAGTAGGGAAGTAAATAATAATGCTTATTAAATAAGTAGTCCTTGCCAATCTTCATATTCTGTTACAGTCTGTGAAGTTATGTTTCTCCCCATTTGTAGTGTTAAGGGCAGTAGTGAGGACACTGGTTCGAAAACAGATAGATTCTAGTATGCCAGATGCCTCCATCCACTTGGGAAACAGCAGAACAGACATCATTGCTTCTTTGCTTCCAGAAGTTGAAAGAAAATGGAACCATTAATTAGGTATTTTCACCCAAGTCAAGGAACAACTGGATCATGGCTTTACACTCTCCAAATTACAAGTTTGGAAAGCGACTTAAGCAAGAATAGAATACTTTTACCATGGGATAGTCCCATGTATAGAGCAGGAAGGTAGCTAGCTAGATCAATCATTTCTACACGGATTCCTGTTGATATTGTTGAATGGTGTGGGACTATGGGCTGAAGCTCCCTACATTGCTGGAGTGCAGAGGTCAAAAGTGCTAGAACTGCACACCGCACATGCACAATGGCTCACGCTGGCTCAGCTTGTCTGAGTGTGGAAAGCTAAGCAGGGTCAGGCCTGGTTATTACTTAGATGGGAGACCCCCCCCTCCTCTAGTTTCCTGCATTGAGCAGGGGGTTGGACTCGATGGCCTTGTAGGCCCCTTCCAACTCTATGCTCCTATGATATACTATGAATTAGGGCCCAATCCAATGTCCTCTGCGCTCGAAGCACGTAAGCCTCCGAACATGGAGGCTTAACGTGCATCCACTGCAGGGCGTGAGGTGCAGCGGTGGCGATCTCTGCCGCCCTGCACCTCACACCCTGCATTTCATCTAGATGGCCATTTCCAGCCATCTAGATGAAGCACCATGGAGGGGGAGGGAAGGAGGCGGGAGCACGGTTTGGATACAGCATAAGCTGTCGGCCCCAGCCTCTTTCCCCCAGCCCTACCCCTTTAGCCCTCTCCGAGGCGGATTGCTGACCTCGGAGAGGCAGCCGGCAGTTCTTTCTGCACCAGCTGTGAGGGGGGTGGGGGCTCCGTGTTCACAGAGTCCTAGCTCCGTGTTTGGAGGACCTCGGAGCTGGGACTCCGAATAATCCTATGGCCCTCCAGACAGTGGCCCTTAGATTGCTATCCATAGCAGAAGCTATAATCTATAAACTGTGCCAACAGTACTAGAGTGGCAACCTGTGTAGGGCAAGGGAGCAAATCCAGCCTGTAGTGCCGCAAGACATAATCCAAATTTCCTTCTGATCTCTTACTGCAGCAGATGACTGCAGCAGGTCAAGCTCTGTTATAGATGACATAATCCAAATTTCCTTCTGATCTCTTACTGCAGCAGATGACTGCAGCAGGTCAAGCTCTGTTATAGATGACTCTGGAACAAGGGGAAAGTCTTTAGGATGGGGCATAAAGCATCTTCATTTCTGTGCTGTGTTAGAACTACCTGTGCCGGTGCTTTTTTGCATCTGTTAAGACGACCTTAGTGGCTCTGAAGTCTGACCTACCTGCTGTGTCCCATGTTGGCTCATGGTGCCAGTGCAGCAAAATGGAGAATATTGATCATAAGACATTTAGCCGCACACTGGGACTTGAGATCATATTCCACCATTGCACCTAGAAAGGTTAGTGGAAGGAAGCTGTTCTGTTTGGATTTTTGTTGCTCTCATTGCATCCTAATAGGTAGCATATTTATTGCTCATAAGTAAAGTTCTAGGTAAAAAGAGGATCTTCACTTTCAGTTAGTTGCTATTTATAATGATTAGAATAATTAAACATCCAGTTCTTTGACAGACCACATTTTCTAGAGCATACAATTTATGACATGTAATTGTTTCCTATTATTTTAGTTGTATCTCATTCCGGTTCCCGTCTTTCCCTAAGTGCTATGCGCTTTCGTTTTGTCATCAGCCTGCATAAATGGAACTGTAAAGGGAGGTGAATTTATAGCCCGTCTGTTCCTGGTTGCATCATTTGACTTTAAGATGCATTGGAACGTATTCAAATTCAGCGATGCACACACATCTCTGCAGATGAACTGTCACTGACCCAGCAATTGCTATGCTTTATGTAAATTCTACTGTGTTAACATACGACCAATTTTTGTAGATCCAGAAATGCCAAAAACATGGAGACGGTGTTGCACTAATTTATTTAATTGTGTACAGGATTTCCTCTCTACAATGTGAAGCTGTCTAGAATAATAGTTATTGTTGGCTTTTATTTTGTGAGGAACTTCTTGAAATATTCATACCATGTTCCAAGACCTGCACAGAACTTTTTTTTCTCCTTTAAAATCAGGATAAATTCCTAATCTTGCTTCAGATTCTTAATTTTAATAATTATTGTATTTGCTAATTAGTAAATGAGGTTTTTTGCCCCCCCCCCCCCCGGCTACACGTTTTAGAAAATTATTCCACTCTGCTTCCTGGATGGTAATCAGAGATGGTCTTTCCCAGCATGTGTCAACTCATTCAATTGGTTTGAACATTCAAGACCAAATAACCAAAGCAATATATAAGATATTATACATTAAAAGATGACAATATATAACAACATGAACAAAAGATGTGCAAACAAAATAACTCCTTGCTTAATTCCACTAAACACCTGCCCAATTTAAGGAGATGGTGGGTGGGCTCTTGCATTGCCTCTAGAAGATATTGAGGGTAGATTCACATGTCAGATTTTCAAGGCATGGGCTCACCAATCAAAGAGATCACCAGTGCTAATAATCAAGAAAGCAAGTAATATGGCACCAACTTGTTTTGTATTTAGATTTCAGCTAGGCAGGGGATTACACAAATTCATGGAGGATAAGGCTAGTGGTCGTGATGGTTATACGCTACATGCTTCTGAATACCAGTTACTAGAGGACAAACAGTGGGAGAGGGCTATTGTCCTAAGGCCATAGGCATAGGCCTTCCCATAGGCAACATCAGGTTGGCCACTGTGGGGAACAGGATGGCGGACTAGCTGGGCCTCTGGTCTGATCCGGCAGGACTCTCCTTTGTGTCCATATGTTAGTTTTGCCCTTGCATTTGGGGGTTTATTTTGTCTCCATGGTGCTGCAAGCATACCACTCAGGTAAAATATATGTGCAAAAAGGCATTCCATAGTTCAAAAGCAGTTCACTTGTTTCTGGTACCATCTCCAGACAAGCTGGTTAGAAAAAACAACAACCCACTTTTAAATTAATGCCTTTTGTTTCTGCACAAGAAAAGAGAACAGCAGTAGCCCCAGTGCAACACAGAGTTCTGCATGCTCAAGCCCAATGCTTTTAATGGTTTTAAACATGCCTGTATTGGATTGTGGACACTGTTTTGGCTAAGAGCCCTTTCAGGATTGGAGTCTAAACCAACCAGAAGATACTTACCCAGGAGTAAGTCCCATTGAAGAATTCTGAGTAAAGATGTATAGGATTGCTCTGTATGAAGTATATCTGCCTTCCTGAATTTCATGGGGATTTCATCCACCTGGATCAAAAGTGCCTTGTCAGCCACTTGTCGGTCTTTATGAAGGAGCCTAATATAAATCTAGAGCAGGGGTAGGCAACTTTGTGCCCCCCCCACAGTTGTTTTGGACTAAAATTATGATAATCCCTCACCATTAGCCATGCTGGCTGGGGATGATGGGAGTTGTAGTCCAGCCCATCTGGAGGGCACCACCAGGCTGGGGAAGGTTGACCTGGAGATACTGCCCAAGTGGTAATAATTGACCACAGGATTTAAGTTGGTTCTTCCAAATGAGCTTCTTGTGCCGTAACACTGGTAGGTCTCAGTTCAAGGGATGGGCAGCCCCATCCTGTGCCGCTGCCCCTAACACTCTGAAACCGGAGGATTACAGGCATCCTATTGAGTGTGGGAGGAGCGGGGCAGATAGTATTGCCGCCAGGCTCCCCTCGCCCTAAAAAACATCTAGGCAACTGATTCCGGCTGTCTAAATGCGTTACACCTCCTCCTGAGGGGGAGAGACTAAGGCACCACCTGGATTCTGCGGAAGCTGGTGGTGCCCTCGTTCCTTCCCTCCCCACCCCTTGGAACGCCCCCGCCCCATGGGGGAACCAAAGATGGTCTTCTGTCTTTGGTTTCCTGCCGGCGCGGAAAGAACTGCGCTGCTGTGGCTATGAGGTGTGGGGGGGGGGGCAGCACTCTGCAGGCGGATTGCGTGCTACGACCTTGGAAGGAATTTCCGAGGTTGCAGCGGTGACTATGCCCTATCCTATGCCCTCCCCAGACAAGGTCAGAGGGCCATAGGATTGTGCCCTGAATCTGTTAGTGTTCTTTAAATAGCTGTCTCCTGTTAATCATTTGATCCAGCTAAACTTTGAACAGAATTTCACGTAAGATAATGGTTTAAAATAACAACTTGAACTAACCTTCGGAGACCTTTCTGTTTTATGCACCGTTATATAGGTTTATTGTAGACATGTGGGAAAATGTTCCCAACAGAAAAAAAAAAAATTACTGTTCAAACGCTCAAGGGCCTAATCTAGCCTTGATATGTGCACTTTTAACTCTCCATAATACTAACAACATCCATATGCTGGTTTTAAGGTTGGCAGGGGAAAGCTGTGGATAAAAGAATGTTCCTGGCAGAAATTTACGCCCAAATAACATGAAATGGAATCGTGCTGTTAAAACTGCAAGATACTAGATGGAGCTTGCAGACTTCTACTCCATGTCTATGATAGTATATTATGCACCTTATGCTCCTGAGCCAGTTTTCTTTTCCCTTTGCCAGCTGAGTCCACAAAAGCTGAGTCTTTCCACAAAAGGGAGGATCTTATGGATCAGTAACTGGTTAAAATAGGAAGCAGTCTGCAATAAATGGACAGTTTTCACAATAGATGGAAAGAAGAAGTATACCTCTCTGAGAATCGGTACTGAGACAGTTGCTAATTTTTTTTATAAAACATATGGAATCAAGGGTGAAGAGGGAGTTAGCCAGGTTTGTGAATAACGGCAAATTATATGGTGAAATCCAAAGCAGACCATGAAGACCTCAAGAAAGGTATCTCCAAACTATATCAATAGGTAACAAAAAGGCAAATGAGGTTCTATAGAACTGCCTTCCCCAATCTGGCACCCTCCAGATGTGTTGGACCACAACTCCCATCATCCCCATCATGATTATGGGAGGTGTAGGCAGCACATCTGGGAGGGTGTCAGGTTCAGGAAGGCTGTACTATACAACTACAAACTGTTACACATTTCAGGGGGGAAATATTCCTAACCATATATACTCTTGTTGGGTGTGAATTGGCAGTGATGTTCCAGGAAAGGAATATTGGGCTCATGGTAGACAGCTCACCGGAAACATGGGCTCAGTGTGCAAGGGCAGTGAAAAAGGCGAACACAGTGTTGGGAATTATTAGGTAAAGGGTTGGAAATATAACATAACGGTCAGTACCATAATGTTTTTATAGAAATCTATTGTCCGGCTGCATTTGGAATACTGTCTACAGTTTTGGCCATCACAGTCCCAAATATATCATAGCAGAAGAAGAAAAGGTACAGAATAAAACAGCTAAAATTATCAGGAGGAGGTAGGATCAGCTTCCCTATGCCTACGAGGAGCGGATAAAATACTTGTTTGTTTGTTAGTTTGGCTTTAGTGGGGGAGATGGCTAAGGGAGCAGGGGCAAGATCAAGTTTTATGAATGGTATGGAGATAATGCATCTTTCATAATAGTAGAACTGGGGCCACCCAATTAAACGGATTGTCAGTAGTTTCAGAACAGACCAAAGGAAATTCTGTTTCCTACAACAGATACGTAGTTAACTTCCATAACTGTCATCCCCTGGCAGTAATTTGCTGTCAGAAAAAGTGATAATGGCTGCTAGCTGAGATGGCTTTCTAAAAGGGGTTAGACAAATTCATGGAGGACAGATCTATCAACTACTATTAGCTATGATAGCAAAATGTAACTTGGGGGAGGTGGGGTGGGGTTCTGTTTCCTTAACGCCCTGTTCCCAGAGGCATCTGAGACAGGGCCAGCCCTATCATTAGGCTTAGCAGACACAGTTTCTGTTACTGTGGATGAAGAAGGCCAGTTCTGTCAGGAGTTATTAACCCTATATGACCCACATAATTTTGCATTTGTCTGCCCAGACACGTGGTGCACACTGATAGCACATCATCATCATCATCATCATCATCATCATCATCATCATCATCATCATCATCATCATCATCCCAACTCTTCAACTACATGAACAAGTTTGAGGTTGGGAAAACATCATCATCATCATCATCATCATCATTATTATTATTATTATTATTATTATTATTCCAACTCTTCAACTACATGAACAAGTTCGAGGTTGGGAAAACATTTCTCTCTCTTATTTATTGTGTTTTAGCAGCAGGATTTTGTTTTACTCCTCATGTAAGCTACAGAATGCATCTGTTGTTTGCTTACCTTTTAAATTAAGTGCTCCTCAAAGTAATCTACTGTAGTGGCAAAATCAATGTAAAATACATTAATCTAAGCCCCACCGTAGTAAAAAAAAAATAGAGCTTTGTGAAACAACACTTGCATTTCAGATGACTCTGTTCTGCTCTCAGACCTCTGCAAGCCAATGACTAGATAAGGGTCTGACTGAAAGCAGGATGGTTAGTGTCATTCTTTGAAGACATTCCTTTGATGATTGGACAGCATAGCAAACCCAACGTACATATATACAATGGAAAGGGGGTGGAAAGATTTCAGAAAGGTCACTTGTTCCCAAGTACACTTTTTTGATTCCTTCAAAAAGGGTGATGAACAGAGTCCATTAATTTTATTTATCTTCTTGTTTATGGACAGGGGTTGAAGCACAATGGGTTGGATAGGAACATAGGAAGCTGCCTTATACTGAGTCAGACCCTTGGTCCATCTAGCCCAGTATTGTCGACACTGACTGGCAGCAATGGCTCTGCAGGGTTTCAGGCAGGATTCTTTCCAAGCCCTACCTGGAGGCCGGGGATTGAACCTGGGACCTTCTGCATGCAAAGCAGGTGCTCTATCACACCGAGCTGTGGTCCCTCCCTACAGCACCTTGTATTCCAAGGTGGTCTCCCATCCAAGCACTAACCAGGCCCAACTCTGCTTAGCTTCTGAGATCAGGCAAGATCAGGCTGTCCAGGGCTGTTCAGATATTTCAGCTATTTTCCCAAAGTTGATGGCATTTCCTGAGCAGAGCTCCACTCGGAACATTCCTGCTGATGGAAAGGGAGTGGGGAGGCAAATAGGCAATTATTGCTGATTCCTGCTACCACCTTCCCCACTGTTCTAGAGGGTCCCCTAACCTTCTGGAGCAGATTTGTGGGCATAGGGGACTGCAAGGGGAAGGAAGAATCCATAAAATCACCGTCTTCCACTGGAAGAGGATTCCTCTAGGTCTACTGAATCATGGGACTTCCATGGATGAAAAAACAATTTTGTCCATGGGAGGCAGATTCTGGATCCAACCAATTGGGCCTGTTCGCACATCACAACAGCCCAATCTGGCCTAGTTTACCCGTGGGGATTGTCGCATTGTGTGGGCCACCTGCAGGCATCTGGCTTGCCATGGCTTGTCATGTCATGCGAACCCAGCCGGCAGGGGTTGCTTGAGGGATAGACAGCCCTCGAATAACCCTAAAACAGGCCATGAGTTATTTGAGAGGAATACCTTAACTATGACAAGCCAGGCACCCATGGGTACCATACAAAAATGGTGCCCACAGGCGCCCGGCATGACACAACGGTCCCTGCAGGTAAATTAAGCCATGGTGGGCTATCTTGTCACGTGAACCAGATCAATATGCCTGCTAATTTGTAGGGAATGCAAAGGCGTGATATCAGAATAGCTACTAGCCCTGCTGTCAACATTGGGTTGCTTAATTTAAAAAAAATATCAGTCAGGCATAAAATAAATAACTCTTAGCTCCAGTAGATGACAACACTTCCATGTCCTATAGCCAGTCCATACCAACGTTTCCCTTAATTCCTCATCATTTAAACCCTAGTGTTGTGGCTAGCTATTTCCATTTCATTGCCATGATCCAACAAACAAAGGTTTGATTTTCTGACAGACTCTCCTGTTGAGAGAGGGATGTTGTTTTTTAAACTCTCTAGAAAGCCTCAGTTTAGCATGCCGTGTCAGCTCAACTGTGCACTTCAAATCAAAACTGATGCCGCTAAACACTCTTCAACATTTTGTTGCACAGCAGGCATTCCAAAACTCCTCCACAGCCATTTTAAGGATTCAAATCTGATACCCAAAACAGCGGGATGCAATAATGCAGGATAGATTTCCTTTTGTTTAAAGATATACTGTGCTAAGGCAACTGCTCTTTGCAATTTTGTTAAATGGATTTTATTTTAGAAAGTAATTCATGTCTTGAATGTCCAAGACCTACTTTACGGTTATATTGAGACATAGATCATGCACCTACCATTATCTAGCATTAAAATACAACAAACTAAATTTCAGTGGAGGAGAAAATAGTCTAGCAGACAGAATGTTTTAAAAATGGCAGTTAACTAAAGAATTATGGTAACCTGAAAGCTACAATAATTTTACAAAGGCATGTTTTACTTTTCTAGCTGACTCTATTTCCCTGTACAAAATATTGCCATTCTACAATAGAGTCATGCCTTGGATTGAGAGCATAATTAATTCCGGAAACGTGCTTGTAATCCAAAACACTCTATATCAAAACGAAATCCCCCCAAAAAATTTGTACAGAGATTTTTAATTTAAGCCGTACTATAGTACTTGTATTGCAAGACGTCGCTTGTATATCAAGTAAAAAAAAACCTTTAAAAAGTAAAACTGCTCTGTTGGCATCACTGGCGCCAGCCTATCAGCTCCATCCAGAATTGGCTTCTACAGCTATGTTGCAGAACTGGACTTTTCAGCACTTGACTATTTACTTCATTCATTCATTTTTCTATGCCGCTTATTTGTTGCCAAAGGCAATCCCAGGGAGATATATATATATATATATATATATATGAGAAATCTGAAACCATAAAACCAGAAAATCAAAAGCAACAATCTAAAATCAATCTATTTACTTTTTATTATGTATTTATTTAATTTATGAGTCATTCTATAGCTGAAGCTCTCCGCACAATATACACAATAAAGGCACATGCAGCAAAACCAATGTTAAAATACATTTTAGAGTATAATCCTGCCAGATTGGCACTCGAAAGCTCGGTGTTGTTCACTGCAAGGCCCGAGGGTCACTGATGAATCTCAGTCACCTCAAGTGCAGGCCAGGCCTCCACCTTTTTCTGTTTTTGAAATAGCTGTTCATTCCCGATAGGGGCTCTCTAGCTTTGCCTTGTTATTTGCTTTAGTGGTGGGCTGGCTGCTGTTATTTGGGCTACTGGAGGAGGCTTTGTGGATGGGGGAGGGGAACAGGGCCGGATTAAGATAGGGGCTACTGGAGCTGCAGCTCCAGGCCCCTACCCCAAAATAGGCCCACAATCAGGACCGGTGCAGGGCAGTTTGGCGCCCCAGGCGAAATAATATTTAGCTGCCCCCCCTCTCCAAAGCAGCCCTGCTCTGCAAAAAAACAACAACCCTGCGCCGCCACCACCAACCTACCTTTCCCCCCGCCCTGGCGGCTGGCTGCTGCTGCTGCTGCCGCCGCTGCCGCCACCGAGGAGGAAGTGATGCGACGGGACCCCTGCGCTGTTTTTTGCCGGGGAAACCATGGCAACAGGGCTGTTTAAGCTGTCTGCAACGCGGGCGGGGCTCCGGAAGCGACACGACGCGGAGAAGGTAGGTGGCGGGGTGGGTCGGGATGGTGGTGATGGCGGCGGCGGCGGGAGGTGCAGCGGCAGCAAGCGGGAGGGCGGGGGGAGGCGCAGCGGTGAGCGGGACGGGAGTGTGAGGCGGCGGGCGGGCGGGGAGGCGGAGGCCTGGCGGGGGCGGCGCAGCGGAGGCAGAGGCCTGGCGGGAGCGGCGCAGCAGCAGCGAAGAGGAGCGCAGTGTTTCTGCGCCCTCTTCAGCCGCGCACCCTCCTCAGCACCAGGCCCATAATGCTCTTAATCCGGCCCTGGAGGGGAACCCTGTCACTTGTCAGCTGTAAGGTAGCTGGGGTGGGGAGGGAAGAGGAGAATGCAAGAGCCATGAGCTCATTAACTGTGGTGGGGGAGGAGCCCAAGAGGCAAAGAGGAACATGATTGGCTAGCTGCACTTGTGTGCACTCTGCAGGCACTGGAGGTGGTGGTGGTGGGGGAAAACTGAATGTGCCGAACAGGGCACGGACCTGCACTGGGACATTTTGCAGCATTGAGTAGTAGAACACTCTTTCAGTGATGAGAAAAGGGATCCATCCCAATCCAAGGACCAAGTGAGCATGTCAGACTCTTGCGTGCCTGTTGATTGACTGATGAGACCCTGCTTGGACAACGTGGAGAGGGACAGGCAGGAGAGGCCCGAGAAAGCCTCCAGCGAAGCCTGGTGGTGCACAGTGTCGCTGCTTGACTGTGGGAGGGGCAGGCCCCCAACAGCCCGGGAAAGGCCCCCAAGTGGCCTCTGTGGCAGTGCCTGGAGCCAAAGTGGCTCCTGCTTGGAAAACAGTGACATTCACTGTGTTAGATGGAGGGCTCTATCCCTATGTAGGCCGGAGGAGCGGCAGGGAGTGCTGGAGGACATTTTAGCCACGCTGTCCTCCCTCGCTTCAGTTCCTGCTAGAGGGGCCTCTGAGCCTGTCTAGCTGATGGGAGCGGGAATGGAGGCTGAGAGGCTTGTGGATCCTTGTCTTCTCTCCTCCCCAGCCAGAGCCCCACCGCCAAACACCTATTTCCTCCCTTTTCAAGGTGTTACTGTGGAGCTTTCCGCAGTGACTGTGTGTGTATGTGTGTGTATGTGTGTGTGTGTGTGTGGGAAATCCAAGCAAAGATTCTCCCCCACTCCAGAAGATTTTGCCTATGGCTTCAAAGGGGGAAAAACCCCCAATATCCTATTGCCCCTCAAACAATGTCTATTTGTTTGAGGGGCCATAGGATAATTTCAAAAATTCTCAAAATGCCTGGGCATTTGGCACCAAAAAATAATACAGAGGCAGCACCCATCTTATCACCTGAGGGCGGGCATTCCAAAGTCGGGGTGCCACGACAGAAAAGGCCCTCTCTTTTGTAAACGCATGATGCACCTCTCCTAATGATGGCACATGGAGAGGGGCCTCATCTGAACATCTTCGATGCAAGACCTTTCCTCTCTGGAGAGGAAAGGTACATTGGGACTGAACGCAGATGGGAAACTTCCAAATTTATTTATTTATTATTTAATATATTTATTCACCGCCCATCAGCCAAAAGGCTCCCTGGGCAGTTTACAAAACAAAGCAACACTAAAACAAAAACATCAACAATCTATATATATAAAAGAAGAAGTCCTGACTGACTGACTGACTCATCAACCGTTTAATCTAGGAACGTGAAATTTTGAAGGAACATTGCTTTTATGACGTAGACACCCACTAACAAAGGATTTTTGGAAATTCTGTCCCTAAGGGGGTGAAAAGGGGGGGGGAAATCGCCCCACTCTCATATCTCCTATGGGCAAAACAACAGGGGAGCAGTTATGCAAATCAGCCTCACCTCATAATCGCTGCAAGAGCCAATAGGAGCAGTTATGCAAATAGCCCATACGACACTTAGAATGTTTGTATGAATTCCTGCAGGGGCCAATAGGGCTGGCTATGCAAATCTCCCCTAGGCCATTTAGAATGTTCTCTGAGGGAGTGAAAAGGGAGGGAAACTTTTTACATGACGGGGTGAAAAGGGAGGGAAACTTTTTAAATGACTGCCTGACTGAATGACTGCTGTGTCGCATAGGGTCCATCACATTTTGATGGATCTGCCCCAAACATGGCACACATACTCCCCATCACCCAAGGAAAAAGACTGGCGGGTTCAAATCTCCGAAAAAGCCCTCGCTGCGCCTGTATGGCCCAAAATAGATGAGAGTCATTGGTGCCACTTGGAATGTTCGCAGGGGACATTCAGGAACAGTTATGCAAATTGCTCAAACGACATAGAATGTTCGTATGAACTGCCACAGGGGCCCAATCAGGAGCGGATATGCAAATCTCTCCTGCGTCAAAACAGAATGTTCATATGAACAACAGCCGGGGCCTACAGGGGTGGGGGTGGGGGGTGGAGCTGGGATTTCATTGTTGGGTAGTCCCAGGGGGGGCAACCTGGGATTACATTGTTGGGTAGTCCCGAGGGGGAGGGGGAACAGGGATTTCATTGTTGGGTAGCCCCAGGGGGGAGAGCAGGGATTTCATTGCTGTGTAGTCCCGGGGGGGGGGGGAGAGCAGGGATTTCATTGTGTAGTCCTGGGGGGGGGAGCAGGGATTTCATTGTGTGGTCCCGGGGGGGGCAGGGATTTCATTGTTGTGTAGTCCCAGGGGGAGCAGGGGGGGAGCAGGGATTTCATTGTGTTGTCCCGGGGACACACAGAGATTTGATTGTGTAGTCCCTGGGGATGGGGAGCTGGGATTTCATTGTTGTGTAGTCCCGGGGGGGGGGAGCTGGGATTTCATTGTTGTGTAGTCCAGGGGGGGGGAGCGGAGATTTCATTGCATAGTCCTGGGGGGGTGGAGTAGGGATTTCATTGTGCAGTCCCAGGGGGGGAGCAGGGATTTCATTGTGCAGTCCCGGAGGGGGGGGGCAGGGATTTCACTGTGTAGTCCCGGGGGAAAGGGAACAGGGATTTCATTGTGTAGTCCGGCGCGGGGGGAGTAGGGATTTCATTGTGCAGTCCCGGGGGAGCTGGGATTTCATTGTGTAGTCCCAGGGGGCCAGGGATTTCATTGTGTAGTCCAGGGAGGGAAGCAGGGATTTCATTGGGTAGTCCGGCGGGAGCAGGTAGTCCCGGGGGAGCTGGGATTTCATTGTGTAGTCCCGGGGGAGCTGGTAGTCCTGGGGGAGCTAGGATTCCATTATGTAGTCCCGGGGGACCTTTCCTATGGAGCGATTCAAAACAGCGGTCAGCGACCTTAAGGAATTTCGAACAAATAGTGCCTATAGGAAAATGTCGACCCGTGCAAACTTGGCACGATCACTCTTCATCAAGTGAGCGAAGCCGCGGGCAACAGCTAGTAATAATATAAAAACACAGACATATTAAAATTGAACATTATAAAACCAAGCAGCTCAAATGTTGATCTTCACTTCGAGATCAATGGTGGCACTATATATATGTATGTATGTATGTGTGTGTGTGTGTGTGTGTGTATATATATATATATATATATATATATATATATATATACACATATATATACATATATATATGTGTGTGTGTGTGTGTGTGTGTGTGTGTGGAGGAAGGGGGGGCTGGCTGACCCGCCACAACCCACCCTTTCCTACCTCAAAGGACCCAAGACCCCCAGAGATCTCAAGGTACCAGATTGCCAGCCTCAGCTGTCTGCAATCCTACTTGAATCTCTGTTCAGGGACTTGCCTTTCTGACTGTAACCTGGATTTAGTTACTGAACCAAGCAGAGCAATCCACAAACACCATGTGGGGTAAAAAACCAAAGGAGGTTTATTCTGGTAGCATTTTACAACAAGAATAGGGAAATGAGAGAAGCACAAAATAGAGAGACACTTGGTACAAAGTAAAGCTGCAAAATAACAAAACCTGATTCCTTAATATCTCCCAGGCACACAACTCTGTTACCTGGGGGTCAGTTCTCTTCCAGGGTTAGATCCAGCACAGCCTTGCTGCCCAGGAGGACTACTTCACCTACCCGAAGGTCCGAGATGGGTAGCCCCCCACAAGGCTTGCCTTTACCAGAGCCCTCATTCAGCTAATTTCACCAGGAGCTACCTGGGGTCAGATCCTGAGGCCACCCGGAGGCTTGGGCCTCTCCTTGGCTTACCGCCATTGTTCCAACAGCCGGCAGCCATGCGATGACCAAAGACAAAGACAAAAAACCCACACGTTGGGAAATATACCTTCCCCCCCTCCTTTCTGTAGCTTTGCTGCTTCTTAGCCAATCAGGATGCACTTCACCTGGCCAGACAGGGGGAGGGGAACTCATGACTCTTGACTTACTGGGCCTGAACTACATTTGCATTTGAAAGCTGGGTCACTGTAGACTTTGGGACGCCGGCATACACACCCTGCCCCGCCCCCCCAGCCTTTAGCCGGTTCACACATGAGTGTGTGTGTGTGTGTGTGTGTGTGTGTGTGTGTGTGCATGTAGGAACCCCCAAAGGCTCCTTCCTTCACAATATATATATATATATATATATATATATTGTGGCAAGGCACAGAAGGGGCAAATAGCATTTCTGGGGGAAGGTGGGCTTCATCCCACATAGAAATAACAGTATATTATACATTAATGCTCTCATCCAAAACATATTTCCCCCTGAAGTAAGCCCTATTGATTTTGGTGAAGTTAAACTTTCAAAATGTTTTAAACTAAAAATGTTTTGGATTGCAGACTGGAAATCAGAAAATTTCCAGTTTCTGATTCAGTTATTATTCACATGTGAAAAGAACCTTACCTTCAAGTAACAATAGGGTTCCCACATTGGAAAGGCAGCGGGAGAAATACTTTGTCAGGGGAGACATGTTCCCCTGCCCCCTGGTATGGTAATGTAAGGTGAACTCAAAAATGTAAACCTTCATATTTTGAAGTACTGCATGTTCAGAAAGCTACATTCAGAGATAGATAGAAAGAAAATGGGGCAAATTTAGCAGAGACTATTCAAGCATTTGTGTTTAATAATGCATATTGCAGAATGTCAGGAATTTGGACTGGGAGGACAGAATCAGCTAGAAATACAGGTTTTTGAACAAAACATGACTTTAGAGGTAGGAAAAATTAGGTTTGGCTATACATGTTTGTAAATAATGTTCTTCTAATGGTCTAACTTATGACTTTTGTCTACAAACAGTTAAGATGGAGTACTTAGATTAAAACCAGCTGTAGTAGGATTGAATTTTGTATAAGTAAGGTCATGTTTTTTCACAGCGGGTCCGCAGATCAGCAGCCTGCCAATCGATATTTCATTATAATTAGGTTTTTTAAATGCATAGTATAGTATACTGTCTAAGATTTGATAGAGGAAAATAGGTGCACTGGTGGATTGTTGGCTTTGTTTTTACATTAAGTAAACAAAGAATTAATTTTATGGCCCCAAGCATGCCTAAGAAAGAGCAGTTCATACATGCTCATCTCCAAGAATATGTAGGGTTGTCAGATTCAAAGCCTTGTTGGAATTGTGTGTTGGGGACATATGTATGAACTTTAGTTTTTCATGTGAGTAAGTAGTGTACCTGTGGCTGCTCTCTTTCCCACGATGGTAGCGAACCAAAGACGTTTCTCCACCATGATGGAATTGGGGTAGCCACGGATGTTCAAACCACATGGTACCTACAAAAGGCAAACCCCCATCATGCCAGGAGTTATCTTGCATGTTTTCAATGGGATTGTGTAGGAGACACCACATGCACGAATTTTTCCTAAGCAAGGATGGTGGTACCATTTCCTACCTAGAAAACTTAATGCTAATTACAGAATACAGAATATATGCTGGGAGTTGTAGTCCAACACATCTGGAAGGTGCCAGGTTGGGTTGGACTACAGCTCCCAGCATGCCCCAGCCATGCTGTGTCCAACACATCGGGATGGTGCCAGGTTGGGGAAGGCTGTTCTAAACTGATATATATCTCATGCACCAAGTACACAGAATGCAAATACAGATTTTCAGTGTGTAATGCACACATGAACATTCATCTCTCAGGCAAGACAGAAAGTAATATTAGTCCAAATCAGCACAGTGGGCTGGTTAAGTTTGAATACTGTATACTAGTTCAGTACACAATATAAACTGGTACACACAGTAGAAAATAGGTACTGTTCTTTTTATAGGTAGCTACAATTGGAAGATATGTATATAATACTGTAGAGAAGGGAAGGAGGAAAATACAAATCATGATGTTGGTAATTAATGATTATTTGTGGACAGAAAAATGGAAAGGCCTGTTTCCGCCTTTATAAAAATGTTTGTAAAAATGTGTGCAAAAGGATATTCCATCCCTCTAAATGCTAATGGTACACCTGACCACCAGCAAATACTTATCTGATCTCTTGACATAAGAATGCAAAGATGACAGATGTACTGTCAAAATGCAACATTATCAACTACATCATGCAAATCTACCTACAGATGCTTTCCAGTGGAGATTAGAAAGGAAACAAGCATATCAACTTACAGAATAACCTTGTAAACAGGAACATTTAACAAAAGACTTCTGTTAATAATTTATGTTTGGCAAGAGCATCATAAAAGGCTGCCTGCTGCCTGGGTATGTTTTTTTAATGTGAATTACAACGGAAGAGATCTTTTCTGCTCCTATAATGGAGTCCCCTGTTCTCATGTGTGGTCTTATCAACATGGACATGTAACGAAGCCTTGGTGGTGTGTTTTTTCACATGATCAGATTCTCCCATGTTGCCCTTAGCCCTCATACATGCACTAATCCATCTGAAAGGTTTCAGAGAAGAACCACAGCAGGGGTGCCCAACCTCTGGTTGGTGGTCATAGTTGGAATTTTGAGAAAGTATTATGGGTGCTCTCACAAAATGTCCGCCATGGGGAAGGCTTCCCCATTCATAAAATGGCTACTATAGTGGACATGGCTGGTCATAAAACACTCATTTCCCAAAAGGCAAACTGGTTGGACTGAAAGAAAAGTAATTTGCCCCTAAACCTAAGTACAAGTCAGAGTTGGGTTCTGTGCTCCCAGTTAAAATAAATAACTAAAACATCTTAAGAAATAAAGCTAAAATTAAAATCAGGAGGGGCAGGGACCCTGATGCCAACTGGTGCCCTACGTTGGAGACTCCATTGTTAGGGGATTATTATTTTTTAAGTCAGAGGTGTGGTATTTTAGTCCAAATCAGATAGAGCCTGCCTAGTCATGGGACTGAAATGCAGAGTGTTCCCTGGCACTGAAGCGGACTGGGGAAGCTCTATTGCGATAGTTATGTATCTTATAGTCCCTGGCCTGGATTTGAGCTACTGGACTGGGGAACCTGCCTTTGCCTAACAATGATCCAATACATGAATAAACAAGAGAGCTGTTTTTTGCTTTAAAGCTGTAATTTACAGCAGTGGAGATCTGACTAGTTTACGGACAAGGATTATAGTAACATGAGTTGTGAATCCTCATTCCTCATGTGGCCGGGTGGCCGGGTGACCGGCCAGATGGGCGATTAATAAATATAATAAATAAATAAATAAATAAATAAATGTGGGAAAACAAAAGCAGCAAAGGGTCAGAAGAACACCCCAAATAAAATCCCAGTGTAAGAAGCCCTGCATATCATGTAATTTACAACGAAGGTATAAGTGAGTGCTGACGATGAATTTCCTGGAAATACACTGTTTCATATTGCCCATGCCAGAAATACATTGCTCTGCTCCTCACAGTGCCTTTGTTAACAGGTGTTCCAGATAAAAGCAGTGCAAAATTTAGCCAAGTCCTAGATAGCTAGCTGGCTTGTCCTGACTTCAAGCTCTTTGCTTCTGTCATCCATTTCTGCACTTTCCCCTTCGAAGTCATAAGCTGGGCATGAATGGCCTCACAGCTTTTCCCAGTGATTGTTAAATGCAGCAGAATCCACTTAATTTAACTGATCAAGGAAGTGAAGATCTAGGGGATGAAAAGCCTTTGAACACAACTCTGGAGTGTTGCTGAGCAATTGTTAAAAGTACAGCAGAATCTGCTTTTTGCCAATCAATGTGGTTCATTAGCTGAATTTATGAGATATTTGCACACTATAGACAGCCACTCTTGACTGAGGCAGATGCTAAATAAAGATATTGCATCATATATCAGCTACAGCTTAGCAGATGGAGAAAAACTCCTAGTGGATGCAATTGAGCCCTGGTTTGTGCCTACAGTCGGGTATATTTAGGGAAAGCGAGGGCGGCAAAGAAACAACATCTCACTGCCTCTGTCCAATCTTCTGTTTGCCAGCTGAGCTTTTTAAGGTTGTCCGGGGCCTATTATATACTGGCCTCAAGGACATTCTGAACCCCTCTGAGGCCTGCTGTGATATGTTTGCTAAGCACTTCCAGGAAAAAAAATCTCTTGCATCCGCCAGGACTGAGACTCCAATGTTATGGCAGTTGAATCAGGTGAGGTTCCCAGAGCACAGACTGGTCAGATTTTCTTGGATGAGTTTCAGGTTGGTACAGCTTGAGGATGTTGACAAGGTGCTTGGACAGGTTCGTGCAACTACATCCACACTGGATCCTTGCCCCTCTGGGCCTGCCGGAGGAGATTCGTCAACTTAGCAGTATCTTAGAATTTAAAAAAGCCATTAAGACTGATCTCTTCCGGCAGGCCTATCTGGCGGAATTTTAGGTTGCTTTTAAGATGCTTTTAAGATGCTTTTAAGATGTTTTATAATGTTTTTAAGTAGTTTTAAGATGTTTTAATTAATAGTATGGTGTGTTGATTAGTTTATGTATTAGTTTTATGTATTTTGTATTTTTGTTGTTCCCCGCCTCGATCTAGACGGAGAGGCGGGTAAGAAATAATTTATTATTATTATTATTATTATTATTATTATTATTATTATAAAAACTAGCAGGGAGGGAACAGCCGGCTAGGCCAGGGTGGTGATCAGTGCCTTCTTGCGAGAGGGAGCGGTCCCATGCCACTTGAAAGTAGCGGTGGTGAGGCCACTCCTGAAGAAACCCTCCCTGGGCCTGGAAGGCCTTAATAACTTTAGGCCGGTAGCAAATGTTCCTTTCCAGGGCAAGGTCCTTGAGCGGGTGGTGGCCAACCAGCTCCAGGCGCTCTTGGATGAGACTGATTATCTGGATCCATTTCAGTCAGGGTTCAGGCCTGGTTTTGGCACAGAAACAGCTTTGGTCGCCCTGTATGATGACCTATGTCGGGAGAGAGACAGGCGGAGTGTGACCCTTTTGATACTCCTAGATCTCTTGGCGGCTTTCAGTACCATCAACCATGGATGGTATCCTTCTGGGGTGGCTGTCTGAGTTGGGAGTGGAGGATATTGCAATGCAGTGGTTCCGCTCCTACTTGGATGGCCGGATCCAGAAGGTGGTGCTTGGGGAATACTGTATGGGGTTCCTCAGGGGTCGGTCTTATCCAGGACCGGTGCAGGGCAGTTTGGCACCCCAGGCGAAATAATATTTAGCGCCCCCCCCTCTCCAAAGCAGCCCTGCTCTGCAAAAAAAAAACCCTGCGCTGCCACCACCAACCTACCTTCCCCCCCCCGCCCTGGCGGTGGCGGCTGCGGCTGCGGCTGCTGCCGCCTCCTCCTCCTCCTCCTGAAGTGACGCGACGCGACGGGACCCCCGCGCTGTTTTTTGCCGGGGAAACCATGGCAACAGGGCTGTTTAAGCCCTGTTGCCCTGGTTCCTCCCGCCAAAACAACGCGGGCGGGGCTCCGGAAGCGACGCGACGCGGAGAAGGTAGGTGACGGGGGGGTTGGGGGGGTGGCGATGGTGGCGGGAGGCGCAGCGGCAGCGAGCGGGAGGGCGGGGGAGGCGCAGCGGCGAGCGAGCGGGCGGGGGGCGGGTGGGGTGCGGGGGAGGCGCGGCGGCGGCGGGCGGGCGGGTGGGGAGGCGCGGCAGCGGCGGGCGAGAGGCGGAGGCTTGGCGGGGGCGGCGCAGCGGAGGCCTGGCAGGGGCGGCGCAGCGGCAGCGAAGAGGAGCGCAGTGTTTCCGTGCCCTCTTCAGCCGCGCGCCCTAGGCAACCGCCTAGTTTGCCTAGCGGTAGCGCTGGCCCTGGTCTTATCCTCCATGCTTTTCAACATATACATGAAACTGCTTAGTGGGGTCATCTGTAGTTTTGGAGTGTGTTGCCATCAGTACACAGATGACACGCAGCTCTATTTCTCCTTTTCATCTTCAGCAGGTGAGGCTGGATGAGCTGAACCGGTGCCTGGCTGCTACAATGGACTGGATGAGGGCTAACAAACTGAAGCTCAATCCAGACAAGACAGAGATGTTGTTAGTGGGTGGTTCCTCAGCCTGTTCTGGATGGGGTTGCACTCCCCTTGAAGGAGCAGGTTCATAGCTTGGGGGTTCTCCTTAAAGCATCTTTGTCACTTGAGGCTCAAGTGGCCTCAGTGGCACGGAGTGCCTTCTACCAGCTTCGGCTGGTAGCCCAGCTATGCCCCTATCTGGACAAGGATAGCCTGATTTCAGTAATCTACGCTCTGGTAATCTCAAAGCTAGACTACTGCAATGGACTTTACGTGGGGATACCCTTGAAGACTGGTCAGAAGCTGCAGCTTGTGCTTGTGCAAAATATGGCAGCCAGACTTATTAGTGGGACCAGAAGGTCTGAACACCTAACACCAGTTCTGGCCCAATTGCACTGCCTGCTTGTATGCTTCCGAGCCCGATTCAAGGTGCTGCTGGTCTTAACCTTTAAAGCCCTACGTGGCTTGGGACCACAATACTTGATGGAACGCCTCTCCCAACCACAATCTACCCGGACACTACACTCAACATCTGGGGCCTTCCTCCGATTGCCACCTATGAGGGAGGCTCGGAGGGTGGCAACAAGGGGGTCCTTCTCTGTGGTAGCCCCCCAACACTGGAACAAGCTCCCCCCTGAGGCCTGCCTGGCGCCAACTGTACAATCCTTTCGGTGCCAGGTTAAGATTGCCCTCTATGTTGAGGCTTTTAACAATTCTAAATAGTTTATGGTGGGGTGGTTATTTTTAATCTTTTTTTTATAGGTCACAGTGCATTAACTAGTTTTAGCTATTTGTGTCATCTTAAATTTGGTTTTAAATTTTTTATAATGTTTCTATTGTGTATATTTTACATTGTATTGTTGTGTTTTTTACTGATTGTTGTAAACCGCCCAGAGAGCTTCAGCTGTTGGGTGGTACAGTCATGCCTTGGATTGAGAGCATAATTCGTTCCGGAAACGTGCTTGTAATCCAAAACACTCTTATATCAAAACGAAATCCCCCCAAAAAAATTTGTACAGAGATTTTTAATTTAAGCTGTACTACAGTACTTGTATTGCAAGACGACGCTTGTCTATCAAGTAAAAAAAAAAATTAAATAAATATTAAAAATTTTGCTTTTCTTGCAAAACGCTCTCAAACCAAGTTACTTGTAATCCAAAGTATTACTGTATATAAATAAAATAATTAAATAATAATAATAATAATAATAATAATAATAATTAATGTTTTTGCATCTCATTGCATTTCTAATGCCAATGTGGCCCATTAATGGGTTGATTGATATACCACTTTTCAGGCAGACCTGACAAAAGTCCACATAAAATTATTAAAACAATAAGCAACAATAAAAATATATTATAAACGGAAAAGACAAAAAAAAAAAACTGTCATGAAGAGGCTGTATCTGATTCTTCTCAATTTCCCACAGGGAAGACAGCTCTTTAAAAACCCCAGGGCCAGCCTGCCACGGGGCAGGGTGAGGCAGCTGCTTCAGACAGCAGAGCAGATGCTGCGGAAGGGGGAGGAGGCCGAGCTGTGTGTCCTCATGGCCCTGCCCTGCACCCCCATAGCTTGCTTCCGGCCTCAGGTTCCGTGGAGGATGCTGTCTTGTGGCCAACATTGAAGTAAAAATCAGCTGCCAGTCTGATTGGCTATTGTACATCCAATGGGGGAGGGTGCCATCTTGTCCTTTGTGTCAGGCAGCAAAATATCTTGGGGCTGCCCTGAAAAGTTTGTCTGGTGCAGTGTTTCTCAACCTTGGGTCCCCAGATGTTTTTGGCCTACAACTCCCAGCATGCCCCAGCCAGCTATGCTGGCTGGGGCATGCTGGGAGTTGTAGGCCAAAAACATCTGGGGACCCAAGGTTGAGAAACACTGGTCTGGTGGCACTTGAAGGAGGGACTGGGAGCTGATTGGTGGCAACTCACCAATCTGTTTCTGCTTCGCTTCGCTTCCTCTCAGGGCCACTTCTGGAAGCTGCATCATCATTACCACCACCACCACCACCACCTTAAATGGTCTAATGGTCTAGACAAGGAAGTGAGCAACTTGGGGAGGGGGGAGCTGTCTGGGAGCCATTTTCACTCCACGGGGCACCGCAGTGCACCCAAATTACAGCCCCCATGGCCATGTTAGCACCTTGGAGCATTAAACAGGCCAAATTTTAGCTAGACTGACAGTTGAGCTCTGAAAGCCATCTCTGGCCTATAGGATGCAGGCTGAGGCTTCCTGGTTTAACTTTCCTCCTCCTTTTGGGTAGGGATGATAACTCAGTGGACAGAGCTGATGTTTTTCATGCAGGCAGTCTCAGTTTTAGTGTCTGGCATCTCCAGTTAAATGGCTGAAGTAGTGGGTGATGGAAAAGATCTCTAGCAGAGACTGGACAGCTGCTGCCTGTCAGACTAGACCAGCCTTCCCCAATGTAGTGCCTTCCAGATGTTTTGGACAACAACTCCCAGCATTCCTGACCATTGGCCTTGCTGATGGGAACTGAAGTCCAAAACATCTGGAGGGCTGGGGAAGGTTGGACTAAGCCATACTGGGCTGGACGGACCTGGTATATGGCAGGTTTCTATGTTCTTGGATTATTGCATCTGATCGTTGCCATGCTGTGTGTATAACCTATGCCTGACTGACACCTGAGAATGTTAGCAGCCTAACCTCTACCTCACAGGGTTGTTGTGAGGATAAAATGGAGAGGGGAAGGAGGAGGATTATGTAAGCCGCCTTGGGTTCCTTGCAGGAAAAAAGGCGGGGTATAAATATAATAAATAAATAAATAACCACACACTCTGGCTAATACAACCCCAGAAGAACAGACCTTTTCTGCACCAGAACCCTTACAGGGCTTGACATGGGTTGGGAGGTGGCACTGTTTGAGCACATGGTCAACACACATAGAAAGGGAAAGGTGAGGCTTAAAGCTTTAGGGTATGCAGTGCCAGCCTTAGTTATTTTTTCACGCTGCAAGCAAAAAGTCCAAATGAATGTCCCCTTACTTTGACTGCAGTTTTGGACTGCAGTTTTGGACTGCAGTTCCTTTTTTTTAAAAGTGTAAGTTACGTGGAGGCAGACAAATGGTTTCCGAAGCAACTGCTTCATATTGGTTCAGGGTAAGGCCTGCCCTGAAATTTAGATGCTACATATGCCAGCAGATGTTTTCCTTTCCGTGCTTCCCGCTCTCCTGGGGCAGCACAAGATCGAGACTCCATTGTTGTTGCAGCTGGTTCTGCAAGTCGTAACTAGCTCTTAAGCATCAGCAACCGCCGTTATATATATTAGTGACATGAGAATTTAATCACCATTATGCAATCATATCACGGGTCGTGGTCTCAGGGACCATTTCTATTGGAAATAATTACCCTCAGCTGCAATATAATGTGTTAATAGAATTGCTTTAACCAGGCAAGTCACCCTATTAGTACTTGTCCCTGCTCTACACTGTTTGATGAGCAGCTTCATTCTCATGGTAGCACAGAGTGACAGGCAGGCTTGGCAGCAGCCCTGGATTAACCATTAAGCAATATAAGCACGTGCTTAGGGCACCAAGGGATGGGATGGGGGGCACCACAGAGTACCACAAATTTATGCATTTGCATTTCCCCCCTTAATAACATTTTTATTTTAAAAAATGCATAAAACAGTGATGAAAATTGGTATTTCTTCCTGTTGCCCTAGTTATAAGTAAGTAATAGGCTTCTATTGCTTGCTGCTATTTAGTGTTAAATAAACATAATAAAAAAACAGTTTATATTTAATATAGTTGTATGTTCTGGTGTGGGGGATGGATGGCCTTGAAGAAAACTGAGTTTTTAATGTCTTATTTCGCCTTCAGCACTTATTGAATCTTTTTAAAAAGCTTTTTTTTTTTATTTCTATGAAAACTAAAACAAACAACACAAAACATATAACCAAAATTAACAATTAACAAAACTAAAATGGACTTCTGAATTTTTCTACAGCATATATAAGTAACAAATAGTTTCTCTTAGTTGATAATCAAAAAGGGAAAGTTCTCTTTTTTCTATTGTCACATATTTATCTTCTTATTATTCCACAAAACCACAAATAAACAAATCATTTTTTTTCTAAACCCTGCAAAAAGTCAATTAGAGGTTTCCACTCAGCAGTAAACACAGATGTTGTCTTTTCTCTAATTAGTGACGTAAGTTTGGCCATCTCTGCCAGCTCCACCATCTTGACCAACCATTCTTCTGTTGTAGGCAATGCTGGAACTTTCCAATTTTGTGCATATAATAGTCTCACTGCCATTGTCATATATAAAAATAAAGTTCCATGACTTCTTTCCAACTGACTATCCATTATTCCCAAGAGAAACTTCTCTGGTTTCAGTTGAATGTTAATCTTTAGAATTTTTTGAATTAGTTTGAATTTTTTGAATGAATTTGTATCCAATTTTTTAAAGCTTTTTTACATGTCCACCACATATGATAAAAAGTTCCTTCTTGCTGTTCACATTTCCAACATACACCCGAGATACCATTATACATTTTGGCCAATTTCTCCGGGGACATATACCAACGATACATCATCTTATAATTTTTTTCTTTAAGACTAGAACATAATGTAAATTTCAAACCTTTTAACCACATATTTTCCCATTGTACCATTAGCATGTTGTATCCAAAATTTTGGGCCCATTTTATCATACATTCCTTCTCTTGTTCTTCCTCAGTCTCAAATTTCGACAAGAGTTTATACATTTTTGCAATAAGATATTCATCATTTACACATAATTCCCTTCAAAGTAAGATTTACTTTATTCAAAATCATACTTTATATAATAATAAAAAATTATTATTAATTTCATTTCTATACCGCCCAATAGCTGACGCTCTCTGGGCAGTTCACAGCAATTCAACAATAAGTGTTGGGAGGATAAAGTGGAGAGGAGGAGGACCATGTAAGTTGCTGTGGGTTCCTTGCAAGAGGAACAAAGGTGGGATATAAATGTAATTCGAGCACACTGGCCTGTGAGTAATATGTCTAATACAACAGGACCATGAAGTTCTTGTCAAGCAGAAACAGCTGTGGGTGGAACCGTGCAGCCTGCTACGGTATGAAGTGGACCTGCATGAGGTACTCATAGAAGTGTTGTTATTTTCTCCACAAACGGCTTCAGAAGCCTATTCCACAATGAAAGCTATCATCTCCCTTGAAAAGCACGATTCTCGTTTAATTAAATATGAAGCAATTATACAAAGCATTATAGCTATAATTTGATATTCCCGCAGTACTTTGGCTTTATAATTAGCTTGTTGGTATGAAAATCATTAGCAGATAACATCGAAGAATGTTGAGAATCTTCTTGTTGTTTTCTGTCAGCGCTGACTAACCGGAGCCATGGCTGCCACGGTTTTCCATTACCTCAAACAGCTTACTTAGTTCTATCAACAGTGCAAATAGGGTGGCTTCACAGGCAATTGAGAGCGTCCCATTTCATTGTTCTGTTTTTAATTCCAGAGGGTTTTATTTATAAGTCATATAAATGTTGAAGTCGGGTTTGGCATAATGTGGACCTCTTAGTGCCACAGGAACCATGGTGATAGCGCACCTCAGCAGGCGCACTCTATAATCCTTGATGGAAACATTCTGCACATGTGTTCGGCGGGTGATGGATTGTGCCCGAATCAAAACTGACACCCTCTGACATACCACCACATTTTCTTTGCTCCTAATTAAAGCAATGGAAGGGGGAATAGAAACACCAAACGTCTGAGCTGAAACCAAACCAAACCCACCAACCCACCCCCCACCAAAAAGTGGTGCGGTTGAGTGGCAGTGATTGTGTGTTATATTTGCGACCGCCAGTCCTGAAGTCTGCAAGATCAGGGAAGATGCCTGACCCTGATGCTCTTGCCGTGAGAATGTTTAAATTAAATTGTAGGCTCTCTGTGAAAAGGGAGCTGTCACTGCTTAATTAAAAGCTCTCTCTCCTCTCATCTGCCTTGACTTCTAATTCCAATGTGATGTGTGTGGGACACACACTCACTCACACACACACTGCTTTGTCTTCCCCGGCTTGTAATTAGACTTTGTAATGCGGCCACCCTGTTTACAGTGTAAATCCCGCTAATGATGAATGGAGTAGGCTTATGAAGAGTTCCGACAGTACTTCAGGCAAGCCGAGTGGATGGGATTCACAAATAGCTACTGCGGCGGCAAGTAAATCATTACCTATTAATGGCTCTATGATTGCTGGGGAAGGTAATAGCATGGATTCTCAATAGGAGGCAGGAATAAAGCTACATCAAGCTTTCAGGATACTGCTGCTTTTAAAGATATATCTGCTGCTGCTGCTGCTTTTAAATGGTTGTTTGTTATGGGTTTGGATTTCAGTTATTCACCGATGTTTCTGCACATGTAAGCCGCCGTGATGATATTTGGGGAAAGCAGGGCAAAAGATGGTTAGGAAGGATATTGTCTTATTCCACTTCTATGTTGTTTCAACAATATTTATATCGATATTGTACATAGCCCACCTGGAATCCACTAGATGCAGGGATATTTAAATACATTTTAAATACAGTGTTGGAAAAAATACATAAAAATGGTAGGCAGAAGGTCTATAAAATAAATATTTTAAAAATATCTTTAAAACCCCGGTAAGTAACTAGATGACCCAGGTGGGAGGCACAAAAACAAAATCCAAGACAGCTGTAAGAAAACAAATACTAAAGGAATAAAAAGACAACTTTGGTGAAGCATCGATGGATCCCCCCACCCCAAAGCAGTCTTATTTTTAAAATTAAGGACTATAAAACAAGCTACTTTTTCAAAATGCACTGGAAGCTGTGGGCAGCTTTTCGTTCCTCTGACCCAGTCAGCCATCCTGTTGCAAGCCTTCTTGCCACCTGAAGCTGGGAAGGACATGCACCCCCGCATTGCACCCCCTCCCTGCATCCCTCACCCTCCACCCCTTTGCCCCCGCTGCATGGGCTCTATGGAAAGCCGCACGGCTGGAAGAAGTGGGCACCCAGGTCTCACAAGAGCCCCACAGCCACTTCTTCCGGCCACGCGGCTCTCAACAAAGGAAGCAGGGAGTGGGTGGCTGCTCCAGGGAGCCCCGGTGGCCGCTTTCTCGATGCAGAAAATGTCACAGTGGGAGGGTGGCTGGCGGGGCTCTCTAGAGCAGCCGCTGGAGGAGGAGGAGGAGGAGGAGGAGGAGGAGGAGGCAGCAGGGGCGGCCCTCCTGGTGGGGGTGGAGTGCCGCAGTTCGCTGCTCTTCTCACTCTGCTTCCTGATATGGGAGCCTCACCCTGCATCATGGGTGGGCTGCCCTGCCAGTCAGCTTGCTTACTTCATGGAAAGAATGGAGGTGATGGGCCAGAGTGCCCGGCCCATTCCAGTCATCCACCAAAGTAGACTACCAGCAGTCCCCACCACTTCCTACACATCCTCTCTTGCCTCGGGGTTGGCAGCTGGGGAATGGAGGAGGGCCTAGATTTGTCAGTGGGGCCTGCAGTTGCTGGATCTTATCTTAAGTCTGTGATGAGATCTGCAATACATTATTGTGCATATATGTTTCATACCCTCCAATTGCCCCGAATTTGCCGGGACAGTCCCGCAAACACTTAAGCCATCGCGGCTTGTTACTTTGTTAGGTAGAGTCCCGATTTGTTATGCAGAGCCACAAATTCCCCTGTCTCCTCCCACAAGGCATTTAGCTTATCTGCGATTTTGCCCATGGCCCCTTTAAGCAGGAAGGGAACAGACCGGATGATGTCTGTGTGTGTGCGCGTGCGTGCGTGCATGCTCTCTCTCTCTCTCTCTCTCTCTCCCCCCCCCTGCTGCCTCTGACCAGGCCCCCAGGGTAAGTAAGACCCATTGAAGGCATTTGTACTTACTTCCGAGTAACTGTGCGTAGGATTGCACTGTTTGTTTAACTTAATTCAAGTTAGTTAAATTCTGTAAGATTATTCCAGTTTAAGTGTTTCTTTAAATCTAAATTGTGTGAATAGAACACAAAAAGTGCTTGAAACTGGGGCCTTTCCACAATAACAAACAACAACAAAGCTGTTCGGCCCCTCAAAGTTACACCTTGTGCTTAAAAACCAGAGCACCGTAGAGGCGTTGGAGCAAAACGCTGAAGGAGCTCAAAACCCCAATGTGTCTTTTTGTATATACGGTAATGTATTTTCCCCCACCCAAAAGCTCCCCCTCCTCCGCATCTCCTTCTTTTCTTCTCCTTCTCCAACTGCCCTGAAAATGTGGGACCAGTTCTGACAATTTTAAAACAAGAAGAAAGAGATTGCCCTGCAAGCATTGACCCTCCCCCCCCTGAAAAACACCAGATATCAACAATTAAGGGTTTAAGTAAGGTAAAAAATATTACAAAAGCCACTAATAAAATATTATAAAATAATATATAAGGTAATAATGTAATAATTATAATATATAAGATTTTGTGTGTTTCCTCTAATAACTTTTGTACTTGTCCATGCCCTTTGGTTGCCTGGCCATACCCTTGGCCACGCCCTCATGTTGCCTGGCCACGCCCCCTTGATCACACCTTCATGTTGCTTAACCATACCTCTTACAAATTCACATGTGTGTCCCTATTTTCATCCATGAAATGTTGGAGGGTATGATGTTTTGACAGACCATTTGTTTTTGAAAGATGCATTTGGGTTGTATTACTTTAGACTGGAAGTCCTCCAACCCAACTTTCTCTCCAAGTAGAAGACTAGATATTAGAGATGGGCTGTAGCCTAGCCTTCTTCAGGATAGACTATTTTTCAAAGTGCAGAGATTTATTTATTGTCGGGAGCAGCATCACATCATGTGGCCCGCAGTCCGAAGTAGTACTGCCCAGAGACACGTGGACCACTTCGGTGAGAATAGTTCCACAATTTAAGAAAGGCATTGTCTGGCAGTGAACAATTCATGTAACATCTTTACTGTCCAGAGTTGCAGTGCAAAGGAACCTAAGCATTATTATTCTTTGTGTTAACCATCTGAGAGTTGATTCACACATGCATGTACATCATTTGATAGATAGATAAATTTTATTACTGTCAATTGACCAGCATGTAAGCTAGGAACATAAACCAAGATTTAAAAAACCCCAATAGGTAAACTGAAAAAGAGCACATAGTATAGATTTACATAAGTAAAACCTCAAATTAAGGCCTGGCATGTTTTGATTGCTACTGCACAAAATTTAGCAACATTTAGAGTAATATATACTTTAACATATATTAAAGAGAGCCAGTGTGGCGTAGTGGTGAGAGTGTTGGACTGGGACTTGGGAGATCCGGGTTCTAGTCCCCGCTCAGCCATGAAACTCACTGGGTGACTTTGGGCCACCCACTGACTCTCAGCCTAACCTACCTCACAGGGTTGTTGTGAGGATAAAATGGAGAGGAGGAGGAGGATTGTGTAAGCCGCCTTGGGTTCCTTGCAGGAAAAAAGGCAGGTATAAATATAATAAATAAATAAATAAAAACATCAGAAAGCAGCAAATAAACATAAAAGGTATCTGAACATCCTGGCAAATTAGACAAAATTGGTTCAATAAGACTTTAACGTACGTAGCGATAAAAGGAACAGTATAGAAGAGCATGAGACACTGTTTCCATTTCCCCTGATTCACAGGGACACTTACGTCCATTACAGGGAATTTTCTTATATCTACCTTCAAGTACAGCTGAGGGGAGAGAATTACAACAGGCTAATGTAAAGGCTCTACAATATCTTTGAACAGAGAGTGAGACAAGGTAATTTGCCAGATTGGAGGACCCGGGCGCTCTATCAAATAGACTGGAATTGGAGGTTGACCCCAGATCATGCTGATGATGTTCCACATCTCATCACTTGATAACTCATAGCATATGGTGTAATTGCAAAGTGCTAAGACAAGGTGATAGGAAAACTCTCCCTGTAGTGCAGCCATGGGCAGCACACTACGCACAGGCTGCATGTGCTCCACCCGGCTGCCTCCCAAATACATTAAAGGGGGGGAGGGAAATTTGACCCTTTCAGTGCTCCATAGCCACTGTGGCCACCACTTAATTATGTGTGTGTGTGTGTGTGTGTGTGTGTGTGTGTGTATATATATATATATATATATATATATATATATATTCCTTTTGGCACCTGCATGGGTTGGGGGAAGGATCCAGGGAGTAAAAATGACCCCCAGAGTTCCCGAAGTTTCCTACCCCCATTATAGTGTTTGATCTGTGATGGCATTTTCACGCAAAGGAGTCACCATTAAATCTTATGATAGATATTCATGTGTGAGTTCATCAATTAATCAATATCAAAAAGTACCTCATAAAGTATCCTTATATTTTAATAGTGGGGCTCATACTTAGAAAGAGGTAAAGGGATGTATGATTCTTAAAACTGTTCCATATTTATTGGCAATGATTTATCACAGTGCTCTAAAACAAGGGATCGGTTATGGGGGTGGGCAAAGAGTCCTTTGAAGGGATGCATTTTGACCCGACTGCTTGAGTGGTATCCAATATAAGACAGATTAACCATGTCAAAGTGTACTAGCACAAAATAGATTTCTGATCACATTCACTTAACTCCTGATCTCATCATTATTCTCAATTTACCAATATTAGCCTTTGAATCAGCAGCAGGTAAGAAGACAAGAAGGAGAATGAGCAGAAAGAAAATGCAGTAACTCAACGGCACTTCTGAACAATACTCCATCCCTCCTGCCTAAACTGCCTTACAGAGAGAACATGTTACATAATCACTGGGTTCGCATGACATGACAACCCACCATGGGCAGCCAGCCATGGTGGGTTGTTTTGTCGTCGGAACCCGGAGTGTTTTCCGCAGGGTGGCTTATTTTTCAGGACTGAGCCATGCCGAGAGCCCATGGCTTGTTGTAGGGTTGTTCTTGCTCATGATGGGTTATGTGTCATCTGAACCTGGGAGAATGGCCGCTCGCTTTTTGCAATCTCACCAGTGACTGCCCCTCCACCAACGCCAAAATGGCACTTTGAAAGGACCATTACTCGTTCTTCATCCTTATTTTTTTTTTTTATTTATTTCAGTGCCTCAAAAATGCGCAATCAGGGTTGTAATTTTTTTTTTTTCAATTGGTCAGTCTTTAGCAAGTGTGCACTTACACCTATCCGATATGAGTATTGACAGGATGGAGTTTCCTATTGGCTCATTTGTGCACAGTTGCGAAGGAGCAGGGGAGAAATTACAGTAAGAGAAAGGAGGGATCCAGTAGCACAAGTCCGAATCACTGAAAATGGGGTGGGGGAGCCAAAGGTGTAAGTGCACCAAAAAGGACAATATCTCCCGCTTGGCGATGTGATCCTCTCAGTTTTAAGCATTGAACTGACACTTCTCAGTGTCCTCTAGCTCTTCAACACTTCCCCGACTCTCCAGTTACTCCAGAAAGGGGATTTATTAACTCCGCCTACCTTTTTGTGGCTCCTTTTTGGAGCAGTTACTGCTGTGGTTACTGCGGTTCCCTGACAGTAAAATACCCTAAGAAAGGCAGCTGCATGGGAAGGAGTGAATGGGGCCCCCACGGGTGTGTGTGTGTGTAAGTACTGCTGGTGTGGGCACCCAATTTGCTCCATCCCATTCTGCCACCCTCTAAGGCAGTGGTTCCCAACCTTGAGGTCCCCAGATGTTGCTGGCCTACAGCTCCCAGCATACCCAGCCAGCATGGCTAATGGCAAGGGATTCTGGGAGCTGTAGGCCAGCAACATCTGGGGACCCCAAGGTTGGAGAGCCCTGGTCTAAGGGTTTGTTTTTTTTTGTTTTTTTTAAAACACCGTCAGGAATATTTGCGCAAATTTGAGGGCTGGGAAGTAAATGGAAGTGATATTTGCACAGATTTAGTGGCTGGGAAGCAAATGGAGGGGGGGAAATGTGTGCAGCTGCTCCATTTATTTCCCAGCCATTAAATTTGTGCAAATATCACTTCCATTTACTTCCCAGCCATTAAATGTGCATGCATTTCTCTGTGGTTTTTTTTTTTAAATTTCTTTTTCCCCCCTTTTTTTTAAATTTTATTTATATTTTTAAAAGAACACACATACACAAAAAACAACAACATAAACCTACAAATCATACACTACAAGTACACCCGTCACCCCGGGCCCAAAACCAATTCTATCCACATAATCCATTATTAATTTATATTCCAAAAATACATCATATCATGACATGGCTTACTCCCTTTCCCCTTTACTAAAACATAATCTAAAAATGACCCCCATATTTCCTTAAAATTATTTTTCTTTAATTGTCCCCTTTTACATTTAATACTACATGTTAGTTTATCATTTAAAGCAATATCCCAAACCTCTTTATACCAGTCTATTATTAAATACTGATGTTGAACTTTCCAATTCCTTGCAATCAATAATCTCCCTGCCGCTAATAAGTTTACAATTAGTTCCTTTTTCTCTTGTGAGCACAAAAGTTTCTCTGTTATTGATAACAATGCTAATTTTGGACAGACCTCCACATTAATACCAATAATTTCTGAAATTTCTCCAAAAATTTTATTCCAAAAATCCAATACGCTTTTACAGCTCCACCACATATGAGCATAAGTACCAAGTTCCTGGCATCCTCTCCAATACAATGGAGCACAATTACTATCTATTTTATTTAATCTTACTGGAGTCAAATACCATCTCCAAACAGTTTTTAAAAAATTCTCTTTTATCCTTACTGACATATTTCTTATTTATTTTATTTTATTTTATTTTTTAAATTTCAGGGAACCACAGTAACCTCAGCAGTAACTGCTCTGTGTGTCTCTCTCTCTGCATCGAAAATGTAAAATGGGTGGGCAAGATGTCAGGGAAAGGGGCGGGGCCCATGGGTGCTAATCCGTGGGCTGGATTCAGAACGGCTGTGGACCAAATTCCCAATCCCAGACCTGCATCCAAAAGAGCCAATCTATGCCAGCCTTGGAGTTGGCATAGATTAATTCCTTTCCCATTGAAACAAATGGAATGGAATTATATATATATATATATACAGTGCTTTTTTTCTGGAGAAAAAGGTACCAGAACTCTTGGATTACATTTCCTCGGGAGTAAATGGCGATTAAATTGTAATGCAATTAATAGAAGAAAAGGTGCTGGAACTCAGTTCCGGTGAGTTCCACCAGAAAAAAAGCCCTGTATATATATATATATATATATATATATATATATATATATATGGCTGGGGGTGGAATGGAAACATAAATGCTGCTCCTCCCTCACTTCCATGCCGTTGGGATGAGCCCAGCAGGGCTTTGAATGAAGCGGTTCATTTGCCTTCAGATCACTGTGCCATGCTTGGTGGGGTTGCTCTGTAAAACATACAGCTAGATAGAAAATGATGAATTTTATTGTTCCAACTCTGGTACCTGCATGCTCGTGAATCACCAATAGGTTCTTCAGTGCATACGTAATCAGATCAAAATAGGATTTTGTGTTCTCATATATGTTCTTGTTATATATGCCCTTAAAATTAAATCCTTAAGAAGGATGAAGGAGTCTAACAACTAATATTTAATAAAATCCTGGAGGCCCCATAGAATGCTTGGTACCAAAATTCTACTAATCTGAGAGCCACTTTATATAATCAGCAGCATCAAGTATTAAAAAAGCAATTTTTTTTTTTTTACTCTCCCACTTCAGAAGCTAATCTACACTAGAGCCCGTTCTGTGTATCAGGGAGTGCCATCATGGTATTTATGCAAAACACACTTACCACTTTTGGGGCACATGCTAATGAGTACAGCCCAGCTTCCAGTGTGTTGAAAATGTGATCTTGTGTCACACACAAATGCAATTGTGGGAGAAGTAGGAGCATGAGGAAAGGTGATGTGTGCAGGGGAAATGGTCCTTTAAGTCGTCCTCCTCCTCCTCCTCCTCCTCCTCCTCCTCCTCCTCCTCCTCCTCCTCCTCCTCCTCCTAACATCCATTAAGCTTATGCACACATTCACTGGTGCAAAGGAGTGGAGATTTTTTTTTTCAAAAAAGTAATTCACGGCTCCTCCTGCCCCCCACAAAAAATCATGGAGGAGAAGGAGGAGGTGGGGAGAGAAGAGGGGAAGGGAAGGCTGCGGTGCTGCTATCTGCTGCCAACCTCCCACCTCCCACGGGATGAAGACAGCGGGACTTCTGCCCCGTCCGTCACTTCTGAGACCGGAAATGACACGACGGGACCTTGCGCAGGCGCAGAACGCGCCACAGGGGTCCAGCGCGCCTGCGCAGGGTTCTGTCGCGTCATTTCTGGTAGTGACGCGACGGGACAGAACGGAATGCGTGGGCGGCTCGCCGCAGGAGAGGGCAAGCCACCCGGAAGAACAAGGTAAGGCCTCACCAGGTGTGAGCGGGGCCAATTTTGGCCTCATTTCTGCCCGGCGAGGCTCGACCGTACAAGCCTAGTACTGATGGCAATGCACTCCAAAACTCTGGATGACCCCACTCAGTGGCTTCATGTAGATGTTAAATAGCATGGGGGATAAGACCGACCCCTGAGGAACCCCATATTGGAGAGTCCATGGGGCCGAGCAACATTCCTGAAGCACCACCCTCTGGAGCCGGCCATCCAAGTAGGAGCGGAACCACTGCAATGCAGTGCCCCCCACCCCCAACTCAGACAGCCGCTCCAGAAGGATACCATGGTCGATGGTATCGAAAGCTGCCGAGAGATCCAGGAGTATCAACAGGAGGGTCGCACTCCCCCTGTCTCTCTCCCGACATATGTCATCATACAGGGTGACCAAAGCTGTTTCTGTGCCAAAACCAGACCTGAACTCTGACTGAAATGAATCCAGATACAGTAGTACCTTGGACTACGAGCATAATTCGTTCCAGAACCATGCTCGTGATCCAAAATACTCGTACAGCAAAGCGAGTTTCCCCATTAGAAATAATGGGAACTCAGATGATCCGTTCCACAACCATTTAATCACTGCTTTGCCCCATGAAGGGAGCCGGCAAAGCAGTGATTAAATGGTTGAGGAATGAATCAGTGGAGTTCCCATTATTTCCAATGGGGAAACTTGCTTTGATGTGCTGGCTCCCGGGGTCCTGGCCGCGCCTCGCCTGCCTCCACTTGCTCTGCCAGGAGTCGGGGGCTTAGCTGGAGGTGCGGCACGGCCGGGCTCGGCTGCCGCCTCGCGCTGCTGCGCCGGCCAGCCGAGAGTCCAGGAGGTGCATCTCCCTGCCAGGGAGCCGGCAAGTGCTTTGCCGGCTCCCGGGGAGATGCGTGGAGCCGCTCTCGCTGCTTCCTACCATTCTGAAGAAGCTTCTGAAGCGGCAGCTCGCCTCTCTGCTGTGAGCCGCCCGCGCTGCTGGCGCCGGTCCCGTCGCACCCGGAAGTGACGCGACGGGACCGGCGCCAGCAGCGCAGGGCGGCTCACAGCGGACAGGCGAGCTGCCGCTTCAGAAGCTTCTTTAGAATGGTAGGAAGCAGCGGGAGCCGCTGCTTCCTACCATTCTAAAGAAGCGGCAGCTCGCCTCTCCGCTGTGAGCCGCCCGTGCTGCTGGCGCCGGTCCCGTCGCACCCAGAAGTGACGCGACGGGACCGGCCTCCCACCCCCGCCTGCTAGCATCTCCAGCGAGAGCGGCTCCACGCATGTCCCCGGGAGCCGGCAAAGCACTTGCCGGCTCCCTGGCAGGGAGATGCACCTCCTGGACTCTCGGCCGGCTGGCGCAGCAGCGCGAGGCGGTGGGCGAGCCCGGGCGAGCCTCGCGGGAAGCCCCCGCCTCCTGGACTCTCGGCCGGCCGGCAAAGCAGCGCGAGGCGGTGGGCGAGCCCAGGCGCGCTGCGCCTCCAGGTAAGCCCCCGTCTCCTGTCCACTCCTGGAAAAGAAAAGGTGGGGAGCGGTGGGAGCGCATGGAGGCGGCAGTGCTTTTCCGGCTCCCTGGCAGGGAGCCGCAGAGGCCAGGCGTGGGTGCCAGCAGCGAGTAACCCGGTGTGCTCGTTTTGCAAGACTTCGCTCGTTCAGCAAGTCAAAAATTTTAAAAATTTTTTGCTCGTCTTTCAAAATGCTCGCACACCGGGTTACTCGTAATCCAAGGTATTACTGTAATCAGTCTCATCCAAGAGCACCTGGAGCTGGTTGACCACCACCCGCTCAAGGACCTTGCCCAGGAAAGGAACATTCGCCACCGGCCTAAAGTTGTTAAGATCTTCCGGGTCCAGAGAGGGTTTCTTCAGGAGTGGTCTCACCACCGCCTGTTTCAGGTCGCATGGGACCACTCCCTCTTGCAAGGAGGCATTGATCACCTCTCTGGCCCAGCCGGCCGTTCCCTCCCTGCTAGTTTTTATAAGCCAAGAGGGGCAAGGATCCAGAACAGACGTGGTTGCACGAACCCGTCCAAGCACCTTGTCAACATCCTCGAGCTGCACCAACTGAAACTCATCCAAAATAACTAGACCAGGCTGTGCTCTGGGTACCTCTCCTGATTCTACTGCTATAACATTGGAGTCTGTCCCTGCGGATGCAAGAGATTTTTTCCTGGAAGTGCCTAGCAAATACGGTATATTGCAGTGGGCATCAGATGGGTGAATGATGTCCCTGGGGCCCGCCTATAACAGGCCCCAGACAACCCTAAAGAGCTCCACTGGGCGGCAAAGAGATGATTGGATAGAGGCAGTGAGATGTTGTCTCTTTGCCACCCTCACTGCCTCTAGGTATACCTGGCTATAGGCATGTACCAGGGCTCGATTGCATCCACTAGGAGTTTTCTTCCACCTGCACTCAAGCTATCTCCTGTTTTGCTTCATCACTCTCAGCTCTGGGGTATACCATGGAGCCGTACGAGCTCTAATACAGAGAGGGTGCTCAGTCAGGCGCGATCGTGTCAACTGCCAGGGTCATCTCTCTATTCTAGAGATCAACCAGGGATTTGACAGGACCGCCAGCCATATCAGCCGGAAACCCCCCAAGGGCCCTCTGGAAACCATCCAGATCCATCAGCCTCTGGGGGCAGACGATCTTAATAGGTCCCCCACCCTTGCAGAGGGGGAAAGCTGCCATTAGCCTAAATCTCAGCAGGTAGTGATCTGACCATGACAAGGGGACCGATTCAAAGTCCCCCACCTTCAGATCACTATCTCCATGTCCGGCTGAAAAAACCAGGTCTAGAGTGTGCCCTGCTACATGTGTTGGGCCGATGACATGTTGGGACAGTCCCATGGTTGTCATGGAGTCCATGAATTCCTGAGCCACACCAGACAAGGTGCCCTCAGCATGGATGTTAACATCCCCCAGGACCAACAGCCTGGGGGACCTCAGCATCACCAGCGAGACCACCTCCGTCAGCTCAGTCAGACAGAATTCCTATGGACCACGGCAACCCCCCTCCCCGGCCCTCAGGTCTACCCTGATGCTGCACCAAGTACCCCGGTGGGCAAAGCTGGGAGAGACTAACTCCTCCGTGTTCTCCCATTCAGGTCTCGGTAATGCATGCCAGATCGGCCGCCTCATCCACTATTAAATCGTGTATGAGGGAGGTTTTATTTTGCACCAATCTGGCATTTAGAAGCAGTATCCGGAGACCCGAGGGCAGGCTGATAGGGCAACCACCAAACCTGCAGGTGCGAGGAGGACCGGAACAAGGCACAGCCATTAAGTGTCTGGGCTGTGTTCCCCTTACCTGGCTAGTCCTCCTCCCAATGCCATATCTCCCTCTACCCGTCACTACACTAATTGGGGCCCCCACAGAATCCCCCACTTGGCCCCATGACTCCCCTCCAAGGCACATGTTCAGGCCCTAGACAGGGGAAAACAATCCCCCCCACCAATGGCACCGAGCAACAAATAGCAGTGTTAGGAGGGTGGCCCTTGCCCTTGTGGCACCCCCGAAGTCACAAATGCCCCCTCCCATCAGGAGATATTTGGGCCTTCAGGCTTCAACCTAACTCAAGCCTGGGTAGGCCTCAATCCTTCACAGTAGTCCAACAAGATCTGGAGGGTCATCATAGGTTCCCCACGCTTGATCTAGCTCATTGTTGCCTACACACTGACTGGCAGTGGCTCTCCAGGGGTTTACACAGGAGTCTTTCCCAGTCTCACCTGGAGATACCAGGGATGAAACCCAGGACCTTTTGCACGCAAGATGGGTGCTCTGCCATTGAGCAATGGCCCCCTCCCCTCTGATAAAGAAGCCATGGTGTAGTGGAGTGGGAACACTGGGTCCCAGAGCTCTGGCACTTTTTTCAGCTGATCCTAATAAATTAGCTAGTAAGCTATGAACTGATTTTCTTTGGGGGTATCTATCTATAATGGATCAACACAGCCGCCGCCTGCATTTTGGGTTGTCCTTGGGGTATGGTCATTGGGGCTGTAATGATGAGCGCCTGCACTTCAAAATTTAGTGCTGAACTACCATTAAGTAAGCTGTACTGGTTACATCTCACGACTAACCAGGACAATGTCCCAAAAACCAGTACTGTACTGGTAAAACCAGTACATATGGTCACCTTAGAGTAGACATATATATTAGATGCATTTTCAGCTAGTTGTTCCTTGAGGCAAGAAAATAAAAAGGACAAAGGAGGCAATTGGGAAGGCTTGAAAAGACATTCCAAACTTTATTTTTTCAAAGGATAGGGGGGGGGGCAAAGCAGCATTGCATTTACTCCCCAGTTCATTGGGAGAGAGAGAGAGAGAGAGAGAGAGAGAGAGAGAGAGAGAAGCCATTGGAGTGTGGGGGCAAAGGAGGCAGAAAAGCAACTGAAGGCAAACGGGCTTATCTCCTCCTCAGAGTTGCTGCTGTTTTGTCGAGGCTGCCCGTGCAAGCAGCCTTCCTCACCCAGCACTTGAAGCAATGTGAGAGGTTTGTGTTAATTCACAGATTCACACCTCTGCGAGGTGTGCATTAGCAAATATTGTTGTTGTTTTTTTAAAGCCTGATAGGACACTTCCTCATTGCATCACCACTTCCCCCCAGCCCACCACCTCACTAAAGCCACTACTCTTCCCCTGGAACAGTACCACAAGTTTAGCACACACTCAAATACATAACTGCGGAAAAAATGCAATGTATATAAAAAAAATGTGATATATATAACTGGTCTGAAGAAATCTGGGATATAATCACAGACATAGTTTGAGGAGGTCAGTTTGGGGTGGGTGTGCATCATCATGTGACATGCCAGTGAGCCAGGCATTATGCTGCCGGTACAAATCCGCAGAGTAGATTGCTCCAGGATGGAGGGTGAGGTTGTCACATTTTGAATGTTGCCCATGAAAACAAATCTCTGTGCACAAAGAAAACCAATATGTCAGGTCAAGGGTTCAGCCTGACATAACACATTGTTGTTCTGTTGCAGGTAAGTGTTTGATGAGGGAGCATTCAAGCACAAGTGGGGGATCTGCAACAAAAAGTTGCAGTGTGGAATGCTCCCCTTTAGGATTTCAGCTAGCTGGCTGGCCATGTCCTCTTTCAGGATACTCCATTATATTCTTTCTCCCCTTCCCCAGTGAACCATTTCCTGCACAACAGTTAGTCAGCATTCATTGGTCACACAATGCTGCTTTTGCCCCCCCCAAATTTGATTTCCCCCCCTAAAGTTATTTTTGTACTTCTGCAAACCTTGGGGGTTCCCCCAAGCCAGCTGATGCCTCCCCTCTTCTGTGTGGGTGGTGCTATTTTAGTTACATAAGGCTCTACAACATTTAGAGAATGAGTTCAAGATTAATATATAGCAGGGGTGTTGAACCTCAGGCCCACAGCCCAAACCCAGTCCACCTGAGATCCCAGTCTGGTACACCAAATGGCCCTATCCCCTTCCCCTGGCCCTGTGGCCTTTCCCCCAAACAACGATCATTTGGTGGTTTCCCAAGTTTTGGGCATCCCCTCACCACCACCCCGCCCCATTCTAAAAGGCTGAAATGTTCCTCCGAAGGCTTAATTTTTTGGCAGTAAGAGATTTAAGCTAATGCAGCTTTTTTGACCCTTCTCCTTTTGCCTTCAGCCCTGCCCACCACTGGGGCTTCTCTGAAATTTAATTTGGGCCTCAGGCTGAAAGAGGCTCAACATACAGGCCTGTGGCTCATGCTGGCTCAGCTTGTCTGAGCGTGGAAAGCTAAGCAGGGTCAGGCCTGGTTATTACTGGGATGGGAGACCCCTCCTCTAGTTTCCTGCATTGAGCAGGGGGTTGGACTCGATAGCCTTGTAGGCCCCTTCCAACTCTATGATCTATGAAATCTATGAAATACCTGGTACACAGGATGCAGCTCCCACATCAACCTGCAGCCTGAAGTCTTGGAAAATCTGTTTAAACACATCATTCTGCCGATCATACATACTGGCCCTAAAGGGAGCTTGGACTCCCCCAGGGTTTTTGGGGGTGGGGAAGATGGATCTATATCTGCACTCATTCTTACATTCTGTGGAACCAGCACAGAAGCACAAACCCCATTTTTAAAAACAAATACTACCATTTAAAAATAATTCTCAAGCGATCATATTACATGGGTCAAATATCACATTTGTGGTGGAAGCAGAATAATGGAAGTCTTGTTCATTTGGCTCATCATCCAAGATGACAAAGGGAAGTGGAGAAATAAAGTGGTGTCTATGGATTTATAGAGTTGGTTACATGACAATGGGTTTCCCCCTCAAGGTCACCCTTCATAAAATGTATGCTTACAATGACTCTATAGAGGAGTATGCTATAAAAACAATAAAATGTGCAGCAGACAGAGGAGATGGCAGGTGGATTATTACTTTGACAGTCTCATGAGACTGGAATACAGGTGCAGCCTAACAGCAGCAGATAAAATAAATGCTGACAGCCAGCCAGCCAGCACTCCCAAAGTGTAAAACTGGGAATACTTCGAGGAGACCACTCCTTGGGCAGACCCTATCGGTGCTCACTTGGAAATTGCCAAAGCCAACTTGGATGCAGGAACATGTTTAAGAAGGTTGCAGGTGCAATAAAATGGATTACTGTTAAATCTATCTATATATATTTAATGGCCGCTTGCTTTCTCTTTGGCAACCCTTTTCTGTCTCTTGGCTGAGGCCGCTCTTCAAGACCTATTTCTTATAGATTCATAGGATCATAGAGTTGGAAGGGGCCTACAAGGCCATCGAGTCCAACCCCCTGCTCAATGCAGGAAACTAGAGGAGGGGTCTCCCATCCCAGTAATAACCAGGCCTGACCCTGCTTAGCTTTCCACACTCAGACAAGCTGAGCCAGCATAAGCCACAGACCTGTATGTCTGGTCTTCTTTATCAACCGACATTCACTGGCTCATCCACTGCCTTGGGATTAGGAACATAGGAAGCTGCCTTATGCTGAGTCAGACTATTATTGTTGACACTGACTGGCAGTGGCTCTCCAGGGTTTGACAAGAGCATTTCCCAGCCCTTCCTGGAGATGCTGGGGATTGAACCTGGGGCCTCCTGCATGCAAAGCTTATAATACGGATTATACGAAGTTATAATATGGATAAACTTTGTATTGGAACACTCTTTAATATTTTCCAGTGCACACATTCTTTCAAATTATCTACCTGTTTCTTGGAAGTTAAGGCATGGTCAACGCAAATGGATTTTCCCTTTTGACAGCTAAAAGACAGATACTACAACATTGGAAAGATAAAAGCTCACCTCCTATAATGCAATGGATTGAAGTCCTAATGATGCTTTCAGTATTTGAGTGGATGACATACAGATGTCACTCTCAAATGGGCACATGTATGGATATTTGGTCTGCCATTGTTGAAGCTTTTATATAATTGATACATTTAAATTTATGCAGTTACATACGTAGATATATTCTTTAGATTTTGTTCTGTTTTGTTTCTGTGAAACTTATAATAAAAAATAAATTTAAAAAAATGCAAAGCATGTGCTCTTCCACTGAGCTATGGCTTTCCCTGTACCCATTTCCCTTAACCCAACAGTTACTTGTCATTCTCTGTGTCCTCTTGTCTTTAATGGCCAGCATACAGTTGGAACTTATTCCATGCTGTAAGTAGCCGCTCAGCTATTAATAAGTGGTGAATAATAATTGGCTCCAAGGAATTAGACAGGGAAGTTTTGTGTAAATTAGAAGAGAGAACTACAAAATATACCCCAAATGGGCTGAATGCTGTTTTTATCCCACCCACCTCTGTAATTGTTGTGTTTTATTGTATTGCCATGAATAGTTTTACTGTTTTAATCAATTTTAATTGTGCCTGTGAGCTGCCTTGAGTGCCATTTTTTTTAAGTAGAAAAGTGTGTGTGTGTACACAATCAAATAAATAAACAAACAAACAAATTTCATGTTAGGAAAATATTGTGGACTAGTAACTTTTGTGGACTTACTTGCAATCTGCAGTAAATAGATGTTTTACTAAGAAAAGGGCAAGGAAGAGGAGTGATATTACCAAATGGTGTGAAGCCCATGCTCTCCCCACTCCCCCAGTTGACTTCTTTTGCTCTAAACAGCTGCTCTGGCTATTTTAAGCTGCCAAAGATGGGCAAATCAGACGTCTAAAGGCTCCCACAGTTTCAGGTAATGACTACATAAAATCTTTCCCATTGGCTGAGGAGCTGAAAGATACAACTTGGTGGATATGCTACAAGACAACACAACATGTCTAACAAGCTCACAGCTAAGGACGACTTGCAAAACCAGAAGGGAGAGATCAAGAGACATCAGTATCTACTTAGTTCCAAGATAAAATGACTTATCAGCACAATATGCACAAAAAATAATAAAAAAAAATTCATAGCATCAGGTTCACACTTAAGGAGACGACTGTCTATGACTGCAGAAGAATCAGCCATGAAAATAGGCTTAACCTTACAAAAAGTGCATTGGCTCAAAAAATCTGAGGAGGCTATGAACTTTAAGACAGGAAAAATCTGGGAAACAGATCACATCATAATATTATTGTAATACCTTACAATTATGTAGATTTTCAGACTAAGGATATGAACCCCCAAATTTCAAAGACTGATTGCTATCTCAGTTAGGAATAATGTGCAGAGATTATTCAGTTCTAGGATGGCCACTTATGTCTGCAACATGGAAAAAAAGAGAGGAAACACATCACCAAAAAGAGGACAAAAGAGGATACCTTTCGAATAAAATTTGCATATGCCAGTTTGTATGTATAGATGAAAATTTAGAAGTAATTACTATTATTTAAATAGAAATGCAATGCTTCTCACCATAGTGGCTTAAGGTTGTGTCCAGGTGATTTGTGTGCCTGCTCAATCTGCTATCCGAATGCTAACTGGGGGCAACTTCCCCAGCTTTCTCTTCTTTAAATTGGACTTAGACTGGACAACCCTTCAAAGAGAGGACAGGCCTCTGATAGCCCTTCAAATAGAGGACTGTCCTCTGTCACATGGCTATCCTATGCAGTTCTTACAACAAAGAAACAATCCTTAAAGAGGTAAGAGAACCAGAGGAACCTTCCCCTTTCAGGATTTACCCCTTCAAGGGCTTGGATCCGGGATCATAGTTCTGGCAGCCGCATAGATACTGCTGGTGGATTGGGACTTCCTCCTCCTCTCCTCCCTCCCTGCAACCTTCTGGAGAGGATTTGCAGAGCAGATTTGGATTATACGTGAGAGGCTGCAGGGGGGACGAGAGGACAGAGAAGTCCTGTTCTGCCAGCAGTATCTGTTCTGCTGGTGGAACGATGAACCTAGATCCAAGCCAAGTATTCTAGTATGTAAGAAAGCTTCAGTTTGAAGCCATTGGAAAATAAACTAAGTACTATGTGCTAAACTGGTAGCTATTGGTCATAAGTGTGAAGAAAAGAAAACCAAATGTTCTCAGATGCATCCTCTCTGCATTCATGTTGGCTTGCAGACAAGGATAGTGAGTGCAGATCGTTGATCTATTGCTGTGTGGATTGTGGAAAGCAAAGATGTTTTTAGTGTTGAAGCACTAAACATTTAGCTGTCCCTACTGACACACAATCCAGAATTCATAGATTCATAGATCATAGAGTTGGAAGGAGCCTACAAGGCCATCGAGTCCAACCCCCTGCTCAATGCAGGAAACTAGAGGAGGGGTCTCCCATCCAAGTAATCACCAGGCCTGACCCTGCTTAGCTTTCCACGCTCAGAATGACTGGGCAGGAGGTTAAAAAAAATAACAGAAGTATAGATCAATAATACATTTGTATATTTAAAATACGGGAATACCTTGGATTACAAGTAACTTGGTTTGAGAGCGTTTTGCAAGACAAGCAATTTTTTAAATATTAATTTATTTATTTTTGACTTGATATACAAGTGATGTCTTGCAATACAAGTACTGTAGTACGTCTTAAATTAAAAATCTCTGTACAAATTTTTTTGGGGGGATTTCGTTTTGATATAAGAGTGTTTTGGATTACAAGCACGTTTCCGGAATGAATTATGCTCTCAATCCAAGGCATGACTGTACAGTGAAGTTAAACACACCAGATGGTTACCCAAAGGTATTATGACTGAGCAGTTCCATAGCATATGGGTTATGGACTCACATTGCCAACATTTCAGGGTAAAGCCTGGATAACAATCCTTAAGCCAGTGTGGCGTAGTGGTGAGAGTGTTGGACTGGGACTCGGGAGATCCGGGTTCTAGTCCCCGCTTGGCCATGAAACTCACTGGGTGACTTTGGGCCAGTCACTGACTCTCAGCCTAACCTACCTCACAGGGTGTTGTGAGGATAAAATGGAGAGGAGGAGGAGGAGGATTATGTAAGCTGCCTTGGGTTCCTTGCAGGCAAAAAGGCGGGGTATAAATATACAGTAATAAATAAATAAATAAATAACACATTGCCACCATTTCGGGGTAAAGTTTGCTATGGAGCTTCAGTGGTGCCCAGTAGGTCCAAATAATTATTTTTTGCTGAATGAAATGTAACTTCAGGTCAAGGGAAGAATGATGGACAAGAGTGCTGCATGAGGTTTCCATGAAACCAGCCTTCCCATACATGATGTGGGAATTATGGAAGTTGCAGTCCAACACATCTAGAGGGCACAAGGTTAGGGAAGGTGGCATTAAACTCACAATCACTCATTGAGAATCTCATAGTCATTCACCGAGGCCTTGACCAGGGCTACATTCTTTTATCAGTTTTTACCAGCATGGTGGCAGCACCATGCTTATGGAACTCATTACCTGCTCAGGTATGTCAGGCCCAGTGTATGTGATGTTTGGAAGAGCCCTCAAGATGCATTTATTCTCTGTGGCCTTCTGCTAAGGGTTTTATGGGGCTGTTTGATGGAATCACACACTGCAAATCACACACGTTACTGTGTGATTGATTTTAACGTGTGTATTTGGATTTTAGTTCTACTGTTCAGCTTGTATTAGTTATTAAGTTGGATTTTAATTGTGTATTATTGCTGTCTTTTTGAATTTTGTAAGCTACCTCTTTTGTCCTATAGATCGCCTATAAGCCTTCTTAAATACATATACAGTAATACCTTGGATTGCAAGTAACTTGGTTTGAGAGCGTTTTGCAAGACAAGCAAATTTTTAAATATTTATTTGATATTTTTTTTACTTGATATACAAGCGACGTCTTGCAATACAAGTACTGTCGTACGGCTTAAATTAAAAATCTGTGTATAAATTTTTTTGGGGGGATTTCGTTTTGATATAGGAGTGTTTTGGATTACAAGCACGTTTCCGGAACGAATTATGCTCTCAATCCAAGGCATGACTGTATATGTAATAACCATCAACACACTTGATCAGCCCTCTGGAGCAGTGGCAGGAATGGACTTCCCCACCCGCCGCTCCCTCCCACGACAGCCCCTCCAGGCCCCTGCAAATGCTATACAGAGTCAGGAGATCCTGCTGAATGGAGTAAGCTGTGGTGTGTGTGTGTGTATGTGTGTGTGAGATACCGCAAAATAGGGTAAAGGGACCTTCTGTGAGTGGAGCCTTTCCTCTCACGGAAAGCAGATCCTGATTCCAGCCCTTGGATTGTGTAACTAACACACACACACACACACACACACACACACAGACACTTGAGGACTCCGAGAAGTAATGTTCTATTGTAAGCTTTGTTCTTTTATGTCTGTCTTCCTGAATGCTTCATCAAGTTTAATTATTCTTATTTTGGGTAGTGCAATATTATAGTGTACTAGTTTATATGACGGGGAAATCACCGACCTTCCCCCCTTCCAGACCTATTGCTTAATGCTTGCCTCCCCCTCCCTTTCCAAGGGTTTCTTCCTGCTATCCAGAATAGAGCCGCTCATAGCCGCTCTGCTAGTGATAAAGGGTGGGTGGGTATTGGGAGGGTGTGTGTGGTGGTTGGAATCGCTTTAGGATTTATATTAATTAATTACTATTATTATTTTCTTGCTGTTAGGAGACCCCAGCTGCAGTTTTAGCAATTAGTGCTCATTCTGTATCCATATATTAGGGCACAATCCTATGCGTGTTTAGACAGAAAAAAAGTCTTACAACTCCCAGCGTTCCCCTGCCAGCCATTTGAAAAAGAAGCATATCTCCATTCATAAATTTATGCTGCAATCCTATGCCCCTTTACCTGGGAATAAGTCCCACTGAACTCAATGGGGATAACTTCTCAGGAGAGGTGTATAGGATTGCACTGTGTAACCGTTTGTTAGTCAGTATGCTCCAGCTGCCTCCTCAAAGATAGGAAGGCAGCTATTCTTTCCAAAGATTTTCCTTTTCAAATGATGGCTACTGAAATAGATCCAAAGGGCAGATTTATGTTTATTAAAGGCTCTTTCGGTGGCTCTGTTAACTATTTAGGCATTATATACTTCAAATTCTAATCAATATACATTCATTCAGACTATTTTGCAAAAACTGGAAACCTCTAGTGAAGACACTCTGCTAATTGGTAGGGATTTTAATTCTCTTATAAATCAGTCTAGTGACTGATTTATAATGGAATTAAAGTATATGCTATAAAAGATCTCAGAAAAGAACCCATGGGGTGTCTCCCTTGAGCAAGCTCTTTAAGAGCTATAATCCTGTGGATCTATTTTTCTTCCTCTATTCAGTGGGATGGGGGTGGGGATTATATGTCCTTTCCCTATGTTCAGGGTACCCATTCCCATATAGATCCTGTCCATCCCCTCTGGCAGATCAAATCCACCATGCAGAATTAGGAGAAAGATATGGTCTATAGAAAGTAGTGGTGTATGAGAATTCTACTGTCTAAGGATTTTTTTTTTTAAATTTTTTTTAACCCAATTTGCACCTCACGGAACTGAGCGCAGACCTCACTGCAATTTGAGGTTGGAAATCTATATGTATCCAAGCTTGCAATACATTCCTCAAAACCTAAAAAATTGTGCTCAATAACATGCATGCATTTGAAAAATGTGCAAAGAAAAATGCATACATTTCCAAAATGTGCACAAACATGCTTTAGTCAATAGGTACATGAATTAAAAAGTGTGAACATTTAAAAATGCAGACAAAGATGTGTAGAATAACGTGTACATTATGAAAAAATCTGGATGAATTTTTGTATGGATTTTTTTTTTTTAAAGAAAACCAGTAAGCTTATGCAGAAATGGGGTGGAACAAATAGCTGACTGAAAAAAGCCTGACAGTCTTGGTGAGACTGAGATTGACAGATCTGTCCATTCCTAGGAAGCTGCCTTGTATCAAGTCAGACTATTTGTCCATCTAGGTCAATATTGCCTGGGCTCAAACAACATGATTACCTACACTCAAGGGTTGAGTATGGGTTGAGTGTGGGTTGTCGTTGAACTGTGGGTTGTTGTTGAAACACAGGTTATCATGTCTGAACGCAGCAGAGATAGCAAACCATGGTGAACAACCCATAGTTCACAACCCAACAACAAACCGTGGGTTCTCTTCATGGGTTGTTTGTGGTTAACAAACCATGGCTTGTTAGTACAGCTGGGTTCAGGCAGCACAATAACCCACGCTTCAACAACAACCCATGGTTCAACAACAACCCACACTCAACACATACTCAACCATTGATGTGTGTTATTGTGCTGTCTGAATCCAGTCATTGTCTGCTCTAAACAGCAGCAGCTCTTTGTGGTCTCAGGAAGAGTTTTTCTCATCAGCTCTTACTGGTCCTTTTAACTAAAGATGTCAGGGATCGAACTTGGGATCTTCTATATGGAAGGAATGTGCTCTACCACTGAGTGATGGTTCTTCTCCTGAGTCTGATCACTCATGAGTCTCTAGCATGATTGTCCCTAGACAAACTACTGCAAAGCTACCATATTTTTCTTATTTAATAAGGAAATTGTGGAAATTAAGAATCTTTTTTTCCACAACTACTTTGCCTGTGGAGTCTGGGTAGAGAAACAGAGAAACAGAGATAGCATAATACAGATTTAAATCTGTCCATGCAGCAAATGAATTGGGATAGCTTTGTGAAAAGCAAAAGAGATGGAAACAGTAGAAATTATCAACAAAATAGTGACCTTAGCAGGCAGACATGAAATAATAGGGTTGTGTTTTTTTTTAAAAAAGGGCTTAGATTCTTTGCCCCCTCCAATGCATTACATTTTTATGTAAGTTTTCAAACTTTCCAGTTATTTTTAAGATAGAAAAACAAATTGGAATTACTGGAAATGATGAAAGCTCTTCTTTTCCTAAATCAGAGCTATCATAAAAAATGTGAGGGGGGCAGTGCTGATAGTCTCCTGGCTAAAAGCCTCTTTTGGAAAATGGATATGGAAATGATTCCCATAATTAAAAGCTCAAAAGATACTAACCTAGCCAAATCTACCGAAATAGTTGAAGCATTTGCTAATTACAACTTTGCCTACTTTCAAGAGGCCAACAACTGCTGACAATACAGACTTTTTGCAAACAATTTTACCTAATACTATTCCATCAGAACATATAGTTTTTCTTGAACTAGAGTTCGCACTTAAAGAGGTTTGAGACTTGATCAAAAAGCTAAAAAAAGGGGGGGGGATGGAATTCTTGCTGAGGTTTTTTTTTGTTTTTTTGAAGTGTAATCTGTTGGTCCAGCCACTTCCTTTACTTTCTCAATTGAGCCACCAATAACGCAGAGATCAAAGGGATTTGAAATGATAATTTCATAGATTTCATAGATCTTAGAGTTGGAAGGAGCCTACAAGGCCATCGAGCCCAACCCCCTGCTCAATGTAGGAAACTAGAGGAGGGGTCTCCCATCCAAGTAATAACCAGGCCTGACCCTGCTTAGCTTTCCACGCTCAGACAAGCTGAGCCAGCATAAGCCAGGCTGTTTGCAAACAACATAGTTCTGTATTTGTCATAGCTTGAGACTTATCTACTTGCTGTGCAATATCATGTTTGTGAGTACATTATAAAATTAAAACTCTTAAATGGTTGTCATTTAACCTTCCTGCTTAAAAATGCTGAATTTAATTCCAACTCAAATGGATTAATAACATTTGGAAGCATCTCACATAACACCAAATCCAGGTGACCTCATTTACACGAGGCAATCATTTTCGTTCGTGATCCCTCACTCACGGAAGTTCGTGGGTCCTTTTCATGATGTTGTCATCCTCCAGGGCCTCTCCCACATTTTCCAGCCATGTTTGTGGCTTTTTTTAAACCAAGGAAAGTGCAGTATTAACCCGGTCTGGATGCCGCCATGTCTCGCTATCGGAAACCTCACGTATATTGCAGTTCCACTCTGTACCACAGCATCACCTTGTGGTTGTATAATGGAACATATGGAAGCATATAGAAAGGCAGAGAAGGAAAGCCCCCCGGAAACAAACCTCGTGTAAAGGACACGCTCCTCCTCCTCCTGCAAAGAAGGCGGAAGAAGCCTAGGTAAGGCGCCGGGTTAAATGTCTCATGCCTTGGAATAATCGCACTTCTGTCATGGCTGGCTCCAATTCTGAGGAGCCCTCAGCAAAATAACCTCTGATGGTCACAGTGACCTTGTATGTCAGTGAGACCCCTCCTACATGGATGAGAACTGGTGGGCTTATGTGGCTGTGGTGGCATGTAGCAGCAGGACTGCTCTGATCCGTGCTGGGCGGCTGGACCTGGAGGGCCACCATTTTAATTTTCCACAATGCTCCCAATGCAGCACCAGTCTGGGGTCCTGTGAGAAACTGAAATAGCAGCTGATGCTGATTGAATCACTGCAAACAAATTTAGAGGGGGGGGGGGAGTTCCAGGGAAGGGTCAGTCTATTTTCCATCTAGGCCAACTGCACATGTGTTCATTCAGGTCCATCTTATCCCATTTCTGCATTAATCTGCATTTTTAAAAAAAAAATATGGAAAGGATGTTGAGGGTCGCAAGCCAAATCATCAGTACTGGGAGACCTTATTCTCATCCAATCACCTCGAACTCCTTGAAAGATTTCATCAACGTTGCCTCCGGAAAATCCTGCGAATTACTTGGGAAGATAGGCGAACAAATGTCAGTGTACTGGAAGAAGCAAAGACTACTAGCGTTGAAAAAATGATCCTTCAATGCCAACTTCAGTGGACCGGTCATGTTGTTCGAATGCCTGACTGCTGTCTCCCAAAGCAGTTACTTTATTCCCAACTCAAGGATGGAAAGCGGAATATCGGTGGTCAATATAAGAGGTTTAAAGATGTTCTTAAGGCTAATCTAAAAAAATGCAATATAAACATCGAAAACTGGGAACGATCTAAATGGAGGTTGGCCTTTCACAAAGGTTCCATGGACTTTGAAGAAGCCCGAGTGCAAGGCGAAAGGGAGAAACGTGCTAAGCGAAAAGCACGTCAAATGAATCCTTTACAGGACCATCTTCCATCTGGTAGCCTGTGTCCTCACTGTGGGAAGCTGTGTGGATCTAGAATTGGCCTCCACAGTCACTTACGGACCCATCGCTAGAGTCTACACAGTTTTCTTTAGAATTTTCCTCCTTTTAAAATGCCCTTTTTTGTAATTTTTTTTTTTTTTTTTTTAACCCTGGAAGACAATCTTACTCGGTCACGAGTGATCGCCTGACTGACTGACTGACTGATTCACATCACTGGTAGTGCTGGTGCCAGGTTTTTTTTTTTTCTGGGGGGCGGGCTTGGGCAAGATGCCTGCAGTGGTCCCCTTCCCTGAGTGGGTTCACCTTCTCCTCACTTCTGGCCCTACAACCTCACCCTCTCCCTCTGGGGCCAATCGGTACCGCCTGCCAGAGTGTGCGTGCAAGGCATGTGAAGAAAGCTGCTCTATTTTCTCACTCTTGTCACCGCGTCCACGCTCGGGGAGGGCAGGTGATCAGGCAATGACAACAAGGGAAAGCAGCGGCAAGGCCAGGGGGATTTGGGCCGTGGTGGTGGGCCCCTTGCAAGGGTGTGGGACTTGGCAGGTGCCCGGTGATGCCTAACCCTGGCGCTGGCTCTGGCCACTGGTACCTATGGTTCTTTCCATAGCCCAGTTAATACAGTCTGAAGCATTAATGAAGGATGGATAATGCTGATAATCCATGAGCTACCTGCTCCCTCTGCATCTGTGACATTACTTGATTTCCACTGAAGCCTCATAATACCACCAAGTATGAGCTAGCATACATTATATACTATGAAAATGCACTGAGTTAACATTTTCAAAGCCTGACAATCATCACCTCACTTGCTATTCATTAATGAAAAATAATGATGCCATGGCAACTAGCTTTTCTTTCTCTCTGAAAGAAAGTTGTGAGTTGGAGGTGTATGTATGTGTGTGGGGAGGATTAGGGTGTGTTGCTTTTCTAGGTTAGAACAGTAACTTTCCCACCCACGTGGCCCATAAAAGTGAAATACAGGCGGCAAAGTTTTTGTTTCCCATCTGAGTGCTATAAAATGGAGCCTGAGAGCGTGCGGGGCGGCAAGCTGCTTCCCTCACGAGTTATGACAAACAGAAGCCTCTGAGGAAACAGTGGAGTTTGTCAAAAAGAAAATACTGCCCTGAGTAATATTTTTTGTTTTAGTAATTATTACGAGGCAGGGATTGTAGACAGTGAGAATTAGGCTGCTTCCTAATTTGATGGCATGAACTTCCCCCCAAAAAGGGGAGGGAAGGGGGAGCCATCTTCCCCCCCCCCCTTACATCCTCCGAAAGAGCTAATTAGCTTGAAATGTAACAGCTGGGAATAAATCCTGGATGAAGCTGTTTCAAAAGACATTTCTTTTCCTAGGGAAAGGCCTGAGTCACAATGGTTTCCATTTGTCAAGCACTGGAAATTAGGCTTTTGACCCCAATTCACAGCCCCATGTATGCGGCCGGAAACATACGTGTGGAACTCCTCCGTAAGTGGTCTCTCCTGCTATGGAGAGACCACTCCTGCTATGTCTCTGCATACACCAGAGGCTGTGTCCTCTACTAAACAGAGTTTCCTTGACAATAAAACATTTAACTGGAAGGCAGAAGAAAGGAAGCCCAGGCTCATACCATTAGCTCCTGAACAGGCCTTCAACTGACTTGAGAAAAATCTGTTCTATTTTTTGGTAACCTTTGTTTATTTAAGTACAGTAATACCTTGGATTGCAAGTAACTTGGTTTGAGAGCATTTTGCAAGACAAGCAAATTTTTAAATATTTATTTATTTATTTATTTCACTTGATAGACAAGCGACGTCTTGCAAGACAAGTACTGTAGTACGGCTTAAATTAAAAATCTCTGTACAAATTTTTTTGGGGGGGGATTTCGTTTTGATATAAGAGTGTTTTGGATTGCAAGCACGCTTCCGGAACGAATTATGCTCTCAATCCAAGGCATGACTGTATTTAAAAATTTAAAAATTGCCTAAGGGTGCCATCCAATGTGGCTGCCCGTAAACCTCCGAACTCGAAGGATTACGGGCATCCAATGGAAGGCAGGAGAAGTGCAGAGGCAAGGATTGCCTCCACGCTCACCTCGCCCTCCAAAACATTTAGAAGGCCAATTTTCGCCGTCTAAACGTTTTACCCCTGCTTGCGAGGAAGAGGGGCTGAGGCACCACCTGGGTTCTTCAGAGGATGGTGGTGCCTTGCTCCTCCCCCCTCCCTGCCTCCCCAGCGCCTGCTCAGAAGATGGTCTTCTGTCTTCGGAGCTGCAGCCAGTGTGGAAAGAACCGCACTGGCTGTGAGGGCCCTACGAAGGCAGAGTCCCCACTATGAACTCGGAGGCTTTTACGAGGTCAGAGCAGGGACTCCAACTTTTCCTATTATCGGCAGTGTCTACCAGTCATAGGATTGTGCCCTAAGGTGCAATAAATAAATAAATAAATAAATGCCTTAAATAAATAATAAAACATTAACAATTTGCTTTTTCATCCTGAAAAACCATTACAGTAATACCTTGGATTGCAAGTAACTTGGTTTGAGAGGGTTTTGCAAGACAAGCAAATTTTTAAATATTTATTTTTTAAAAATTGACTTGATATACAAGTGACGTCTTGCAATACAAGTACCGTAGTACGGCTTAAATTAAAAATCTCTGTACAAATTTTTTTGGGGGATTTCGTTTTGATATAAGAGTGTTTTGGATTACAAGCACGTTTCCGGAACGAATTATGCTCTCAATCCAAGGCATGACTGTACCAATAAAACAGCACACACAATAAGACACACACACCCCCGCAGTAGCAATAATAAATTAAGAACAGATAGATTTACTTCTCATTTGATACTGATGCTGTTCTGTTTGATTGTTTTATGCTGATGATTTTGTTTTTTTAAACTACGTTGTTGTTGTTTTTATTGAACTGAGCTATGATTGTTTTAGTTGTATGTTGTTCAGCTGCCTGCCTTGAGGGTTCTTTGGAATGGAAAGAGTGGGGTATAAATATTCCAGTATACCCTACTTGAAAATGCCCTGGAACAACAATTGTTTTTAAACTGATGCCTAAAGGTGCCGAGAGAGGGAGTTAAGTGGATCTCTCAAGGCATGTAATTTCATGGCTTGTGCCACCACTGAGAAGGCCCTATCCCAGCAGTGAGTAGCACAGCAGGTCCTCCTCTGAAAATGAGTGTAGGCAAGTTCATATTATTGTGAAATGCTGTGAGATCGCTGTGAATTGAGCCTGCGGTTTGGACAAAAGGATGTGCTAATAGGATAGGAAAATATTTCTTAGGGTGCAATCCTATGCAAATTTAGACAGAAAATGTCCTACAACTCCCAGCATGCCCCAGCCAGTCATACTAGCCGGGGAACACTGGGAGCTGTAGGACTTTTTTCTGTCTATACATGCACAGGATTGCACTCTTAATGGCTCAGGAAGAGTGGTTGATGTTATTTATTTATTTATTTAAACTACTTATGTACTGCTTGATATCATTAGACCTCTAAGTGGTTTACAAAAGAAATAGGAAAAAAAAATTATATAAAAACAATATAAATAAATACATTAAAACAATTACAGAGACAATAAAACAGAGCAGTGCAATTTCACATCAGGAAAAGCCTGAATAAAGAGATGCGTCTTCAAGAGGTATCTAAAGTTCACCACAGAAGTTCACCTGATTCAGGTGGCAGAAGTTCCATCCTCCATTTTGAAAGTAACATATTCCACATTTTATATAACACCTGTTTCGGTGTTTCCACTTAGCTGAAGGAGTTTGCTGTTGAGATTTGGGGATCTTTGTATGTTATATTTTGGAAAACAGCATGTGTATAGAGACGTCTCTGCAGGCAAGTCCGCATCACTCAAACTCCATGCATCTGATATGATGAAGGCACTGGAGAAATTACTTCCTCAAATATTTGTGCAACAAATATTAGAACAGGGGTGGCAGCAGCACACATCAACAGGATCTTGGTTATCCTACTATGAAGTGCCTGCTCTTGAAACCACCTTAGATATTTTCTGAATGATAGACCAGGCCAGCTTAAATGTGCTGATGTACTGGACTGTGCTTGAACAGGACCAGTATAACGACTATGCTAAGTACTATATTCAATGAGGCCTCATCTGGTAGTAGAATGATCTAAGATTTGCCCAATAAGCCTGCCTTCTCCTTTTCTTCTCCCCCGCCCCCCCCACTCCCGCCCGCTCAGTTCTAATCTGCTCTGCTCAACTCCTCTCAACCTGGTGCTCTCCGGATGGGTTAGGAGTGCAGCTCCCACCATTCTCGCCAGCAGGGCCACAGCAAAACTCTGTTCCTCAACCACAACAAGCAAAGCTCCATAATCTGCTGCTCAGGGCTTCATCTCTCCCTCGTTGTTTTTTTTAATCAGTCACTCTTGTCTACTACAGCCGTGTTTCCCCCTGACCATCTGCCAACTGGGGTGGGCAGGTGCTCTAGCCCCTTCTGCCCTCCTCTTCTGGGGTGCCCCACAAGCTACTTTAAAAATCCTTGCATATGCTCTGAGTCCCTCTCTCTAGAGAACCCAACTGTTCAGAGAAAGGGAAGCAGCACAACCCAGTAGCTGAGGTTTTCCAAAGCTTTTATTTCTGCGCAAAAAGGACCAGCAGGGGCGCGTGCCCAAATCAAAGCTGGACAAAGAACAGTGGGGCATACAAGCCTTCTTATACTTTTTACAGTCATGGGTGTATTCGCTCTCAGCAAATTGAATACATTCGCTGAACCGTGCCAACTTATTGAATACATTTCTCTAGACATGGCAAATTTTAATCTCCAAGATGTTGTTTCTCATGACTTCTTAGGTTACTTGGGGCACTTGATGTCCCATGTGCCTGCTACATTTGCGTTGGCACTCGGAAATAGGCTTTTGGGACCAAATAGCAACTTAATGTGAAAATATGATCATTAAGCATTTTAGAACAAAGAAATATCATAACTAAAGCAGAATACAACATGGTTCTCTAAGGTTCTTTGTCCAGGAACAATAGAAGCAGATAAGCGAAGTCAAGTACAATAGGAGGTGGTGTATGGGCAGAAATCTAGGTCATCCAACGGGGGTTCAACAGAGTTCATCAGGGCTTTTTTGGACTTTTACCTTAACAAGTGCCTATGGACAGCAGGGTGATTTAGGGTTCCAGCCCTTGGAACCCTAAATTTACAGGAGCTCTGTCTGTTTGAGCATGTGTAGGATTTTGGCCTTTACATAGCTTTAACTCAAGTAGTAGGTTAGCACAGGGTTTCAGATTAGGAGCCTCTCCCAGCTTGCATGCAGAGCAGGTGCTCTGACACTTTTATGCGGCCTATGTGAATATTTTCAGCTTAGGACAATGCTTTTCTCACCTGGGGTCCCAAATGTCTTTTAGGGAACCATATTAAGAGATGGATCTCTCAGAATCCATCTTTGCCTGTCTTTTGCTCAAAGCAGCCAGGAAGGGGGTGTTCTCTCTTTGCTTGCTTGAAAGAGAAATATTGTTTGTGAGATGATACACAGAGAAAAAGACCTTGGTAAACAAAAGTAAGTATGCTGGAACGTGTCTGGGCCTGTTGCCAGCCGGCTAGACTTTCTTGGTATCTGGCCGGAGTGTGCGTGTGAAGCAGTAGAATTGTTCATTTTAAAACTAAGGAAATGCATCCCCATTGCCCAGGCAACGGCAACAATGCTCCCTGTCTTGCTGCACTGTGCTGGCAGTTTTGTTGCCTGCTAGTGCTGCAACCTTGGGTCCCCAGATGTTTTTGGCCTACAACTCTCAGCGTGCCCCAGCCAGCGTAGTGGGTGATCATTAAATAGTCCACCGTATAAACATAATCTATCTATACATGGGAGCCTTAGTCAAGTTCATACAAATAATAGATGAGGTGGTAAACCTGTTCCTGGATTGTACCACTTCAGACTGCAAGTAGGGGGTCGTATGGCTGAATGTTCCTCCCTCTAAAACAGTGTTCTCCAACCTTGGGTCCCCAGATGTTTTTGGCCTACAACTCCCAGCATGCCCCAGCCAGCTACGCTGGCTGGGGCATGCTGGGAGTTGTAGGCCAAAAACATCTGGGGACCCAAGGTTGGAGAGCGCTGCTGCATCATTCTTACTCTATCCCTAGGCCCACACGCTGTCCCCAATAAATAATACTAAAACTACGTTCACTGGATCAGCCTGCTTGCCTTGGCAATGGGGACACATCCATTTTTCCCCCTCTTGAAAAATGCCCACTTCCCACAATTGGGTGTGTGTATTTTTCAAAAACCTCTTTGCCCAGAAATGACAGTGGAACATGAGAAATGTGCGTACACACCAGGGAAAGTGAAGTCTCTTTCAGATCACTTTCAAAATCTAGCAGGCCATTTTTCTCTGTTCAGTAACTTGAGAGAAAAACACTGGCAACCATGGGTTTCTCTGTAATCTAGGCCTTTGTGTAGCTTGATTGAAAGGGCAGTTCAGGTGTCATATCCACAGAATCAACGATGATATCCCCCTATTTAAGGAACACAAACCGATCACATTAAGTCCTGACCCTACGGGCCTTTTCTTACAGAAGTAGATATTTCCCACCTGAGCAGCCATATAGATTTTGCCTGCAAGGGCAGCAGAAGCCGAGTGCCAGAGAGGAAGGCCGAAGTCCCGACGTGGCAAAGAGCTGAAGTGAAATTAGTCTTCCCCTTCCCCTTTTTATGTAGTTAAATCTCAGGAGAAGCCGATTTCATACAATTCTCCACCTCAGATTATTTACCAGGAGAGCTTGGGACTCAGCCATTCATCATTAGTGCAGAAAAACAAAAATTACCTGCTATTGATTTGTGTGCATGTATTTCAGACATGCAGATGGGAAATGGGAAGGGAGGTTTTGTGTTGTGCTGCTGACAGCTCTCTTGGTGTAAAAAGTGTGTTGCTCGCCATCCATTAACAATCCCCAGGTGTTATAGGGGACATTTTTCTTCTTTCTCTGCCCATGTTGAGAAGTATTGCTTTTTTATTATTATTACATGGTTGGCAAAAGAGCAGGTGTAATTCTCTTTGCAATGAGCCGGCACAACAACAGCCTTAAGCAAGAAGACTATGCACAAAATAGGGCAAACAAAATATCTGCCTGGTCCCCCCCCCCCCACCAATGCAGCTCTCCTCCCTCTGGATTTTTCATTCCTATTAGGCTATTACTCAACACCTTAGTATTAGAACCACTGCAAGGGGCCATATAGTTTGCAGTGTGAATTTCACCTCTTGCAGCCATGATTGTAATTTGTAATCTTGGGGTGTGGCATAGTGTGCATCACAGTAATCTCAATTGTGGCCCTTCTTTTAATAGTGGCTTCTTAGGTTATACGCTAGTGTGACATCCCACAAAATCCATCACCCTGTAAGTTAGTACTCCTAGGAGAAGTTCTAATGAAGCAATACACCTGCATGTGAAAGACCAGGTGTGCACCTCACCTCAAAGTCCAAACCATTCATTCCAATATTCATTGTTGGAATGAAAGTAACCAGATGGGGTGGGTTGATGCTTTTTTAAAAAATATTTTTTATAAAACTTGGGGTTCAAACTACACATTTTGTAGTATCTTTTTTAAAAAGCACTTATTAACAAAGTCAAGGTTCAAATGGCACAGCACTGACTCCAGGGAGGGGTGATTAACTCTTTTCTTTTGGACTATATTGTGATCAAAATTACCGCCGTCCCGCCCACCGAATTGTCACAGACTTTTTGCATGCCATGGCTATTTGGCACCATTTCCCTCAATACCCTTATTTATTTATTTATTTATTTTATTAATCGCCCATCTGGCTGGCCACCCTGGGCGATGTACAATTAAAACAATACAATAAAACAATACAAAAATATATACCCTTGTATATAGTATGCCTGCCAAGTGAGAACAACACTTCAAGCATGTGATGAAGTGGATTCTAGTCCACAAAAGCTTATGCCACAATACAGCCTTTAGGATGCCACAATATTCTTTGTTATTTTTCTATTTTGTTGTGTTATATTTGACAGACTACCATGGCTACCCCTCTGGAATCTGTACACAGAAGCACCTTTAGATAATTACTTTATGAGATGGCTTTTGTTGGAATAGGGCCCTTGTTTGTATGAACTGATCATCTGAAGCACAATGCTTTTTGTGCTTTGCCAAGAAACAAGACTATGTAAAGATCATGTACATTCTCCTTTGGCTTGTAGAACTGGGGTGGGGTGGGGGATAAGGCACTGAGGTTTAAGGCACAGTCAAGTGATTCATCAAAATGGAGAAGACATCTATAAATATGTATTCCAATTGCCTCCTGACATGTACTCCTATTGTCATTTGGGCTGTAATATATGCAGAAGGATGCTTCTCTTGCTACTTAGCCTTGTGTTACACAGATTGCATAACATGTTAACATACTTTATGACTTCTTAGAAGAGGTTGGGGGGGGGGAATCCTGATTCATAGCCATTAACAAAAACAGTGAGCACTCATAGCCCTGGGAGTTGTTCTTGGAAAGCTGATATAGATTCCTATCTGGCCTAATTTAAACAATGTCATGAATTGGAATAGATTGTGATCAACTCTGTCATGCTTGTCATAACATGACACTTGAATAGAAGACTGTCCTTCCCATGAGAAATTCCTGCTAAGGAAATGTATTATTTAATAGAGTTTAAAGATTTTCCCTTCAAACTTTCAGAAAGCTAGGTATTTGAGAACTCCTGTTGGGGGGGGGGGACACCGTTTGGACTTTTTATGGCTTTACACAGTGCATGGTTAAGCTATGGAATTCAGTACCACAAGATGTGGCGACAGCTACCCACACAGATCGCTTAAAAAGGGGATTAGACAAATTCATGGAGAATGAGGCTATGAATGGCTACTAATCCTGATGGCTACATGCCACCTCCAGTATCAGAGGCAGAATCTCGCTGAATGCCAGTTGCCGAGGAACAACAGTGGGAGAGGGCTATTGCCCTCACATCCTGCATCTGCCTGGGCTTCCCACAGGCATTTGATTGGCCACTGTGGGAAACAGGATGCTATAAGCCTTCGGGCTGATCCAGCAGGGCTCTTCTTAAGTTCCTGCTTTGAACAATGGACTACAGGCTATCTTGATACATGGGGTATTGCTTGAATTCAGAAAAACTGGAGAATAGTGCCACATATACAACCTTTTTGTTTTATGGGGATGAACTGGAGTGTATTCAAATGGTTATTTGGGTGTGTCCACACCAGCACTGTGGCTGAATTTCACTTTTGCAAAAGTCCATTTCTCCTCCAATTGGCTCATGACTGCTTTGCCATCTTATTTATTTATTACATTTTTATCCTGGATTTTTTTCCATGAGAGCAATACTTACTGTGTTGTACTAGGATGGGGCAGACCTGGGTTCAGATCCCAACTGCACCCAGCCATCAGACTCACCAGGTGACCTTGATGCAATTTATTTATTTATTATATTTATGAATCACCCATCTGGCCAGACATCCGGCCACTCTGAGTGATGTACAATCCAATAAAATACAAGGGGGGGGGGAACCCACACACACACACACACACAGTATAAAACACAATTAAAAACAGTAAAAAACTTAAAAATCCTAACCCACCCCATATTCCTGCCTGAAAAGCCACGTTTTTAATGCACGGTGGAAGCTAATCAAAGAAGGGGCATGGCGGAGGTCACTGGGGACTGTGGGCAAGAGTTCCATAAATTGGGGGCTGCCACAGAAAAGGCCCTCCTCCTATTTATTTATTTATTTATTTATTATATTTATTAATCGCCCATCTGGCCGGTCACCCGGCCACCCTGGGCGATGCCGGCCACCCTCCTAGTCCCCACCAGCCTGGTTTCTCTGGCTGATGGGACAGGGAGAAGGCCGTCCATGGCAGATCTTGTTGAGCGGCCTACTTGATGTTGCTGGAGGCGCTCCTTGAGATAAACTGGACCGGAGCCGTACGGGGTTTTAAAGGTCAATGCCAACACCTTGAATTCGGCTCGGCAAACAACTGGTAGCCAGTGCAACTCTTTGAGCACTGGAGTGATGTGATCACGCTGGCGGCAGCCTTGATGATCTCTCAGCCTAACCTGCCTTACAGGGTTGTTGTGAAGAAAAGATGAATGTGGGAAGGGAAGGACCATGTATGCTACCCTGATCTCCTTGAAGAACAGGCAAAATATGAGAGCTGAACTACACGTTACATTAAATGAATCTTTGCATCGAACACTTAGATTTTTTAAATTATGTATTCAGATTTCAATTTCTTCCATTCTTTCTACTTGTCAAAGAAAAAGAAAAGAAAAAATAATTTCCTTAGCACGGGAATCACAATTCATCACACCTCACTTCGTTTCTGTTGTCATGTGTTTTGATCCTCCTATTTTTGGAATTTATGTTGGTGTTTATGTCAGAGCCACCTTTGGGGAGTTCTTCACATCAACCATACTTTTGTGTCAGAGGCAAATGTGGGCTGTTCCACTTTGCTGGGGCTGATTGCTGCTACCCAAGGCTTTGCAATTGCCCCAGCAACACCTCGCAGTGCTTCAAGATCTCCCTCTCTGCCTCTATGAATAGAAACTAGATGAATCATATGGCAGTTTTATGATGAATAGAAAATGAAAGTTAAGTTTGTTATACTGAGTGGTTTCCAAAGTCTGTGAGGGAAACACAAGATTAATATTACTTCTGTCAACTCAGATATTAGCGAGAGATGTTTTAAATATATTTCTTTAATATGTTTGGTCTTTTTTTTTATTTATTCCCACAATTCCATGTCATGGTCTCAACTGCCTGTGAACATATGAAGCTGCCTTATACTGAGTCAGAAGTGGATGTGCATGCAATTGAGGGCTTGCCCCAAATGACTGACAATTATAAATTTGATGCCACTTCATGTGCCTTGAAATTGGCTGTTTTGTTGACACCCCTCCCCCTGAAATGGCTGTGTATGCCTGGCTCAGTATTAGCCCTTGTTGCCCTGGACCAGCACCCCTTCCCAGGATTCAGACAGAATAGAATAAAAGACCAGTAACATTTACTTTCTTTTTTAATTTTTTTTTAATTTTTTAAAATTTTTTCAAACAATATATAAAACAACTAAATAACAAACTTACAACTTATATAGTGCTCCCATCACCACAGGACCAAAGAATACATTCTATCTCTATAATCTATTGTTATTCATTATTCCAAAAATACAACATATCTTGACGCGGCATACTCCCTTTCCCCTTATTTAACACAAAATCCAAAAATAAACCCCAGATATCCTTAAAATTGTTTTTCTTTCATTGTCCCCTTTTACATTTGATATTACAAGTTAACATATCATTTAAAGCCATATCCCACACTTCTTTATACCAGTCAGTGATAGAGAAAACTTGCTGAACTTTCCATTTTCTTGCTATCATTAATCTACCCGCCGTTAACAAATTTACAATTAATTCTTTAACATTTTGAGGACCAGCCACCTTTTCAGTTATTGATAACAATGCTAATTTAGGACAAACTTCTAAATCAATACCAACGATTTCTTCAAAAATCATTTCCCAAAAATCCAATACATTTTTACAACTCCACCACATATGAGCATACGTACCCAGCTCCTGACAACCTCTCCAACACATTGGAGAACATTTATTATCTACGGTATTTTGTTTATTCTCACCGGAGTCAGTAACATTTACCTTTCTGTCTCTAAGGCTACAATCCTATACAGACTTACCTGGGAATAAGCTCTATTGAAAACAAAGATACTTACTTGTGAGTAGACATATACGATTGCACTGTTCATCTCTTTCTCAGTCTTACTACTGCCTATTTCCCCACTTCTTTCATCTTCTTCCCTAGAACTTTACTGAATAACTGCTGCTCAACTCCTCCTCCTCTTTCTCCCTACCTTATTTATTTATATATTAATTATATTTATACCCCATCTTTTTTCCTGCAAGGAACCCAAGGTGGCTTACATAATCGTCGTCCTCCTCTCCATTTTATCCTCACAATAACCCTGTGAGGTAGGTTAGGCTGAGAGGCAGTGACTGGCCCAAAGTCACCCAGTGAGTTTCATGGCCGAGCGGGGACTAGAACCTGTTTTCTCAATCAAAACCTTTCTAGAAAAGCTCTGATATTGTCTCCATTGGTCTCTTAGATATATTACATGGGCACTCCACTATCCTGACCACATGACCTCTATGATTCATGCTTGGCTCTTTTTAGTATGCTTGTTGTTGTTGTTGTTGTTGAACTAGTTCTGAGTCCGCTCTACTGGGTACAGCCTTTCCTCTGGTATAGAACCATAACTGCAGTGGGAAAGAGTTCCCCTTAGAACAAGATTTCAGCTAAATCCCCCCAGTTAATTGTGTTTTGGAGGGGCTTAATCCCTGAAGATAGATAAGTATTCTGTAGATATGCTGACATGGGTCCTGAGCAAGAGTGGTAAGAGATAGTGGGCAGTATTTCAGTATGTACTGAAAAGCACACACTTTTACAGAGTGGGTAGATTGTGTTTCCAGTAGCTCATTTTATTTGAGAGGTCCAGTGTTAAATATCCCTTCAAAAGAAAGGTCAGAGATTGAATTAAGCTTGTTAAAAAGATGAAGTCCCAGTCTGCCATTCCATGATGCAACCCTCTTTGTAAACCTGAAATACCAGGAAAACCTTTTTTTATATTTAGATTTCCTTAAAAAAAAAAAATGTCTCACAAAAACCCAAAGACACTTTATTTGAAAGCAGCCCCAAAAGTTTAAAAGCCATATTTTTGAGGGGTGGAAGGATAAATCAGAGATTATGGGCTGTCCTGCTATGGCTGAATCAGACTCAGCATTAGAGCAAATTATGGGGCAATCCAAAAGGCAAGGCAAAACAGGCTAATGGACAAGCACAAAGGTTTCAGTCCAGTATGGGATCAGGCTAAGGCAGGAGTGGTCAAGATACAAGCAAAGGTCAAAGCACAGTTAAGCAGCCAGATCCAATGCACAGTCCAGAAGCAGGGTCAGTAGCACAGAGGGCCAATCACAAGGCAAGGTCCAGAAAACAAGGCACTGGAAATGAAAAAACAATGCTGTTTCAGCACTAGCTAGGCTAAAACTGAAGGCTTATATAGCCAGAGCTTCCTGAGCCCCACCCAGGGCTCAGCTGCAGGCCATCTGGCAAAGTTCTACTTGGGAGGAGGGCCTTGCTCCTGAGGAGTCCTCCTTTGTAATTGAGCACTTCCTCCCAAAGGAGCCCTATTGGCATGCCTTTTGAAGAGATTACCCTCTCGGGGGCTAGGTGGCCGCCCAGCCTCTGCCTCAGAGGCAGAGCTCCCCATCCCCTTTGGGGACGGACTAGCGGTGATCTCCCCTGAGGGCCTAGGTTCCCCCTGGTCACCTGACATGGGTGGCTCTTTGGCATTGTCTGTTTCTGGGAGCTCTGCTCTAGTTCCTCCTCAGAAGAAGATTACTCCAGCAGGGGTATGACAGTGACACATTTATTGGGCACTTCTCATTCCCTACACATGGTTGTTAATGGGTTCTTTGGACAACATCTTGACCCTCCAGTTTCACTTCTGTTTTTAAAGAGCACTTTCAGTGAGTCTTTAAAAAAAAAAAAAAAAAACCCAGGGAAAATGCTGTATTATTTGTGAAAGCAAAACAAAATGCTTTTTTCACTTGAGTTTTTGCACTATACCACAGTGCTACCTAGATGTTATGTAGCAGAAAAGCAGGAAAGGAAACACTCTTCGTGCAGTGCTCAGATCTCAATTCTGCGACGAAACCAAAAGTAGATACAGCAGATTAACAGCCTCGTGTAGAAAAGCCCTAACTGCAATCCTAAGCATCAGAACGAAGGTTTAATTAAATGATTTTAGGTTATCTCTGTTTTGTCAGTTAATACATATGTTGTGACTGACTGCATCCTCTTGTCAATGCATCACTGTTCTTAGTTTTTGCATCATGTAATATTCTATTGCTGTACGTTGCTACATATATTGCTATGTACTGTGACTCATAATAGAGTCCTCACTTTTTTTTTAGAGTCCTGTGACTAACAGTGCAATCTTATACTGTACAGTGCAACCCTTTACTCAGAAGTTCCTCTCTCTCTCTCTCTGTATATATACTGTGTATTTGTGTGTGTGTGTATACACACATACCTGGTAGTAAGTCCCATTGAACTGTGTAGGACTTACTTCTGAGTAGATATGCATTGGATTGCACTGTCAGTATTTATTGTGGTATGTATCACAGTGATTCCTCACTGAGGAAAAACAAGACACTGGAAAAGGGGATATTCTGGGGAAAAACCCTTGATAATGCAGGGTAGAAGAGGAAAAGATGATAGCTTCTCCTGTACCCTTTAAGGGCTTCTCTAATGAGGCATCTAACCACCACTTTACTGAGGCTTCTCCTTCCATTTTCTTTGCGGGAGGAAGAGTGCATCCTTTATACATCCCCCCCCCCCGGTTTGGTTTTCTCTGCCTTTCTATATATTCCATTACCCAACCACAAGGTATGCTGTGGTATAACCCCAGTATAGCGGAATTGCAACAATACATGAGGCTTTCATTCTGGTTTGTTCTGAATTTAAAACTTAATAGCTGACTTTTCTCGCTCTAAAAAAAAGCTGCAAAAATGGCTCCAAAACATGGGAGAGGCCCTGGAGAATGACGATGTCATGTAATGGACCCACGAACTTCCATGAGTGAGGGATCACGAGTCTACAATAAATGCCTCATGTAGAGAAACCCCTAGCTCTAGGACCAAAGTACTGGTAATATTCTCCCTTTGTAATGAGGGATGGATTTAGGAAAAGGGGGTGGGGTTGTTAGGTCACAAATCTGGGGGATACCCTTCCTTCCCCATGGTTGTGAAGAGCGGAAATATCCATGACAATTGCCAGTAGCAAACCCACAATAAGAGATTAATGTAATAAAACTTGTCTTTAGTCTATTGCTGTGCTGTCAGTTTAAAAGAGTGATGGAGAAACGAATCTTACCCATGCATCTCATGAAACAGTCTATCCCCCTAGTGTAACCCAGCAAAGTTGTCATAAGTTTTTTTTAAAAAACCCGTAAGTATGAGAGGGGAAAGGCAAAGTAGAGGAAATGCATTTTAGTGAATGCACAATATTTAACGAAGATATTATGCAGTGCAGAGATTCATAACCTATGGGGGCATATAGGCCAAAGGGGTAACCACAGCATACAATTGGGAAAGTATCAAGTAGTACTTTCAATTGGAAAAACAGCAATTGACACCCATGTTGATGCAAATGGATCTATTTCCTCAGGAGCACAATTCAGATTAAAAAGAAAAACACAGCAAAAAATCCTTGATATTTAAGTCAGCTGACAAAGTGCTTTTAAATGTTTGAACAGCACCATTGGTGAGGGTGGGGGAGGTGACTCACAGCTGGGGGGGAAACGGACGGGTCATATTTTATGGGATCAAAGAAAAGTGAGATCGTTTTCTTTGTTATTTATGTTGTTGTTGAAGGGAAGAAGCAGCTTTTCAGGAGGGTATCTGTCCCTCGCACTCTTATATTCTGCTTCATAAAGCTGTGAAGCAGAAGCATTTACACCTTCCAAGGAAGTTACTGGTAGGACCAAGAGTGGTACTAGTGCACACATTAAACTTAGGACATACGGTACCTGGGTGAAAATGTTTGCCCTTTAGAATCATAGAATACGTAGAGTTGGAAGGGGCCTATAATAAGGCCATCGAGTCCAACCCCCTGCTCAATGCAGGAGAACAGATGTGGGCAGCCCAGGCACTCACCCATCAAGCACTGACCTGGCTCATACCTGCTTAGCTTCAGCAGGTGGCCTGCATTATGTTGCTCTCGATGCCACCTGCAAGTGGCTGATCATTAAAAAATAGTCCACTGTATAAACATAATCTATCTATACATGGGAGCTTTAGTCAAGTTCATACAAATAATAGATGAGGTGGTAAACCTGTTCCTGGATTGTACCACTTCAGACTGCAAGTAGGGGGTTGAATGACTGAATGTTCCTCCCTCTAAAAAAACTCCTGCACACCAAAAACAAGCATCTCAAGGAGAAAGGCTCCAGCCTCTCTTTCTCCATCATCTGTTAGTTTCTGATGTGCAGGTAATTAGTTTTGGTTTTTTTGGTTTAATTCTCTTCACGCACACCTGCACCACCTCACACACCTGCTGTCTGAAGTTGAACTGTCCAGGAATGACTGCACTGGCAGTGTATTCTTCTTACACTGCACTCTTCAGCTGGAAAAGTTCCCAGATTGTTTACATATCAGTAAAGACGAGGCAGTTTCTGCCCTCAGGCTTACAGTCTAAGAAGACATGACACAAAAAGAAAAATGGATGGGGAGGGGAAAAGGAAAACAAGAAAACTGTGGCATCAGTGCTTAATGGTATAAGGTTCTTATAATGACCAGATGTAATACTGCTGTAATGGCTCTAATGCAGCTAGACATGGTTGGTCTTCTTATCACGACTGTTGGAATGGAAACAGCTCAAAGAGAGGAGGAGCCATCAAATGCCTTTATTCCCAGGGATTTGATTTATGTATGTATTGTATTTATATCCCACCTTTTATTCTGCAAGGAACCCAAGGCGGCTCACATAATCCTCATCCTCCTCTCCATTGTGAGGTAGGTTAGTCAGTGACTGGCTCAAAGTCACCCAGTGAGCTGCATAGCCCAGTGGGGACTAGCACCCGGATTCTCCCAAGTCCAACGCTCTAACCACTGCACCACACTGATGGCATATGATGGGCTTTTTAATGTATCAGTTGAATTGTTTATTGTCACTGATGTTTTAGTTGTTTTATGGGATGTGGTATTTTAGATGATAATTATTTTCCACCGTTTTAAATTTTGTAGGTTTTAATTTTGTTGTAAGTCACCTTGAGTCTCTTTTGAGAAAGGTGCCTAAGAAATCTTTGATGCTGATGATGATGATGCTGATGCTGATGCTGATGCTGATGATAGCCCCTTGAGGCTGCCTTTTGGAAAAGCGGGGTACGTATGAATGATGCTGATGCCATTGCTAGTTTGTCAGCTGAGCTGATGGAGTGGCTCTGCTGCTTAGCTTTCTTTCTTTTACAAGCTGATGGCATGGCTGCTGGATGGCAGTGGCCGGTGGGAAGGTGAGGCCCAAGGAAGCTGGCCTCACAGGAAGGCGGGTGGTGGCCCTGCTTCCCTGTTCTGCTTCTGCTGCAGCCTGATGGAATGCCGTATCGAGGGGTATTTCTGCACTTTTGAATCCCGGCATTGTCTCCAGCAGCGCTCTACAGCAGTATCGGTCTCCGTCGTGAGTCTGGCACTCTGCAGAGGCACTTAGTACGGCCGTGAATCACAAAAGCAAAAGCCTACTTCACAGAGCACATGGAATAGATTGAAAAGGGCTTTTGGGCTGGCACCGAGGAACATTATTGGTATGCACTGTGAGCCATTGGACGGGAGATCTACAGTTTCTCCCCTCTTACTCTGCTAAGAGGGCCAGATATACTGTATCAGGAGGAAATGTACCTGTTTTGAATTTTGGAGAGACCAAGGCCTGCTCCTCTGAATCTCACTCACCCTTTTCTTGCGCTAGTTATCGATATCAGGTCCAGACAGGTTAAGCTAGTCAGTGCATTGTGCTAGTACTTCAATGTATCCTTCTATATGGCTCTGACAAGCAAAGTCTTGTTGTGCTTCCACTGTTAAAGATTAATTCATAAAGAAGTTAGGACGCCCTCCGTCTGCATATGCCTATTAAAAACTGTCTGCTTTCTTCTGCTCTAGTTCACCAGTCAGTTCCAATACAAAAATCTCAGCCTGCAGGCTAGTTGGAATAATCTAAGTTTCTTACATGCAGAGATCAGTCTGGATTTATTTGTAGACGAAATTCTCTTGATAGCAGAAGGACAAAATATTAATCCATTCAGCCCAGGCCTTCTCTAATAGCCAAGCCCGATACTCTCACTGGATACACAAGAAGTATTTGGTTTGATTAAATCCAGGATGGGGATTTGTTGTATTTCTGTCCTAGTTAATTTTGAAAGGCAGTGATATTTATAACTGAGGCTTAACTCCTGTAAGGCAACCAGTGGCTTATACTTCAAATAATTATATGCCAACATAGGGTCTTTTTTTTACATTACTGCTCAATGAATGTCAGCTATGGGTCATCCCTTACGGGACCCGAGCTCACAAAACCTGATCCTATGTGCTAAAGTTGGCATGGACTGTGTTTAGAACAATCACAGTTGCCCGGAAAAGTGCTTTGAAATAGAGTGCCCAAATCCAAACTTTGCTGTTTTCATTCTAGTCATATTGGGTTTGGATCATGCTGGAACCAGCACATGGATTGAGGTTATGCCTTCAGCCAGTGAACGCTGAACGGATCTGTCAATTAGCCCAGGTCTTTGCCACTGTCTTCCTAACCACACTGAGTCTGGATTTTTCGCATGGCATATCAAGACTGGTTTCAAAATTATTTTCCTATTCTTGCGTGGTGGTTAGAGTGTTGGACCGGGACTCGGGAGATCTGGGCTCTAGTCCCCGCTTGGCCATGAAACTCACTGGGTGACTTTGGGCCAGTTACTGACTCTCAGCCTAACCTACCTCACAGGGTTGTTGTGAAGATAAAATGGAGAGGAGGAGGAGGATTATGTAAGCCGCCTTGGGTTCCTTGCAGGAAAAAAGGCAGGGGTATAAAAATATAATAAATAAATAAATAAAGATGCAAAAGGGATGCTGGCAGACACAGGCCTTTGCTGTGACAGAATGGTTAGCACTGGAAGCCACGGACCTATCATTTCTATGCTAGTTTGTTGCAGGAAAGCCAACAAAGAGTCTTGTTGCCAGTGGCAGCTTTGAGGAGAAGGAATAAAATGAGATCCGGAAAACTTGCAGAATAAAATTTTAACAAAAATTTTCAGACTCTCTCCTCCTGGAGAAGAACACCCTCTGTTCTTCTCAGAGCCAAACTCAGAGATGAACCATCAATTGCAGACAAAATTTATTTATTTATTTATTTATTATATTTATACCCCGCCTTTTTTTCCTGCAAGGAACCCAAGGCGGCTTACATAATCCTCCTCCTCTCCATTTTATCCTCACAACAACCCTGTGAGGTAGGTTAGGGTGAGAGTCAGTGACTGGCCCAAAGTCACCCAGTGGGTTTCATGGCTGAGCGGGGACATCAATAGAAGAGATGATACAAGCGTTACTAAATTATGTTGACCAGAACAATCAAAGGTTGGGTGCAGAGATGTAAAAATAAACTGGCAGATTATAACAATTATTTAAGCAATGTTAACCTTAAGTGATTGTTACACCCTGAGGAAATGGGTTTGTGGTTATGATACCCAGAAAGATGGTATGGCTATTAATGGCATATGTTGTTCATGGTGATATGGTAAGTTTAGGAAAGGTCATATCAGGGCACGTTATTGTCAAACACTGACCTTCGCCCAGTTACGTAGGGCCTTCAGAGAAGATAGGTTTCAAGATAGGTTTCTACAGGCCTGTGGCTCATGCTGGCTCAGCTTGTCTGAGTGTGGAAAGCTAAGCAGGGTCAAGCCTGGTTATTACTTGGATGGGAGACCCCTCCTCTAGTTTCCTGCATTGAGCAGGGGGTTGGACTCGATGGTCTTGTAAGCCCCTTCCAACTCTATGATCTATGAAATCTAATGCCGTACATGTATCTTGAAGGGAGATATGGAGTTATTCTGCTGCAGGAGCAAACTGTGTCTTTGGATGCAACTAAATTGAAGGTATACCGTAGTTCATTATTTATTATTTGGCTCATTATATGTGAATCTAAGGAGGAAAAAAAATCTTTACTTATTCTGTCTCAATATTTGGATAAACATCACAAAATCTTGTGATTGAACTACTGATGGATAATTAGTTTTCTATTACTGACATGATGGCATTGTTTATTTATTTATTTCATTTTTATACCGCCCAATAGCTGAAGCTCTCTGGGCAGTTTACAGCAATTAACAAGACAGCCATAGCAGCTAACAAACTATGTGTATAGTTTTAAAAAAACACAAATTCTGTTATTGATTAAACTGAATGGATTCACATGGGTAGCAATTATGGCTGATATGGATTTTTTACTTATGTTATTTTAACTTATTTTTTAATAATCATAATTTACTTATTTATGACATTTCTATACCACCCAATAGCTGAAGCTCTCTGGGCAGTTCACAACAATTAAAACCACAAAATACAGTATAAAAAATTTAAAATTTAAAACTACAGTATAAAATAGGAGTAAAAGCTGAAATAAAACCTAGCAGCAGTTCAGAGATTTAAAATACAGTAAAGAATTAAAAACAGAAACTAAAAGACTAAAATTCCTGGGAAAATAAGAAGGTCTTCACCTGGTGCTGGAAAGAGCGCAACACAGGTGCCAGGCAAGCCTCTCTGGGAAGTTCATTCCACAACTGGGGTGCCACAGCAGAAAAGGCCCTTTTCCTAGTAGCCACCCACCTCACCTCCTTTGGCAGGGGCTTCTGGAGGTGGACCACTGAGGGTGACCTTAGGGCCTGGGCACAGTATATATGGGAGGAAAAAATCCTTTAGGTAACCTGGCCCCAAGCAGCCATTAGGGCTTTCTTTGTAAATTAATACCAGCACTTTGAATCGGGCCCAGACATGAACTGGCAGCCAGTGCAGATGGTAAATTACTGGCCTAATATGATCACATTGGCCAGTTCTCGTTAGCAATCTTGCTGCCCTATTTTGGACTAGCTGGAGTTTCTGGACCATTTTCAAAGGCAGCCCCACATATAACACATTGCAGTAATCCAGGTGAATGGTTACCAGAGCATGGATAACTGTAGCTAGGCTATCCCTGTCCGGATAAAGATGTAGGGGATATTTAATGAATATTGTTAATGTAGATCATAATGCTTGATGGTTTATTAATGTAATGTATGCCAAGTGGTTGCAAAGGCTTTTGGATATGTACAATGTTCAGTTCAACTATAGGGAGCATCCCTGACTCAATGACTCAGTTCACTCGAAAGGGAGAATAAGGGCAGTTCTCCAGTCTCAGAGCATGAAAGGTGGGTCACCTTGCAAGTTAATATATCTTGGTCCTGGCTATGGATTCACAGTCTTTTTAGTTAACTTTTCCTTCTGTTATTCACAGAAGCATCTCGACCATATCTGTCATTGCACCCCTTTCCTCCTTTACTTGTTTTTTTACTTTCTTTCTTTCTTTCTTTCTTTCATTCATTCATTCATTCATTCAGTCATTCTTTCTCATTTTACAATTCATATAAGCTTTAATATACATAATTCCTAAACACAGTATGAAAAAAATAGATCACAAGTGTTCACAACCAAGAAAAGAAGAAGAAGAAAGGTTGAAAAGCATTAAGAGGAGGTTTTTCACCTCCTTTTCAACAGACCTCGAGCACTCCTCTTGCCTCAGCTTCTTGGCCGGTGTCTGTCATTTGTACATTCGTCATGTTTCTTTTTTCTGCCTGGTTTTCTGGAGTGCTGCCTCACTATAGCCCTGTTCAGGCATACCCCCTCACATTTCCCCCCAGCACATGAGTGGGGATGTGCTTGTTGCCCTCTCCGTCACATTTCCAACTGGCCCTGCTGCCCTCCATGGGTTTGGATTAAACGAATGCCACATAGAGCCTACTCTATGCGCCTGGGCTCTCCACGCAATTTAGAACCTGAGTGAGTACAGCAAGCTCCCTGCTGCGGACACTCGTCCCCGATGCATGAAGAGAGGCGGAGTGGGTCCAACAGGAACGTGACGGAGGGAGCAGGGCCAATGAGCGTGTACCTGCTCTCCTCCCTCCCATAAGGGAAGAGAGGAATGCCCAAACAAGGTTTCACAGATTTCATAGATTTCATAGATCATAGAGTTGGAAGGAGCCTACAAGGCTATCGAGTCCAACCCCCTGCTCAATGCAGGAAACTAGAGGAGGGGTCTCCCATTCAAGTAATAACCAGGCCTGACCCTGCTTAGCCTTCCACGCTCAGACAAGCTGAGCCAGCGTAAGCCACAGGCCTGTATTTACCTTATATGATGATGATGATGATGATGCAATGTTTAACCATTAACCTCCCATCCTGCTGTGATGTGTTGGCTACAATGATGGGAGCTGTAGTCCAACACATCTGGAGGGCAACAGGTCAGGGAAAGCTGCCATAAAACCTTATGGGGCCAAAACTATTCTTAAGAATACAGAAGTAAGCCCACACTGACCTAAGGTGTATCCAATGGGCCCGAGAATCCTCATACTCCTTGAGCATTTATAAGTTTCCCATGTCTTCTGTCGGTCACGTTAATTGTTAAAAACCAAGGGTAAAGCAATCTGAATATGCTAACACTATAACAATCAATACAGGAATAATCAATCAGTCACACAGAAGATTTATATACTGCCTTTTGATTGAATAGTCCTCAACATGGCTTACAATAGATTGTGATAACACACACACATATAGACTCCAGACTGATACAACCCAGCAGCTATTCATCTCCTGGCTGATAAACATAGTTATAGTTATAAGACATAGTTAAACAACCGATTTATTTTATTAATTCCAGAGAAATATTAACACTAGCCATGTTAGACTTAGTCTCTTGCAGGAAAAATCCCCCCCCCCCCGTATCTACAAGATTTATATCCCACCTTTCAATCGAATGATCTTCAAACATTCTTGCTAGAATGATCTTGCTAACAATAGATTGTAGCACACACACACACACACACACACACACCAAACCCACGCAACTCACCCTAAGAACCAGTGCGGTGTAGTGGTTAGTCTTGGACTTGAGAAATTTGGGTTATAGTCCCCACTGGGCGACTTTGGGCCAGGCACTGACTCTCAGCCTAACCTACCTCACAGAGCAGTTGAGAGGATAAAATGGAGAGGAGGAGGATCATGTAAGCCACCCCGGGTTCCCTTGCAAGAGGGAAAAACGTGGGATATGAATGTAATAATAAAATTAATTAATTAAATAAATCAATCCAGTAGCCCTTCGTCCACTGGGTGGGGGCAAGGTCTGCTTCCCTTTGGCTCCGTAATCCCAGGGCAACCGGCAGCTGAAGCCAAGTATTCTTTTTCTGGCAGGCAAGCTCCCCACAGATGCTCCTTCCTCGGCCAATGGGTGGGGCCAGGCTGGTCTCCCCTTTGGCATGAAGTCCTTCCTAAGAGGCAAGGGCAACCACCCAGTGGCCCTGGGTTACCCGGCTGATAAGCTAACAGGGATGTTGAAGAGTCCTTGGTTTCGAGTTAAGACTTGAGTCACGAGTCTTTGGACCCAAGTCTCGAGTCCGAGTCCGAGTCCTTGGTCCAAAATGGTGACTCACGAGTCACGAGTCATTCCCAAAGCTGACTCCACGAGTCCCTATTAAAATCAATGGGGTTTTTTCCCAACAAAATAAGGCTACTTCAGATGTGTGGCTTAAATAAATTCTAGGCACAAGTGTGCCTTTTCATTTCAAAACTCTGCAACTGATTTTGGCAAGAACAGACCAGGCAGACAAACCCAAAATAACCAGGCAGGCAGAGGAGGCAGGGAACCCCAAAGCAGGCAGGCAGAGGCCTTTGTCTTGGACAATTCAACTGTTGAACTGGTCAAGAAGAGACCAGGTAGGCAGAGGAGGCAGGGAACCCCAAACAGGCAGGCAGAGGCGAACACGAGTCCCCTTGGTACTCGAGTCCCGAAGTCGAGTGGTCTCGAGTTCCCATTAAAAATATTGGGCCTCGAGTCTGACTCGAAGTCAGAGGGGGGGACTCAGTCCGACTCACGAGTCGAGGTCCTGGAGTCGAGTGCCCGTCACCTGTCTAGTGCAGACTCCCCCAAGCTGTGCCCCTCGGTTAATTTCAGCCACACAACTCCCATCAGCCCCAGCACGCATGGACAGGGATTATGGGAATTGCTGTCCAAAACATCTGGAGGGCACCTGCTTGGGGAAGTCTGGTTTACTGATATGATTTCCCCCCACTTGATAACAGAACCAACACCACACACACACACACACACACACACCGTGTGGCCCAGTTTTGGACCTGAAATATGAAAGGAATTTGAATCTTGTGTTCTTGTACGAATTGTGTTCTAGACAATAATGTGGAAAATTGTCCACAACCCCCCTTAATGTAAAGTACTTTATATTAGATTTGTATGGTAGTTTTGTATAATAACCTTCCAGGATGCCGTATCTCAGATGCCATTTAGCCTGCTAATGGCAAAATGGTCTGGCATTTCTCAGTTTAGGGTGACCATTACAGACCTCTATAGCCGTGCCCTCTTCTGGTTTTATGGCCTTTCCAATACTGTTCTGATAGAATTCTCTTCTAAGGTGTGGGAGTTTTATTTGATATGTCTGAGTGAGTAGTTCTCCACATTGCTCTCTTTCAAAAAGTGAATTTTTTCTAGTAGCCAGTTTTCCATGTATGTGGGTACATGCTAGTCCATGCCTCACATGTATATTTTCCTTGACCAGACAAGCCAGTTGTGTATTTCCAGCTTTGCCCTTTTGGAACTGATCTAGGTGCTTAGAGAACTTAGCAGGGATGGGGACTTGGACTCCAGGACTCGACTCGTGAGTTGGACTGAGTCCCCCCTCTGACTTGAGTCTGACTCGAGTCCCAATATTTTTAATGGGACTCGAGACTCGACTCGAGACCAAGGACTCGTGTTCCAAAATTGTGTTCCTCAAATGCAACATGGATAGGTTTTAGGAAGTACAGCAAGTTTATTTTTAAAAATCATTTTCCTAAAATGCAACCTTTCAGACATTTTGGGTTTGGCTGCCTCTGCCTGCCTGCTTTGGGGTTCCCAGCCTCCTCTGCCTGCCTGGTCTCTTCTTAACCAGTTCCACAGTTTGAATTGTCCAAGACAAAGGCCTCTGCCTGCCTGCTTTGGGGTTCCCTGCCTCCTCTGCCTGCCTGGTTATTTTGGGTTTGTCTGCCTGGTCTGTTCTTGCCAAAATCAGTTGCAGAGTTTTGAAATAAAAAGGCACACTTGTGCCTAGAATTTATTTAAGCCACACATCTGAAATAGCCTTATTTTGTTGGGAAAACCCCCCATTGATTTTAACAGGGACTCGTGGAGTCAGCTTTGGGAGTGACTCGGGACTCGTGAGTCACCATTTTGGACCAAGGACTCGGACTCGAGACTCAGGTCCAAAGATTCGTGACTCGACTCGTGACTCGAAACCAAGGACTCTTCAACATCCCTGGAACTTAGCAGGTCTCTCTTACTCTGTTTTCGCACCAAATGGTGATCTCTATTTCTACCCTGTTTCATTTGCTGCTTACATTTATATATATGAAAGCATCAAAGCAATATAGGGGATTTTATCTCTATACTTTAAAACTTATTCCAATCATTCCTAATTCTGTTTCAACTCTTTTCCATTTAATTAGCTCTTCTTGACATGATTCTATATTGGGTTTGCCTCCCACTTGAGGTTTTCACTTCCCTTTCTCAAATCTATCAATCTCTTTGCATGGCTAGGTATGCCTGCAGGTGACAACAATACAATAAGGAAGGATTGGGACAGCCTTGAAATAACCACACAGTACGTTGAGTGGACTGTGCACAGAAAGAGGTTAAAGGGTTTGTTTTGTTTTGTTTTGTTGTTGAGGGTTTCTTTTTGCAAGGGAGAGACCTGAGCTAAGGCTTGGATCCTGGTCACTCCAAGCAAAGCAGCAAACATGGAGAGAGGCAAGGGAACTCAGTGGAAGGGAGCATGGAAAAGAAGCTAAGGGCTTCTCTACAGGAGGCATTTATTGTGTGCTCGTGATCCCTCAGTCATGGAAGTTTGCAGGGCCTTTTCATGATGCCATCATCCTCTGGGGCCATTCCCGTGTTTTCCAGCCATTTTCGTGGGTTTTTTTTTTTTTTAGAACGAGGAAAGTCAGGTATTCAATTTCAAACCGGAACAAAAGCCTCGTGTAAAGTTGCAATTCCGCTATACTGCAGCTATACCACAGCTCCACCATGTGATTGGTTAGTAGAATATAGAGCATAGCAAGGCAGAGAAATACAAACGGTGGGGGGGGAAACCCTGTGTAAAAGGACACACTTTTCCTCCTGCAATGAAAACAGAAGAAGCCTCAGTAAAGCGGCGGGTTAAAACCCCTCATGAAGTGAAGCCCTAAGTGTATTTGTGTGTGGTTGTGCTTGGCTTGCGACCCCCAAACTACCAGGTTGTCCAACAGAGGGGGGGGAGACACCCTGCAAGTAAAGTCAGCAACTCATAACAGTGACCAGTGATGTAGTGGAGCCAGGGACCACTGGGAGGCAGCGCCAGCACTTTTTCATCAGCAGGGATGCTGCTTGCTGACATCCTCTGCCACCTCCCGACACCTCAGCATTCCCTGGATCCTTCTGAGCTGAACTGCAGTCCTCACAGTTGCTGGGCGAAATAAATTTTCCCAGCAACAATACATTGTTCCCTGCTGTAATGCAAAGTCCTTTGGGGTGGCTTGGTCTTGAGAGGGCAATTCAGACCCATGAGCTTTTAAAAAAAACAACACCCTGCTCCTGGTGGAAATGAACACTGATTTTTCATCTAAATTTCAGTTTCTCTCAGTTTCTCATTTTTCACATCTTAAGCTCAGTTTGTCTCAAACTCTGGGCATTTCTCCTGCCTTAAGTTTGGTTCATTCTAGAATTTATTTATTTATTTTAGTCCGCACGACAATGTGTACAAATTTGGAACCAGCACCAAATGTATAAGGTGTTGTAGCCTCTAGAGACCCTGCCCCCTTACCCCAAAAGTATGCCCATGGAATCAAGCCATCCATTACTGCAAATAGATTTTAAAAAAATAATTAGGGGAAAAAAAAGCATAGGGCCGTAATACTGAGGAGTGTGTGTGTGTGTGTGTGTGTGTGGTAGATTCATGTGTGTGTGTGTGTGTGTGCGTGCGTGTGTGCATGTGTGTGCTTTACCAAACAATATCTCTCCCATGCTACATAACACAGGATGCATTTGAAACTTTGCAGAGCACAGCATAAGAGGGCTACCTTTGGGGTGTGCCTGTAGTATGTGTGTGAGTGAGTGAGAAAGAGAGAGAGAGAGAGAGAGAGAGAGAAGAAGAAGAAGAAGAAGAAGAAGAAGAAGAAAGGCTGGCAGGGCCACAGCTTGTGGATGTATGGTATTTGTTCTGAGGCAAACAGGCAATAGGCAACAATCAACCAACCACTTTTGCTGGAGTATCCCCATTGGTTTCACTAGACTATGTGCAGCATGAAGCTCAAGACAGAAATATATATATGCTTGAGAGAGAGAGAGGAGCAAACACCAGTCCTTTAGGCCACAATCTGTCATTATTCAAGCTAATGGGAATGTTGATGTTGATGTCATTGCTGAGGAAGAGACATTTTAAAGAATAGGGGCCCAGCATATCAAAGGCATCTGAGAATTGTACCTCACCATCATGCTTTATTGAAATGCAGTATATAACTCGGAAACATACTAGATGCCTCTGCTCGTCGTCCAACTAGCTCAAATATATAATAAATTTCTGGCGAGAGTGTAATGAAAAAGATGCATTAACTTGTGTTTTGTGACTGCCATAAATTATATCCGGGGAGTGCAGCGGGGGGAGAGAAGAGGGAATTGATGGAAATGATATAACTTTACTGTACGGGCTGTTAGAACTATGCATGCAGAACCTGCTCCTGAGAGAGATGAATCTATAATACACTCTCCCTCCGAGTGCTGGATGCACATTAATGACAAGGCGGTGGAAAGGGAGTGATGAAGCAAGTGGGGCAAACATGTTCCATTCAAATATGGCCGGAAAGACTTAATGTCCTTGCTACATTCAAAAGCACATTGCACACCAAGGATGTGGAATACTGGTTCACACGTCACCCTGTTAATGCGGGGATGTGTATGTAACCCCACTTTCCCTACCAGCAACCCTGTGGAGTGGTGGAAACCATGGGACCTGGGTTCAAACAGTAGCGGAACGGGTGAGGCAAAAAATGCTGACCGTAAATGAGCGTGTGGGGCCTCCAGCCTACCAGGAACCTTGTTCCCTAAAAAGGGGTGGCGGTGGGGAAACCAGTGAGCAACTTATAAAACAAAACTAGGATTAATTTAATAAGGAAGACAAAATGGGAGGGAGGAAGCAAAACTTATTCAAATGAATAAAGAATTCAAAGTAGGTCTCTAAACAATAAAATCGAGGGAAGGGAGTCCAATAGTTATACAGTCCACAAACGTAGGTTATTTCTTAAAACCTGTGTTGGTTTCAGCAGATGTCAACTGCTTATCTAGAAGGCATGGATAATCATATTCCTGAAAGGGATAGATTATGTGTCTGTGGAGATGGCTGTAGAGAGGACCTATTCCATTAGCTACTCTCTTGCCCACTGTATGATTCCTCCAGAACAAAATTTATATCTTAATATGTGTCTCAATATATAGGTTGGTCAACTAATGATATAGTGGCATACTTACTCTCAGACGTACATGAATGTATGCCCCATCATGTTGCATCATTTGCGACAGCAGCTAAGAAAATTCGAGCCACTATTGTGAAGAAAGTAGCAATCAATGGACTGCAAAGGTGATTTCCTAATCAAATAAGTCAAGTCAAATTAATTATGGAATTTTTTTTTAATGAAAGTTGTATTTTAGTTATACTTTTGTGTCAATTGGGATGCCCAGATACTCATGTTTTATGCCCTCATTTTAGATATTTTTACTTTTGTATTGTTTGTAATGGCAATAAGCAATAAACACTTTGATATGAGAAAACCTGTGCTTAGCTGTGCAGTCTGGGACCCAGAAGTAACTGTAGGCCTGTTACTGACTGTTGGTTGTCAAACATCTACTGACTGGTAACTGGGGCAAGGGCAGAATGCTGCTGATGTTGTCTGTCCTGGTCCTCTCTTTTCCACCTCTTTACAGTTCCCTCAGGCTCTTTCTTCATAATTTCTCAGAACCAACCCCTCTATCATGGCGCCTCAGGGTTAAAAAAAAGGGGCTAAACTCCAGGCATTCCACCAGAGGGCTGCCCTGCACAGGGTTACTTGTAGAATCGGATAAGCCACTGGCAAATGGAGATCTCAATCCATACTTGAGGGTCACACCATCAGGCCTCCAGCCTTCCAATCTTAGCTTTCTCTTTTATTATAACCTCTGACTTTCACTCTTTGGGCCAGTTCGCACGACCCAGGCTGCGGGCGGGGGAGGCACCACGGGGCCATCTGCGGGGTCCAGTGGGGCACTGCAGATGACAGTGTGGCGCTGGGAGGCCCACACTGTGGTGCGGGGACCCCGGTGGAGCCGGCAGTCCCCGCACCACAGTGTGGGCCTCCCGGCGCTAGGGGGCAGGGGCTCGGGATGCCCAGAGGGGCCATTTGCCCGCCTCTGTGTGGCCCCCGCGGGACGGCCACCCGCTGTTCACACGGCAGGGTGGCCACATGCGGTAGGGGCTTACCGCTCTACCGACCATGGTCATGTTGCGTGCGTCCCGTGTGCGGCTGTCCCGCGGGGGCACCCCCGGTCGGCGTTCGCATGACACGGGAACCACGGGGGGCTTCTCTCCCCCGCAGTTCCCGTGTCGTCCGAACACACTCTTCCTTTCACTCTGATTCAAAGACAAAGGGATCACTAACACCCAGTGCAAATAGCAACAGAAGTTCTGTCAGAGTTTCCGCCTTGTGCGCTACACTTTTGAGCCTGATTTTACACAGCCATGGGCTATGGGGGAATCCTTTACCAATGTACATTTCCCACATGGATCCAGTCACATTTCAATACACTTACCAAGTGTACTGACCCACTCGTTTGTAACATTAGCCAGGACCAAGCATGGGATGTGTGGGATAGGGTGGGCAGGAGGTGTTGGCGGTGGGGAACATCCCATGTTTCAGTATCAGTATGCAAACTGATTTCCCTATATTTATATGAAGTGCCAGAACAGGTGAGATTTGTTGCAGCCAATCAGAAGCCAGGTTAGAACGGAGTAAGAAACATTTTGAATGGTTAGAGTACAAGCACAAGCAAGAGAAAGTGCTTAGAAATTCTGAGAGGGAGAATGGGAGAGAGACAGAGGGCCGGTTCACACGACCCAGGCTGCGGGCGGGAGAGGCAGCACGGGGCGATCCGCGGGGTCCGGAGGGGCGCCGCAGATGACCTGCGCCCCGCGCACGTGGGCGGACCCCGGTGGAGCCGGCAGTCCCCGCACCGCAGTGCAGGCCTCCTGTCGCTAGGGGGCGGGGCCCTGGGATGCCCAGAGGGGCCGTTTGCCCCTACAGGCTGGAACGGCAGCAGCTCCAGCCACTCTGGGGTTCCGCCTCTGTGCGGGCCCCGTGGGACGGCCGCCCGCTGTTCGCACGGCAGGGTGGCCACGTGCAGTAGAGGTACCCCTCTACCGACCATGGTCACTTTGCGTGCATCCTGCGCAGGCACCCCCGGTCGGCGTTCACACGACATGGGAACCGTAGGGGGACTTCTGATCCCCCGCGGTTCCCGTGTCATGCGAACAAACCCAGAGACAAAGACTGGAACTTGGGAATCACGTCCAGCCCTCATCTGCCCCTGGTGATGGACAGAGTGTTGGGTCTAAGCTAGTTTCCTGCTGCCACCATGCAGTAGCCTCCTGGCTATAAAACGAGGCAGCATGTTGGGTACCAGAACAGGCAGCATTAGGGTTCAGTCACAGCTCCCCCAGCACAATGAGATTAATGCTGGAACGAATTCACAGATGCTTCCTGGCTCAGTTGTGCTGGCAGTCGTGAGAAGAGATGATGGTGACAACAGCAGCAAGAGCAATGGATTGGTACCAAACCTTGCATTCCTGCATTAAAACAGGGATGTATGAATTGCTCCAGAGTCACCGTGAAGACTTGGCAAATGCACAGTGCTTTTTCGAAACACTAGGTCCAAAAATGGCAGAACTCGGGAAATGTTTGCACGGGCATGGTGAGGGGTGCCAATGTGCCATGAAATGTTTTCCCCAACCTGTACTCATACTCTGCTTCCCTATCTGTTTCTCTTTTAGATTATGAACATCCTTTAAAAAGAATACAGTAATACCTTGGATTGCAAGTAACTTGGTTTGAGAGCGTTTTGCAAGACAAGCAAATTTTGAAATAATTATTTAATTCTTTTTGACTTGATATTCAAGCGACGTCTTGCAAGACAAGTACTGTAGTACGGCTTAAATTAAAAATCTCTGTACAATTTTTTTTGGGGGGGGGATTTCGTTTTGATATAAGAGTGTTTTGGATTACAAGCACGTTTCTGGAACGAATTATGCTCTCAATCCAAGGCATGACTGTAATGTGAAAAGCCCTTGGTGAGTTCCCCCCACCAAGCATAAATCATCATCATCATCATCATCATCTGTTCTCATCATCCCCAAAAGCCACATACCATCTTCTGTCCCTGTTGGACTCCTCTCCATGTGCATTCAAAGTGGCTGTATAAACCAGACGAGATTCTAATCAGTTCCATTATGTTCATATGTTTAAATCTACTTACTTGGTACTATTAAAGTAACCATCCAAACAATATATTATGTGCTAATCTTACAAGTGAGTACCAATACATTAGTATTGGGCCCACAACTATAATGCCCCCCAAATAGGGAAACATTTAGATCAGCCCTGGGAAATAGTATATAGTAACACATTACATTATAAATATAATAAACAACATTAAATAAACATCGTTTATAAATATTATACACATATATTAAAAGCCAAGTTATAAAATACAGATACAACAAATTTAAAACTGTCCCTTAGCCATTGGCACTACTGAATCAGAAAAGATTAAAACAGGATCGTTAGATTCAGCCAAGGGAAATAGTACCCCCCCCCCTGCAACAAATGGAGGAAGTGTGGCAAATGCTGCTCCTCCATCACTTCCACCCTGCTGCAGGAGCCAGGCAGAGCTTTGGAAATGTCGGAGTGCTCCAGTCTCAGAGCACGCCAACAAAAAGATGGGATTGCACCCTAGGAAGCTGCTCTGAAGTTCCTAATATGGATTAATTTAAATAGGAACAAGCCACTGAACCACAGTGTTAAACCAGTGACTCACAGGGTCCAGTCAGTGTAAGACCATGAGTAACACTGTGAAGGGGCAGCTTGATGTACCATTCAATGTCATTGAGCTCATCTGGTGGGCGGGGGGTCGGGAAAAGAAAAGGAGAAAAGGCTGACATAAAGTTGTGCAAGTTAAGGTAACAGAAGGGATGGCACAGAGGCCAGGGTGACAAAATATGGAAGGGTTTTTTTTAGAGTGCCCTGTCCCTTTTGACCTCAGCCAGACTGTGTTAAAGTGTGGTGGAGAAGCCTTTTTTCTTTCCATATGCCAGCTGCAAAAGCGTACGTTCTTCCATTTCCCAGAGCAGGGATTTCTTAATACTTGAAAACACTGTATAATTCACTCCCTGGAGAGGCCCGCCAGTGCTCATTAGCTTTCTGGAGTTAGATAAAGACATTTCTTTGCTAACAAGCTTTTCTGTGAGTTATTAGTAGTGCTCTCTTTTAGCTGACATAGGTCATGGTGTGCTTATTTATTTGACTGTTATAATGTATGTTGCTTGTTGTTTGAAACGAGTGCTAACTCTATACTTTCCTTATGCGGAAGTTGCAAGCTGCTGTGTAGGTCAAAAGATGGCATATATGAAAGTTTTTAAAAACCAACCAACCACATGTTGATTGCTGCATGGATCCTCTGCAGGTCAGGATGTCAAGATTCCCCACTGGGCAGGGGCTGTGCCTTCCGCGGGAATCCTGGCTATGTGCTCTCGCTGGCAGGTACATGTTCAAATGGGAAGAAGCAGGGCTTTTTTTCTGGTGGAACTCGCCGAAACTGAGTTCCAGCACCTTTTCTTCTATTAATCGCATTACAATTTAATCGCCATCTACTCCCGAGGAAATGTAAGCCAAGAGTTCCGGTACCCTTTTCTCCAGAAAAAAAAGCACTGGGAAGAAGTCGTTTCAAAGTAAGCTCTTTTTAAAACTAATCGTCTTGACAATGGGCAGCTTCTGTGATGCCATGCTGGCGGCGCAGAAAGAAAAAGCAAAGAAGGCAGAAAAGGTGGTGGAGTGGAGTCAGAAGATGGCTGGGGCCTGACTTCTACTACATGTCAAGTTGTATCTCGGTTACATGCACTGGAGTGAGTATTCGCCCATAACTTTTAGGCGTAATCAGTCTCTCATAAAATAGAACAAAATAAATGAGATTGTTCATCACATACCAGAAGTGTAAGATGACCGTTTGAGCAATGGTAGGACGTTGAAATGATTGGGAAAGACTTTTTTTTTTTTTTAAAAAAAAATCAAAGTAAGCAGCAATCTTATTTCACTTAGGAAAGACTCCTGCTGAGGTCATCAGGTATTGGACAGAACTCCTCACACCTGTTAGACCTGGGAATGAGAATTTTGTGTCGCGTCTGAACCAGACCCAATCGGTCAGTATATTGTTTAAACTGAAGATCGGTGACATGTCACGCTCCAATTACAGAACTCCACTGCTGCCAGTCGATGGGCTTCTACACTTGTCAATGGTCCAACCGTTTTCTCGTCTAAACACTTGAGAATCTCCAGTACCGAATCTCTGACAGTCCTTTACCTAGTAATCCCCTAGTAATCCATCATAGCTATTTGTGCTTCCAAAACCCAGTTCCATCTTTCTCACAATAGTTCATATAACTGATTGTCTTCTTCATGTTGTTCCTTCAAATTGTGCGGCTTTCTCTCTGACTTCCATTAATCATACTAGCTGCAGTTTCCAGTTTGCAAGCTCTGTGCTGCTGCCCGTTCTCCTTCAAGCCAATGAACATCCCAGTAACATTAAGTGGGAATGTGGAAGTGTGGGGGAAATTCTTTAACACCGTGCCTGCTAATTTGCAAACCAAAATTACTCCTTCCAACTTCACCAGTCTGTACTTTACTGTCTGACTGCTTTCAGAAACCACTTTTTAAAAGGACTGGAACAACAGAAAAGAGCAGGGTGCAAAAGCGGCACAATCCACCTTGAATGTACATCTCCTTGTTTGAAGGCAAGAAAGAGAAGCCATTTCTTAGCATTATGGCCATGGTTATCTGGATCTTTATACTGAGGGCCAGAGTTGCTTCCCCAGCACTGTAACTTTTTTTTTTCATTGAAATTTCTATGTGTACACTCATTTCTAAATGTCATGCATGCCCTCTCTGAGCACAGCGGAATGTGAGTCTGATTAAGAAGATTATACAAATAAACAGCCTACATTTGTTGCTCAAGGGATGATATCATTCACTCTATTTCTGATGGTCAGGCTTTGAGTGCCATTGTTTATGTAGCCTCAGTGGCATCGCCCTGTTCAAGAGGGAGGTATCAGCAGGCACGAAGAATTGCAGAAGTACAAACAATCTACGTAGGTGGGGGGGGAGGCCCAGTGAAGACTGAGCATGCTCAGTGGCCACGGAATGCTGACTGTCTGTTGCGGAAAAATACAGACTATGGGATAGAGGGAAGGGAAATGGAATGGAGTGGCTGGAATCCTGAACAGCAGCACCACACACTGCAACATTTTGCCTTCAGGTTATGTAGGGAAGAAATACTGGGCGTAAATTGCAACCAGAAAGTTATAATAAAAATCAACATAAGAAGTAACATTCATAGATAAATAAAGCTGCCTTGAAAGCACCATGACAACATTCAGTTTGAATGAGCCTATTCCTTTCCAGAAATTGCATTCTGAAGATTTTCTTTATTACAAAGAATTCTGTAGGTTTCCAGCAGAAGCCAGCCAGCCATGAAAGGTGCTGATTGGTTGCCCCACCCCATGATGTCAACAATAAACCTTTTCTCGCAGAGTAGTTTTGTTCTTTAAAAGAGTTTAAATAAGTAAATAGATAAAGTGATTCATAGATTCATAGATCATAGAGTTGGAAGGTGCCTACAGGCCATCAAGTCCAACCCCCTGCTCAATGCAGGAAACTAGAGGTGGGGTCTCCCATCCAAGTAATAACCAGGCCTGACCCTTCTTAGCTTTCTACACTCAGACAAACTGAGCCAGCGTGAGCCACAGGCCTGTATGAATGGATAAATGCAACACTTTTTTTAAAAAAAAAATATTGGACAATATGGCTGAAAAATAAGACTGATGGTTCAGCTAGCATTCACTTCACCGCTGTGCATGACTGTCAATTCAGTTGCAATGAAAAACTTGTACTGCAGCTGAAGGATTCAATGTGAGCTCTATTTTTATATTATGGCTCTATATTCCAGGATGTCCATCAGTGGGGGTGAAGGTTATTGTAATTTGAGAAGGATAGCTTTGGGCAGGATTCCTATCTTTGGCAGAGGGCTAGACTTGATGGTCCATGAAGTCCATTCCAGCTCATATAATCTATGGGCCTATTATTATATAAAATCACCACTCAATATGGTATATTACTTTCAGGTCCCATGAGACACACCACATTTTTTTCTTCACGATATACTAGACTTTTCAATAGTTAATTTGTTCATTTCAGCATATAATGTACGGTATCTCTGAAGTTTCTAAATTTCACACAGAAAATATGAAAAGTGGCTTATATTATCCATTGAAGGAGCTGTAATAGAAAAACACTTTTGTATCATCAATTTTGTATTAGCCAAATGCAAAATGATATTAATATATGAATCAATGAAAGCAGCAATATACTAAGGTCGTCTTGGGAACCTGGGCTGATATGTATTAAAGATGCATATTTCCGGTTATGAAGATTACTTTGTTTTATTCATATATCATTTGATCCGCAACTCCACTTCTCTTCTCAGAGTGTGATTATTTTGCTCTAAATTTACAAACAAATCCTACAGTTTCCTCTATCATTAGTATTAGTAGCAGTAGCAGTCATCATTTCTACAGCATTACAATATGCAAGGTTCTTTACAATCTGGCTTTCATTTATGTAGCAGCCTTGGAGAACTTAAAGGTATAGTCCTGCTATCAGTTATACATGCTTAAGCTCCACAGACTTCCCTTGGATTGATACATGAGAGTAACTACATGTAGGATTGCATCAGTAATGAATATGTAAAATATTAACATGAGAACAGCCTTGTACTCAACAACTCACCTGGTTGCCATAGGCAATCAAGGAATTCCATGCAGGTGAGTGAATGGGCTGGCAGAAGATGGATCTCTCCATTCCTCCACCACCAGTCCACTTGATTTCCATCCTGGCCACAGAGGAAGGGAATCCCATCCCTCAACTCCTTCCCCTCCTCCATCAGTCTGCATGGGAGAAGGCATGATATTTAATAACTCACTCGGTTGCCATAGGCGAGTAGGAATTCCACACAGGTGAATGAACAGGCTGGTGGAAGATAGATCTCTCCACCCCTCCTCTGCTAGACCGCTTGGTTTCCGTGCTGGACACAAAGGAAGGAAAGCTCCCTCAGCTCACTCCCTCCTCCATTAGCCTGCATGGGAGAAGGCAATTTGTTTTACTAGCCTACTACAAGGCTAGTAGTCTGGCTTCCATATTGGTTGTGGAGGAGGGGGCTTCCCCCCACTCCCCAGCCGGCATGGAAACATAGGCTACTATCCTCTTAGCAGGTTAGTAAAAAAGAAAAAAAGAAAACAAATTGCAGGCTGGTCATTTTTATTGGCATATTTACGAGGCTGCAATAAAAGTGTTTCTGGGTCCTAGGCAGTTGCTTTGTTGCCATCAGAATGGCAAATCTTCTAGAAAAGATTTTGGTCCACAGTCATACTGGAAAATGATCTCAGGTCTTATGCCTGAGTTGAACACTCCATCCCAGTTATACTTAAACTTTCTATAGCAGTTCAGACTACTATTTTGTTTGGGTGTTGGGTTTTTTTTTTTTTTTTTGTAGACCACATATTTTCTTAGGCTACAAATTCCATGCAAGAGGCTGTATGGAACATTTCTGATTTAGAAAACATTAGTACCATACCCTGGTACTAATACTCAGCCATGATATTTCAGCCAAGCACAATCTTAATATCCCTAAATATTCTTGTTTAACAATTGAAGGGATACCTTTTGATTATGCATGCAAAAGCTTAAATGTTGGAACTTCTGATCACTGGGTCAATCAGCCTTTTGCATAGAATCATAGAATTGGAACTGGAAGGGATCTTGAATATCATCTAATCAATCTCACACACACACAACTGCCCCACTCAATCCAGGATCGATAATGCAGGATGCAACTACAACATTCCTAATGGATGGCCATTCAGACTCTACTTTTACCTCTAGTGAAGCAGAGCTCACCACATCCCAAAGCAGACTGTCCCACTGTCGAACAGCTCTTTCTATTAGGAAGTTTGGCGTAATATTTAGCTGAAATTTGCTTCCCTGCAATTAAATACAATTTTGCCTAATTAAATCCTGATATATGTACTTAACGACTATAGAGAGAGAGTCAATTCCTGCTTATACTTACATCCTGAACATCATGTTGTGCTGACCGATTCAGATCAGCATGGGTGTTGCAGAACAGTTTGAGAAAGCTTTGAATCTCAGTGGGATAGATAGATGACCATGTTTCAGGATGATGGCAGAACACAATAGCTGCAGCAGACTTCACCCAACAGGCACATGCACACACAGCACTTGTTTCTAAGTGGATGCTTTTAAAGTAAATAACAGTAACATAAGATTCCTTAGGTACTATAAGCTTGAGGGTTACAGACTTTGTAAGTACAGTTTCTTAATTATGTCTTATACTGTGAGATAAGGAAAAACACAGAACATGCCTCCTTGCTAGACCCTAGCAAGCATCAGTTAAGTCAGTTAACTGTTAGAACTGGCTGTCAGGGAGAGAATTGAATTTCTGACTTGTTGCTAGGCAACATCCAGCATTCCCTCCCCTGATTCAATCAAGTGGTTTGCTGCATTAAACCCTGCTCCCTGACTTCTCAGAGAAGCTTGGTTTTTGCCTTTCTTTGCTCTTTAACTAGACTATAACAGTCTATCTTAACCCATTACTAGGCAATCAACTTAAAAACCCTCCCTGCAGAGTTGACATCTTCTCTTCACATACTCCAACACAGGAGGTGGCACATTCTTGGCTCAATGAGTTGAGACGTCGTTCCTTTGATTTTTCTGGGAAGAGTCATACTCAGTGGAAAATATGGTTCCAGGCATTCAAGTTAAAACCAATGACTGGGATATGGGTTTGAGAATGGACACTATGATCAACATCCGAGGTTCTCCTCCAAGTGCCTCCTCCGAGGGAGGCTGAGAGGGTGGCGACGAGGGAGAGGGCCTTCTAGGTGGTAGCCCCCTATTGTGGAATGCTTTCCTCGCTGTAGTCTGCATGGTACCAATATTGTTATCTTTTTGGCACCACATTAAGACGTCCTCTGCTCACAGGTGTTTGACGGCATATGCTTTTAATAACAGCTTTTAATGTCAGCTGTTTTTTAATTTATTTTTTATCAGGCCCAGTATTCTATTGTAACTGGTTTTTTTTTACCTTTTTGAATTGTTTTTACATTTCTGAATGCTAAAGAATTTATATTATGTTTTTATTACATGTTTTTGTGAATGGCCCAGAGAGCTTTGGCTCTTGGGCTGTACAGAAAAATGAAATACGTGAAATGAATTAAATTTATCATAGCAGGAGACTTTAGAGCCAGCTTCTGTTGAAACTCAACATGGGGGTTGAGTTAAATTGGGGGTTCAAAATAAAGCTTGAGGAACTGGGGCCAATGTGCCTACTAAGCTGCAGGACTGGCAGAGCTACAAAAATGTTAGTTCTAGTGCTGGTGGTGGAGACTTGAGTGAAAAAGCACTTTTATAAGCTGGGAAAATGCTGTTCAAATTGGCATGTAGAGGAGAAGCCTTAGGCTATCTCTTTTCTTTTCAGAACATGTGTGTTTAAAGGTATTCATCATTTACCTTACTAAAAATAAATAACAGCACAATCCAATGTGGCTGCCCATACCCTCAAAACTTGGAGGATTATGGGCATCCAATGGATGAAAGAAGGAGTGCAGCGGTGAAGGTCACCTCTGCACTCCTCCCACCCTGCAAAAGACTTAAATGGCTGATTTCAGCCATCTAAATCTTTCCCCCTGGCTCATAGAATCATAGAAAAATAGAGTCAGAAGGGGCCTACAAGGCCATCGAGTCCAATCCCCTGCTCAATGCAGGAATCCAGGTCAAAGCATCCCTGACAGATGGCCGTCCAGCTGCCTCCAGAGTGGGAGAGCCCACCACCTCCCTAGGTAGTTGGTTCCATTGGCGTATTGCTCTAACAGTCAGGAAATTTTTCCTGATGTTCAGGTGGAATCTGGGTTCCTGTTACTTGAACCCATTATTCCATGTCCGCCCGGCAAACTGGGATGATTGAGAAGAGATCCTGGCCCTCCTCTGTGTGACAAGCCTTCAAGTACTGGAAGAGTGCGATCATATCTCCCCTCAGTCTCCTCTTCTGAAGGCTAAACATGCCCAGTTCTTTCAGTCTCTCCTCATAGGGCCTTGTTTCCAGTCCCTTTATCATCCTTGCTTGCCCTCCTCTGAACCCTCTCCAGTTTGTCTACATCCTTCTGAAAGTGTGGTGCCCAGAACTGGACGCAGTACTCAAGATGAGGCCTAACCAGTGCCGAATAAAGGGGAATTATCACTTCATGCGATTTGGAAGCTATACTTCTATTAATGCAGCCCCAAATAGCATTTGCCTCAAGAGGAAGGGAGGCTGAGGTGCTGCCAGGATGCATCGTATTGTGGCAGAGCCTTACTCCTCCCCTCCCCCTCCCGCTCCCCACCCACAAACCTCTGGCTCCGAGGTCGGTCTTCTGACCTTGGAACCACAGCCTGCACAGTTCTTTCCATACCGGCTGTGAGGGTGGAGGGAGGGCGCTCCAAGGTCAGGGTCCAGCTCCAACCTCGGAGCGCATTTCCGAGCACAGAGCTGGGACTCCAACCTTTCCTATGGCTGTCCAGACCCTGTCTAGTGGCCATAGGATTGTGTCCTAACTGTTTTAAATGGGCTGAAAAGTGGCAGCATTGCGGGCGAGTTTGTTGCTCAGCTTCAGTGAGAAGGTCTGACTTGCAAACTGCAAGTGTTTGTGAACGTTTTGCTCAGTTAAGGAGGCACAGCTGAGCAACCTCCACTCCCCCCACACCTTGTCTCCTGTTATTCGATGTTCTTACCTCAAAATTGTGAAGCTTTTAACTGGCAAACAGCTAAATCTCAGATGAAAACCTCCCAGAGAGCTTTGGCTATTGGGCGGTATAGAAATCATCATCATCATCATCATCATCATCATCATCATCATCATCATCATCATCGTCCCTAAATGCCAAAGTGCAGAATGACCTCACTGCTGTTAATGTATCAAATGTCTTGACATGAAGGCTGTACATCATTGCACACTTGACCACACCATTCCCCATGTGTCCCAATGTTCAGTCATCTCTAATGTTAACATTTGAATTTATACGCCCATCTTTGGCATTCTTCTCTCTCCATCGATTGCCACATTTTCCATCTCCACTAACAGCTGCTTTTAGCTGTTGGTCTGGGCCTTCTCCCCCTCCCATGATGGTTTTCAAAACCAACTGCCCTGCGAGGAAGAACAGCAGGGCCATCGGCTTCAGGTGGTGGTGGTGTAGTAATCTGCCCCCGCTCTCCGAGCCTTACCTGCTGTGGTGGGAGTTATGAGACTCTAGCAGATTCCGGCAAGGCCCCATTCCACTCTGGCCCCACTGTGTAAAGCCAACACATTCTGACTGCATGACACCCATCCTCAGGAAGACCAGAGTATTTTTGGGAGGCCTGCCATGGCCTGCTTTTGAACTGTGAGCCACCTGTTTTCATCCCAGCTGGTTGTTATAAGAATGTTGTAGCATTAAGAATTGATGCCTGAGTTTGCGTATTTCCCCCCTTTCCTTCCCATCTCTTTCCCCTTTTGCATCATGTCTTTTAGATTGTAATTCTCATTGGGTGGCCAGGTGTCCTCTTTTACACAGGACCATCCTCTATTTGAAGGGCTGTCCAGTCCAAGTCAGAACCAGGAGAATTGTTGCTCATCATCAGTTAGCACCTGGTCACAGTCTTCCACAGTGTGATGAGATGTACTGCATTTCTTTTAAAATAATAATAATAATAATAATGTCTAAATTTGTATCTATACATATAGTTTAGCATATGCAAATGATATGCAAATCAGTGCTCTCTTTTTTTGTGATCCATAAGTGCCCCCCCCCCCAATCCTGAGGGCAGGGACTGTTCTCTTCTTATTTTTTTAAATCAGTCTGGAAGCTTCTCTGGGAGCCTTTCCAGTGGGGGAAAGAGTGGGCTAAAACGGTTTTAAATAAGTAAATAAATAAATACAAATAAATATGAACCAGTAATTGTTCTACTGAAATTCTATTGAGCATCATTAATCTCAACAGAAACGTTCCAGAATGAGTTGAATCAGAAGGCTTGTCCGGTGATCCTAATATATCCATATCCAGCACGTGAAAAGGAGGGGTGAAATGGTGCCTTTCTTGAGTGCCACCACATGTTGATATGGAAATCTGAAATGATAGGGTTACATTTTAAGCCTTCACTCTGTTGGGTTGGAGCCAAAGACTCCACGCTCAAACTGGTCTTCCGTTTTTCATTTTCCTGTTCAGTTCTGTTTGCGTGTTCTTCAATAAATAGCTTATGGTTTAGGCCTACAGAAAGTGAGTAGATTATAGCCCTATTCAGTCATTCAAAAAGGGGTTCAAATCAACACATGAGGGGAGGGAGCACTCCATCCCCACCTCTTTACCTCACTGCGCTCATCGCCTTCTACTCATGGAGGGCAACAGTCTGAAGAGGGGAGCCTCCTCCTCTATCCATGAGGGCGCTCCACCCTGGAAAATCAGGGCTTTCAATTGTGTGGAGAGGCTCTGCTCCTCAGATAATTGTCTGTGGCATACCTCACAATTCAGTTCCCTGGTGAATGTCGGTGTTAGTATGACTGGTGAGCATAGGATGTTGAAAGAGTGGGTGTTTAGTGAAGTCTTAGAAAGGGTGGGGGAGGAATATATAAGGGGGATTGAGTGATGTCCATTTTTATTATTATGCTGGCTCTTGTTGTAGTCTTGTCTTCTCTGTTGGTGGTTGGGGTAGGCAGGTTTGAAGTTTTTTTTCCTAGAACTAAGATTTTGGGAATGAAAATAAACGTATTCTTATTTTGTTTGCTACCCAAATCCTACGTGTCAGCTTGGCGTTATTAACCCACATTACTGTTAAACCTACACACACACACACACACACACACACACCTTTATACCCATAGTAGAATATATTTAAAATAAAACCTTAATAAACTTTATTGTTCTTTTCCCTCATAGGTAGGGACCCTCCCCTCAGGTTTTTAGGTGTTTGTGCTTAGCCTGAGAAGGGTTTATGCGACTGGACCTAGAGTGAAAGGACTGTCCTCGCATAATGGCCCACCACAAATAGAGGGCGATAAATGCAACGCGGGAAAGGGGCGGGGCGGGGGGACTCCCTCCCCTTGCTTGTTGATTTTAACCCTTCCTTGAACAACCAAATAGGGTTTCTGTCTTTTTTTTAAAGTGAGGAGCATAACATTACAGATGTCCAGATGGTACACATGTTGGCTCTGTACTGGGAATACTGCAACAACAGGAGCCCTGATTGTGCAGGAAGAGCTTATGTGCATGCAGCTTATACACGAACAGGCTCTGTTCAGGCCTCCACACCAACAGATGAAGATGGGATGGCTATAATGAAAATGATCCTATAGTTAAATTCTCTGCTAATTCTCAAGTGAGTCACATACTTCTCCTAGAAGAAAATCTTATCAGAGTTTGACAGGATTAGTTGGCCTGCAGTGGGAAACGATCATATTCTTGACAGATGCATGCATGGCAGAGGGCAACATCTACCATTGCCAGATCTGGGCTGTTCTTTGTGATTTTGCACTCCATAGCAGAGCCCTGGATGCAGCAATTGATTAGTTTAGATGAACAACAAAATACAAAATTACAACTAACAATGTAAGTTTGCCTTCTTGCTGCAATTAGATGTAACTCAGCCCCAACAGATACTCTGTCTTGCCTAAGGTCAGATCAGTGCACTGAAGATGTAGCGGCTTTACATTTTAATCTGTGTACAGTTTCAACAATACTGGGAATCTAATTGTGAAACTCTGAGAGATGGGAAAATAAATGGCAGTTTGAGATGCAGAACAATAATTTATTCTCTTGGGTCTATCGTGAAGAGTGGTTCTTTGAAGAGTGATGGGGAAGTGACTAAGAATAAATAACTATAAATGAGACCTAGAAAGAAGGAAAGAGACCATCAGATAAACCTAAACAAGAGAGCCATCACCTAGAAGCCACTGAAATGATGCTGCTTCTGCCTAGGCAGTAGCAGACATAACTTCATAAAGGCCTTTGATGGAATAAAAGATGGGAGATGGCGTGGTACAGTGGTTAGAGTGAACATAAGAACATTATTATTGCTTAACTAAAGGGGCACAGGAGTACCCCTTTAAATAAGGTGAGTCACACACACACACACACACACACACGTTCCATCATTATAAGCCACACGAAAGTCTACTGCTTATAAAAATGACAACTGTGAAGCTGATAACTTGAAACGTGGCATCCAAGGTCTACAATGGTGAAGAGGACTACAATGGTGCAAATTTCAAAATGATCCAATACAAATTGCCACAAGTATAGCAAGTTTTTTTTTTAAAAAAAAAAACTGAAAAAAGTTGTACTCCAGTGTTTCCAGCGGTGGAGGCTGGTGGCTCTGAATTAGCATTCCTCTGGAAACCAGTGGAGGCTGGTCGCTCCAATGTCAGCGGGGCTGTGTATCCACTCTGGATTTTACTCCAAACGTTTAAGGAGCTGTCGTAGTGCCAAACCTATATTGGGGATATGGTTCCATTCCACTCTGGTCCCACTGTGTAAAGCTAACACATTCTGACTGCATGACACCCATCCTCAGGAAGACCAGAGTATTTTTGGGATGCCTGCCAAGGCCTGCTTTTTGAACTGTGAGCCACCTGTTTTCATCCCAGCTGGTTGTTATAAGAACGTTGTAGCATTAAGAATTGATGCCTGAGTTTGCGTATTTCCCCCCTTTTGCCAGCACTGTGGATAGCTCCTTAAAAGTTCAGAGTAAAATCTGGAGCAGATACACAGCCCCGGTGACATTGGAGCGACCACCGTAGCGGTGGAAATAAGGCCGCCTGAGCCTTATTTCGCCCCCCGCCCCCTCCTTGCCTTGTTTTTTCGAGTGGCGCACAGCGCCGCTCGAACGATTTACTTACCCAGTTCGCCACATTCGGGACCCGGAAATGGGTCCTGCGCAGGCACAGAATGGTCCCGTCGCGTCATTTCTGGTCCTGGAAGTGACGCGACGGGACCGATTGAGGAGCGCGGGTGGCTCTCTGCCGGATCGAGCAGCTGGGGCAGCTCTCCGCAGAGTGTGCGAGCCACCCCGAAGAAACGGTAAGGCCTCGCCGGGGCGTGAGCGGGGCCATGTTCGGCCTCGTTCTGCCCCGGCGAGGCTCGTTTCTACAACTATAGTGACCAGCCTCCACTGGTTTCCAGAGGAAAGCTAATTCAGAGGGCTTCTGTACCAATGCCTGTTCCTTTCGTTGTGGAATGTGAGACTACGGCTGGGCTCGCACGACACGACAACCAACCGTTGACAGTTGTCAACGGTTGGTTGTTGTGTTGTGCGAACCCAGCTGCGGTTACCAACCGTTGATTCTTATTGTGGTTGGCAACCATGATAAGAACCAACGATTTGTTGTAGGGTCTGTTTGACCCACGATGGGCTGTTGTGTCATCCAAACCTGGGCGACACAGCCCATCATGGGTCAAGCCCCACAACAACTGAGCTGCTCAGCAAGTGCAGCAAAATCCCCTTGCCACTCTTGCCAAGCGGCTAGCCAGCGAGTGTGGCTGACAGCTGCCCCCAAAGTGCCCAAGCAGCTGTCAGAGGCTTTACACTTGTTTAACATTGGGCTCCTCAGAGGAAAGGTGGGATGCAAATATAAAGAAAGTAAAAATGCAACATATTCTGAAAAATGTTTTAGTGTAACTTTCTGGCTGGTGGGGTGGCCGTGGTAGAAACTGCATGATACAATGCTTGCCTATATATATTTAAAAATCCCGCACATAGGAACACTGGCACATCTGTGGGGAAAGTTCTAACTTACAGTGCACTCCTATACATGTCTACTTAGAAGGAAACCCCATTAAGTTAGTTTAATGGGACTTACTCCCAGACAAGTGTGTATAGGACTGCAGCACTGCAACAACCTACAATGTTAGCTTTTAATTCACATGTTAATTTTCATTGTGTACGCATTTTTTAAATTATTTTTTTTAAAGACGGAGAACATTCTAACATGCAATTCCCTGCTTGAATTCTGGAGCAGGACAGTCCCAGGAGGGCTGTACCACATCCCTTTTCTGTACACTCTAGAGAGGCATAGATACTCCACAATTTAACATTCAATTTCTCTTTAGTTTATACATCTAAAGGTTTGAGCATGTGATCCGTAATATTAGGTCATGCAGATCTCATTATTTAGCCTGACTACCCAGGAGGGATGGAGATTTGGAATGAACATGACTTATATTAACCTCAATGCTAAGGTTAGCTTGCTTGTCATTAGTATTACTAGAATCTATTTTTAAAAGTGCCCAGATCCCCATTTTGGAGCCAGCCTAAGGCTTTATATTCCTTGTCTGTCACTATGACAACAGGAACCTATACTGGAACACCCCCACCATTTCCTGCCTGGCACGAAACCTGGCGGCCTCCAGGCGATATATACTACAAGTCCCATCAGACCCAGCCACCATGGCCAATGGTCAGGGATTATGGGAATTGTAGCCAAAACACCAAGTTGCCTACCTCTGCCATAGAGTTCATCCTCACACAGCCCTGGCTCCTCTAAAGACCTTTGCACATTTAGTGCTAATGTCTGAAAGGGGATTGTAAGCACAATGCGGCCACAACTCCTCCACAATGGGGAACCCCAATAAGGCTAAATGTGCAACGGTCTTCCGACGAGCCTGTGTGCCTGGGGGCATTGTGTTGGGGCTAGGGAAGTGTGAGGAATCTGTTTGGGCAGTGGAAATCACCGATCAGTCCAATTTCCTTAGTTCAGCCGCCCTCCCAGATGCTGGTTCGCCACCCACACACTGACTTCCATCTGTACAGCCCCCAGGGATGTTGAAGAGTCCTTGGTTTCGAGGTTGGCCTGGCGCCAACCTTACTATCTTTTCGGCGCCAGGTTAAGACTTCCCTCTATGCCAAGGCATTTAATAGTTAGGAGCTCGGAATAGCACGGGGGGGGGGGATTGTCACCTGTAGGCTCAGTTTTATTAGTTTATTTATTGTTATTTTAAACTGTTTTTTTTAAAAAAATAAATAAATTGGTTTTTAATCTTTTAAACTATTTTGTATGTTATTGTTGTTTTTATGTATAATCTATTGTGAACTGCCCAGAGAGCTTCGGCTATGGGGCGGTATATAAATGAAATAAATGAAATGAAAATGAAATGAAATGAGTCACGAGTCTTTGGACTCGAGTCTTGAGTCCGAGTCCTTGGTCCAAAATGGTGACTCCCGAGTCCCGAGTCCCTCCCAAAGCTGACTCCACGAGTCCCTATTAAAATCAATGGGGGTTTCCCCCCAACAAAATAAGGCTACTTCAGATGTGTGGCTTAAATAAATTCTAGGCACAAATGTGCCTTTTAATCTCAAAACTCTGCCACTGATTTTGACAAGAACAGACCAAGCAGACAAACCAGGCAGGCAGAGGAGGCAGGGAACCCTGAAGCGGGCAGGCAGAGGCCTTTGTCTTGGACAATTCAAACTGTGGAACTGGTTAAGAAGAGACCAGGCAGGCAGAGGAGGCAGGGAACCCCAAACAGGCAGGCAGAGGCAGCCAAACCCAAAATGTCTGAAAGGTTGCATTAGGAAAATGATTTTAAAAAATAAACTTGGATTGTTACTGCAATTAGGTCCAGACAGCACTTGCAGGTGGCATCAAGCAGGGATGTTGACGAGTCCTTGGTCTCGAGTCCCGAGTCGAGTCTTGAGTCCCATTAAAAATATTGGGACTCGAGTGCGACTCGAGTCACAGGGGGGACTCAGTCCGACTCATGAGTCGGGTCCTGGAGTCCGAGTCCCCATCCCTGACAGCCCCTCAGTTCTGCAGTGCAACTGGCATTTCTGGCAGGGAGGTGGAATTAAGCTCCCTGCAGTTACTCCTTCTCTAGCCAATGGATGGGACCGGGCTGGTCAAGCTCTTGCCATTATGTTATTCCTGGGATGCAGGGGGTGCAGAATAATCATTTCTTTTTTCTTTTTCTTTTTCTACATTTTTAATTGGGAAACATTAGAGGTTAAAAAATAAACCTCAGCCCCCCCCCCAATACCCAACATATGTTTACACCGTGGGTATCCTGCAGAGTTAGGTGACAAAATAGAATTCGAGCCCTGGACCTCAGTAAAGGGAACAGAGAGATCTCTGAAAATACAGAGGTGAACTGTCTCTGATCTAGCACATTCAGCGCTGGGAAAATGCACTATACCCACAACAGAAGTGCAACCCTGAGATCCAACAGTGGGGACTGCACAAAACAAATGGGTAAAAAACAAACAGACTGCAACTGTATCCTGCTGAAAATGAGTCCTCATTGAGCTACTTGAATCAGATGACCTTGCATCTCCCTTGCAACTCTTTGAGCCTGTGACGCACGTTTTGTAAGGATCAACACACAGGATATTTACTGATTCATCTATACTTCGTGGCCAATCTTATCAGTGGCTTTCTTCATTCTCACCCAGGTCAAATTTTAAATGCCAACAGCATAATTAGAGAATAACAATGCCTAAGCAATGTTTGCTGATAACAGTGCCTTTCTTTTAAAAAAATATATATGTAAAGATTCAACATTGTAATAATGCAGTCATGTTGCAATGAATTTTAATGACAATTTAAGATGCCTTGCAATCTATCACCTTTATGGGTGATAAATGCAGATTCATAGACAGGATACCTAATTTTCAAAATTAGCAGGACCTCTCTCTCATCATCATCATCATCATCATCATCATCATCATCATCATCATCTTAAAAGCCATTTAAGCAAAACATTTGCAAGTTTGCTTTTTAAAAGTTACTGTTAACAGTCTGTATCTCCACATGGCTTGTCAATGCACTGAATTATTAAATCATGGCTGTCTAAAATTGAAATTTGATTTCAATTTAAATGCATTATTATGTAGTGTTGTTTAATGTTCAGAATGGGGAAAGACCCATCTGCTAGCTTCTTTCTGACCTAATAGTCCTTCCTTTTTGTATAGGAGACTCATCCAGAAATTCTGGCTCAGGTTGCCCATTCAAAACAGGACATGATCCACAGGGCGCATGTATTATGCATCCATCCATTCTGACCCCCTCCATTTTCCTTCCCAGAAGCTGCCCTCAGACAGAACCCCCTTAGCTTCTCTATGAATTTCATCAAGTTCAAAAAACAGTTTGGTGGATTTGAAACAAACAAGATCTTTTTCAAAGCACAACTTGAGGGGCACATGAACTTATCTGTATCAAGGCCATTGGCCCATCTCTCCCAGTACTATTTCGTCACCTGCTATATGAAGCTTTTAGCTAAATATTTGTTTGTTTGTTTCTTTGTTGAATGACTTATGTCAACAAATGACTTTGTTGAATGGCTACTAGTCCTGACTGGCTATATGCTACCTCCAGTATCAGAGGCAGTCTGCCTATGTACTCCAGTTGCTGGGGAACGTGGGCGGGAGGGTGCTGTTGCACTCATGTCCTTGCTTGTGGGATCCCATGGGCAGCTGGTTGGCCACTGTGTGAACAAAATACTGGACTAGATGGACCCTTGGCCTGATCCAGCATGGCTCTTCTTATGTTCTTATTTATTTTATTCCCAATATTTCTATGCCACCTTTCAGGGCCAAAGCCCTCCCAAGCTGGCTCAGCTTGTCTGAGCGTGGAAAGCTAAGCAGGGTCAAGCCTGGTTAATATTACTTGGATGGGAGACCCCTCCTCTAGTTTCCTGCATTGAGCAGGGGGTTGGACTCGAAAGCCTTGTAGGCTCCTTCCAACTCTATGATCTATGAAATCTATGAAGCTGGGTTACATACAAAGTGAAAACATAAAATACAATCAATTCATTAAGTGTGCATACATTGGTGGTGTTTCTCTTTTGAAAGGATTAAGGAGCAGGGTAAATATTATGGCATTATTCCCATAAGAACATAAGAAGAGCCATGCTGGGTCAGACCAAGGGTCCATCTAGTACAGCATTCTGTTCACACAGTGGCTAACCAGCTGCCTGCGGGACATACACATGTGCAATAGCATCCTCTAGCTCATGTTCCCCAGCAATTATCTGGATCATCTGAATCTGGAGGTAACATATAGTCGTTGTGATTAGGAGCCATGGATGGTCTTATTCTCCAGAACCTCTCAATTTAGAAATTACATCCTGTTGGATAGATGTGCATGGTACACCGTGTCTTTGAGAGTGATCACCCCCATCCATTAAGCTTGAAATTACCGCTGTGCATATTTTCTATATATACCTAGATCTGCGCTGAATGAAATGAGCCCCAGGGGAGGCTATGTTAGACCAATCCATGGCCAATTATGGCTTTCTAGAAGTATTCAGCTTCTCCTATCCTCTGCAGAGGAGCCTGTCCGAGGGGGTATGTAACTCGGTGCACACACTGCAGGGCACTGCATGACATTTGGAAACAAGAAGCCTTTCCATTATTGCTATTCTGTAATAGGGGTCTTTACACAAGCTCATCACACTTAAAGCTTTGAAAAATGGAGCAGATAGATTTTTGAATGCTCAAATGAGAAAAGAGTAAGTGGGTCATTCTCTACAAGGCTGATGCAAGCACTGAATAATTTGCCCATGCTGCATTTTAATGTCGACATAGCAAGGATGTGCAGAACATGACATGCTTCTGGGCTTTAAAAAAAATGGGCAAAATATCCAATTTGCTTTCTGAGATAAGCTCATGAGCTTATAGTTTCATATAAATTTGTGGATGCTAATAATTGATGACAATAACAATAAGCAAGTGGATAAAATTATGTTAGTTCTAATGCCATTTTGTGTTCCATATTTAGATTAGCTGAGTCATATTATTGCTCTATTCACCTTTGCAAAGTAAACTCATACACACACACACACACACACACACACACCCGTGCTATGACAGACTGGTGTATACAGGCCATTGTCAGTGCAAATCCTTATTGTTTATGGCTGGAGTGGGCAACTTTGGAGAGTTGGGGGAGGCTGAATTGGCTCCCCAAGAACCCTCCAGGGTCCACATCCCTTCCCCCACTACTAGAAGTGGCCATGGCTGTGTAATCCCACCAACTGTGCTGGGAAACAAGCTGTGCTGGGCAGCATGCAACTTACTCCCAGCAGAACTGTGCTCCCCTCTGGACCGCGACACAGTTGTTTCCAGGCTGCAAGGAGCCTGATTCTTTGGTGGTACCTGGTGGGAGTCACAAAAAGTGCCAGGAGTGGCACACATGCAGGCTGCGGGCCACACGTGTTGCCCACCCCTGGTTTATGGCTTATCTCATGAGATATAAATCCAAACTTAGGTTGATATCAATGTTCGCCGATATTACAAGCATATATGATATGTTTGTAGTATATCAGTATGGTGTAAGGGTTAGAGTCTTGGACTATAACCAGGGAGATCTGGGTTCCAATCCTGGATCATCTGGGCCAGACCTTTTCCATGGTAGCAATCAAATTTGGGAACTCACTCCTAGGGGAAGTGTATTCCAATTTCCACCCCTTCATTGTTGGCATTCCGCGGCAAGCAAAGATCTTCTAACCTATTGGACCAGGGATTTTTTTTAACCTTTCTTTTGCTGCTTACTATATTGTGATTTTGATTGGTTTGATTTTGTGCTTTCAGTCAGGCCTGGCAGCGCTAGGCAGAATAGTTGGGCAGCTGCTGATGGCCCAGCAATGCTTCCTTGCTGCTTCACTTCCTCCTGTCAGTAGCACCACTACTGGTTCCAGTTCCGCTTGCAGTGTGACCACCATAACCTCTTTCTTTCTCTCCCACTGATTGTGGTGAGGTCCTGCCGGCCACCTGCCTGCTGATAGTGGTCTTTTATAGGGTAGAGGGGCAGAAGAATGAGAGACTGTCATTGGGTCTACCTGTCTGCATGGAAGCCCATCTATATTTGTTTTCTGTTTTAACATTGTGAGCCATCTTGAAGAGCCTAGGAACAAATGGCAAGATATAGATATTTGAGTAAAGATATAAATAAACTTTTTTCTTTAGCACCTGAACTGCAATCATTTGTCGTTGATGAAATGCAACCCGCTCCCCACACTCTATTGCATTTGTGAGTGAAATGTGAAACATAGTTACATGAGTGACACAGGCAACAATTCAATCAGAGGTGTTGCTAGGCACTTAAGAGATTTGGGGCCCAGTCTTTCCATTGGCATCAATGAAAGGTTTTATTTTATAACCTAAATTGCCATGCAGAGGGGAGATTTGGGGTGGGGTGGGGACAAAGTGCACAGGGAAGGGATGGTTAACCCTTCCCTCCCCAACCCTGATCTCTCTGGAAATCCCACCCCATTCATGGTACCTAAGCTTAGGAAAAACCTCCCATTGGGACCAATGGAAAGATTCCCTCCCGCAAACTTGATTGCCATGCAGGGGGCAATTAAGCTGAGGAAAAAAGCCTTCCACTGGCATCGATGGATACTTACGGCTCTGGGGGATAGATTCGGGGTCAGCGCTCCATGGACCCAGGCCTAGCAACATCCTTGGATTCAATGTATTTGTTATTACTTAAAACCTCCAATAACATTGGTGTCTGAGCTTCCCCCCCCCGCCCCCCAGATGCTACTGTAGCAGGGACTATTCAATTAGCCATTTCAAATCTATCCATTTAAAGTACCAGAATCCAGAGAGGATACTCTCCTCCTTCCAGCAATGCTCCAATATTCACGATTCCTTCCCCCCCCCCATATAATTATATGTGCATCCTCCTCTTCAGTCTACATTCCTACTGAGATTTTTCTTCTTTAAAGAATGGCAGGGTTATGCCCCCTCAGTATGTCAATCCAATATCCACTTAGGGTTGATAGCAGGACAAAAAGAGGACACACACAGGGTTGCACAAAAATTGCATATGGTAATTTATATGTATAGATGCGGATTTAGAAATAATTACTATAATTTAAATAGAAACACAGTACATCTCACCAGAGTGGGGAATGTCTGTGACCAGGTGACCTGTGTGCCTGCTCAGTCTGTTGCCACAGTGCTAACTGTTGACGGGCAACTTCAAGGCTCCTGACCTGCTCTCCCGTATTATTATTATTTTTAATGATTCTTTATGTTTAACCCTGACTTGGCCTGGATAGCCTTTCAAACAGAGGAGAGCTTCAAATAGAGGACTGTCCCATGTAATGCTGGGCACCTGGTTACCCTAGTTGTCCGGGGCCGGTGCTACCATTAGGCCAACTAGGCAGCTGCCTAGGGCGCAGGGCTAAAGGGGGTGCCAGAAATGCCTTGAAAAAAAATACAGCGCTCTCAAGTGGGAAGGGGGGGGCGCTAAATATCTGATCTTGCCTAGGGCACCAAACTGCCTTGCACCGGTCCTGTTTACCATGGGAATTTGTCCAGTGTCCAGCCTCCTAAAGCCTGAGACTCATGAGGTGGAGCATATTGATCTCCGGGGCAGGGCCTTGTGACGTTGTGGGGCTTCCAGCTCTGAAAAGGCAAAAATATTTTTGTGTCCAACTTTATTGCTTAAAACCATAGGCTGCCGCAATGTATCAAAAATCATAAAACAATCAAACCTTTTTGTACATACCACGAGCCTTCACAGTATAAAAAAAGAGGGCTAAAAAAAACAGTAAAACATAATCATACATATATGCATAATTGCTTACATAATACAATTTTATTTTATTTATTAATTATATTTATACCCCACCTTTTTTCCTGCAAGGAACCCAAGGTGGCTTACATGATCCTCCTCCTCCTCTCCACTTTATCCTCACAACAACCCTGTGAGGTAGGTTAGGCTGAGAGTCAGTGACGGGCCCAAAGTCACCCAGTGAGCTTCATGACTGAGCGGGGACTAGAACCCAGATCTCCCGAGTCCCAGTCCAACACTCTCACCACTACGCCACACTGGCTCTAAGACAATATAAGACAAAGACAAAAATATGGCACCTAGGCAGGGTCTAGGGAAGTGGCCCCACTGTAAAGATGTTGAACTAGAGATGTGAAGGCCCAGGAATATGGAATAATGAATGGAAAAATGAGTTCATTGGGAGGGGGTAGGGAGATTTCCCTCATTCTTTTCCCACTGGAAAAACTGGAAATTGGGGGAAACATGTCCTCCCCCCCTTATGCAATAATTTCTGTTTCAGAATGATGAGTGATTTTTTTTTTAAAAAGTAGCATTTTAAAATAAAACTGTTGCAAAACTCCTACTCATTGCCAAAGACAGAAATGTGGGACTGATGGCCCTGAGATCATAGAATCATAGAATAGAATCATAGAAGAGTAGAGTTGGAAGGGGGCCTATAAGGCCATCGAGTCCAAGCCCCTGCTCAATGCAGGAGAACAGATGTGGGCAGCCCAGGCAGTCACCCATCCAAGCACTGACCCGGCTCACACCTGCTTAGCTTCAGCATGTGGCCAAGGCAGCTCCCACAACATTTCTGAACTTGCTGCACTGAGGCCCTGCTGTGAATGGCCTTACTCCCCACCACATGGCAACAGGTTCTTGCGCGGTTGGCTCTGACTCGGCCCTAGTGCTAACACCATAGGAACAGTCGATTGTGGGGTATTAAATTGCCTTGAAAGTTCCTAAGAGAACATATCACAAATCAAACCAGCAGGCACACTTGCCACTAGCCTTCTAGGGAATCCCCTGGCCAGATGGATCTCTGTGGGCTAGCCCTAGAGAAATTGGTGTACCAGAAAAGGAGCACCTTTGGTGTCCGCTCAGTTTGTTCAACTTTGTGAAAACCTTCGTTTTGTTGCATTTCACGTTTGGTTCTCGGTTGATTTATATGCGTTATTTATCATATAAGACAGGGGTGCAGAATTTCAGGACCGGGCCCCCAAAAGTGGGACAATCCGGGTTCTCCTGACAGCCACGCCCCCTTCCCCGGCCCCATCCCCTTTCCCCTGACCACCACTTGTTGGGTGACTTCCTGGCTTTTGTGCCGTTTCCCCGCATTTGAAAGGGCTGAAATGCCTCTCCTGAGATTTAGTTATTTTCATTTCATTTATTTCATTTCTATATCGCCCCACAGCCAAAGCTCTCTGGGCGGTTCACAATTTATACATAAAAGCAACAATAAAAAAAAACATACAATATAGTTAGAAAGATTAAAAACCAAATTTAAAAGCACAGTTTAAAATGACAATACAAAAGTTAATCAAACTAAGCCTACAGGTGACAACACTTCCCCGCCCCCCCCATGTGCTATTTTGAGCTCTTAACTATTGAATGCCTTGGGCATAGAGGGAAGTCTTAACCTGGCGCCGAAAAGAAAAGTTATTGGCAATAAGAGCTTTGATGCTAAAACATGCTGGTAACTGGGTTTGTTTTGGCCCTGTCCCTTTTGCCTTTGGGCACACCTCCCATGGGAATGTGGCCCCCGAGAGTTTCTCTGAAATGGAATTTGGCCCTGGGACACCCCTCATAGAAGTTCAGGGGTGTCACCACCACCATCACGTGGACATAAATGAAACACTGCCCCATGCAGGTCAATGTTCCCAGCTTTAAAAAAGCTGGCTATTTATTTCAGCCGAATAGGTAGCCGCCCTAGATGCATGGCATGCCAGGACTGAGGACACCCCCCCCCCCCACATGCCAAGGTGATTCTAGTCCATTATGTTCATGTGCCAAGGGGCCATGAGAAATTAGGCTCGCACAAGTGGTGCGGGCTGCTGAAGTGTGCTCCCGTAATGAGCTTCCAGGAACGACAAAGTTATACTGAAAATGCTGGATTGTCGTAAAGGAAGCCTTTTTCCTCCCTCCCCCCACGTTGTGGACCTCTCTAATTGTGGCATCTATTCTTGTTTCCCGGCTCTTTAATGCATATGTAGGGGGGATGGCAAATTATAGTGCTGAAAAATGATGCTTTCCCACCTATTCACACACGACTCTCGGAAAGAGCTAGTCAAAGTAGCACAAAACCTGAATTATTTATAAAGAGCGGCAGGGGGACTGCAGTTAAGGGTCTGGTGTCAGCATTTCCAGAACACCCAGATTCCCAGGAAATTAGCACTTGGGCACTTGAACATTTCACAAGTGCAAAATGTAGTATGAGAAATGACATGATTCCTTGAAAATAGTATAATATGCCACACATCTTTACTCCAAGAACTCAGGGCTTTTCCCATTTTAATTCTCACAACAACCCTGCGATGTAGGTTAGGCTGAGGTCAAAAGGCTAAAGGTCAGCCCACAGGCTTCATGGCACAGTTAGGATGTGAAGCCATGTTCAGACTCCATTCCAAGTCCAAAACACTCCAACCACTACACTGCACAGAAATTTCTTGTCTGAGCGTGGAAAGCTAAGCAGGATCAAGCCTGGTTGTTACTTGGATGGGAGACCCCCTCCTCTAGTTTCCTGCACTGAGCAGGGGGTTGGACTCGATAGCTTTGTAGGCTCCTTCCAACTCTATGATCTATGAAATCTATGAAATCTATGAAACTTCAGTAAAATGGTTCACCAATTCCCAACATGTATCTACAATATGTATCTACTCTCAAGTAAGTCCCATTGGGCTCACTGGGATTTACTCCAAGTTAACTGCATACAAACTTGCAGCCTCAGGCGATTATTGCCATGATTCAACCAAAGTTAAGCACTTATATGCTCTGTTTAATGTGAGACATTTAGGCTGCAAGCAATCCTAAGACTCCCCCGGAGGGTGTCCTGGGGGGGGGGCATAGGATTGTTTGGATCTCTCATTCTGAGGGGGTCTCCAACCTTTTTGGGTCCGTGGGCACATTTGGCAATTTGAGAAACTGTCCTAGGCACCACCACAAAATGGCTGCCATGGCAGGTATGGCTAGTAACAAAGGGCAAGTAAGCTGCCCCAAAGCGCAAGGCAGATGTCAGGTCTGAGCCCCCAACATACAAAGCAGTTCCCAGGGGAGGTTGGTGACTCCTATGTCAGTGGGGCTGCGTATCCATTGCATCTTTTTATAGGAGCTATCTGTTGGAGGATATGGGAAGGAGTCAGTCCTATGCTGGTTAGGCTGAAGCAGAGTTTTCCCCCTTATGCACAGCCTGGTTATTGAAACTGGTTATCACCACGTGGGTTGTTAAACCCTGCTAAAAGGCTCTTAAAAGGAAACGGATTGTCCAAACAAGGTTTAAAAATAATGAAGACATGTATTAGTTTTACTTACAGTCCCTTTATTCATATGCATGTGTCCATCATGTTGGAGAGGGAGAAAAAAGAAAGAGAGAGGGAGTGGGCTACAGAGAGGCAGGAAGTAGGGAGGAAAACAATGCACGCTGGGGATTGTTCAATTAACCCTTTCCTCCCACACTAACAAGTGGTTATATTACCTTGTTGATTTAAGCAGGCAATATTACAATTTCCATCACTATCCATGGTGTTCCATGGTGGTGTACCTAGAGTCATGCCTTGGATTGAGAGCATAATTCATTCCGGAAACGTGCTTGTAATCCAAAACACTCTTATATCAAAACGAAATCCCCCCCAAAAAAATTTGTACAGAGATTTTTAATTTAAGCTGTACTACAGTACTTGTATTGCAAGACGTCGCTTGTATATCAAGTCAAAAAAAATTAAATAAATATCTAAAAATTGGCTTGTCTTGCAAAACGCTCTCAAACCAAGTTACTTGCAATCCAAGGTATTACTGTATTTTGGAAACGGAGTTCAGCACCATGGGTAGCTCCTATAAAGCTCAAACAAAAAGATGTAATGATTAAGGAGCCCCACTGGCATAGGAGTCACCAACCTCCCCTGGCAGTTCCTTTGAACCCACACAATTTCCCATGCCAACGCAAACCTATTTTACAGAAGGCAAACTCTTTCTCTCTCTCCCTTTCCCCTCTACCAGCAGACTTATTCCTTCCCATGTCTTTATCTCTCTCACTCTGGATCACCACACACCCATACACACCCACACTCTGTCTCAGGACCGGTGCAAGGCAGTTTGGTGCCCTAGGCAAGATCAGATATTTAGCGCCCCCCCTTCCCACTTGAGAGCGCTGTATTCTTTTTCAAGGTGTTTCTGGCACCCCCTTTAGCCCTGCGCCCTAGGCAGCTGCCTAGTTGGCCTAATGGTAGCACCGGCCCTGCTCTGTCTGTGTGTCTGTCCCTCTCACCCACACAAGAAAGCACTTCATGTACCCATCATGCATACATACATACATACATACATAACATACATGCACAGGATCCAAAGTTCTCCCAATGTCCAAACACCTCCCAGCACAAAGGGAAACTTATGTCGGCCGTGGAGCTGGCATCAATTATTTCCCTTCCCTTGGAAAATAATCAAGAGGATAAACCCCGGCCCTCCCCTGGAAAAGGGAGGGAGGAGAACGCCAGTCCTTCTTCCTCACTTCCACCATGTCAGTGTGAGCCCAGCAGGGCTTTGGATGCTTCAGAGGCTCCAGTGTTGGAGCTCTGTGCATTAGATTGCTCTGCCCAGGGCTTACTTAACTGTCCCACAGAAATTAGTAGGACTTACATCTGCTTGGATCTACTCCGCGACATGAGGAATTAGATCAAGGTGAGTATCTTGGTGTTTGTTTGTTTTTTACTGTAAAGAATTTATGATGCCCTTTGCTTCTGTTCTAGACTGCAAATTTCAGGTTCAAATTCCCTTTAAAGGGAAGCCCTAATAAAGAACATCTGAATATAAGAAAAGCCAGAGGTTCGCCTAGTTTAGCGTTTCCCCCCCCCCCTCTCACAGTGGCCAGTGTGATACCTCTGGGGAAGCTTACAAGCAGGGCATGAAGGTGATAACCTTCCCCTATGGCAGCGATGGTGAACCTTTTTGAGCCCGAGTGCCCAAACTGCAACACAAAACCAACTTATTTATTTCAAAGTGCCAACACTGCAATTAAACCTGAATACCGAGGTTTTAGTTTTAGAAAAACAACTCATACAGTTGTCCGAACTAATTAACATATTTTGTCTTTAAAGAAAAACACAATAACAGAGCTTATGATACAAACAGTTTTTTGTTGGAAAAAAAAATCAACTCAAAAAATTATTATAGTACTACATTGTACACATAGCCTGAAGGGAATTTATACAAACTTTTTAAATAATTAGGCACATGTATTTTTGGATAAGGGATTCTTAACTTGTAATATGATTATATGCCAGACTGAAATGGTACGGGGCAAGCTTTACTCTGGGTCCTTTCCCTGCTTCTACAGGTGTCGGATTAGTAAAAGCAAAAGTCAACCTAGGCTTGAACGAACGAGCCTCGCCGGGCAGAACGAGGCCAAAATTGGCCCCGCTCACGCCCGGCGAGGCCTTACCTTGTTCTTCGGGGCGGCTCGCCCTCTCCGCGGCGAGCCGCCCGTGTGGTCTGTTCCGTCGCGTCACTTCCGGGACCGGAAATGACACGACGGAACCCTGCACAGGCGCGCTGGACCTCTGTGGTGCGTTCTGCGCCTGCGCAGGGTCCCGTCCTGTCATTTCCGGTCTCAGAAGCGACGCAACGGGAGGGAGCAGCCCGATCGAGCGGCGCGCCGCGGAGAAAATAGAGTCGGGTCAGCAGAAGCCCCAAAAAATCGACTCGGAGGCGCCGACCCGCTTGGATCCACCGCTAAGTCAACCTGTACTAGGATGAGCAAGATAAACAAGAAAACTAAACGTGCTTAACACATTTTAAGCACTTTATGTCTTGGACTGCAAACACTGCATTAGGTAAAAGTTTGCATTGGGCATGCTTCTGCACAATTAATGTGATTTTTGCTATTGCATGCATGCTGATAATTTGTCAAACCTTGGCTCATACTCCGTTAGTTTGAGAGCAACACATGCAGCACTCAGGTCAACTGTTAGGGTTTTACATCCAAGCCATGCTCTGTGCATCATTCTTCAAAATCTTTTAAATGTGATAACAATGTAGAAAAGAATTCTGTAACAGGAATTCTGGAATAAAATCATTCTGTTCCACACTGTGAGAAAGAATAAGATCATTAGTGTTTTGCAGAAGGGGACGGTCTTTTCGCGATCTGGTGACCAATGGCTCGAGTGCCCACAGAGAGGTCCCTGCGTGCCAGCCGTGGCACCCGTGCCATAGGTTCGCCATCACTGCCCTATGGCATGTCTCTGACAACTGACATTCAGAGGAACAAGTGGGACCTCCAACAAAATTTTTGCAGTGTGCAATGCTCCTGTTCAGGTTTCCAGGAACTCTTTTCCACTTTCCCTCTCCTCCACCAGTTTTACATGCCCCACCAACAATCAGCCACCAGTCCTAACTGGGCTGTTTTCAGGTTTCCTCCCTGTTAGGGTTTTCCCCTCCCCAAAGATTGTTTGTGCTTTCTGTAAACCATGGGGATCCCCATGCCAGTTGATACATCCCTCTTGTGTGTGGGTCATGCCATTTTGTCTACATAAGGAACAGGGCTCAGAGGACTGAGTTTGCTATTAGTATCTTTCCTACTGATATACCTGTGGCTCTCCAGATGTTGTTCAACTCCCGTCATTCCTGATCAATGGCCATGCTGGCTGGGGCTAATGAGGGTTGGAGTCCAACAACATCTGGAGGGTCCCCCCCACTCCCCAGCCATGGTATATATGATACTGCATAACCCCTAAGGAATGGGTCATCCGGAAACAGATACCCTCAGCAGCTGTTGTTTTTCCCTTAGGCGTCACTTTGCAAGTTACTCTGTGACCTTTTAAAAATGATTTTAAGTGCCACCAGTCTGGTAGATTCTTCAAAAAAGTATGTTCTTACAGTCTAAGACCTTAGTCTCTAACGGAGCCCACCCGGAGAAGAGCCTTCAGTGCAGCGGCTCCTTTTCTGCGGAACTCCCTGCCTCTGGAAATCAGGCAGGCACCAACATTATGTTTTGTTTTTTTTGTGCCTCCTGAAAACATCTCTATTCCAGGAAGCCTTCCCTGAGTGACCAGCCACCATTTTTAAAAAATTGATATTCTTTTTTTTTAATATAGTGTTTTATTCCTTTTTATCTTTTTAATCTTCTTATTGTTCACCGCTCCAGAATCTGTTTAGATGTGTAGCGGCATATAAATGTTGCAAATAAATAAAACACGGCATGACCCATACATGTTAGATAACCGCAGTCTAGCACAGCTTCCTATGCCGGCAGCAGCACCGCTTTTGAAATCCTATTTTGTGAGTTTCTCGAGGCCTTGATCCGTTGAGGGGCGGTGCACCTGGCTGCTGCGTATCTCCCGGGAACTCTCATTCCCTCCCTGTAGTATGTTTGTACTATGTACTACAAACGTACTACTATTGTATGTTTGTACAATAGGACTCTTAATCTTGCCTAGCGTGCCCAACAAGTTCTCTGTGACAATGCTATCCTTCAGTTATAAAATATAATAACCTGAACATCAGGCTCTTGCATCTCCCTGCAATGAGAAAAGGAAAAGAAAGGAAAGGAAAAGAAAAAGGCAGACCATCAAAAGAAATCAGGTCGCCAATTTTATCAAGATGTCGTTTGGAAGCAACGATCATCAGCCTAAATCACACTCGTAGGCTCAAAAGTGTTTAGAATTGTTTGTTGTCTTTCTGCACCGGCGGCTAATGGTTGTTTCTGAAGCACCAGCGATGATTACTGTTCTGCCCGGCATCTGAATTGGAGACCGCAGCTTCCTATTGACTTGTTTGTTAGGAAGTCAGTGTTGATTGTCATCGTATCTGACATGTTTGGGGATATTCTGGATAAGCAGGGGTTGATAAACTGTTAGCTGCCTTACACCTGACGGTTCTGGATTTACACTGTTCACAACAGCTGTCATTACACCAATACCCTCCTTCACAGGTTGCTGGGGAAGAAAGCAAACTTCTATAGGACAGATATTGCAGATGCATGCTAATAGCTGCTGGGAACTGTAGGTTTAGTTTAGGCTCAGACCAATTTGGAAGCCGGCTGCTTCAGCTTGGGGACTGAACCCGAGTTGCGATTCGGAAATCCGAAGTTTTGTGCCTCCCATTAACTAGCATGGGAAATTTGAAAAAACCAAACCAAACCCACCTATCACTTTCCTCCAGAAATATTGGCTACAAGCACCACAGCTCCAAGCAAGTAGCAGCAGTATCACTCTCACCCCTACATCAGAGGAGACCTCTCCCCTATCTCCAGCTATGTGTTAACCCACCCAGCTAGCTACTGATGTAAGCAAATGACAGGTATGAGTCAACTCACAAGAGGATTCCTCTAACAGTACAGTAAGGCTCAGATACTTCAGAAGGCAATGCAGGACCGGGCAAGGTGGGTCTGGTCCCAGGCACTCCATCCTCCCCACCTGGATTTGAGCCTGAAAGACCAAGGAAAGGTCTGGGTGCAAGGAGGGTAAGCTGTAAGCGAGCACAATTTGTAACATTGCCCAACATCATCTCTGATCATGGGGCATGTCAGTTAAGGCATCAGCCTTAGCTTCCCATTTCCTGGCTTTGTGGAGCTTGAGCGAACATGAGATAGCCTTAATTCGGGTCTTAATCTGGTAGGTTTTTTCGATCACTGAATTTGATGCTTGTTTAGATCTGGCACATTGATTCTCTGTTCAAGAAAGGAAATGCTGCCCCCCTCCAATCAAGATGTTTACAACATAACAATTTTTAATTCCTTCTATTTTGACATTATGGGAATAATGTTGATGATTTTAATAATCAGAGTTGGGTTTCATGTCCTTTTTAAAATCTAAAGCTAGGAACAGACATGGATACAATTCTCCTGGGCCGATTCTAGCTAACAATACACTGCCAGTGTACCATACTACTGCACTCTCTAGTCTCTTTGTCTGTCTCAACGCCTTGCAGATCTATTCATTTGAGTATGTTCTTTAACAAAGGCAAATACATAGATTATAATATATAAACAATAGTTGACCGAGATGGTCAGGGCATTGTCCTTATGCACAGGTAATTTCTAAACTAGTTAAACTAGGACTTGATTACAATTTGTTTAATGCTGCTTTTACGTATTTCCTCAGATATGGCCTCTGGACATTGGTTTGGATAAAGTAGACCTGTTGATGTCAATAGCACTTAAGTTACTCTAACTTAACTATCATTGATCTCAATAGTTCTGCTCTAAGTATAACTAAATATGGATCCAACCCATTGTCAGCAACTGTGGGATTGATTAACCTTGGGTCTAGTTCTGTCCTTAGGCTCTAAATGTTGACATTTTTTAACCACTTAGTGAAATGCAGTTCTAACTCACTGTGGATAATCAAGTAGAAGATATTAGTGGTTCATGCCTTGGTCTCCTCTTGCCTAGACTAATGTAATGCGCTCTACGTGGGGTTACCCTGGAAGATGGTTCGGAAGCTGCAGCTGGTACAGAATGCAGCGGCTTGCCTGGTTAAAGGCAGCCGCCAGCGTGATCACATCACGCCAGTGCTTAAGGAGTTGCACTGGCTACCAGTTGCTTGCCGAGCTGAATTTAAGGTGTTGGTTTTGACCTTTAAAACCCTACACAGCTTTGGTCCAGTTTATCTCAAGGAGCGCCTCCAGCAACATCAAGTAGGCCGCTCAACAAGATCTGCCACAGACGGCCTTCTCCTTGTCCCATCAGCCAGAGCAGCCAGGCTGGTGGGGACTAGGAAGAGGTCCTTCTCTGTGGCGGCCCCCAAGCTATGGAACTCCCTCCCCAGTGACCTTCGCCATGCCCCCTCTGTGATGAGCTTCCACTGCGCATTAAAAACGTGGTATTTCAGGCGGGAATATGGGGTGGGTTAGGATTTTTTAAAAAATTATACTGTTTTAATTGTGTTCTGTCTGTTTTATTATTGTATTGTTGGAGCGTACATCGCCCAGGGTGGCCGGGTGACCGGCCAGATGGGCGATTAAAAAATGTAATAAATAAAATAAAATAAATACATTAACATTTCACTAGACATGGAAATACAGTGCCTTGCAGAAGTATTCACACACACCCCTTTCACTTTTCCACATTTTGTTGTGTGTGTTACATCCTGGAACTGAAATAGATCTAATTGGCTTTGTTACCACTTGATGTACACAAGATACTCAATACTGTTGTAGGTGCAAAATATTTTTTATTGTGGTACAAAAGTTAAGTAAACAAAACACCCCCCCCCCCCAAGGTTTGTCTGTCTATCTCTGTTGCCAGGAGAGCAATATTTTTTATTGCAGAAAGGGGCTCTAGCCAATGACAGTCGGCCAAGTGTCCAAGTGGCACCTGGCACCGCCATCATCTGCTTCCCCCCACGATCCTGCCAGTGCCAGGAGAACGGAATTGCTCATGAGCAATCCCACTCTCCTGGCTTTGGCCAGAGCGCAGGGTGAAACCCCAAGGATCCATGTACCCAGCCTCGCTTTCTCTCGAGATTGCCACCGCTGCTGTCCTTTTGCCCACTCTTAAACCTAAAACAACCCATGGCTTAGTAGGGTGGTTAAGGAGAGTCTCCTTAACCACCCTAACTAACCCTTCCTGGGTTCGCACAACATGCTAAGCCTCAGTAGGTTAAGGGGTAGAGTGACAGCCTGTTGTCTGAACCCCACGGGGTGGTTTATAATCCAAACTGGTGTGGTTTATGAACCCCCCTGCTAAGCCATGGCTTGTTGTAGGGTTACGAAAACCCTAGTAGGTTTAGCATGCCATCTAATTCTGGATGACATGCTAACCCTCTTACAAGCCAAAAAGGCACAGAGCCCCTTGGCAAGAGTGGCAAACAAGTGCTGCCACTCTAGCCAATGGGTTCTGGCTGATGACAGCTGGCCAAGTGCCCAAGTGGCACTTGGTGTGGCTGTCATCGGCTTCCCTGCGCACTCCTGTATGTGTCCTGTATCGGGGCTTTTCAGGGCTTGGGGGGGCCAGCGCACGGTGTGGGAACCGGTCACCCGGCCTTGCTTCCTCTCAAGGAAGTGAGCCTGAGCGCCTGGATCCCGCCCTCCACCGCTTCTGCCGTGGAAGAGGAGAAAGTACGGCGGCGGTGCTAGTGTCTGCCACGTGCCCCCTTCCCAGGTGGGAAGAGGGTGTGTGGCAGACCCTGCGGTGGCCTGCGGTGGCTGTGACCAGGGTTTGCCTCACGTTCAATGGAGGCTGGGAAAGGCAGTGCAGGGCAAACCCCAGTCATAGCCACCACCTCTGCCCTTGCTAGGGAGCACGGTGGCGGCAAGGGGGGTTGGCTGCACACTGCCTTTCCAAGGACAGCACATGGCCAACACCCTCCCGCTGCCACCACTGCTGCGCTGCCTAGCAAGGGTGGGTTAAACCTTTCTACGAAGTGTGGTGGCAGCGGGTGCTCTCTTTCCAAGCCCCGATGGAGGCTTGGAAAGAGAGTGCACAGCAGACCCTGGCTTGCCCCCCTGCTCCCTGCTCCCGGGGGGGGGGGTGCGAGCTGTGTGGGGAAGCAATAGTTCTCGGCCAAGAAAGGGCTGGGGACAAGCCCCGTGGAGCTGCATTTTTTCTTGAGGAGACGCAGTGCCATGGGGCTTGTTGCCCTTGCTTGGCTGGGCTGCAACTCAGCTGAGCGGCTGGCCACACTGAGCAAGGGCAACGAGCCTCTGACAGCTACCGAAAAGTGCCACTTGGGCACTTTTTGGCAGCTGTCATCCCCACTCTTCTCCCCTCAGTGCTCCTGTGGTGTCCCCTGGGATACTGGCGGGAGGACTGAGGGAGGAAGAGGGGAGAGGCGGTGCCTCGAACCCATGCTGTGCCTGATCATTAGTTGGGCACAGCTGGGGCCTGGGGCAACTTTAAGCCCACAGCGGCTACTACAGAGCCACTGTGGGCTTAAAGTGTTGTGTGAACCTGGCCTCTCGGTATTTGAAGAAAACTAGGGAATTTATTGATGCCATTTAGACATGTCGAGCCCTCAGTGTAATGGAATCCACAGATGCAGAGATTTCCTTTTCTTTCTTTCTTTCTTTCTTTTGGAAGTGCAAGTTTCTAGTCCACATGACAAAAACAAAAACAGTGACACCATCTGGCTTGATTAAATTTGGCAGTATATTCCCCCCTCCTTGTGACAAAGGTTTCCTGTTCCCATAGTTTAATAAGACCATTTTAATTACATAGTGTTGGATAAAGGGACAGGGATTTTCCCACCTCAGAAAGTACCAGTTTTGTTCAAGGGACAAAGTAATGATATGATAAAACAGTGAATCTATTTAGACACTTTCTGTGAGAACAGCTATGACAAAGACGTGGTAGGTGATGGAATCCAGCAAATCTAGATCTTTATTTTAAACCTGCTGCTTTCTCTTATTATTCTTCATGCCACTTCTGCAGTTTAAAAATGCTGATCATGCTGACAGGGTTTGCAGGTGTAACGAAGAGGGCTGATATTGTAATATTCTTTTTTCACCCCCAACAGGTTCTTCTAGTTCAAACACACATAAAAGATGCAACGAAAACAGTAGAAAGTAGGGGCTGGGACTGTTGGATGATTTCCCTCTCATTAACGAGACAACCGTGAATGAACAAAAAGGTCCACAGTAAGACTGTCTCACAGGAGGTTAGGCGGTGGGAGCTGCTGGTATTATTACCCTGTATTACTATTTATGATTTGCAGGCAGAGTCTGTGGAAAATGTATGAGCTTTTCTTTAGAAAGTAAATGTTTCTTCAGTTATCAGGGAGGTAATGCATGTGAACTTTGGTGCTAAGAAAGGGAAGCTTGAAACGAAGCAGCAGGGCCAAGGCATTTCGCTGCCCGAGGCGGAGCAGCAAAAATGGCATCCCTCCCCACAAAGTCATGGTACTGGTGCCTAGTACCCAAGGACAATGCAATACAAAGGAAACAATATACCGTAATGCCGTAATATCACAAGGTAAATTATAATGGAAACGGCACAAAGGCCCTGAGTACAAAGATAAAGGAATTAATTTATTATATAATTATTTCAAAGGAAATGATAAGGTTTTCAATTTTGGAAAACAAACAGCAATTTGTATGACTTATTATAAACATAAGTACCACATAACAAAGTAAAAGGTATCCAAAATTCGTAGTCCAAAGTAAACCAAAGTGTCCAAGGTCACTGAATGTTGTAACCAAAATATGAAAGTAGGGAAGATAAGAGACGACGTTTCTAGATATGTAGCGTCGTTTCATAAATAATCTTCTTCAGTGAGCAGTCAGTTTTACTAAGATTCATATAGTTATAATTCACAGAAGTGTAAAGGCCTGTAGCCAATGCCTTTTTTGTTTCTTTAAAAAAAAAAAAAATCAGAGGGAAGGGAGGAGGCTTTTTATAATGGTGGTGCATGGACTTCTTACTCAGAGGATCTGCAAAAGCAACCTTTTCCTTTTGAGTCCAGCATGGAACAGGACAGCAACAAGGTTGAGATTACAGTCATATCACAAGGCTTCCTGAATCAGCTGCTGATTATGGTTCCAATGCATGCATGCAAACGTTCCCAGCCCAAGCAGTCTTTTGTTTGGTGAGCATCTCCTCTCAATTTGGATCAATTGTCTTGACTGCAGCAACAAACAAAGACAAATGTTTTTATGCGGTTGCTGCGCCCCATCCTGATTGAGAACCCCCTCTTGTTCCTGGGGAAAGGGAATTTAATTTCCAAGGAGCTCCTAACAATAGGTGGTGCCGGAAACTATTGTTCTCAGGGGAAAATATAAGGGGTGTGTGTGTGGCACCATCAATGCGCATTCACCAACATTGTTAGCCATTCCATTCTATACAATTTGGCTTCAGTTGACTTTTTATCCTAGTGCACCACCTAAAATTAATCTCAGGCTTTGCTAATATAAATACTGTCATGTTTATTTTTTTTTACTTCTGCTCTCTGCCTACATAGGAGCCTGTGCCCAAGGCAAGGGACAGATCTGAGTTACAGTTGGCCTTTATGTTTTCAGAAATGCAGGTCAGCGATTGCTTCTTTGTCCCAGAATGCTAGGTGTAATCTGATATCTGCAACACCTAGAAGTGACTCATTTGTTCAGTCTGTGATCTCCATCTTGAGATGGAGTCTAAGCTCCAGACCTCATGGTCCCAGCATCTGGCCTAGTCTGTGTACTTTTTGTTTCCACCTCCCTACCCGCTGGTTTTTATACTATCTAGCCTGATGAAGAATTCTGGGGAATTCGAAAGTGTGTACACTGAACTCTTCTGTGGCATTTGTGTACATTCTTCTGTGTACACCCATCTTCGGTGGCACTCTTCTCTGGCATTTTGGTTGGTGCCATTGGTACACTGCATATGGAAGGCAGTTGTGAGATTGTGATCTGGGTACCTGAAAGAATACCTGTCCCCACAATACACCTGCCAGGCTCACCTGGCATCTATGCTGGGGTCTCTTCTGTGCCTGGCAAATACTTCCTTGTTCTCCAAATGTTTAATGTGTTGCATTTTAACTGTTTGAATCTGCTGCTAGTCAGAGTGTCTATTTAAGGCTTGGTGAGTTTGTACTGATTTTATTGTTGTTGTTTTTTTGTTCTGAACTGCCCAGGGAACTATTTGGCTGAAGGGCTTTATTTAAATAAATAAATAAACCTTCATACACCTTTTCCACAACTAGCTATTTGCCCTAGCAGACTTTTCAGTAGAGTGAAATATTAAATGTTTAAAATATCTGGGAGCTATTCTCTCATCCTCCAGTGATGAACTCTCCAAAATAATATTGGAGCTTCTTAGTAGGTCTTGTGAGAGACACTGTTCACATTGTTACTTCATTGTCTGTTGTCTTTCAAACCACAAAGCACAGTAAATAAGTGTAAGGAAAAAGTGAATACGACAAGGCAATCTGTCTACATGAGCTTTATTAAAGTAAGCCTGGCCATAGATCTTTGTTATTGCCAATACCTCAAGACTAAGGGGTCAGATAAGTTTCTGTTTTTTGTTATTTATTTATTTTGATATATATATAAAACTTCTTTGTCCTTTCAGAAAAGCCCGTCTTTCTATTTGAACATTGTCCCAATGTATTTGAGCTGGTGTGGTCTGTGGATAGGGGCTGAGAGTTAGGATGGTTCCAATCCTTTCTTAGCTCAAAATCAATCTGAGCATCCCTGTGCAAGTACTATAAACAAAAGTACTGGTTAAAGCCAAAAACAAAAAACAAACAAACAAAAACATAAGGAAGAGAGCAAGCAGCTGTTCCAGAGGAAAAGGAACTGGCCTACTAAGTTTCTCAAAGCTAAAAACATGATGTATGTTCATTATTTGATGCTGCTTTTGCTTATCCCAGCTTAACAAAGGAGACAACTTTGCAAAGGTCTCTTTGAGTAACAGTGTGTAGGGGAATTACTGCATATTCCTTGGTATTGATTCCCAATCAAAAGGGTTCTAGTCCTCATGAGTTTTAGAAATGCTTGGACAAAGGTAACACTAATATGCTCAAGTGTTTCATAAACCACAATACAAAAAGGAACCCCCAAACTCTGAAACATAAATTTTACATACATTTATATATGTACATCCAAAATATCCAAAAGTACGTAGTGGTTCGAGTGTTGGACTGGGACTCGGGAGATCCGGGTTCTAGTCCCCGCTCGGCCATGAAACTCACTGGGTGACTTTGGGCCAGTCACTGACTCTCAGCCTAACCTACCTCACAGGGTTGTTGTGAGGATAAAATGGAAAGGAGGAGGAGGATAATGTAAGCCGCCTTGGGTTCCTTGCAGGAAAAAAGGCGGGGTATAAATATAATATAATAAATAAATAATAAATAAATAAAATTTATGATTTCCAATGGTTTGTCTTATATGTGTAAATGCTTTGATTTGGCATTGCTGTTCTAGACACTTAAGGCTCAGTTCTATGGATATTTACTTAGAAATAAACCCTATTATTACTGGTATTCTGTGTAAACATATGCAGAGGATCACATTACACATTGTCCAGTATCTTACCCAGAAATGTTAATACTCCAACATATTACATGGATAATGGGAGTTTCATAGATTCCATAGATCACAGAGTTGGAAGGGGCCTGCAAGGTCATCGAGTCCAACCCCCTGCTCAATGCAGGAAACTAGAGGAGGGGTCTCCCATCCAAGTAATAACCAGGCCTGACCCTGCTTAGCTTTCCGCACTCAGACAAGCTGAGCCAGCGTGAGCCACTGAGTTTATATAGGGGTAGCAAAAGTATTGTTAAGGCTCTTTTCTTAAACAAAAACTTCCTTGTTTCAGCAGGCCTTTGGGGAATAAATTTTGGACCTATGAGAAAGTGATGGATTTGCACTGTTCCTATAGTTATTGTTGTTTTAGCTTTGATATTTTATATAATTTTAACACTATTGCTGATTTAATTATATTTTTAACTTTTGTATTTCTCTATTTATATGTTTTAACAGTACACATTTTAATGTTGTAAAGCCGCCTTGAGTCCCAATATTGGGGAAAAAGTGGGTTATAGATGATGATGATGATGATGATGATGATGATGATGATGATGATGATTGCTTACTAATCATCATCATCATCATCATCATCATCATCATCATCAGGCGATCACTTGTGACCGAGTAAGATTGTCTTCCAGGATAAAAGGAGGAAATTCTAAAGAAGATTGTGTAGACTCTAGCGATGGGTCCGTAAGTGACTGTGGAGGCCAATTTTAGATCCACACAGCTTCCCACAGTGAGGACACAGGTTACCAGATGGAAGATGGTCCTGTAAAGGATTCGTTTGACGTGCTTTTTGCTTAGCGCGTTTCTCCCTTTCGCCTTGCACTCAGGCTTCTTCAAAGTCCATGGATCCTTTGTGAAAGGCCAACCTCCATTTAGATCGTTCATGGGCCAGAGCTTCCCAGATTTCGATGTTTATATTGCATTTTTTTAGATTAGCCTTATGAATATCTTTAAACCTCTTATATTGACCACCGATATCCCGCTTTCCATCCTTGAATTGGGAATAAAGTAACTGCTTTGGGAGACGGCAGTCAGGCATTCGAACAACATGACCGGTCCACTGAAGTTGGCGTTGAAGGATCATTTTTTCAATGCTAGTAGTCTTTGCTTCTTCCAGTACACTGACATTTGTTCGCCTATCTTCCCAAGTAATTCGCAGGATTTTCCGGAGGCAATGTTGATGAAATTTTTCAAGGAGGTGGAAGTGACGTTTATAGATAGTCCATGTTTCGCAGGCATACAATAAAGTTGGTAATACAATGGCTTCATAAACCAGTGTTTTGGTCTTCTTACAAATATCCCGATCCTCGAATACTCTATGTTTCATTCGAGAAAACACGGCACTTGCGGAGCTCAAACGATGCTGGATTTCACTGTCGATGTTAGCTGTAACAGAAAGATAGCTGCCAAGATAGAGAAAATGATCGGCATTTTCCAGTATTGTCCCGCCAAGCTGGATAGATGGCATCACCAAAGGGTTAGCTTTCACTTGCTGATGAAGCACTTTGGTTTTTTTGATGTTAAGTGAGAGACCAAGTTTTTCGTATGCTTCTGCAAAAGCATTTAGGATAGTTTGGAGATCATCCTCTGAATGTGCGGAGACCACATTATCATCAGCATACTGAAGTTCCACAACGGAGGTTGTAATTACCTTACTTTTTGCTTTCAGCCTGCTGAGATTAAAAAGCTTTCCATCTGTTCGATATATAATTCCCACACCAGTGGGAAGTTTCCCCTCGACAAGATGTAAAATCACGGCGATGAAAATAGCAAATAATGTTGGGGCGATAACACATCCCTGTTTAACACCTGATCCCACTTTAAATGGAGCACCATGAGAGCCGTTGTTGTCCAAGACCGTTGCCGTCATGTTGTCATGGAGAAGTCGCAAGATATTCACAAATTTATTGGGGCATCCAATTTTCATAAGGATAGTCCAGAGAGCTGTATGGTCTACAGTATCAAAGGCCTTAGCCAAATCGATAAATGCCATATAAAGGGGTTGATTTTGCTCCCGGCATTTTTCTTGGAGTTGACGTGCAGTAAAAATCATGTCTACTGTCCCTCTAGAGGGGCGGAAACCATATTGAGTTTCAGGGAGGATCTCTTCTGAAATAGAAGACGGTTTGCGAGAATCCTAGCAAATATTTTACCTGCGGTAGCTAAGAGAGAAATGCCTCGATAGTTTCCACAGTCTGTTCTATCACCCTTCTTAAAGAGGGTGATAATTATGGCATCCCTGAAGTCTTCTGGGATCTCTTCTCTTATCCAGATTTTTTCGATGAGTTTATGAAGGTGTTGTACAAGTTCGGGGGCCCCTTCTTTAAAGATTTCAGCAGGAATCCCATCTGGTCCACTAGCTTTGTTGTTCTTCATTTGATTAATGGCTTTTTTTTACTTCATCCAAAGTGGGGAGTATTGCAAGTTCCTCTCTAATTTGTTTTTGCGGGATTTGCGAAAAAATCTCATTGCTTACTAATAGTTAAGAATGGTTTCCTGTTGTTTCTTCAATGGGTGTTAATGGTTAGGAGATTCACCACCCCCTTGGTGGTGAATGGCCATTTTACCTGAAAGGGGTAATGATGCTCAGAGAGTAGTGTTCTGCAAGTGCATTTGTCTTGTGAAAAAATAAGACAATTTGAATCTGGACATGAGACAGAGAAGGCCTGAGAGAAAGAGCCTCAGGTCCACACTGTCACTCTTGGGAAATGTGACACGGGCTCAGGAGTTTTACTGTGTGCTGTAGAAGCCTATGTAATTCCACTATCCTCTGCTTGTATATTTGTAGATCCTATATACTAATAACTGCAAAATCATTATCAGAGTGTGACTCCTTATGTTGACAAGAACAGCACCATCACATATAAGATGGAGGGATTAGTAGGGTTAGGAGAATCCCCAGGGTTTGCAGATGATGTACAAAAAATCTTTAGGGGAAAAGCCCTTGGTGGTGGTGGTGGTTTGGAACAGCCCCATGAGCATGCTCCAGACTTCAACATATCGTTGCAAGTCCCACTTGCATAATAGACCTCACAAAGACAATGAATGTTCTCTTATCCAAAGGAAAATTGAGCCTGTAGAACTGCCCCTGGACTCCTTACTCCTTGAAGAAGTAAGGGAGCACCTAACAATATATACAGTTTGTTGCAAAAAAAAAGAAAGAAAGAAAGAAAGAAAGAAAGAAAAGGATCCTTATTGTGAAGCAACAACAACAGCAACAACAACAAAAACAACAACAGGGGGAGATTCTGTATTGTGGCCAGGGACTCAAAAGTAGCAGGTTCAGTGTGACAGCATTTCTTTCCCCCAAGTACTCTGTCAAAGCTCTGCCTTCATACACTGATTACTTTATCTCAAAAATTGGCCATCAGTTGAATTGCATGTCAGGGTGTTCACTTGTCACACTTTTATATTGGCTTAAGATAAATATTCTTTGACACCTGAATCAGCAGAAGATTAAGCTCTCTGCTGTCCGTTTTGCTTCAGCTCTTGTGAGAAGAAAAAAGAAGAGGAAAGGGGCACACAGGAAGAGCCAGCTGATTCCTTTAAGAAGCCCCGTTGTAACTATGGGAAGTGTCATAGATCTACCTAGACACCACCTGTCTTTCATATGTTCATCATAATATTAAAAAGCCTTTCTATATTCCACGGGTGGCTCCAAGAGGGCCCTCGTCATACTGCCTTCAGGTGGGACCCTCCTATGTTGGTGGCCCCTCAGGAGACTTGGCAGGCCTACCTGGTGGTGAGTGGCAGCAGGATTCTGATGAGTGCTATGCCCTTGAAGCCACCATTTAAATTTCCCATAATGCCCTAAAGTGCCCCCAACATAGTGTTGCTCCAGGGCATTGTGGGGGCTTGATTGCTCTGTATTGTTGAATTGGTGTGTGTCATACACCTGTTAAAGACCAGTGTGAGTCTGTAAACCAGGCTACTCTGCAAGGTGACCCTGGGCAAACACTGCTGAGGCAGAAAATCCAAATGGTTCTCCCCCTCCCTGGTACTAAAATATAATAAGGCTGCAAACCTATTCATGTTTAGACAGAAAAAAAGTCCTACAACTCTGGTACTGAATTTTAAATCTTTGCACTGCTGCTAGGTTCTATTTTGGTTATTCTTTTTATTTTATATTGTAGTTTTAAACTTTTAAACTTTTTATTGTATTTTATCGTGTTGTATTTTATGGTTTTAATTGTTGTGAACTGTCCAGAGAGCTTCAGCTATTGGGCAGTATAGAAATGTAATATAATACATTTTCTATACTGTGGCGTAGTGGTGAGAGTGTTGGACTGGGACTTGGGAGATCCAGGTTCTATTCCCCGCTTGGCCATGAAACTCACTGGGTGACTTTGGGCCAGTCACTGCCTCTCAGCCTAACCTACCTCACAGGGTTGTTGTGGGGATAAAATGGAGAGGAGGAGGAGGATTATGTAAGCTGCCTTGGGTTCCTTGCAGGAAAAAAGGTGGGGTATAAATAAATAAATAAATAAATAAGAATATATAAATAAATATATAAATGGTTGCTCCAAGCCACCTGGCACTCAATGGAACTCTGGGAAATGGGGGGGGGCAGGACAGGTGCCTATGGCAGGAAGCACTACTGGTGGCCCAGAAGCTGCCCAAAGATGCTGGGTGCTGATATTCAGCTCTCCCATCTATATTTTCTATATTCAGCTCTATATTTTCCTGCCCCTCTTGCCCCTGAATCTGCACCCTTTGTCACCTCTGTTCTTTCAACTGTCTGTTGCTTATGTATGCATTTAATCTCAGGACATCCAAGTCTTCTATAAGCATCATCGCTTATTAAGATGACCAATATATAAAAGACCTCAACAAAACACACTCAGGCCAGGGTTACCAAGCACTGAGGAAGCCTCGGCTAGTTTTACTTTTGCATTTACTAGCTCAGAATTTCTTACAATTCTCTAAAAGAACAATACACCACACTTCCTGCTTCCAATGCATCCTCTACACCATTGCACCTGCTTAATCTTTTTCACCCTCTCTTTTGAATTATTATTGAATATTCCTCCATTCCATCACATCCAAGCTCAGTGTATCAATTTTTTTCTCTATCTATTCTACACACTTCTGTAAGAGCGGCCTGAGCAGAGGTCCATGGCAACACCAACTATAATCTGGAACCATTCACCATGCTAGCTGGGGCTAATGGGAGTTGTTAGAAAAGTGGACATGGTATATTTACAAAGTGTAAGAATAAAGTTCTATCATACACATGTAATCAACAAGGCTGTATATAGCACACATTGTTAGATGTATTAATCTCTCTGTTCTCCTAACCTTGCCCATCTGCCAATTGCTATTTTAGCCAGAGAACCTTGAAGAGTTCTGTTGCTTCTTTGTTTAGTTGTATGTCTGGCCATATCTTCTCCTTGGCTAGAGTCTCATCCCTGACGTGTATTCTCAGGTGCCAACTCCAGATGTACAAATGAAAAGGGAGCTTCTTCGATTGATAAGGGGTACCAAGAGTAGCAAATTCATGAGACACCTGATATCTCAAGCGCCCTAAAGGTCATGAGAAGCATCAAACTAGCCAAAGGGAGGAAAAGATAGATAGCCTTCTACGCAACTAAAGACTGATACTTACTATGTTCAAAGAAATGCCTCTGATTAGTTGTTGCCATGTTCAAATGAATGTACGTGATTGGTTAGCATGTTTAAGCGAACGCATTTGATTTGCTGAAAATGAATGAACCAATGAATGTAAAAGTATAAAAAGACCTGCAAGTTTCCTTATCCCCTTGTTCAGCCTCTGCTCCTGGCGTGAGCCACAGGGCTGATCCTTTTTTGCAAAAATAAAACTTTGAAAACCTCACCTTGGTGTGCTGCTTCCCTTTCCTCGAGCATTGGGTTCTCTGGGAAAGGCACTCTTAGCATATTTTTGCAACAGAGTTGTAGTCCAAAACATCTAGAGGGCACCAGGTTGCCTACCCATAGGGAGCCCTTAGAAATTGTCCTTTAGTGGGCCCCCTTATCTGTCAGCTCAGCTCCCTGTCCCCGTCCCTTTGGCGGCAGCAGTGACAGGCAGGGACCTGCAGGCCATTCAAATTTTCTTCAGTGGCCCCTTACATAGCATGGTCCTGAGGCACTGAGGAAAATTTAAATGGTGGGTGGTTCGTAAACACAGCCACCCACCTGGCACAGGAGGCCTAGGGAAAGCAACTGCTTTAGGATGCTGAGTGTTGACACTGGCCCGGAGGAGAAAAAGAAAAACAGAGTTTGAGCCTTTGAGGCCTTTGAAGGGTGGGCAAATTGTGGCCCTCCAGGTATTTTGGCCTACAGCTCCCACCATCTCTCACAATTGGCTGTACTGGCTAGGGCTGATGGGAGATGTAGGCCAAAGCATCTGGATGGCCACAAGCCCCTGAAATAAACAATTACCAGTGGTTGCTGGTCAGTCATATCTGACACACCCTTCAGATGACAGATGTGGCTGGTGTGTATTTTGTACTTGGGTATCCATGCTCAAGTGCAAGGTATTGCCTGAAAAGTAGCCCTCAGGTCAGTTGACTATTTCTTTCCCATGATGACAGCTACTTTTAAGTGAGTCGGATTTCCTCATGGAATATTCCCACATAAATTTGACCTTGGCAATCAGATGACATTGTCGCACCTGCTGCCTGCCCTGTGTCTTTCCAAGTAATTGGAAGATTTAATTTATGAGGCATTTTCATTTACAGAGGGGGGGGAATTACAACTTTATCAGTCCATGGAGTCTCCACCATTTCAGCTCACCAGATGTTCCTTCCCTGTTTAAATAGTTCGTTGAGCATTGGAAACAAAGTATGGCAATTTTAAAACATAAAGAGGTTGGGGACATATAATGAAGACATACAGGTAAGTGACTGCACTGATAAAAGGAGTAGTTCTCACAAACAGCAGGTGGGGTGGCAAATGTGCATGTGTAGGCTGTACCACTTCAGGCTGTACCGCTTCATAGGAAAGATTATATAGTCATGTGACTCTGACTATATAATCACATGACTAAATAATCCTTTATATAGAACGCCAGACAGCAGGGAGAAGAGCTCTAGCTTCACCCTAACATGCTAGTCTTCTCTGTGTAGCAAAGTATTTTCATGGGGGAACAGTCCATCAGTCTGAGGTGGTAAATTCCAGGCACTCATTTACACATTTGTGGAAATAAGATACAGTAATGCCTTGGATTGCAAGCATAATTCGTTCCGGAACCATGCTTGTAATCCAAAACACTCTTATATCAAAGCAAGTCTCTGGCGGGCGTGAGCGGGGCCGATTTCATTCAAGGCGAGCGGTTACATCCCTACACTACTTGTCTTGTAAGACGTTGCTTGCTTATCAAGTCAAAATTTATTTTAAAAAATTGCTTGTCTTGAAAAACGCTCTCAGACCAAGTTACTTGCAATCCAAGGTATTACTGTATTTTGTCAAGCTATTTTAAACATCACTATCATAACTGCATGCTGTTGATCAGTGCCGGCCCCAGGTTTTGGGGGGCCCTTGGGCAAGGCACCCTCAATGGATCCCCTCCCTCAGTGAGTCTATCTTCTCACTAATATCACCAGCTGCTCATGCTCCTCATCCTCTTTCTCTTAATCATAGAATCATAGAAAAGTAGAGTTGGAAGGGGCCTACAAGGCCATCGAGTCCAACCCCCTGCTTAATGCAGGAATCCAGGTCAAAGCATCTCTGACAGATGTCTGTCCAGCCGCACCTTGAATGCCTCCAGACTGGGAGAGCCCACCACCTCCCTAGGTAGTTGGTTCCATTGGCGTATTGCTCTAACAGTCAGGAATTTTTTCCTGATGTTCAGATGGAATCTGGGTTCCTGTTACTTGAACCCATTATTCCGTGTCTGGCAAACTGGGATGATCGAGAAGAGATCTTTGCCCTCCTCTGTGTGACAACCCTTCAAGTACTGGAAGAGTGTGATCATATCAGTCTCCTTTTCTGAAGGCTAAACATGCCCAGTTCTTTCAGTCTCTCCTCATAGGGCCTTGTTTCCAGTCCCTTAATCATCTCTGAACCCTCTCCAGTTTGTCTACATCCTTCTGAAAGTGTGGTGCCCAGAACTGGACGCAGTACTCAAGATGAGGCCTAACCAGTGCCGAGTAAAGGGGAATTATCACTTCACGCGATTTGGAAGCTATACTTCTGTTAATGCAGCCCAAAAACAGCAGTTGCCTTCTTTGCAGCCACATCGCATTGCTGGCTCATATTCAGTTTGTGATCTACCACAATTCCAAGATCCTTCTCACTTGTAGTATTGTTGAGCCAAGTGTCCCCCCATTCTGTAACTGTGCATTTGGTTTCCTTTCCCTGGGTGCAGCACTTGGCATTTATCCCTATTAAATTTCATTCTGTTGCTTTCGGCCCAGCGCTCCAGCCTATCGAGATCGCTTTTAATTTTGTTTCTGTCTTCCAGAGTACTGTATTAGCTGTTCCACCCAACTTTGGAACCACCCTCAGCTGGTGCCCAGCCATGCCTACCCTTGATGCCGGCCCCGCTGTTAATTGTTGCAAAACAGGGGTGCAGAACCTCAGGCCTGCAGGCTTAATCCATCCTGCTGAGGGTCCCAATCTGCTATGGCTCTTCCTCTGTGTTTCCCCTAGCTGAAAATCCCAGTTTAGGAGCCAGGGCTGCATAAGTAGAGTCTCAGTCGGAGTCTCTGCTGTAGTGCCAGTCACATGTTCCGAGGGTAGGAAGGCAGGGATACATTGAATCTACCTCTTCTCTTTTTCTGGCCCCCTCATCTGATGAGCCAGGCTGCTTACAGAGTCTGGACTAGACTTTTCAGAACTGGGAATGTGCATAGCATCCATGCATAGCATCCATGAGTGCCTGCATTTCCTTCTGTTGCATTGTGATATTTGGCACCTTGCCAAATAACTATAGCTCCAGTTTTCTTGTCTAATTTTATTACAAATAATTCACTTGGATGGAGACTCCCTCCACCCGTTGTTGTTGTTGTTGTTATTATTATTATTATTTAAAGAAGGAGGACATTTTCTGCTTTATAAGTAACCTTTTCTATCCAAATTCTAAGTTCTGGGAAATGGTGACATTTAATGAGCACTTGGCCACATCTTCCTGGCATTTGAAATATCCTTCCACAACATGTACAGTGCTAAATGTTTCCTTATCATGCTATAAAGTGTGAATTAAATTATAATATGATGGGAGGGGGGGAAGTTGCAGCTTGTAGTAATTCCAAATGTGGAGAATCTTCTGTAGCGCATAAAATTATTCAGTGAACTGTGGAAAACATCAGAGAAATTCAAGCCTTCAAGCCTTTCCTCCAACCCCCCCCCCCCCCAAAGTGCCAAAAACAAGCAGGCATAGCTAAGCATTTCATCTTGGAAGCAGCTTATTGAATTAATAAGACAAGTCAATTAATGTAATGCTCTGTTGCTTCAGGATAAAACATGAAAAGGAAAAAAAAAATATGGAGCTGTTTACTGTAGTGAGATCAAGCAACCATGAAACCTAGAAAACTAAAGTTGCTTGCTTTTCCTAAATCTTAAAGAAAGGATAAGCTCAGACTATATATAAATTGTGCATCTTCTATAGGCCTTAATGAAGCTCAGCAGCCAGGCTGGGATACAGGGCCAGCATGAGAGGCAGGCACTGCTGGGGCATCTTTCTGAGGCCCCGGTCTCAGCAGGTACTCACACAACTGCTCTTCAAACCTCCCAGCCCTCCTGCTGCTTCTCCTGCCTGCTTGCCTGGCCTCTCTTTCAGTCCTGTATTTGAAGGGCTGCCAGAGGACTGTCCTCTGTTTAGAAGGCATCCTCTATTTGATGGGCTGCCCAGTCCAAGTCCGGTTTAGAGACAAAGAAGCATCAGAAGGAAGAGCTGGGCCTTGAAGTTGCCCACCAGCAACAGGCTGAGCAAGCACATAGGTCACAGTCTTCCACACTATGGTGAGATGTACTGTATTTCTATTTAAATTATAACAAGTATTTCAAAATTTGCATCTATTCATATAAATTACCATATGCATTTTCCCCCCACACTGGAAATTGGAACAAGATGGGGGGGGGGGAGAGTGTGTGGGGCGGCGGGTGGGTGAGTGGGGAGGAAGAGGAGTTCCACAGAGGGTATCTTGTCTGAGGGCCCCTACAAAACCTGGAGCTGGCACTGCTGGGATACGCTGGCATTTCTGTCCCAAATCCTAGCTGTGGATTCATGCTAAGATCATAACATCAAGTGTTTCCAGGCAAGGCTTTATGAAACCATCACCTTGCCTCATTCATGGAATTTTATGGGGGGGGGGGTCCAGATTCATCGTCTTCAGTTCATCACCCTCCCATGTTTTCCCACTGCTTCTTCCATCTTTTCTTTTATTGTAGTTGATTTGTTCAGAAAGAAAAGATAGAATAGCTGCACAATGCCTTCTCATTGGTAGCACTAGGAGTGAAGCTTAGTAGCCCATCTGGCTTGAACAGGTTGTAATCCTCCAGATTAATTTTGTGTCAACTTTCATTTATGATGCTGTAACCTAGAAAACCCGCTAGAGCTTAGAGGGCTAGTATTAAAGCTACGCCGTCTTTGATCAGTTGCCTCCTTTGCTTGTATGGAGAGTCTACTCTGTACACTGAAGCCATGCTTGCTTGTCTGCAACTTCTACATAATACAAGCCAATTGATTGGAACTACTTGCTAGCCTGTCTGCTGAAGGAGAAGGGGGTGCCATTTATCACAGTAGCCAACAAGATGCCTATGGGACGCGCACAGGCCTTCCACTACCCCTAACTGACAACTAGGGATGGAAAAATCTGTCAATTTCTGTTTTTTCCATATTGGCATTTTTTAAATTTCAAGTTTTTTCCATCCCGTTTATGCGAAAAAAAATGTGAATTTTGGTACATTCTTATTAAAAAACAAACCAAATGAAATTCTCACCCATCCTACTGATAACAGTGCAAATAAATAAAAATCCAAGTCAAATTATGCACACCCCAAGTCATTTCATCTAGTTGTACCGACTCAGGCAGCATGAGCCCATTTATCTGAAAGTATTGGACAAACCCCCAAGACATCTGGATGAATGGTTGTTTTATGCACACAGAATACATTGACATGGTTGACCCTGATGTGCTAGGAGTTCTGAATAAGTAAGCCTAATATTTACTTTGCCAAACTCTCTCTAGCATTAGTTAGAAGGTCATTCCTTCTTGCTCTGAAGAGTTCAAGTGCCTGAAAAATTCTTGTAAATCATGAGCTTGCCTCCTTTATATCACTCCAACAAGGACATCACTTTTGCCCATATAATATTGTACTCCAAATTGATTTTCAGTCTTTTGATGGACCAGATTTATGCAGTTGGGAGCATAAGAAAGTTGCTTTTTTAATTGGGCATAGAACTGGATCTGCCTGGATTACCTTATCCACTGGCTTATGTCTATCATTTGGAAACGTCAACTGTCATGGTAGCTTGGTTAGGTGAAACAATTTAACAGCTATCACAGATCAGCTACCAGGGATGGATCCAGGATCCAGGGTTGGATCCAGGCCTGTGGCTTACGCTGGCTCAGCTTGGCTGAGCGTGGAAAGCTAAGCAGGGTCAGGCCTGGTTATTACTTGGATGGGAGACTCCTCCTCTAGTTTCCTGCATTGAGCAGGGGGTTGGACTTGATAGCCTTGTAGGCTCCTTCCAACTCTGTGATCTATGAAATCTATGAAATCTGCCTTCTGTGAGAGGAAGGGACCTTCCATGAGAAGAAGGGCTCCACTTGCTTTCATGGGTTGCAGTATTCATTCAGGCACCCCTGCAGGGAAAGGTTTACACACACTGACAGTGCAATCATATACACATCTACTCAGAAATAAGCTCCACTGAGTTCAATGGGACTTATTCCTAGGTAAGCAAATACAGGATTGCAAGCATATGCATGCTAGATGTGCACATGAAGGGCATCTGAGACCTAAGGACAAGCAAATAACTTCGATAAAGAACCCTTTGGATTAAGACTTCATGGAGATTATTTTTTACCACAATGTGGCTTTCAGATACACCAATGATCACAAACTAAGTGTGAGAATACATGTTTAATTCTTCATTAGGGAAGCATAGGAGGAACGTAATAATCTTACCTGCTGATCTTACCTGCACTTGTGAAACTGTAGGTGGCTTCACTGAAGACTGGCTTACAGTCTTAGTGCTCTATTAATTTGCAAGTTGTTTAAAAAAGAAGAAGAATGATACTAAGCTTGAAAGGGGATGGATGGGGCACAGACAAAGAATACAGGAGCCTGCAAACAATATGCAGGAATATATACCATTAATAACAAGCCAACACTGACAAAGCCTTAACCTTATACAAAACTAATGAACTCCTTCAGGGTATTTTTGCCCATTAAAGATCTTCATTGAACTATCTGAGCTTCATGATGAGAGACCTGAACTGATCTGAACCTTCGGGAAGAAAAGTGGAGGGAAACGATGCTGCATACCAAGTTAAAAGAAAATATTACACATACTTTCCTACTGTGATAGATTTTAAAAGTATGGGGAAGTTTACAATATACAGTAGGCCTGATCCATTTGATCCATTGGGTACCTCCTGCAGCCGTCCCATAAGCACAGCTCTTCACCGATGGAAGGTTTGCTGATTGGTAGGGAGATTGCCAGCAGGAAACCTCCATGCATGGAGTAGCACTTGAGGAAGGGGTTTAGAGGGAGGGGCTTGCTAAGGAAGGGTGAAGTTGCACCCCACTGCTCTTACCCCACTCATCCCACTAGGAAATGCAGTGCAGGGTGTAGAAAAAGAGGGAGAAGATGCTTGCGCTCTGAAAACCTTCCTTGTCTCCAATCTCCCTGCCCAGGAAGCAGCCAATGCTGCTGTTGTGGTTGCTGGGGCTAGTTGGTTGCTGCCACCATCACCACACTGCCTCTGCTGCCCAGAGGGAGAACAGATGCTGATCTTCCTTCCATTCTCCTGCCCCAGGCATCAATGGCATTAAAAGAAAGACACCTCTGCTATTTGAGGAGCCCAGGCCTCTTCAGGCTTTCACCCGCTCTAAGTCTTCCAGACCCATGTGGCATGCCTTCTTGAGAGGGGTGAAAACACAGCAGAGGGCAGCGGACAGGCTCAAGAGCAGTGCTGCTTCCAGGTTTGGAGGGCACTTGGGCAAGAGATATCCTCAGTGGGTCCCTCTCCCTGAATTGGTCTACTTCCTCCTTGCCAAGGTCACAACTGTCCATTCACTTGGCCTCTCTCTCCCCGCAGGGTCCAATATTTTTACTAAAACCTAGAGGAAGAGGGTAAAGCGAATGGAGGTGGCTCCTTTTTCACCTCACTCTTGTCAGTGTTTCCATCCCCCAGGAATAGCAAGGATGGATGAGCAGGAATAGAAACAGAGCTCTAGAGGTTGGCTGTGTGGGCCCTCTGCTGTGGAGTGGGCCTCAGCAGGTGCCCAATGATGCTGACCCCTTTGTAAGAGTTGGGAAAATTGATTCTGCTCAGGGGGAAATGCAGTGGTACAGCTAATTAATTTTAGATCCTGGAGTTAATGGTCTTATGCCACCCCACTTTAAGATGACCATATGTATTACTTCAGTTGTGAAGCACACAAGTACATTCCTCTTATCCCTCTACTCTTGCCATTCCATCTCATAAAACTGCTTCTACATTCCTGATGTACTGGACCAAACAAACAAACAAACAAACAAAAATCTACCTGGATAAAAAAAGAAATACTCTGAACATGTGATGTTTCACATTTTCACTCACTTAAATCGTAGCAGCCTCATGATTGCACGAGTAAAATGGAGTGTGCTTCCGCTGCCCTGAAGCTAAGCTACTTGCGGCTAAGCACCATTTTGTTGTAGAAGAGGAAAAGATACATTAAGGGCGCAATCCAATCAAGATGCTCATCAGCCCCCGAACTCAGAAGCTGACGACCAGCCAATGCAGAGCGGGAGGAGTGGAGGAAGCAATCTTTTCCTCCCCGCTCCTCCCGCTCCGCATTTTTGCTAGATGGCTGTTTTCGACCATCTAGCTGGGGACACTTCGGAGGGGGAGGGGAGGAGGCTGCAAAGGACACAGAATACGTCATACCCTGGCCTCTGCAGCCTCCTCCTCTCCTGCCCACCAGAATTCCCCCTTTACCCCTTCTCCGAGATTCCTTTCCTAACCTCAGACAGGCAGCCAGCGCAGTTCTTTCCACGCTGACTGCAAGGGAGGCCGGAGCGTGGAGTCCCAGCTCCGAGGTCACCGCACTGTCTCTGACCTCAGAGCTGGGAATCTGCAATATCCTATGGCCTCTCAGACAATGTCTATGTGCCATACGATTCGCTCTCCTCCATATACAGTAATACAGTAATACCTTGGATTGCAAGCATAATTCGTTCCGGAACCGTGCTTGTAATCCAAAACACTCTTATATCAAAGCGAGTCTCTGGCAGGCATGAGCGGGGCCAATTTCGGCCCGCTACGCCCGCTCGAGGGGAGCGGTTACATCCCTACACTACTTGTATTGCAAGACGTCGCTTGTTTATCAAGTCAAAATTTATTTAAAAATTTGCTTGTCTTGCAAAACGCTCTCAGACCAAGTTACTTGCAATTCCAAGGTATTACTGTACCTTGGATTGCAAGTAACTTGGTCTGAGAGCATTTTGCAAGACAAGCAAATTTTTTAAAATAAATTTTGACTTGATAAACAAGCAATGTCTTGTAGAGATGTAACCACTCACCTCGAGTGGGCCGAAATCGGGCCCCGCTCACGCCTGCCAGAGACTCACTTTGATATAAGTGTGTTTTGGATTACAAGCACGGTTCCGGAACGAATTATGCTCGCAATCCAAGGTATTACTGTAATTTGTTTTCAAAAAAGCATCAGTAACCATGATCCTTGGGCAGCCCTTGACTATAAAATGTTTTTTTTAGAAATATAATGGGCAAAGCAAAAGGGAAGAGGTCCCTCAAGATAAGACACCAGCCAAACAAATCAATGGGCCCAGAAATACGGTAAGTACAATACAAAAAAAAAAAAAAAGCAAAATTATGGACTTAAAATTAAAAAACACACACATGTATAAACCTTTTAATCCAAACGTAAGTGCAATATAAAGCTCAGGGGTTGATTTTTTTGATTTGGCTAAGGCCTTTGATTTGGCTAAGGCCTTTGATACTGTAGACCGTACAGCTCTCTGGACTATCCTTACACAAAAATTGGATGCCCCAATAAATTTGTGAATATCTTGCGACTTCTCCATGACAACATGACGGCAAAGGTTTTGGACAACAACGGCTCTCATGGTGCTCCATTTAAAGTGGGATCAGGTGTTAAACAGGGTGTGTTATCGCCCCAACATTATTTGCCATTTTCATCGCCATGGTTTTACATCTTGTCAAGGGGAAACTTCCCACTGGTGTGGGAATTATATATCGAACAGATGGAAAGCTTTTTAATCTCAGCAGGCTGAAAGCAAAAAGTAAGGTAATTACAACCTCCGTTGTGGAACTTCAGTATGCTGATGATAATGTGGTCTCCGCACATTCAGAGGATGATCTCCAAACTATCCTAAATGCTTTTGCAGAAGCATACGAAAAACTTGGTCTCTCACTTAACATCAAAAAAACCAAAGTGCTTCATCAGCAAGTGCAAGCTAACCCTTTGGTGATGCCATCTATCCAGCTTGGCGGGACAATACTGGAAAATGTCGATCATTTTCTCTATCTTGGCAGCTATCTTTCTGTTACAGCTAACATCGACAGTGAAATCCAGCATCGTCTGAGCTCCGCAAGTGCCGCTTTTTCTCGAATGAAACATAGAGTGTTCGAGGATCGGGATATTTGTAAGAAGACCAAAACACTGGTTTATGAAGCCATTGTATTACCAACTTTATTGTATGCCTGCGAAACATGGACTATCTATAAACGTCACTTCCACCTCCTTGAAAGGTTTCATCAACGTTGCCTCCGGAAAATCCTGCGAATTACTTGGGAAGATAGGTGAACAAATGTCAGTGTACTGGAAGAAGCAAAGACTACTAGCATTGAAAAAATGATCCTTCAACGCCAACTTCAGTGGACCGGTCATGTTGTTCGAATGCCTGACTGCCGTCTCCCAAAGCAGTTACTTTATTTCCAACTCAAGGATGGAAAGCAGAATATCGGTGGTCAATATAAGAGGTTTAAAGATGTTCATAAGGCTAATCTAAAAAAATGCAATATAAACATCGAAATCTGGGAAGCTCTGGCCCATGAACGATCTAAATGGAGGTTGGCCTTTCACAAAGGTTCCATGGACTTTGAAGAAGCCCGAGTGCAAGGTGAAAGGGAGAAACGTGCTAAGCGAAAAGCACGTCAAATGAATCCTTTACAGGACCATCTTCTATCTGGTAACCTGTGTCCTCACTGTGGGAAGCTGTGTGGATCTAGAATTGGCCTCCACAGTCACTTAAGCTCACATGTGCATAACATATGTCAAACGCAAAATGATATTTATAAGGTGTAGTGCCAAGCATAGACAAAGAGAATACAAGTTGTCTATATAGAACAATGATCAGTGGTCTTGAACTACACATAAGCATTACAGTAGGTACAAAATGCTACTCAAGAATACAATGAGGAGTAGAGACTCTACACCCTATTGTATTCTTGATTAGCATTTTGTACATTGTACATTGTCAAATGGAGGCCAGTGTCCTCTGTTACATACATACTGTAATGTTTATGATTTCATGTGTAGTTCAAGACCATTGATCACTGTTCATTTTCATACAGAGACAACTTGTATTCACTTTGTCTATACTTGGCACTACTACACCTTATGAATATTGTTGTTGGGTGCTTGACATATGTCACACACATGTGAATTTTGGGAAGCATACATATCGCACTAACATTTGGATTAAAAGGTTTATACATTTTTTTATTTTAAATGCACAATTTAGCTTTTTTGTATTATATTTATTTCTGAGTCCATTGATTCGTTTGGCTGGTGTCCTGTAAAATGTTTTTAAACATAAGAAGAAAGAAAGGATGCTGTAGCAGCCGGCATTAGACCAGTGGGCTCCAGCATGGCCGTGTCGCCCAAGTGGTGTGCTGATGCTGAGCCTGTTCGCCACTGACCCATCACCTGTTGCTCTTTGGGTGGTCATCTGTGAGGGCTGGGCTGGGCTTTAGGATCCTGGACTTTGGTCCCTAGGTCTATCCCTAGGTGCACCACTGGGGAAATGGTTGACTGAGTGGAAAGCTTGGTTTGTTTGCTTCTCATTCATCCTCTCCTCCAGAAAAAAAAAAAAATACGGAAAGAAAGGAGAGGGAAGAGATTGGCGGAGGAAGTAGGGTGAGCTGTTCACTCAGCCACACCACAATGGCCGTGGGAAAAATAGGAAGGCTGAGAAGAAAGTGATCAGGGTGAACTCCAGTCAGGAACCCACAGGAACCAGAATCCACGAACCTTAAGCATTTTAATGGATAACATTTCCGAAATTGTTTGGTGATTTACGGCACAATTCTATGTGTGTTTAGACAGAAAAAAAAGTCCTACAAAACCCAGCTGGGTGGGGAATGCTGGGAGTCGTAGTACGTTTTTCCGTCTAAACATGCAAAGGATTGCACCCTTAATAAACACAAAGTAAAATACAAAATGTAATGAGAAATACAGGCATCCGCATGTCAGAATTCCTGAACATATGCAGAGGTATACATGAAGTTGATAATATTGGAACACAATTAAGAAACGTATGCAGACATGCACAGAAAGCAAAATGATGCCAGGATAAAGATGTATTCAGGCAAGTGTATCCATAAAACAAATGATATGTAAAGGCAATTCATGATATCTCCTTTGCTAGAAAAAGAAAAAAGAGGATCACAAGTTGGGGGGGGGGGAGAAATGTGGAAACAAGCAGGAGTAAATCAAAAGTAAACTAAAAACAAAATAAGAGCTTGATCATGTGCATGTTTACCGTTTAAGTGTTCCTGTTAAGTAAGTATTCAGTGGTCCGTTGCCTTAAAGTCCCATCACATGGTCCAAAGCACTGCTAGGCATGAGTACACTTATTGTGACAAAACATTTGCATACACCCTAGTACTGAAAAAAGCAGTATTTGAAATGAAAATAAACTTGTATTTAATTCATAGTAAAACAAGGCTGTGGGGATTAATAAAAATTTGTAGGACAAAATACACAAGCCACAACTCCCCTCCACAAAATATGGTGAGGGGAGCCCAAAAAATTGGGTGGAGGGACATTTAATGAGTGGAGCCCTTCCTCTTGCTGAAGGTAGATCCTGGATACAACCCTGTAAATTTATGAAAACTGTCAGTGTATACTCCCTTCACATTCTTCCCAGAAAATTAGACAAGCCCAGTTCTTTCAGCCTTTTCCTCTTGTTTTACTGCTTGCCTCTTCAAGTTTTGCCTTCTGGGTCAGCACTCAGCACAGAAGAATAAGGAAGAGGACAAACACTCCAGGTTTCCATTTCTAAAAATAAGAGCAGCTCAGAATGTTTCCCCTTTTCTTTTGCCATCTCTTAACTCCTCCTTGATTCAATGGAGGGAAATGGAATAGGTCTTGTCATCATACAAGTGGGGCACACCAGGCCTCTGCATGGTTTCCACCTAGGAATTGCTCGGTGCTGGACTCTGAAGCCGCCAGGTCTTGAAAGTCAACGAAGGAAAGAATAAATAAATAAATTACATAAAAGAGAGGCTCCCCAAGGCCGTTCAAGGCACATGTTTGGGCTGCGGTACTTTTCAGCTTCCAGCATCAGCAGCTACGGTAGTTTTCACACGTCTTTGAGCGCCTGGAGGCCGAGCCGAATAAAGTATTAAATGAAAAGGAAGCCGCATGAATGAAAAGCTGAAAAGCACCATGGCTCGAACACTCATCTTAAATGCCTTTGAAGCCATCTCCCTCCAACCCCTGGCTGAAAAGAAGTATAGAAAGAATGATAAAAATGCCTGATTCTGCCCTCACCCCTTCCCTGCATCTCCATCTCGGTGGCCCTGAATGAGTGCTTCATTGAAACCCACTTAGAAGTTGCAAAACCAAGCAATTAGTGCAACTTGCTCCATATATACCTGTAGAACGAGGGGCAGAATCTACTAAATGCTGTGAAATTTCCATCGTTTACACTGTGTCTGAATTGATTGGGACCACATCTTTGAAAACTAAATGTGCAGTGCAGCATCATCTTCTGATGAATGCTGGTGAAGGCTCAGCATGTTTAAATTAAAACAGAATGCCAGACTAGATGGATCCTTGGTCTGATGCAACCTGATCTTAGGATCCTCTGACTTAGGGATGCTTTCTAAATTCCAATACAAACTGGTCAGGGGTTGGATCCAGACTTTGTCATACTTAGAGTAGACCCATTGATATCAATGGAACTTGTTAGTCATGGGTGAAGAGCCCCAGCGGGACTTCCATATCCTCTCCTCCCACCTGCAGCCCCCTGTGCTCCCCCCAAATCTGCTCCAGAGGGTTCTCCAACAGCCTGAAGCAGATTTGGAGGATACATGGGGTGGGGCTGCAGGTGGGGAGGAGAAGACATGGCGGAACCACGATGCTGGATCCAACCCTTAATCTGGGAGATGGGGGCACCAGTCCTTTCCACTCCCTCACCAACTGGTGATCAGCACTGTTAGAGCTGACAGTGCCCACAGTTATGGGGGATACCAGCACATGAGTTTGTCCTGCCAGTTAACATCGGCATTAGAGACCCTATTCTCTGTCCTGCCATTGTGTGAGATTAGACAGCCATGTACACAAGGCATGTAGTGATGCCAAGAATGTCCTTCCCATGGAAAACAACCACACCCTTTCTCTTTTGGTTTTAAGATACCAGGATACCTGAGAAAGCGCCTTCTCTCCCTTACCAACCTGCCTAGTCACTGAGGTCATTGGAGGACATTCTCCTGGTAGTTCCACATGGACCTATGGCCCGATTGGTGTCCACCAGAAGAGCCTTCAGTGTAGCAGCTCCATTTCTGTGGAACTCCCTACCAGGACCGGTGCAAGGCAGTTTGGTGCCCTAGGCAAGATCAGATATTTAGCGCCCCCCCCTTCCCACTTGAGAGCACTGTATTTTTTCCCCAAGGCATTTCTGGTGCCCCCTTTAGCCCTGCGCCCTAGGCGGCTGCCTAGTTGGCCTAATGGTAGCACCGGCCCTGCTCCCTACCTCTGGAGGTCAGGCAGGCTCCAACTAGGGATGTGTGCGGATCTTGTTCGAGGGGTAGAAGCAGGACCAGTGCAGGGCAGTTTGGCACCCTAGGCAAAGTTATATTTAGCGTCCCCCCTCTCGTGCCAGGGGGGGCTCCGGAGCAAAGCAGCCAGGAAATGCCTGCTTGCCCAGCACCCCCTCCCCTGCCCGCCCGCCGGCCGCCTCCGGCCGCCTCTTTCCCCGCTGCCAAGCCGGCCTTGCCCACCGCGCAGCATCTTCGGACCGGTCGCCGCCGCCGCCACGCGCGCTCCTGACCCGGCCTAGCTCCGGGCGCCGAGGAAAGCTGAGCGTGACCCCGAGCCCGCCCGGCGCCTGCAATCTCCCCCGCACTGACCTGGTGGTGTCTTTGTCGGCGAGGCGGGGCAGGAGCGCGCTGGCAGCGAGGAAGAGTCGGCCGGAAGGAGCGCAACATTTCTGTGCCCTCTTCAGCCACGCGCCCTAGGCAGCCGCCTACTTTGCCTAGCGGTAGCGCCGGCCCTGGGTAGAAGTCCAGCAAACTCGCAGGGCCCGACCCCCTGAACTCTGTCCAACCTACCCCAGCTTGCAATAAACCTGCCCAGTATGGTTTTGCTTATTTGGTGTGGGCAATTCAATGAAACCTTTAATATGTTATGTGGATATTTTAAATCCCATTTTTAGTGAATACTGTCATGGGGTCTGGATGCAAGATGCTCACCCCAGATTCATTTGCAATGAAGATTTTCCAGGCATGAGCCAAGATATTGATGAGAACATCACTGCAACTCTGTCAAATGCTAAGTGCCCAGTGTTCAGCTGAGGGTCAGATTCCCCTGAACTTCTGAAGGCTCATTAGAATAGCTGTTTCAGGAGTCTGCACTATAGACCTTCATAAAGAAGGCAAAGATAGAAGTTGTACCATTTCCCATGGCTGCCTCAGCTGTGATGAGGGCTTCACATCACTGAGCATTGCTGTCATTTGGATTGCAGGGTTCTACTAGGGGTCAGATCTTTAGCAGGGGCCTAAGATCTCATGGGGAAGCCAGACAGGAAGAGATCAGCGTCACAGAAAGCTCTGAGTGGTGCTGGGGCTGGAAGCCAGACAAAGTTGTCTGTATGTTGCTCTAACAAGAAGCAGATCAAGATTAAGCCTTAAGTAAGAGTTGGGCTTCCTTTAGGCTGGTTCAGCTCTGTCTCCACAGTGACTGAGGTGTTGTATCTTAAAGGGGGCTGGCCTGTTTTAGCAGCCTCAAACTGTGACAATGTGGGGCTTCCGGTGGAGTTTAAAATGTCGGTTTGACGCTTTCATGGATTGTGGGAGACCAACGCGACGTGAAATCCAGTCAAGAGGTTATCCTGGCTGGTTAATCTCCTCAGAATAAGAGGATAATCTAAGAGTGATTCCCAGCATAAATGCTCTCTGTGAGTTATTTTGCAGTGGCTTGGGCGTCTGCAGTTTCTCTCGGGGAGGGATAGAGAGTGGGAGTATCCATCATCGCACACCGTCACGTTTGGAGTTCTTTTTTTCAAGAACCTGAAGATCAACAACTCCATTTCTTAAAGATTTATTGCCAATTAGCAACAAAGAGAAATTTTATCCACAATCAGGACTAAATACTCTTTTCTCTGGAATATTAAAAAGAAAATATGTTTTAAAAACTTCATAATGGGAAGATCAACAAATGTGCAGATATGCTGCAAATGATAACAATTGAATTTTCAAAGAGAGAAAGCAAAAAGGAGGGGATTGCCATTGAACCGGACAGTGAAGACGTTTTCGAGAAGTCATTCACGGAGAACTGGAAAGGTGATTGCTGCCGGACTATTTGGAGGAAGCCAGCTACAGGGGGCTCACAAGGGGAAAAAAAGTCTTTTGTGGAACATGAGCCTGAAAAAGATGTATATTGTGAACACTGTGTTTGATCGGGGAAAATGGTTTGCTGATTATTGGATGGGATAAATGGTTTGACCAATGTTATGATAAAAATGGTTTGCTGATTATTGGATGGAACAAATGGTTTGACTCATATTATGATAATTGCTGACTATTGGTGGAAGGGGGAGTTTCTTATGAAAGAAGTAAGAGGGTTTAGTTTCCCAAATGGATTGGTGGGAGGAATCCAAATGGGAGAAATCTAAAGGGATCGCTGATAGTGATCCAAAGAGAACAGTCATGAATCTGAACCTAAAGGGGTGGGTGAGAGGAACCCCTTTGAGAGAAAGGAGAACTTCTCCAGTTTGAGGTGTTTTTTCTTTGTACTTTTCATTAATGTGGTGGCTTTGATCTTGAAGGGGGCATAGTTGGGAAGGATGGGATTAGAAAAAAGATTAGTTGCTGAGTAAAATAAGGATAAGGTTTAATATTGAATTAGAACCTGAATAGTAATTGGTTATTGGTAAAAATGTATTGAGTCTGGATGAAACTTAGCATTGAGAATGACTAATGGAAAGGAACCAACTAAATGTGGAATAAAATTTGGGATGTGAAATAATGTGGAAATGTGAAACTATTTTAAAAAAATAAAATAAAAGCTAGGCTGTTTGTTTTTATAAATAGAGGGAAAGAAGAGAGATTTTCATTAAATATAAGTAGAAATATTAAATATTGTTGGTCAATTAGAAGGATTATTATCTATGTTTAGGAGTAAAGTGCTGTAAAGTTTCGAGGCTTTGTGAATTTGTGAGGTTGATGAATAAGAGAGGGGGAAATTTTTTTGCTTAAGAGAAAAAAGAAAGCAATTTCTTTATAATTATTATATAGAATATCTGATGTTACTTATACTTGGTTGTGGAAAAATTGGAAGTCCTTTTTAGTTTAATGTTGTTTTTGTCTCTGTACTGTATGTTTGTTTTGTTTTTGTTTTGTTTTTTGTATTTTGTTTTTATGGATTTTAAAATTCAAATTTTTTTTTAAAAAAAAACACCTGTGACAATGTGGGAGTGGCAGTGGCATGTTAATGTCCTCATGGTCAGAGTCTGAAGATGGATGCAGAGGAGCTGATCCCCGGTATCTTTCTACAGTGGAAGCCTCATGACACCTATCGGTAACCGCATCCACTCCCCAAACTGTTATCTCTGGAGCCTCTTCTTCAGAGGACAAGGGGCCAGGGTCCTCTGAGCATGTGGGGTTGGGGTCCTGGTCCATGACAAAAATACTTGTAGGAAGAAAGGCCTTCTGCAACAGTAGAAAGCTCTGAGTTCCCCCCACCCCACATCGATATTGAACCTGCTGAGATCTAACAATCACAGAAGTTTAAAGTGGTGGTCTTCACTTATAAAGCCTTGAATGGCCTGGGACCCCAGCAACTCAAGAACTGCATTTTCCCATATGAGCCTGCGTGGATCCTGAGATTGATATCTGAGGCCCTTCTCTCTATGTCCCCTCTGAGAGATGTTTGGAAGGTGTCCACAAAAGATTGGGCCTTTTCTGTGGTAGCCCCTTGACTGTGAAATGCACTCTCCAGGGAAGCTTGCTTGGTGCTAACTCTGTCATCCTTTCAGCATTCGGTGAAGATAATTCTCTTCTCCAAAGCATTTGGATTGTTTGAACAGTTTGGCCTTGGTGGTTATTTCTGTGGTTTCGGGTGATCTTTGAGATTGAATTTTTTAGTAATTTTGTATGGTTTAATGAATATGTAATTATATATTGTATTCTATCCTCTTTGTAAATCGCTTTGGGACTCCTTTGTTTGTGTGAAGTGATATATACATTTAAGGTGCAATCCTATGCATGTTTAGACAGAAAAAAAGTCCTACAAATCCTAGCATTCTCTAGTCAGCATGGCTGGATGGGGCATGCTGGGAGTTGTAGGCTTTTTCCCTGTCTTTTGTCTTTTCTGTCTTCCTTAATAAACTAAAGTAATTAACTAAAAGACTGCCATGCTGAACTCAGTGTATTAAGTGATTCTTCTCTCTCCTTTCTCTGTTTTGCTAATGCTCACTCTCCCCTATTCACTCTTTATACAATATCTACCCTGGTCCTGTGTTGTTGTCAGCATCATTCATTCATTCCAGAAACGTACATCACATTTTACATGGGACTAACCTAAGCAAACAAGTTCCTTCTGACCTTGACTAGCTTACAATCTACATTTTGACAGAAAAGGAGAGAATAAAGGGAGGGGGAAAGGAGATTGACAGGGGCAAAGATCACAGGAGAAGGATGTGCAAAAAATCAGGTATACATTCTTGGGCCTTTTCTCTTTTGTTTCAATTTCCTTTTCTTTCCTGGGTGGTGGTTTGGTGACTATCTGGAGTGCATTATAGACCCTCAGGCCCAGAACTCCTTAGACACATTAAACCCCATTTGTGTTCACCCCAAGTCTTCTAGTGGGTGAACCTGAAAGCAATAAAAAGCAATGTCTTCTTCCAAGCCAACCTTCCCCAACCTGGTGCCCGCCAGATGTGTTGGACTAGAATTTCCAGCACCCCCCCCCAGACACCATGTTGGGGGATGCTGCCCTGAGCATATGCAGTAAACACTAGCCACTCTTAGAGATTTGGGATTGAAAAGGGTTCCTAGATTTGCTTAGCAGTACATCTCATGCCAGCTTATTGATTACAATTTGATTGATCAGGAGACCAAGCACATGTGTTGGTTCCTTCGCAGCTGAAGCCAGGACCCTGGGTATATGTCTACCAGGTTGCCATGCTTTAAACCAGGGCTCTCCAACCTTGGGTGCCCAGATGTTGCTGGACTACAGCTCCCAGAATCCCTTGCCATTAGCCATGCTGACTGGGTATTCTGAGAGCTGTAGGACAGCAACATCTGGGGACCCAAGGTTGGAGAGCCCCTGCTTTAAACAGTCTAAAAAATAAATGTTGCTGGAAAGGAAAGGTGGCTTCATATGTATGGCAAATCAGAGATAGCACACTTTCAATCTGAATGGAGTGAATTAGATTTGCTCGGTATGCTGCAAAAATTAATCCTAAAATATCAAATCAGATGGACTCAGGTGTTTGAAATAATGGAATTTTCTCTCCATTTTGTATTGTTATTATGTCAGTGGTAAGACATTTTTTTTATACTGGCTATAGAAACTATTCTGTCAATTGTCCACTCCTTATCCATGTTTCTTGTTCAGTTTCTAAGTCAAGGGTAGGCAACTTGGTGCCCTCCAGATGTTTTGGACTACGACTCCCATCGGTGCCAGCCAGCATGGCCAATAGTTATGGATTCTGGGAGTCGTAGTCTATAACATCTGGAGGGCAGTAAGTTGCCTACCCCTATTCTAAGTTATAGAAACAGATAATATAGCCCTATATGCCACCTGTATGTGGCTGTCCAGAATATTTTCCTTTCTTGCTAAAATGGAGTCCACAGGATGTTCTGTCCGAGTTTGCTGAAGTTTTCGCCTATTTGATATGTGCCTTAATCTGTCATATTTTGTTAAGGCTGGGACCTAGAGGCCTGCTTGTGTGCTAAGCAGCTCCATGTGCACATGGAGAGTGTTGCTGATGTTACCTTCTAGTGCACTGTTCTAGTGGCAGCTCCTTATACCTCATGCAATGCTCTTCCGGACGATTTCCCAACGAGAAGGGGGATGAAAACATCTATGTCCATGTGATGGACTATGCATTTCACTTTGGATCTCAGCTTGTCTCATTATTTGTATACTCACATCTTAGGCCTGATTCACACGTGCTTGTACAGCATTTAGTTTGTCATCACTTGATGGCTTATCACTCGTTGACTTCAAAGTTTCCTTCAAAAATAATTGTGTTTGAGGTGATGTCAGGTGATCACAACAGGTGTGCCTCTGTTGTTTGATTGTGAGGAGGCTTTCAGACATGGAAGCTACAGCATGATGAACACAACATACATGTGTGACCACCTCCTCCCCAGATTAAAGAGGAGAATTTTAGTTGCATTTGGAGAAGTTCAGGATTATTATCATAAACAGATACATTGCTTGGCATTTCAACATTCCTTTATGCGAGGAAATACACTGAACATACCATATTTGTGCCACTGGGAGAAGGAGGTTTTTCCTGGGCTCAGCACTCTCTCACGACTAATCAACCCTACACTCATCCTTGCTTGCAGAAATGCCAAAGATATTTCAGTGTCTTTCCAGCCTTACCTCTTATTGTCTTCTGGATATTTAGTGTCAGCAGAAGGTTTAGGGTACAATCCAATGCGTGTTTAGACAGAAAAAAGTCCTACAACTCCCAGCATTCCCCAGCCAGCATGGCTGGATGGGGAATGCTGGGAGTTGTAGGACTTTTTTCTGTTTAAACAGGCATAGGACTGTGCCTCTAGAAAGTCATGTGAAAGTCCAAGATGATGCTTCTGTTATAATTGCAAAAGAGAAAAGAAATGAGGGTGAAAAGACTTGCTTCTTCTGAAGAATTCCTGGCTTCCTGACCTCCACCACTCAACAAGCCAGCCTCCTGATCTACCAGCCGCCCTCCCCTTTGAACCATGCTTACTGGCTGGGCCAGCAATGATGGTGGCTTTCTGGCTATGATGAGATGGCTATGGTGAGACGGAGGGGAAGGGGTTTTTTCCCGTTCTCTTTCCCACCCTTCTTCAGCCAGCATCTGATGCTGGCTCACTGCATGGGCCCCATGGCTTTTGGGAAGCCTCATTTTCCCAACGGCACGGCAACATTTCCCAAGTGCCATTGGGGCCTAGGCAGCCCATCAGGCACTGGTGGAGAGGGAGGAATAGATTCCCTCCTGACCACGGCACCAGCCCATCTAAGTGCAGTTTAAAGGGAAGGGGGAAAGGTTTGGGGGGGAGGATTGAAGGCAAAGGGAGGGGGCAGGGTACAAAAGGGAGATGGAAGTGGTTGAAAGCTTGGGAGGGTAAGCCAGGCCAAATTTGGCTTGTCCTGGAAATGAATCTAGCCATTTTCTTATTGTTTGGGAAATGGATGGCTTGGTTTATTTTCTAAGCAATTCAAAATGAGTGGGTTTAGGCTCACCCATCACTACTCAGGGATTTGAATGCTCAGATGCTCTGATAGGAGCTCTTCGTTGATTTATAGCTTGTCACTAATGATCTGTGATTCGCACTAATTAGGGTGAATTACGACAATCACTCCGGCATGGAAAAGTAAGCAGAAGGGGATGTCTCTCTACTCAGTTTTCAAATAAATGAAACCTTACAAACGTTGCCCCTACATTCTGAAAGTATAAGGCCTCCGTCCAGCACAGACTTGGCACAATCAATGGTCTTAAAAATTCCCATCTCTGTTGGATTGTGGTCTAACTAGTTACCATACCCTGTAAATCGTGAAGAGAAGCAGATATCATTGGAAAAATATAATTTCTCTGCCAAAACACATTTTTGGACATATTAAAAAAAACACAGCCATTTAGCTTTAGAAAGCATTGTAAGCAACAGTTCATTCTCCCCCCACCACCACCTTTTGCTTTGAAGACCACTGGCCCTTAAGGTATCAGCAGTGAGAATATGATGCAACACCTAGTACAGCTGGTCTGATCTGCAGTGAAATTAGAAAGGCAACCTTTTTTTTTAACCTCTTGAAATCGTGAGGTGCTGAAGCTGTTGCCTTGGAGATGGACAAGAACAGGACTATTTGGTTGAGTGTGGGTCAACAGGTCCAGCCCTTACCCAGCGCTGGAGAAACATAATTAGTATAGCTCGTGCATGCGCAAATCTTGAGAGGTGACAGCAAATCGAAAATAGTATGAGAGATAGTTTAAAACAACTTTTCCCAACCTGGTGCCCTCCAGATGTTTTGGACTTCACCTCCCATCAGCCCCGGTCAGCATGGCCAATGGCGAGGAATGCTGGGAGTTGTAGTCCAAAACATCTGGGCGGCAAAGGGAAAGGCTGGTTTAGGATATAAATATTTGACACTTTCTTGCTTCTCTTTAATTATAAAAGAAAAGTGCATACAGACCACTTTTTGAAGTTACCTTTACACACCCCTAAAGGTAACTTCAAAAAGTGGTCTGCATGTGCTTGAAAACTTGGCATGCAGGTTTAACTTGAGGACCCAGGGAAGTCTCAACTCTCATACATGATCCAACTGAGCAGAATTGCAGCAGCTCCTGTCAAAAGTGCTCCCAGGCTATGAGTCACTCTCAGAATGCTTGTACTTCCCTTTCTTTAAACTCATCACCCTGCCCCTCCAGTCCCAAAAGAGTTTGGGGATTTGACATTATTAAAAAGAAATAATGACGGAAAAAAATAAGCTGAAGACCAGTTGCTTGCACTTCCCCTTTTATAAAGCTCATAGGTTGAATGATCAAACTGCTCTTTTGAACTCCTTTGTTTTCAAAGAGAACTTTGGAAAATCTGTGGGGCCAGCTTCTTCAAACAGAAATAAAGAAAAAAGGATCCTTTGTACAAAAATTCTTCTCTAGCTTAAGAACATAAGAAGAGGCATGTTGGATCAGACCAAGGGTCCATCTAGTCCAGCATTTTGTTCACACAGTGGCCAAACAGCTGCCCACAGGAAACCCACAAGCAGGACATGAATGCAACAGTACCCTCCCACCCATGTTCCCCAGCAACTGGTATACATAGGCATACCACCTGTGACACTGGAGGTAGCATATACCCATCAGGACTAGTAGCCACTGATAGCCTTCTTCATGAATTTGTCCAATCCCCTTTTTTCATTTGTCCAATCCCCTTTTAAATTGGTGGCCATCACTACATCTTGTGGAAGTGAATCCCATAATTTAACAATGCACTGTGTGAAGAAGTACTTCCTTTTATCTGTCCTGAAATTCCCACCAATTTCCCACTTAAGTTTTCTCTAGAGCTTGTTGCAGTACACATAGCAGGGATTTTGTGTCCAGCAGTAGTCACACATCAGATGGCTCCAGTTGCCACACTTTAGATGCTAGTAGCTTAAGTCTCAAGTCAGATTAAAGTGCCTCCTCATTCTGAGGCTTGGAAAGTGAGAAGAGAGTGATCCTTTTTGGTAGTGGTACCCCAGCTCTGGCATGCTCTCCCAAGGGAAGCTCTCCTGGCACCCACACTGCTATCTTTCTTGCGCCAGGCTAAGACTTCCCTGTTGTTCCAGGCTTATTAATTTTTTTCTCTAAGAAATCAGTCTTCTAAATTCTTTTAAAATGTTTTAGTATTTTTGTGTTTTATTATCTTAGTCCCTGCAATATTGTCGATTATCCTAGTCCCTGCAATGTGATTTCCATAGCATCATAGAATAGCAGAGTTGGAAGGGGCCTATAAGGCCATCGAGTCCAACCCCCCACTCAATGGAATGCAGGAACCCAAGTCAATACAATAAGATATTGTATTTTATGCTGTGTTGGCACATCTGTTAGTTTTACATTATTGATTTTATTGTGATTTTACTTGTATTTTTTAAAATCATGATTGTACAAAGTTTAGATAAATTTATTTTATGAGGCATTTAATAAATAAATAATCCTCATGCCCATTTGCACACAAGACTTACTGCTCAAGTTGATGGTACTAGTATATACTCATGAACACGGCTGTGGTTGATATTAGGGTGTCATATAGGGCAGGCAGGGGGGCTCTCCCACCAATATGTCAGGTCATATGATTGTTCTGCATGAGCACCTGTTAAATATAATCTACAAAAAAACGACTGCAACGTCCTTAAAATGCATTGCTTTTTGGTAATTTAATCTTGAAAACGTTCAAGGAAAGAGGTGGGAACCTTGCTGTGATTCTTGTATCCACCCATCCCCCTATCTCTTTGTCCCCACTTAGTGATATTTGACATGGTGGTCCATCCCAGCTGGGATTTGGGAGTTTTACTACTATTGCTGCCCCTGTGACTGAAAAACAGTGGGGAAACCCCAAACTGGAACACATTTCGGTCTGTCCTAACCAAACATAAAAAAATTGTTCTCATGAGCAAACAACACAAACCATTGAAGTTAGGCAATCAGTGTTTTGTTTTGTGTGTGTGTGTTTTTTTTACTAGGGTTGTCTATACCAGCTATACAAAGTCTGTAGACAATTATCTGTACAGCGCTTCTTTAATAAGGTTGCCCGCAGTCTACCAAAAGTCTGCCACTTAAAACTTCTGGATGGAGACTGTGTCTTTTTAAAGGCGGAGAGTCATCTTTCTCTTCTCTGTGGGAAAGCTCATTGCTTCCAAAAGATGTCCTTGGAAGAACATAGAACTGGTATTACATTATCAATTAAGTATAAAGTATGGTTAATGTAAGCAAAGCCAGCATGCTAGTGTTGCACGAGGACAAACAGAAAAAGGACTCCAGAACACAGGAAAATGGAATAATGGAATTCCCTTGAATGTCCGGTTGAAATCATCATCAAAAAAGAAGAAGCAACATTCCAATTCGTTTGTCAGTAGTCATCCTTGTTTACTGTATATTTGTTTTCCTCGTCTCCTTGTTCTCCAAAACTCTTCCTTGCTATTTTTTTATTTTAAAAAAGGGTTACAAAGCAGTTGCAGCAAAATGTGGCTTTGCTCTGTTTCTCAGAGTCAGGCATTATTTCAAAATACCTTATATATTTATATATTTTGTAATGGTACAAAGAAAAATTGTAGATCCACATGTATAGGATTGTTGTTCATATTTCAAAATCATGAAACTTGCTTCTGAAGAACTGCTTTTCTTCTCTCCCTCTCTTTCCTTTTCTCTGTTGTCAAATCTGGTGCATTATTTTCCTAGGGTATTTGACTCCACACAAGTCAAGCCACTGTAGTTTCCTCTGGTACAGAGTTAAAGTGCAAATAAAAAAAAAAATCCCATTTGGCTTGTAAAAGCTGGAGATGGTTTAAAGTTTAAAGATTTTTGTCCTCTATCTGTCAGGGGATCCTTCACTGGCTGCTGTCAGAAGATTTTTTGTTAGGTTCTCGGGTGAATCTGCAATGACAAAACGCAGAAGAACGAATTATACTCAGTCCCGTGAGGAACATCTTGATCTTCCAGTTTAGCTGGTGTAAGCTGTCCTCCTCCATTGCTGCAGAGCCAGGAGAAGAGTAAGCAAGAGAGTGCATTGAAAAGCAGGCAAGAAAGATGTGACAAAAACACCCTACCATTCAAAACCTTTAGAACTGATGCCCCTCCTCCATCACGGCCTGCTACAATCTTGCTCCTTCCCCTTCTTAAGCAACATCAGGTTCAGAAGCTGCAGCTAGGAATGCAGCAGCTAAGATGCTCAGTGGAGCACCTAGCTACACACACTACACCTGTATTGAAAGAACTGCACTGGCTGCCTATTAGTTAATGAACCATGTTTAAGGTTTTGTTTTTTGTTGACCTTCAAAGCTCTAAATAAGTCAGGCACCAGGATATCTAGTAAACAATCTTCCCCTATATACAGTGAATCTACCTCTGAGATCTTCTGAGAAGCCCTTGTTGGTTGTCCCAACTCCCACGACCTACAGTGTGTCATCAAGTTATGGCACACAAGTGGGCCTTCTTGGTAGTGGCATCCATCCTCTTGAATGCTCTCCCACATGTGGTACCAGCTAGAAAGCACATCAGGTTCTGCATGTATTGAGATCGGGCAGGAAGTGATGGACCATCCCTCACAGTGACAGTGTATGGGGGAAAAGATGGCTGCTCCCACAGTGGCATTTTTGGCCCCCTTTTGATGTGCGTGGCAGTTGCTGTACCTTCTAATGTTTCAAGTGAGACAACAAGATCCTTTAAAGGTAGCCGTTGGACCACCACACAGAATTTAGCAGCAGATTCTGGAGTGGACCACATTACGATCCATACATTAATTTGTAACCTGCAGGCCAGGTGAGATCACTCCAGAATGCGGACCCCTCCCAAATTTCGTAAGCATTCCTATGAGCAGACTTCCTCTATTCCGTTCCTTTATCATTCTGTGGATTCACTCCAGTCTGCAATCCCAGTTTAGAAAAATTTCTAAAACCTGAGGAGAAGTTCAAATGATGAGACCCTTGCAACTGTCCTTTCTTGGAATGCATGGAATGTAAACTGGAGCCACTTTCACCACACTTCAGGACAGCTTTCCCCAAGCTGATGTGCTCCAGATGTGCTGGAATGCATCTGCCATAATTCAGATGGGAATTATGGGAGTTGCAATCCAATGCATCTGGAGGGCACCAGGTTGGGGAAGGCCACTTTAGGATGTCCATCTAGCAGTCTTTGTTTCTTAAGAAATACTGGGTGCAGAATCACCACCTTGGCTCTGGTTAACTTCCCGACTCCTGGTGGCTTGCAGTGCAGGTGAACAGGAGAGAACAGATTCAGAGATTTTGTTGGGCTGGCAGATGGTGAAACAGCACATGAAGCAGGGAAGCAGAGAAATAGGTCTTTCATTTCAGCTCCCTACTTCTAAGCATAAAAGCCTGACCTCTGACACTGGACTCTTGTAGTACACCTTGTTCCCATGAAAGACATGAAGTAGGTGAAGTGATGCTTTTCAGCGATTCAGCTTTTGATGGCAAGAGTGAGCTCCAAATAGCTCTTCATTTGTCAAAAAGAAATAAAATAGGTCAACAAGTGACACAGAGCTGGCGTTCTGGATGGGACCTTAGCTGTGATGCACTGATTATTTTCTGTTCTGCCTTCTGACTTTTGAGCATTGAAGGGGAGGCTTGGGTGAGGGGAATCTGCCCTAGGCACAGAATGCACACGAGCATAAATGAGCAACAAAGTTCACTTAACATATGAACTATTACTAAAATAATGTTATTTTCATTATTAATAATTTTCATTATTAAGTGTGTTTTCAAGGTAGCAGGAGTAAAAGAAGATATTAAATGCTTGATCAGAGGCTTAGTTGGGGCAACAGGCCAGCAGAGCTGTACCATCACAGCTTCTCGTGGGCCTGCTGGTGGGGGAGAAGAAAATTAGGAAAACGAGTCTTTAAACAGCAGCACCCAGTAGGGTTTTGGGATTTTTACATTACAGTTTTGAGCAGGAGCAGTCTATCTGAGTAATGAGAGTATCAGCATCTGTCCTTAAATTACAGCCCCCTTGTTGGCTCCTGGTGGAGCATATACAAGTATGGAGGCAATCCTGTATGTAGAAATAATTAGTTATGGCACTGCCATTTGGTGCTGTAGAAGAAGAGGTTGTGGTGGGTTTGCAGTGATTTAGTGTACCATTTCCAGACATGGGTGCTGTCAATGCTCTGTCCTGTTGCAGGGTTCTGCTATGGGTCAGCTCTTTACCAGGAGTCAAGTTAGATCAAGTTTCACATGGATTAAAGATGGGAAGAGATCAACACCATGGAAAGCTCTGAGTGGTACTGGGGTTGGAAGGAGCAGATCAAGACTGAGCCTTAAATAAGAGTTTGGCTTCCTTTAGGATGGTTGGCCTTGCTTCCACACTGACTGAGATTTTGCTCCTTAAAGGGGCCTGGACTGTTTTAGCAGCTTCAAGCTGTGACAACATGGGAGTGGGAATGCCATGTAAGTGTCCTCATGGCTAGAGTCCTCAGATGGCAAGGCAACCTTCTCTGGACACAGGGAAGCCAATCTCCTTCCCTCCTTTCTGGGGAACTGGGTCCTGGGGAGGTGGAAGCCTCATGGCATCTTTCCATGACCAAATCCTCTCCCTGAACTGTTAACTCTGGAGCCTCCTCTTCAGAGGACATGTGACACTTAGTAGTGGCAAACATATGTCTCCCTTTTTACTAGAAACCCTCTCTCCAATGGGGATGAAGGGGGGCTGATGCATCCTGAAGTGAGGCTGTCTGTTCAGAATGAAGTAAGAAAAGACAGATGGGATATGGTTCTTTATTGAGGGAAAGTTTTTATGCTTCTTAAGAAAAACTGCTTTGGGACATATATTTTTTCTGCTGAAAGACACCTTAGAAGACTAAACTTTGGTCAACTCAATAAGGTATTTTGGTGCTTTGCTGAAAATTCCCTTGCCCACTTGCATGGGGTCATTTGCAGGCCACGAAGGGAGGAGAACATTTTCAGTTACTTTCTTGGAAGAGGGGAAATTGATCAATGGGGGCAAGGGGTTATCATGACAAGAGTAGCCAGCAGAGGGTTTTGTCCCCATTCCGCCCCCCAAACAAAAAAGATTGGCCAGTGCTACACGAGGTGGCAGCAGCAATGCAGTCAGCAGTCCAATGGTGTTCCTATTTTCCACGGAATGGCCCAATGGGAATGATGCTATGTCATGATGTAGTGCTATTCCCAAGGGCATTGTTGGGAAGATAAGATGGTGGAGGGAGCCATCCTAAAGCCCTGTCTGAGGGGCCATAGGATATTTAAGATTCCCAGATCTGAGGTCAGAGATAGCGCTCCAACCACAGAGCTGGGAATTGGTGCTCTGACCCCCCCCCTCGCAGCAGGTGCAGAAATAACCATGGCGACTGCTCTCTGAGGTCAGAAAAGCGACCATGGAGAGGGGGGAGGGGCATTCTGGTCGGTGGGGAGGGGGGGACAGGCCTGTGGCTCACGCTGGCTCAGCTTGGCTGAGTGTGGAAAGCTAAGCAGGGTCAGGCCTGGTTATTACTTGGATGGGAGAGCCCTCCTCTAGTTTCCACAGGCCTGTGGCTCACGCTGGCTCAGCTTGGCTGAGTGTGGAAAGCTAAGCAGGGTCAGGCCTGGTTATTACTTGGATGGGAGACCCCTCCTCTAGTTTCCACAGGCCTGTGGCTCACGCTGGCTCAGCTTGGCTGAGCGTGGAAAGCTAAGCAGGGTCAGGCCTGGTTATTACTTGGATGGGAGAGCCCTCCTCTAGTTTCCACAGGCCTGTGGCTCACGCTGGCTCAGCTTGGCTGAGCGTGGAAAGCTAAGCAGGGTCAGGCCTGGTTATTACTTGGATGGGAGAGCCCTCCTCTAGTTTCCACAGGCCTGTGGCTCACGCTGGCTCAGCTTGGCTGAGCGTGGAAAGCTAAGCAGGGTCAGGCCTGGTTATTACTTGGATGGGAGAGCCCTCCTCTAGTTTCCACAGGCCTGTGGCTCACGCTGGCTCAGCTTGGCTGAGCGTGGAAAGCTAAGCAGGGTCAGGCCTGGTTATTACTTGGATGGGAGAGCCCTCCTCTAGTTTCCACAGGCCTGTGGCTCACGCTGGCTCAGCTTGGCTGAGCGTGGAAAGCTAAGCAGGGTCAGGCCTGGTTATTACTTGCATGGGAGAGCCCTCCTCTAGTTTCCACAGGCCTGTGGCTCACGCTGGCTCAGCTTGGCTGAGCGTGGAAAGCTAAGCAGGGTCAGGCCTGGTTATTACTTGGATGGGAGAGCCCTCCTCTAGTTTCCACAGGCCTGTGGCTCACGCTGGCTCAGCTTGGCTGAGCGTGGAAAGCTAAGCAGGGTCAGGCCTGGTTATTACTTGGATGGGAGAGCCCTCCTCTAGTTTCCACAGGCCTGTGGCTCACGCTGGCTCAGCTTGTCTGAGCGTGGAAAGCTAAGCAGGGTCAGGCCTGGTTATTACTTGGATGGGAGACCCCTCCTCTAGTTTCCTGCATTGAGCAGGGGGTTGGACTGAATGGCCTTGCAGGCCTCTTCCAACTCGATGATCTATGAAATCTATGGAGAGGCCAGGATACCAGGTATCCTGCAGCTGCTGCAGCCTCCTTCCCTCCTGCTCTGAAAAGGTGTTGCTAGATGGGCAAAAAAGCCTATTTAGTGAAATATGCAGGGCAGGAGGACGGGAAGGTGACAATTGTCTGTGCTGCTCCTCCCGCTCTGCATAGGCTGACTGTGGGCCTCCAAGTTTCGGGGGCTTACAGGCATCATCACGATAGGATTGCGCCCAAAATCTCTGGCAGCTATTTTTTTTTTTTTTTTTTGCCCATCAATGTAACTGGGGATGACATTAGGAACAGTATCCAACACTGCTGGTCTGCTTATGCTATTGATGTACCACTAGCATAAGTGACTTTTAGTGGTACAGTCATGCCTTGGATTGAGAGCATAATTCGTTCCGGAAACGTGCTTGTAATCCAAAACACTCTTATATCAACACGAAATCCCCCCAAAAGAATTTGTACAGAGATTTTAATTTAAGCCGTACTACAGTACTTGTATTGCAAGACGTCGCTTGTATATCAAGTTAAAAAAAATTAAATAAATATTTAAAAATTTGCTTGTCTTGCAAAATGCTCTCAAACCAAGTTACTTGCAATCCAAGGTATTACTATATAACAATAGCATAAACTGGTACAGGGCTGTGGCTTACGCTGGCTCAGCTTGTCTGAGCGTGGAAAGCTAAGCAGGGCTCAAGCCTGGTTGTTACTTGGATGGGAGACCCCTCCTCTAGTTTCCTGCATTGAGCAGGGGGTTGGACTTGATAGCCTTGTAGGCTCCTTCCAACTCTATGATCTATGAAATCTATCTATGAAATCTATGGTGTGATGTGTTTCCCTGGAAAACTCAGTGTGCCAGGAGATTGCACATTGTCATGAAGTAGAACAGGGGTAGGAAACTTGATGCCCCCATTATGCTTTGAACTACAACTCCCATAATCCCCAACCACTGGCCATGCTGCGTGGGCCTTATGGGAGCGGTAGTCCAAAAGATCTGGAGGGCACAAGCTTGCTTACCCCAGAAGTAGTCATTCCCATTGGGCCATTCTGTGGGAAATAGGAAATCAGCTGGGCTGCTGCTTGAAGCCATTGGGAAGCTGATCATGGTAAGTTCCCCCAGTCCCTTGAACAGAAATAGATTTCCCCTTGAAAATCACACCCCCTTTATGCCCCCCTTTCTGTGCCTCTCCCTAAATTCATCCGAGAAGTCTTCAATATGCACCAGGGTACATATTCTGCGAGATAATCTGTTATGTAACCTGTTGGATTGACCACAGGTTGGTCCGCTCAGGTATGTTGCAGCCAAAATAAATACATAAGTCCAGGGCAGTTAAGAAGCATAGAATAAAGAGTTTCCTCAATGCAAACAATTGCGATGCAAACCGGTTACAAATGTGAAGCTGGCTTTTTTGACTTTGGTTTGGTATTCTTCTCTGATACTGGAATTGATTTTCTCTTTTTGTGTGTCCGTTAGGATCCCTGAAGTGCTTCTGGAAATGTCTAATTTGCAAATAGAATAAGCTGACCCTGGAATTCCTTTCTTTTTCCAGAACCAACTTGGCATTGTAAAGATATTGACCTGGGTTCGCATCATGACACAACAATCCACTGTGGGTTAATTTACCTGCGGGGGCCACTGCATTGTGCTGGGCTGGGCACCTATGGGTGCCATTTTTAGATGGTGCCCACAGGTGCCCAGTTTGCCATGGCTTGTTGTGTCATGGGGACCTAGGTGGCAGGGGTTGTTTGAGGGCTAGACAACCCTCAAATAACTCATGACTTGTTTTAGGGTTATTTGTGGGTTGTCTAATCCTCAAACAACCCTTGTCGCATGGGTTCACATGACAAAGATGGGCACCCACGGGCACCATGCAAAAATGGTGCCCACGGGGGCCTGGCACAATGCGATATCCCCATAGGTAAATTAATCCATGGTGGGCTGTCATATTGTATGAACCAGGCCATTGTCTTAACTGATGTTATCAGCCAGCTGGGGCTCCTTGAGGAAAGGTGAGGGTATACTTTAAACAAATAAACATGCCAAATGCAGCTTGCACACACAATCTGAGGCTATCGTTATTTTCTCCTCATAAAATGACAACGCAATTAGCATCTCTGTTGTGTGCTGTGATAACTCTGACACTGCCCTCCTTTTAATGCCTAGGACATCAGATTTTCTATAAAGCTGTCTGCAAAATTTCACCAAACCCCAAATCCCTATGCAGCATGCAGTCTGTGCAGATGATGATTCAAGAGACGGTCCTTAAGCTCACCCACCAATTTACCTTCACCGGTTGTAATAATTTCTGTCATGTTTTCAAGTAAGAAAGCAAAACGTTACTGGAATTTATACTGTAAGACACCCCACACAAGCTAATTAAAATAATTCCTGTAGGGAGATGAGAGAAAAAAAATACAGGGTGGTGGTGTGGTGAGGCGGGGGATTATTTCAACTCTGAACATTCATGTACATGGGTATTTAATTGAAATGAAATACAATAATCCACACAGAGCAGATTGAGCCATATATCTGAATATTAATGAAGCTTCTAAGTACCTAACAACAATTTCTGGACACTTGATATTAATGCACAGCTGGTAGGCAGGAAGCCGAGTAAATGAGAAAAGATGCAAAACTAATCAATGGACACCTGCATGTGTATCTTCAAGTGCAAAATGCAATGCAGGATGTGCATGAACAAGACACATTGACCCACTTTGCATGTCATCATGGCTACCCAGGGTTTAAACAAACGAGCGGAAGTGAGGGAGCACGGTGGTATCCAACTAGGGCTGGGCGATCCGCCGGGACCCGGCGTGCCCTCTGGCTTAGCGGACACTGCTGCTGCGCACGCTGAGCTGGGACGAAAGCTGGCGTGCACCGCTGCCACTCGCCAGACTTTCGGGTTCCTGGCAGGCTGCTATTTATGTAGGGAATGCCTTAAGATATGTCAAAAGCAGCCACAATTTGCACAATTGATGCAAACTGAGGCCACTTTAGCTGTATCTTAAGGCATTTTCTATGTAAACGGCGGCCCGCCAGGAACCCGGAAGTCGCTTCCTCGGCTCGACTTGGGAGAATGCGAGTCGAGCCGGGGAAGAGGAAAGTGGGATGGAGTTCGGGGAGGGGGGGGGTTGAGCCTGGCCAGTCTGCCGGATTTCCACCTCCTGAATGAAGTGCTTGGACATCCCTATAATAAATCTGACTGCCCGCCTGACCCTCCTGAGTGAAACAGCTCAGAGGCAATCCGGTCCCGGGGTTGTTTATCACGATGTCCAAATCCAGATTTGGAGGCTGTTGGGGGAAGAATAACCCAGATTTGTAACCAAAGGGTCAAATTACATTGTGTCAATTGTGTAGCAGCGTGTAGCTGAGCCTGATGGTATTCTTCACTTTAGTATAACCGTGCGCGGCTCTGATTCAACTCGGGACCAGTGCGCACCAGGAACGGAACATTAAACTCCCCCCACCCCATTTTCTTCTTGAAATTCCACCTCCCCATGGGGGGATATGTGTGTGTTTGTGTGTGTGTGTGTGTTAAAAAGAAGCAGGGGAGGAAAGCTTTGATTGACTCCAATGGAGATTTTTTCCCTTTTTTTTAACCCTCCCCCACCCTGTGTGGGGGATGTGAAATTTCAGGAAGGAAATAGATGGTGGTGGTGGAGGTTTAATTCTCCCTCCCGGTGCATGCTGGTCCTAATCTAAATTACACTAAAGAAAATGATCAAGCTCAGATACATGCTATGCAATTAGCTTAAAGTTTCGTTTGACCCCCTAATTCATGACCTCTGGAGTAGATTTATTATTTATTAATTTATTAATTTATTTATTTAACACATTTCTAAACTGCCCAGTAGGTGAAGCTCTCTGGGCAGTTCAGGACAATTAAAACCATAAAGTACAACACAATAAGATACAACATAAAAGGTTAAAAGGTTAAAAAAAAAACTACAGTGTAGAATAAAAATGAAAAACACAATAAAACCTAGCAGCAATGCAAAGATTTAAAATACAGGAACAGCTTTAAAACAGCAGAAAGTGAAAGACTGAAATGCCTGGGACAAAAAAAGGGTCTTTGCCTGGCTCCAAAAAGAGCACGGCCTCTTTGGGAAGCTCATTCTACAACCAGGGTGTCACAGTGCTACTATTGGGAATGATTTGTAGATCCTCCCCAATCCCAGCCATATCCATGATCATGCATGGAAAGGGTGGTGAATCTGGAGCAGGGAGCGCTATCGTTTAACAGCAGGGAGAGGGGTACACATGGCAGGGGTTCCCATTTCCCACCAACCATTACTGGGGCCAATTGAAATTATTTCGCTTTCTGAAACTGAGATGGTTAAAACCACAGCTTTAACATCCCATGATAAGAAATACAGTTAAGTGTAATCTTTAACAATCAGGGAACCAGCCATGCTGACAGGTGGTTATTTTATTCCTTGGGGGGGGGGGGAATTACTTGTATGAAAGTGACATGGTGTTTCAGTGCAATTCAGCCGCCTCGCAGAGTTCAGCTGAGGACTCACCTCTGACTCATCCAGGCAGCAGGTAAGGACACTGGTTCCTGGGCAAAGAAGCAGCTTGTTAGCTTTTTTCCAGAGGTTTGAGGACGAAAAGGTCAGAAGGGGGGGGGAACAATGGTAACTATCTGTTTACCCAAAAAAAGAAGCAAAAGGGGGGGGGGAGAATAAAAAAACTTACTCTGGTGGTCTTGACTTTATTGCCGGTTGCACACATCCATCCTGAATTGTCCGGCAGCGTCTTGCATTCTTCACCCTCTAGGCAGGGTTCCATTTCACACCACCATTTCCCAATGACTATTGATGCTACAAGAGAATCAGCAAAAGGTTTGTGAATATTCATCTTGCTGCACTAATCATGTTCCCCCGCCACAGTTCACAGGAAGCACGATCCTATGAGGCTGCCCCATAATAACACTCCAAACTCAGAGGATTACGCCCGGCATCCTATTGAGGGCAGGAGGACCGTGGCAGGATAGGATATCCGCCACACTCTCCTCACCCTCAAAAACATCTAGATGGCCGATTTCGGCTGTCTAGACGTTTTACACGTTGTCACGAGGAGGAGATGATGAGGCACAGCCCTCCACGCCCCTGGGAACGCCCTCCCACGAGGGAACCAAACACGGTCTTCAGCATTTGGTTCCCTGCTGGTGTGGAAAGAACTACACTGGCCACGAGGTGGGGAGACGGGCGCTCTGCAGCACTGCGACCTCAGAAGGGATTCCCGAGGTCGCAGCACCTTCTATGCCCAATCCTATGCCCCCCCCCAGACAAGGTCGGAGGGAAATAGGATTGTGCCCTTAATTTTGTTGAGAAGATGCACACACACACACACACACACACACACACACACACCCTGTGGGACTCATTTGCATCTCACCCAAGTCTGCATCTTCAATTGAGAACTAATACAACATGGCTGAATGCTCCAGGTGATGTTACATTACATATTACAGCCATACTATGCTTATTCTCTCTGTCTCTGTCTCTGTCTCTCTCTCTCTCTCTCTGCTGTATATATATATATATATATATATATATTGTATGTGTATATGGATATATGTATATGTATATATATATATATACACACACACACTGTGTATATATATATAATGTGTATGTGTATACACACACACACACACACGATTTATTGTATTTATGTATTTCAGAGAATTTCTATACCACTTTTCATTTCATTTTTTAAAATCCCAAAGTAGTTTACAAGATAAAATCATGACATAATACAATAAAACCAGTCATTAAAACAATAAAACAATGATTAAAAACAATAAGCTCTCATTAAAATAACCAGGGGTAGTAGCTGACAATGCCGACGGTCAGGAAAATACCTGGGCAAACCAGTGTGTTTTCAGTTGTCGGCGGAAGCACTGCACACTAGGACCCCACCTGCTCTCAATGGGGGGATCATTCCACATGGTGGGTGCCACAACTAAGAAGTCCCTCCTCCGTACCATGGCCAAACGAACCTCAGTAGGCTGCGGTATGATCAGCAAGCTCTCCCCCTTAGAATGTAGTGATAAGGGTGGCTTATATGGCAGAAGGGGGTCTCACAAATAACCTGGTCCTGAGCTGTTTAGGGCCTCATCATAATACCTTGAACACGGCTCGGTAGCTAATTGGCAGCCAGTGCGGAGATTTCAGCACAGAAGCCATATGTGTACAGTAAGAAGCTCCCATGAGCAGTGTAGCCACCGCATTCTGCACTAGCTGCCGCTTCCAAACCAATCTCAAGGGCAGCCCCACATGGGCAGCGCAGCGTGACCCAATGTGGCTGCTGATCGTAACCTTCTGAACTTGGAGGATTACGGGCATCCTACTGAGGATGGAAGGAGAATGGAGGCTCCTGCTTGCTGCCTACATCTAAGCCTTTTGCATCTACCCTCCCTGCCCCCTGGAGCGCCCACCCAGCGCCGGCTCTGAGGTCGGTCTTGCAACTTGTGGAGCCACAGCCAGCATGGAAAGAACCACACACTGGCTGTGAAAGTGGAGGGAGGGCAGTACAAATTCGGAGACCCAGCTCCGATCTTGCAGTGCTATTCCAAAGTCGGAGCTGGGACTCTGAATGATCTTATGGCCATCTAGACAGCATCTAGAGGCCATAGGATTGCACCTGAAGTGCATTACAGTAGTCCAATCTTGAGGTACAGTAACAGTAACAGTAACAGTAACAAAAGAACCAGAGTCTGGAAAAGGACTGAGATCTACGTAGTTCAGCTGAAAAGGCAGGACCATCATGCAGCCCCATATAGATTTAACATTTCTGGACATTTCAAATCCATGAAGGAAAAACATTTTTCTGCCCATTTTTCTGCCTGGAAATAAATGGACATTATGGGAAAAATTAAAGGATATGCAATATTTACTTTCTTATCAAACCTAAACTTATTTTATTGCTTTAACAACATAAAATGCATCGTTTATAACTTAGCATATAAAAATTGTACTATTTGGCATATTTATGAAATGTGAAGAACAGTTTCATATATTTAGATGTTTTAAAGATGCCTTTTAAAGTAAAAAAACACTGCAAAACAAAAAACACTTCCCAAGGAAGAAGAAAAACTCAGTTTGATTAGTGGCACTTACTCCCAGGTATTGCAGCATCAAATGTATAAATGCTTTAGGGTACAATCCTATGCATACTTAGACAGAAAAACATCCTACAACTCCCAGCCTTCCCCGGCCAGCATGGTTGGCTGGGGAAGGCTCAGAATTATAGGACCTTTTTTTTTCTCTAAACATGCATAGGATTGCACCCTTCATTTTGTACAAGCAAAATTGTGAATATCCTAGACAGAGAGAGCTGCAAACTGTTCATGCTGTGCCACATAAGAACATAAGAAGAGCCATGCTGGATCAGACCAAGGGTCTGTCTAGTCTAGCATTCTGTTCACACAGTGGCCAACCAGCTGCCCACAGGAAACCCACAAGCAGCAGGACATGAGTACAACAGCACCCTCCCACCCATGTTCTCCAGCAACTGGTGTACATAGGCATACTGCCTCTGATACCGATACTGATATTTATTTATCTACCGGTATTTATTTGGTCATGAAGACAACAAAGCTACGCCCACTTACATGGGAGTAAGCCCCATTGGACTCAATAGGATTTAAGACCATAAGAAGAGCCATGCTGGATCAGACCACGGGTCCATCTAATGCAGGATTCTGTTCACACAGTGGCCAACCAGCTGCCCACGGGATTCCACAAGCAGGACATGAGTGCAACAGTCAGCACCTTCCCGCCCATGTTCCCCGGCAACTGGAGTAGTGCCTATGTACTGCCTCTGCCTATGTACTGCCTATGTACCTAAGCACAGATATTTTAGTTTTTGCCATCTGGGAAGTAGGGAACAATAAAAGTTGAAAACAGGAATCACAAAATAGTAGTGAACAAAAGTAAGTGTCCTAGTCAGACAGAAATAGTTTCATGCATCCACAGTATTTAAGGATTAGCAGCATATCTGGATATCAAGTTAAACTTTACGACACTGAAAACAGTCACCACCCTCTTCAGTAGTGTATATTATAATGCTCTAATGCTGTAGAGGGGCTAGAGGAGCCCTGCGAGTACAAAGGGGCCCAGAAGCTCCTCTGTACTTAGGTCAACTGATTGCACAAGTAGTGTGTGCACGGGGTCATTGTGTACATAGTTAAACTAACACCTATTGTTGGGGTTAGAGAAGGTCAAGTATCATACAGTAAGTTCATTCAAAACTGGCATATTTTAATGTTTTGGAATATGAAAGTTCAGGATTTGATATCATTTGCAATTCTGGGAGCAAGCTAAAAAAAAAAGAAGTATGCTGTGTAAGCCATGATACAACTTACTGCACAGCTTTCTGAAAATTAATCTGTGAGCCAGTGTGGCGTAGTGGTTAGGGTGTTGGACTGGGACTCGGGAGATCCAGGTTCTAGTCCCCGCTCGGCCATGAAACTCACTGGGTGACTTTGGGCCAGTCACTGACTCTCAGCCTAACCTACCTCACAGGGTTGTTGTGAGGATAAAACGCAGAGGACAGGAGGACTATGTAAGCTGCCTTGGGTTCCTTGTAGGAAAAAAGGCGGGGTATAAATATAATAAATAAATAAATAAATAATCGAGATACTTGTTTGTTTAAATCTTGGTGAATGTATTATATCTGCTATTTGTTATTTGATAGGGGATTGTGTTAAATTGTGTGCATGCATGTGTGTGTGTGTGTGTGTGTGTGTATAAAATGGGTTGGATCAACTGTGTTGGTGGAAGTGGACTTCCCCACCATTTCCTTTCCACAGCAGCCACTGAAAATGCTACGCAGAGAGTAAGGAGACCCTGCTGAATGTAGTGTGCTGTGGTGTGGGGGAAAGGAAGGCTCCCCAAATTTCCGGAAGCAGAGTCCTTACTCTCATGGAAGGTTCCTTCCTCTAGTTTAGTGGAAGACAGATCCTGGATCCAACCTGACACACACACACCTACACACACACACACACATCCAGAGTTTACCACAATCCCCATATATATAATGTTTCAAAATGGTTGCTTGCATTGGAGATGGTGAGGTGCCTAACTGTATAAGGATTATTTAACTCAAATGCATTGAAATCCATCCATAAGTAAAACACAGGAGTGCCCTTTGCTTTAATGTATTTGCTATGATGGTGCATTGTGTTCCAAGATCAGATAATAACTCTGTATTGCCACATACTTTCTAAATTACTTTTAATGGAAATTCTCACATATTGGCTCCGGCAGTGACCCTGCCTTTCCCCCCAATGCCATTCAAACTTTACTGCACTTTCCCCCCAACTGTTTTCCAGTGAGGTACATTAAAAATGGACGACTGCCAAGAGGGTTAGCCTGCAGTAATTCTCCATTCCTTTGATAGCCACCAACCCAATCCCCTCTTCTTATGAATGCTCTTTTACCTCTCTGATCCAACTTGCTCAGCTATGTGTATGTCTATATATGTTTTCTCAGGTTTCCTAAGGGGGGGGCAGGACACAAAATTGGAGCATGAATACATACTTTGCCACATTGGAGCACCTTAAATGTACCCAAAACCAGACCAGGGAGTTCTTCTTTCAAAACTGTTCCTGCAGCAAAGATGCCAACAACTACTTATGAACAATACAAATTAATACTGGGCATGGTAAACATAACAACATAACATAAGATTTGGGGGTGGGTGATCTTCATCAGTCCCTGTCCACCATTCTGTGCACAAATTCAGATGCTTCTGGGAAGCTAACAACCAAGTCACAGCATCATGATGAGAATAATGTCCTTTGTTGTTTCGTCTACATCACCTGATAAAAAACCAAAGTGGATCTCTGTTCTATATGGCAAATAGTCATTGATACCTATCCGGGCATGTTCAACCTTTGGTGAAACCATTTGCCATTTCCCTCTGTATCCCAACTCTATTCTTTCATTTCGTATTTGTTCCACGGGGTTGCTTTTATTCTGTTTCAACCATACCCAAATGGTCTTCATTTGTCCTGCCCCAAACATAGCAGTACTCTTTGTTGGTAGGTGAGAAAAACTTGTCACAGCAAAAATAACAACTCTTATTTAGTAAACAGAAGTAGTCTGTCCTAACCTAGAGATTAGAGGCTTGAATTGCTGTACTGGAGAAAAATGCTGTTAAGAGCAGAGAAAATATAAGTATATTGTTATATACTCCCCCATTTCCCCAGGCAATGAGAAGTTCTAGGGTCAATGCTACTAGGTTGTTTAGCTTCCTTTGCATGAGAGAGCACTGGGTGCTTAAGGTGTCTTTGTAATTTGCTTTATTTACAAACATATGAGTAAAGTAGTAGTGAAAGCAAGTAGGCACTCCTACAAGGGATAAGGTCTCTGAAAGAGCAACTTGGTGCTCCCACCAGATGTAAACTCTTGGCTCTCTCTCCCCTCTACATCTATGTGTTCTGAACTGCCACCTCTCTCTTTCTCTCTCTCTTTTAGTGAACTGCGAATCAGCAAAACCTGAGGTCCAAATTCCATCTCGAAGCTCATTCTGACTCGAGTCCCTGATTGCGAGCTTTCTTCTTTTCTTTCAGCATGAAAACCCATGCATATTTTTGTGCACATTTCCCCAAATGCCTGTATCAGTTGTGCATATCTTTGAAATACATGCATTCTTCTCCCATTGATTAAAGTGTACTTCTGCACATCCCTGCCCCCCAAGTAAGCATTTTTTCATGCACATTCCCCCAATGTACGCATGCTGTCAAACACAATTATTTTGGTCCACGAAACACATTGCAAGCTTGGAAATGTATGGACTTCAAATTTTGCAATAGATTTCTCCAATTAAAAATGTGTATAGATGGGGAAAATGCACACAAAAATGCATATATGATTGAAAATGATGTTCAAAATGCATATTAGGAAAATTGCTTGCAAAAGATATATTAGCTAAACTACATACCTCCTGACAACATTGGGGACCACTGGTCTAAGCTGAAAACCTCCATCACTGCAGCTTATGAACAAACTATTGGATATGAAACTAAGAAACATCAGGATTGGTTTGATGAAAATGATAATGGGATTAAATATATAATTGACCAAAAAAGGAAAGCCTTCCAAATATGGCAAAATGATATTAACTGCACTGCCAAGAAAAAAATCTACGCTAGCGCAAAGGCTGAGGTCCAAAGAAGAACAAGAGAACTTAAGAACGCTTGGTGGAAAAAGAAAGCTGAAGAAATTAAACAACTTGCAGAATCTCATGATGCACGGGGCTTTTTTAAGGCCACAAGGGCCATTTATGGACCAAAACCTATGGTACAAACCCTTTACAATCAAAAGATGGCACCAAACTCTTAAAAGACAAAGAGTCTATTGCACTGCATTGGAAAGAGCATTATTATGACCTTTTAAATCGTAAATCTAAGGTGGATAAAGAGATTTTCTCGCAAATCCCGCAAAAACAAATTAGAGAGGAACTTGCAATACTCCCCACTATGGATGAAGTAAAAAAAAGCCATTAATCAAATGAAGAACAACAAAGCTAGTGGACCAGATTGGATTCCTGCTGAAATCTTTAAAGAAGGGGGCCCCGAACTTGTACATCTTCATAAACTCATCGAAAAAATCTGGATAAGAGAAGAGATCCCAGAAGACTTCAGGGATGCCATAATTATCACCCTCTTTAAGAAGGGTGATAGAACAGACTGTGGAAACTATCAGGGCATCTCTCTCTTAGCTACCACAGGTAAAATATTTGCTAGGATTCTTGCAAACCGTCTTCTATCTATTTCAGAAGAGATCCTCCTGAAACTCAATATGGTTTCCGCCCCTCTAGAGGGACAGTAGACATGATTTTTACTGCACGCCAGCTCCAAGAAAAATGCCGGGAGCAAAATCAACCCCTTTATATGGCATTTATCGATTTGGCTAAGGCCTTTGATACTGTAGACCATACAGCTCTCTGGACTATCCTTATGAAAATTGGATGCCCCAATAAATTTGTGAATATCTTGCGACTTCTCCATGACAACATGATTGTCTCCATGACTTCTCCATGACAACGGTCTTGGACAACAATGGCTCTCATGGTGCTCCATTTAAAGTGGGATCAGGTGTTAAACAGGGATGTGTTATCGCCCCAACATTATTTGCTATTTTCATCGCCATGATTTTACATCTTGTCGAGGGGAAACTTCCCACTGGTGTGGGAATTATATATCAAACAGATGGAAAGCTTTTTAATCTCAGCAGGCTGAAAGCAAAAAGTAAGGTAATTACAACCTCCATTGTGGAACTTCAGTATGCTGATGATAATGTGGTCTCCGCACATTCAGAGGATGATCTCCAAACTATCCTAAATGCTTTTGCAGAAGCATACGAAAAACTTGGTCTCTCACTTAACATCAAAAAAACCAAAGTGCTTCATCAGCAAGTGCAAGCTAACCCTTTGGTGATGCCATCTATCCAGCTTGGCGGGACAATACTGGAAAATGCCGATCATTTTCTCTATCTTGGCAGCTATCTTTCTGTTACAGCTAACATCGACAGTGCAATTCAGCATCGTTTGAGCTCCGCAAGTGCTGTGTTTTCTCGAATGAAACATAGAGTGTTCGAGGATCAGGATATCTGTATGAAGTCCAAAACACTGGTTTATGAAGCCATTGTATTACCAACTTTATTGTATGCCTGCGAAACATGGACTATCTATAAATTTTTCACCTCCTTGAAAAATTTCATCAACATTGCCTCCGGAAAATCCTGCAAATTACTTGGGAAGATAGGCGAACAAATGTCAGTGTACTGGAAGAAGCAAAGACTACTAGCATTGAAAAAATGATCCTTCAATGCCAACTTCAGTGGACCGGTCATGTTGTTCGAATGCCTGACTGCCGTCTCCCAAAGCAGTTACTTTATTCCCAACTCAAGGATGGAAAGCGGAATATCGGTGGTCAATATAAGAGGTTTAAAGATGTTCATAAGGCTAATCTAAAAAAATGCAATATAAACATCGAAAACTGGGAAGCTCTGGCCCATGAATGATCTAAATGGAGGTTGGCCTTTCACAAAGGTTCCATGGACTTTGAAGAAGCCCGAGTGCAAGGTGAAGGGAGAAACGTGCTAAGTGAAAAGCACGTCAAACGAATCCTTTACAGGACCATCTTCCATCTGGTAACCTGTGTCCTCACTGTGGGAAGCTGTGTGGATCTAGAACTGGCCTCCACAGTCACTTACGGACCCATCGCTAGAGTCTACACAATCTTCTTTAGAATTTCCTCCTTTTATCCTGGAAGACAATCTTCCTCGGTCACAAGTGATCGCCTGATGATGATGATACACAAATGCATGTATTAGGAGGAATGTGTACAAAATGCAAACTTTAAAACACACACACCAGTGTTTGGGACAAATCAAACTTACGATTGGAAAAGTTCTCAAAGTTTGGGATGAACTGAATTTAGGATTGGAAAAATGAGAAACTGAAAGAAACCAAAACTGGGAGATGCAGTTGAATCTTTTTGTATTGTCATTTGTTGGTTTAAATTGTCCGAACAAATGTTAAATTGAACATTTTAAAACTAGAAACATATATTGAAGTGGGGGGGGGTATCTCACACTGGCTGGGTGGATTCAAAACCTATCATACCACATCCATTTTTAAGCAACTAGGTATTTGCAATGAAATGTCTCTGGGGTCAGATTTCTCCTTCAAAATTGAAGTACTGAGTTGTGGATTGCTGTTTGACTGGTGTCAGTATTTTATATATATAGTAACTAATCATGAAAATGGATGACATCTGTAACGTAGTCTACCAGCAGATAGCTTGAAGTCAGAGTTCCTGTCAGCTGGAGGAGGATGAGGTGGTGGGAAGATGATTTTTGCTGATTCCCGCTTTCCCCTGCAGTCCCCTGAAAAGCTGCTGCAGAAGGCTGGGAGACCCTCCAGAACAGTGTGGGAAGTGGACTTCAGAGGGAAAGGGGAATCACCCTCAACTTTCCCCTGCTGGAGCTCAGTCCCTTTTGCAAATCGAAAGATCTCTTCCAACTCAGTATCCAACCCATTCAAAACTGAGGTCAGATTGCCCTTTTACAATTAAAATCCTCCTGATATGGGGTTGAATCATACTGATGTCAGCAGTCAAATGCTTCAGATCAGTCCCTAAAACTGGTGACATCTACAATATAATCTACTGGTCAATCAAAAGACTGTTCCCTTCTCCAGTTTTTTTTGAACTGGTGTTCAGTGGAACTTATTCGCTGTGGCTTCCTTCCAGTCTCAGGGCCAAACTATATGTAATGCTAAATGTCTCACTGCAAGCAGTGTGCATCTTTTTTTTTCTTTTTTTAAAAATTATTACTAGAAATAGGAGGTGCAGAAGGATCAGAATGGGGGACTGTGGTGCAGTGTACAGGAGTTAGTCCCCTCCCCACATGGTCCAGGTGAAAATCAAGGTATAGGGTTAATAGCAGCATCAGGAAGATTTTTGTTGGGAGGGGGAGGGTTAACCCTGCCTCCCCATGCACCAGGGTCCCAGGCCTACTAAGCCCTCCTATTTCCAGTTGTTTTTTTTTTTTTAAAAAAAGATCTAGTTTACTCACAGTGATGTATTTAGCATCACATGTAGTTTTGGCCCTCGGGTTCAGTTTCTCCAAAACCCTCCAAGCAGGCTGACTTTGAGGATGCCGTTCCGATTTTTGCTCTTTGCTTTAGATCAGGGATGGGGAATGTGTGGTCCTCCATGCTATGCTGGCTAGGGCTGACAGGTGTTGAAGTCCAAAAACATCTGGAGGGCTACATGGTCCCCACCCCTGCTTTGGATGACTGGCATAGTGTAGAAGTCTCCCTTAGGAATTTTGCTATAACCCATCCTGTTTCTCCCTTCTACTGTAGAACACATCTGCACTACTAACTGAAAAAGGCTCAACTGTCATGGCTTCACTACTACCATGAACCTTGGGAATTATGGTTTTTTGAAGGTGCTCGAAACCTGTAACACATAAAACCACAAAACCTAGCATTCCTTCCACTGGAGAAACCATGATGCTTCTACCATTTTTAAAATGACTTGGTTTTGTAGTGCATTATAGTTTTATTGTGAGACTTTGCAATACTTTCTAAAACTGTTTTTGAATTTACAGTAATAAAGAACTCATGGAATTTTGTTCTCCTGACCAGCAGACAGCCTGCTGTCTTATCCACTCATGTAACAGCCCATAAAATATCAGAATCTGATCCATTCTGATCTCTTTCTGTAGCTATTAATAAGCTGGAACAAATGCCAGTCCACAGTTGCTTGGCAAAACCAGTACAGCATTCTCTGCGATAATGAAAAAAGTTGTAGCATTTAGTGCAAGGCATTCCATTTTAATCTCATGCTCACTAGAGAAGATTGAAATAAATAAAATTTAAATAGAGAACACATTTTAGATGCCAACAGTGAAAAAGAGTTTGTCAGCCTAATGAAAAGCTATCCATTGTCTCCTCTTCATTCAATAAATTGTGAGTCATTCATTTTCTAAATGGATTAGATTAAAGGAAAATCCAAACTCCCACGGAGAGACTCTCACAACTGATGGAGACTTTATACAAGGAAAATAGCACAGAGGTGGGTAAATCATTTTGGAAGGCAGGTTCAGATCTATAAAAAATGATACAAAGTAGCATAGGAATGTCTGTAACCCAGAGCTCACCTATTCCTTAAAAAACAAGATTTCAGAGAATTGAATGAGACATACAGTCTCTCTTATTTTTATTACAATGCCATGGGGTACAGAGTGAATTGTAGTACTGGGAACTTGGAAATTTTAGAAGGAAGAAGCAAAGGCTAGAATGAAAGAATACAGCAGCAGAAGTATTATGCATTTCACAAACAGACGGAGATAGCATTTGCTCTGGGAGCTGTAAAAGAGGAGCCTGATAGTGTAAAACGAATAAAAAGCAGAAAACAAAGGATTTGGGGTTGAGAAAAGCTGCTTTAAAGAAACAGGGGATGTTGCGAACTGGGGAGTCCACCTATTTCTCTAGTTTAATTTAATCTGATTCCACTTGAGAAGCATCAGTTCAATGCTCATGCAGCATAACACTTTGCAAAATGTGATAACAGATAGTTGAGGATAACAGCAAATAAATGGCTTCCAACTCCTTGTATGCAACATAGGAATATACTGCCATAAACAAGAACAATTTGGTAAGGAGTGAACTGCTGTGACAATCATTAGGAAAATGACAGTTTATATTTTGTAGCTTTTAAAATGTGTAATTCTAGCTGTAATCCAATCAGGTACCAATCAGTCAGGACCGGTGCAGGGCAGTTTGGCGCCCCAGGCGAAAAAATAGTTAGCGCCCCCCCCCTCCAAAGCAAAAAAAAACAAAACCCCTGCGCCGCCACCACCAACCTACCTTCCCCCCCTCGCCTTAGCTGCGGGAGCGGCGGCTGCGACGAAGGTAGGTGACGGGGGGGTGACGGGGGGGTTGGGGGGGTGGCGATGGCGGTGGGAGGGCAGCGGCGGGCGAGCGGGCGAGCGGGTGGGCGGAGGCGTGGCGGCGGCTGCGGCGGCGGCTGCTGCGACGAAGGTAGGTGATGGGGGGTGACGGGGGGGTTGGGGGGGTGGCGATGGCGGTGGGAGGCGCAGCGGCGGGCGAGCGGGCGAGCGAGCGGGTGGGCGGAGGCGCGGCGGCGGCGGCAGGCAGGAGGGTGGGGAGGCGGAGGCCTGGCGGGGACGGCGCAGCGGCAGCGAAGAGGAGCGCAGCGTTTCGCGCCCTCTTCAGCCGCGCGCCCTAGGCAACCGCCTAGTTGGCCTAGCGGTAGTGCCGGTCCTGCAATCAGTTAGTGTATGGATGATAAGAACTTAAAAAGGGCTCTGCGGGATCAGACCAAAGGCCTATCTAGTGGCCAACCAGATGCCTGTGGGAAGCCCACAAGGAGTACATCAGTGCAACAGCACCCTCCTGCCCAAGTTCCCAGCTACTGGTATTCACAGGCATATTGCCTCTGGCAATGGAGGTGAATATATAGCCAGTATGACTAGTAGCCACTGATAGCCTTATCCTCCAAGAATTTGTCTAATCCCCTTTTAAAGCCATCCAAGTTGGTGGTCATGTGCTAGGGAACAAGAATAGAGCAACACATCTTTTAAAAACGGAAAGCAAGTGTTCAAGGTTTACAATAATCAATGTGCTCATTCGTTCAGATCAGAAACACACACAGAGAATATAAAATATATCAGCCTGTTCATAACTCAGCTGAGTGTAATGTCCTTTAGAACAAAAAGTACAGTAATGTTTGGTGATGTTATATTATTGATTGTTTTGCATGCTTGAAAATGTATCCTATTGAACTGAATAGGCTAGAACTGTATTTATCCCACTGACTGAGAAGAGGACGTATGTTATGGACATCATATGGAGACCACTGGAAAAAGACCTGACACAGCAGTGACACATGTGAAGTCTTCCAGATGTTTTGAACTCCCATCAGCCCCAGACATCATAGCCAGTGGTTAGGTGATGGGAATTGTAGTTCAAAATATCTGGAGGGCACCAGTTTGGGGAAAGCTGTTCTAGGGGGCCCTAACTCTACATCATGTAAATATGATCCACAAGTGCTCCAGCCCACCAGAACAACTTTCTACATCCATCACCACCATCATTGACTACAAGTTCCTAAAGGCCATGGGTGAGTGTATGAGGAATCACAAAGTGGTAGCAGTGAACTATGCACTGAGTTAGTTTTACACCCAGGACAGGAAGTCATGTTACAACAGGAGGCTGTTTTTGATGGCACCCCTGTGGTATGTTTTGATAATCCTAAAACAGAATTTTAAGTTTAATTTGTGCCTTGAACAAAGGTACATTTTTAGGTATCCTGAATCTGGAGTGCATGGACTGGTCTGGAATGCATGGACTATAGTGAACTATATTTTCCCAGGGGAGGCAAGACAATTTATTTTCAATTGAGGTATATTTTAACGAACTAGATATTTTAATCCCCCCCCCTCGGGGGGGAGATCCTAAGGTAACTAGGAAGGAAAATCTGCATAGTTACATATTGCAGAAAGGATATAGAGACAAGCTTTGTTATACTTCCATTCTGAAAAATGAAAGACTATGGCCCCATTTTGTGACTCATTATGCGATCATTGAACTTGGAATGCCCCAAAATGTAACATTTGGACAGGGCACAAATTGTTTTCAGAGGAGACAGGAATTGTGGGTAGGCTGACTGATGGTGCTATCCACAAACCAGTAAAGTCATCAGGCTTGCACTTAAACTGACCATTTTGTTTTAAATGCAAATATAAATTACGGTAGCTTAATGGATTTTGCGGGCAATGCTATATATGCCACTCCTATTCCTAAAGACTTGCTGCATCTTATTCGTCTCAGGAATGTAAGCTGCCACATTAGTGGGCAAGAAATAAATTAGCCATTGTTTTCCTGCCATATCCAGTGCCCCTTATCTTGATCAACATAAAATGATGGGCAGGTGTAGGATAAATGGTACCTTCTAACTATGCCATGTGGTGGGTATAAACTTTAGGGCAATGTTCTTTTTAAGAATGTTCTTTTTAAGAACAGCAGTGTAATCTCTATGTTGGGCCTTAGTGAAAATAAATGAGAGGAAAAATAAATCCAAAATTAAAGGGTGGGGGAGGGGAGGAAGATAATGATGATTATGATTTTTAGTTAGTGTTATTTCAGACATGTTTTCAGGGTCCCAGGAAACCCTGCTGTAGATTGTAGCAACTTCTCAGCTATATATTAAATGGACCTAGCTAGCTGACATGTAGACCTTCCTGATTGGTGTACTTAGCTTTTGGAGGGGGCATGAAAGGAACAACCAATATCGAAACAAAAGACCCCTTTGAAATTGTAACATGAAGTGAGCTTTAAAATTGGATCAAGACCAAGCTTCAATCTCAAAAACAATTTCCTCTTTGGTTTTAGAAATTGCTACTTTTATAAATGCATTCCCAAGACGCACAGCAGATCTTAACTCCAGGCTGCGGACTGCTTGGTGCTTGTGGAGCTACTGGAGAGCTGACTATCATTTCATACCTTGAGCAATAAAATGAGTACTGAATCAAACCAAGGCAAGCAAAACTGAATTTGAGAATATACAGTCACTTGGCTTTTAAAACAGAATTGCTTACAATTGAAAACAAACTGCCCCCTCTAAAACCAGGATTAAAACCAGGAAGGGGGGATTTGAAGGGAAGGGTATCACGACTATTGAGATTGGTTTGACCATGCCAGTTTTTTAAGCCACATACTGAAAGATGGCTTGGCACTGGTTTCCAGTGTACAGGCCAAGTGCTATATTAATTTCTGAATCACTGAAAATGAGATGAGTTGGAAATAAGAGGCAAGTGACATTGGAGGTGATTTTGACAGTAAGGTTGACTGTAAGCCTAACGGTGCCTAGAGAATCATGACCAGAGAGACTCAGATTCACACAATACCAAGACTTGTACCTTAAAATGTACGCTCTGGCACAGAGGCAGTGCTAGGTACTGAAAAGATCCAGGGCTCAGGCCCACAGGACAAAAAAACTGCACAAACTTGCATATGCTAATTTACGTATGCTCTAAGTCTCTCTCTCTCTCTTTGTGTGTCTGTAAAGGACCCTGTTTCCTAAGAACACCCCATTTGTAAAAAGGGATGTATGGACAGAGGAGGGCATTTGATTTCAGAAAAAAACTCAGGTGGAAAGATTCAAGGGGGGGCAGCAGGAGGTGTGGGGAGGCACATTGCACATCTTATTACAGGAATGCTGTGTGGATAAATTCAACACCCACATTTAGATGCACATTCTGATATGCACTCAAATGCTTATCGGATTTTACAACTGCAGGTCTTGATGCTGTAAGTGATCTGCCTGCTGGAGGTGTCATGATGCATGGGTTGGACCCCTACAATCAGGAGAAGAAGCTGAGGACACCACGGAAGAAGACTCAGTGCAGGAATCACCCTCAGAACGAACCCTGGAAGACACCACTCAGACAGACAGTCCATGAGAGGAAAATCCCAGGGAAAGGGGCTCTGTTACACCCCACCCCTCATAGGGCCTCAAGCTTGCCCTCCTTTTTGGGATCTATGGTTGTGCTTACGTAAGGTTGGGGGTTTCTCTTTCTCTAACCTTTACCCTTACACCTCTCACACTGACTTTGGGATGTCTATTATCCCCACCTTATACCTCTTTGACCAGTCTAATAAGCACAGGCTATTTCAAATAACAAAGTAAAGTTTATTTTAAAATATAACAGTTCCTGGAAATAAGTTTCATATGTAAGTTTCAGTCTATATTAAGTAATTTACTATCTTATCCTATTACCAATCCTCCCTCAACAACAGTTCCCAATACCAATCCCTGCACTCACTAGCTAATCCCCAAACAATCCTAGTATAATCTCTCAACTCTCTCCAGTCAGCTTCACAGACTCCCAAACAGCACTCCAGCACTTCTCACACACTCCACACACTGTTTCACTCTCCTTTCTACACACTCCCTCCTAAACAGCACCACCCGCTGTTTATATAACACAGGCTTTACCCCCCCCGCTTCTCACTCTCTCAGCCAATCATGTCACATATGCAAATACACACCATCCTTCTTGCCCATCATTTATTTCTCACTCACCTAACATAGCACACATAGATACAGCAGGAATACATACTTATAGCCATACTCAGTACAAGAACACATTATTATAATTCCCACACATACACTTTAACTTTACCCCCAAATAACATAACGTCACAGGCTCTCCCACTACTGGAGTCTGAGTAGCTCCTTCTGCCCTTGTCCTTGTCCTGTAAAGATTCCACGTTCAAACCTGAGGCCTGGAGGCCAAAGATGGCCCACTGGGGGTGGGTGGGTTGTTTATTTATTTATTTATTTATTTGGTACATTTATCGTGCCTTTCCTCCAAGGAGCCCAAGGTGGCATACATGATCCCCCCTCCTCTCCATTTTTATCCTTATAACAACCCTATGTGAGGTAGGTTATGCCTAGAGTCGGCGACTGGCCCAAAGCCACCACACCCAGTGAGCTTCATGGCCAAGTGGGGAATGGAACCCAGGTCTCCTGAGTCTCAGTTCAACACTCTCACCACTACACCACACTGGGGTTCCCGAAAGGCTCCACCCCCTTCCTCTGGAACCCACCACTTGTCCCCAGCCACTGACCATTTGATGGTTTCCTGGACGTTGTGCCGCTTGTTCCCCATTCTAAATGCCTCTCCGAAGACTTTGTTACTGGCAGTAAGAACTTTAATCTAAAATATGCTGGTATTTTGGCCCCACCCCTTTTGCCTTTGGCCTCGCTCACCACTGGAATGTGGTCCCCTAGAGCTTCTCCAAAATGGCCCCAGGGCTGGAATAGGTTCCACACCCCTGCCATAGACCAAGGAAAAGGCTGTCGAGCTCTGACAAAGCCAGTGCCTGAAGAATGTAGCATGGTCCCTGTGGAGGAAGGGGGGGCTTGCTGGCCCGCCACACCCCCACCCTTTCCTACCCCAAAGGAACCAAGACCCCCAGAGAACCAAGACCTGGATTTAGATACTGAAGCCACAGAGCAATCCACAACACCATGTGGGGTAAAACCAAGACAGGTTTATTCTGGTAGCATTTTACAACAAAAGGTGGGAAATGAGGGAAGCACACAAAATAAAGAGAGAGACACTTTAGCACACAGTAAAGCTGCAAAATAACAAAACCTGATTCCTTAATATCTCTCAGGCACTCAGCTAATTACCTGAGGTTCAGTCCTCTTCCAGGGTTAGATCCAGCACAGCCTCGCTGCCCGATGGAGATTACCACATCTACCCGCAGGTCCGAGATGGGTAGACTCCAACAAGGCTTGCCTTTACTAGAGCTCTCAATCAGCTAATTTCACCAGGAGCTACCTGGGGTCAGTTCCTGATGGCCCCCCTGAAGGCTTGGGGCCTCTGCTTGGCCCGCCATTGCTCTATAGCAACCATGTGGGCCCCAAAGACAAGACAAAGACACACAGGCTACACGTTGGGAAATAGCTCTTTCCCCCTCCCCCTTTCTGTAGCTTTCCTGTCTTCAGCCAATTAGATTGAACTTCACCTGGCCAGGCAGGGGGAGGGAGACTCATGAGTCGTGACTCATGGCTTACTGGGCCTGAACTACATTTGCATATGAAAGCCCTAGACCGGACTCTCAGGCGCCATGCCCCATCCTATGCTTTATGTACCTTTCGCCTCCTCCCAGCCCCCCCAACTGGCCTTACTTGGTTTACACATGAGGAGGCGTGTGTGTGTGCGTGTGCGTGTGTGCATGCAGGAACCCCCAAAGGCTCGTTTCTTCACAGTCCCTTTATGCGGTGATAGCTTCTGTAGAGGAGGTGGAGTTCAAACCTGCTCTGAAGTTCTCTGACCTCAGTTGGTTCCAGATGGGGGCCACATGCAGCCCATGGACTGTGTGTTGCCCACCCCTGGCCTACAGACATATCTCTCATACTAAAAACATAAAATCACGGGCTCCCCTATCACATTATGCCCAAGCAAAATAAATGTGCAAGCCGCTCTTGCTGCCTGCAACTCTTCCTCATGACTGTGCTGACCCTCTTCCTAGGAAGGGTGTTGTTGGTGTGTGGAGAGCCTCAACAAACCATCTTTTATACTAACTTTGTGGTGTGAGCAGGAGGCAGGCTGGCTCTTTTAAAACTGATCATTACCCTTCTGAGGCAGCTAAAGTCGCCTGGCTGCTGATCTCATGCATCGCAATAAATGCCTGATCTACTGCAATTTCCCAGAAATACAGCACTGGTTGTTGCATTATAAAATGTACCGGGAAAATTAGAACACCATTCATGTTTAGGAGCAGCATTTGAACGAAGGGTTTGGCCCTTTGTACTCTGACTTATTGAGTTAAAGTTCCTCTCTCAATAATCTCATTCAAGTCCCACTGGAACTACTGCAGAAGATTACACTGTGTGCTTCACTTAATCACAGACAGCATTATCCATAAAAAGGCATTTTTAACAAGCTCGTTTATCGCTGGCTAAGTTCTACCCTTAGCTAGAGTTCTCTCGCAGGCAGGAGTCATTGGATGGGTGACTCAGTTGTTGGACTCTTCTCTAAACAAGTGGCCTTAGGTGTACCTCCAAAAGAACCAGCCACCAGGCCTGCTCAAAACCACGCTTGGCCCGAAAGCCTTTTACTCAACAGGGCTGCCAATGAGAAGAAGGGAGGAACAGTGAAAGCATATGAGGGCTTTAAGAAGCACCCAGCATATTTCCTTGCCGATTGTCCACATGCTTTCTCCAGTCTCATACCCCCTTCTATAGAGCAGGCCTCATGTCAGTCTAGGAGAGACCATAGTTGAGCGTTAAGAGCACATACCTGACATCAGAAGGTCTCAGCTTCAATTCTCAGCATTGCCCATTCAAAGGGTTTTAGGAAGCACAACTAAGGAATCCCTCCAGGCAAACCATGACTAGTCAGAATACACAGTACTTGGACTGGTGATCTGTCTTAGTAGACAGTCGCTCCTGGTGCTGGTAGATTATCAATATGGATTCTTCATCTCAGAGCCTCTAAATTCATTGGTTTTGGTCAAAACTTGGAGGGACTTCAAACTAGGGATATTGCTTTCAGTTTCTCATTTTTCTTAATTTTCAGTTTGGTTAATCCCAAACTTTGAGAGAATTTTCCTAATTTTAAATTCGGTCCATCCTAAACTTTGAGATATTTTTTAATGTTCACGTGAAAATTCATATGCATTTTTGTGGAAATTTCTCCTAAATCATACATGTTTGTATGCAATTTTGTCTAATCTGCACATTCTTGCAAGCAATCTCCCCTAATATTTTAGAACATTATTTTCACTAAAATACACTTTTAAAAACACATTTTCCAATTGGGGAGCTCCATTGCAAAATCGGGAGAAGCGCGAATTTCAATGGATAACTGAGTTTTGGTTTGCTTATCGGTTTGAAAGTGTGAAATTAGGTAAGTTCACATTTAAAGGCGAACCAAACAAATTTCTTCCTGCATCCCTACTTCAGACTTAGCCTGTTCTTGATCTCTTCTCTTTCTCTCATGGCAGTACCATGAGCCACTTCCATTCAAAAACATGTCCTGGAGGAGTACAGCTTCCTTGTTTCTCAGGAATTTCCCCTTCTCATTTCGGGCAGAAGCATCTCCAGGAATATCAGCTGTCCCAGCCTAGTTCAAAAGGGAGTATAGAGATCCCTCCCCTTCTTTGCTTTCTTTCCCCTTCCTTACCTGCTCCTTTACGAAACCAAAGCATAGCCCCAAACTCAGCCTTTTCCATTCCCTGGTGATATTTACAGAGGAGGAGGACAGTAGCACACAATCCATCTAGAAAAATGGAGAAGGAAGAACTTCCCCATACTTGTACAAGTGCTGCTGGTTGGGAGGGGGAGGACATGAAAACAATGACAGAAGCATGCATGTGTGAGAACATATGAGTTCTTGAAGCTTCCCTAAAGGCTTCTTTGCACTCTGCATGGAAAAGGCTGCATTTGAAAATAAAAATACAGCACAAAATATTTATTTATTTATGTATTTTAAAAATAAAAACATACTGCTAGCAAACAAATCCTCCTATTCAAAAGTTAACAGTCAGTTAACATTTGTCACAACAAATACATCTTGCTTCTGGATGGACCGCTGGAAGAAGGGAGCTCCACAAATGCAGCTGCTAAGAATAATTGTGGTGTGTGTGTGTGCGGTGCATTTCTTACTGTACATCCAAGAGACTGTTCTTAGCTGACCACAGAGATTTCAACAGGACATAAGGAAGGAGGAGATGGCTTTCTAATGCAATGTTCTTGGCAGCACAGATTCTGAGATATTTTCAGAGCAATGTCATGATAAAAATAGATCCAGAGGGAGATAATTTGCTGTGTAGTATACAGTCCACTGCTTATCAGGATGGCAAAATAAATATAAAATAAATATGTATGATTCTCTGCAAGGCTTTTCAAGAGAGTGGTTTCAAATAGGTTTCTTTAAATGCACGTAATGACCAATGCTTTTTAAAGATATCCCCCTTTTTATTTGGTATTCTCTTAGTGTTTGTTTTTCTCTGAAATATGCTGAACAATCTCTTAATAGACACTCATCATTTAATTGCTGGACTGCCATGGGTATAGCTGATGTACACTTGTCTGTTTTCAGTCAAATTGCTGTTATGAACTGCCTTGTTAGGCTGTACAAAATGTTTTAATACAGAAATAAAGGCTAGATAACACCCATGTGGTTTTCCCCATTCTTCTTGCCTCCTGCTAGATGGCTATAAAACAGTAGGTAGTTGATCCTCTTGGTCAATGGGCTGGTGCTGACCACACCAATGTCATCTCTCAGTGGAAGGAGTTTTTCAAGTCTTTCCAGATCTGCATGTATGTAAATCAATGGATGTGATTACACAGCCTTGGAAATTACTCAGCTAATGAAGATTTCAACTCTGAATGTAACTACAGTTACTAATGGCATGGAAGTAAGAACTGATTAGGTTTTTTCTTAAAAAGGCGTAGATCAATAATAGCTGTGTTTTCATTTCTAAGCAGTATACATTTAATTCAAACAAGCTCTATTTGGCAGGGACTTCCTGAAGCCAAGAATTAGAGGGGTGCTCAGGATTTTGAAGCCTCCTGGCCCAACATTTCTTGAACTGCATCATAACAAGCTTCCTTCAGTTGGGAGATAGCCTCATTACACATTACATTAACAGTGTTAACATTACATGAATGACATGTTTATTAAGAACATAAGAAGAACCATGCTGGATCAGAGCAAAGGCCTATCTAGTCAACCATTATGTTCACACATTGGCCAGCCTTCCAAATGCCTACGAGAGAAGCCCGCAAGCAGAACACAAGCATAATGGCACCCTCCTGCTAGTGTTCCCCAGAAGCTGGCATACTGCCTCTGAGACTGGAGGTAATATATAGCCATCCTGAGCAGTAAACATTGATAATCTTATTCTCCTTGTTTCAGGGCCTAACTACATGTTACATTAATTGCTACATGCGTAGCAATCAAGTTGTTGGTTGACAGTAAATACATAAATACTAGGTGTGGGTGATATAAGCCTTATCTCCCCAGTCACTAACTCATCCGCCCCCGCCCCAAATGCGGCCATTAGTATTAAGAAATAAACCTCCAATTGGTGCCAATGGAAAGTTTTTTTCCACTAGCGCCAGTTGCCATGTGGTGGTGGTGGAGGAAGCGTCCCTTCCTGTGCACTACGGTGTCAATCCTACCCCCATCCCCCTGTGCCTGGTATTTAATTTTTTTTTAAAACCCATGACATGATTGCTAATCTCATCGTTAATGTAATGTGTAGTAAGGCCCTAACCCTTGCTAAGTGCAACAAATGAAAACCAATGACTGGCAGTGCTTCTTATTGTCCAAAGTCCTAGGAATAAATTGATAGTCTTGAATCACAGCACATGTAAAGCCCTACACATTTTGTTTACTGAAGTCTGCTCTGCCTATCTGTGATCCTGATTTAGAACCAGAGCATTGACTGGCCTCCGCATGGACCTTCAACCAACCAGTTGTTCATTAATATCAAAAAGGTATCCTACCTTGACTGGTTTAGGATTCTTCTATCCAGCTAGCTGGATTTGTGGATTTGACTCCACAAATCTTAACTGTGGCTTCAGATAAAAGCAGCAGACTTCATAGCCAAAGTAGAGGACCCTACTGAAGTCTGATTTGAAAACAATTTATCCCTCTTGGGCTATTTTTACATATTCACTACAATCCAGCACATGGAACTAATGCGTATCTGCATTTAGATATGCCTACACATCTTCGTGTTCATCTGATCTTGATGGATGTATGATACTGATAGGGAAGGGCAGTGCTTTTTTTCTGGAGAAAAGGGTACCGGAACTCTTGGATTACATTTCCTCGGGAGTAGATGGTGATTAAATTGTAATGCAATTAATAGAAGAAAAGGTGCTGGAACTCAGTTCCGGTGAGTTCCACCAGAAAAAAAGCCCTGGGGAAGGGCATACTAATAGGGATACTGATAGGGAGAGTCACTAGTCACATGTGGTAGAGTATGACTAGAGTATGACTAGAGATACTATATTTCCTTGCCCATGAGTTTTGTGGCTTCCAAGTAGCAAAACCATGGCCTATACCAATACGATTGGCTAAAAGACAAAAAGGCATGAGGTGAGGAGGAGAGGGAAATCTTAAACATGTGTGATCACTCTGTTGAACATGAGCTGTATTTCAGCTAATAACACAGAAGACCTCAAAGCTGTGTGAAATCAGTTTTGTTTCAGGCTAACTCAGAATATAAACTATGCAAGGCATCATTACAGGTAGAAGGGAAGCAAATCTATATATATAAAAGAAAGTGTTCTGACTGACTGACTGACTCATCAATGCCCAGCTCAAACCGTTTAATCTAGGAACGTGAAATTTTGGACATTGCTTTTATGACGTAGACCCCCACTAAGGAAGGATTTTGGGAAATTCCGTCCCTAAGGGGGTGAAAAAAGGGGGCAAAATCACCCCACTCTCATATCTGCAGCTCTGCAAATACACCTCACCTCATAATTGCTGCAAGAGCCAGCCAACTTGCTGCAGGAGCCAATAGAAGCAGTTATACAAATAGCCCATACGACACTTAGAATGTTCGTATGAATTCCTGCAGGGGCCAATAGGGCTGGGTATGCAGGAAACTTTTTACATGACTGGTGAAAAGGAAGGGAAACTTTTTACATGACTGACTGTTGTGTGTGGGGCATCGTCGCATAGGCTCCATCACGTTTAGACGGATCTACCCCAAACTTGGCATACTCACTTGTCATCACCTGTAGACTCTCAGGATTAACCTGATTTTTCTTTACGAACAGATATCTCTGTCACAAAAGATTTCTGCTGCCAGCACCCAGCCTAAACGTTACACTTTCAGACACTGCATCTTTTCCATACATGTTTCTTTTAAAAACAATTATACCAAATCCTAAAATCCATGCGAGCGCAGCCGCAGGCAACAGCTAGTATATATGCTAGTATACACATATAAATGTCTGTAAAGGGACAATTAATTCATATTTAGTTGAGCTGTACCTATGTAATCTAAAGATGTGCTACTATGGAATGTTTGAGGCAGAGAGAATTTCAGCTTGTACAACATGCTGCCATTCATATCAATGACTTTTCGGACCTTTCCTCCTACCTCCTATGCCCATAACAGTTCTTTTTTCAACAGACTAGTTAACCTGCCATTAAAATGGTAGGATTGGTGCTCTGCTGATTCTCATTTCTTTCTTCTCTGTGTCACCAATCATTTGTAGTCTTTCCTTGAGGTTTACAACTCTGTGTCCACCAATCATTTGTAGTATTTCCTAGAGGACTACAACTTCATTCTGAACGTCTTTGTACAGCTGTGTGTCAAAAGAATCCCCCAGTCTTCGTTCTCTTTCTAAATCAGAGCTATAACCAACAGATTTCTGGCATGGGGTCTAAGCGGGTGGGGAATTGTTCCAGAATAGCCAAAAGATAAGTACAGGTAGCCTAATAGGTTTAAACGTGGAATTGTATTGCTTCTTAGAAAGCAATTGGGTAGAATGCATCCTGCACACATTCCTTTAGATCTTCACAAGTAAAACGGCTAGAGAGACTCTCTTTTAAAAAAATGATAATAATGAAAAACTACAGCCCAATTCTAAACTGAATTTGAACCAGCAGCTTAAAAACATCTCATCAGGTTGCTTTCGTAAGTATCAAGCATGATTCTAAACCAAAATATTTCTATTCTAAGAATAATACCCCTATTACTAGACCAAGGATTGAACTGTGCCTAATTTATTACTCTTCGCATAGCACAGAATCATTGGAACCATGTAACAACTAGAAATGAAATGAATTAGGAAGAAAATTCTCAAGCACACCTTTTTAGCTTAAGTATGTTTGTAAAATTTGAAAATGCATTTCTTATTTTGGATCCCCTCACTGCCATGCTGCTGGATATGGTATATAAGAGCATAAGAAAAGCTTGCTGAATCAGACCAAAGCCACCCTGTTTCCCCCAGTGGCCAACCAGATGCCTCTGGGAAGCCCACAAGCAGAAAGAAAAATAGAGGTTATAAGAAAATGATATTAAAATGCTGCATTTGGCAACCCAGTACTCTCTCCCTCTTTAGATAGATAGATACACAGACAGACACAGACACACACACAGACACACACACTTAACAAAATGTAGGGATCCTGAGGTAATATAGTAGTTACACCAGTGCAGAGCAGATATGGGGCATAGGCTCAATAAAGCCCTTTCTCTTCCCTCTCCTTGCCTGGGCTTAATATATGTTTGTATCAGCATACATACACCGAAGCATGGCAGCCATTAGTTTTAGCAGGGAGCCACCCATAAACGTTTCCTGCCATCCTAACCTCAGGGTTCCAGTTTGCAAGTTGTTCCTCCTCAGAGCGTAATGAATTTGAGGGCCAGAACCACAAGAAGAAGAAAGCAGGTTTGATGGGTAAATGGATGTCCTGCATAGGTGTCCCATTACAAGCAATGGATAACATGCTGCAGCTAAACCTTCTTGGATGGGGAAGGGGAGGGAGGGAAGATTCATAGATCATAGAGTTGGAAGGGGCCTACAAGGCCATGGCCATCGAGTCCAACCCCCTGTTCAGTGCAGGGAACTAGAGGAGGGGTCTCCCATCCAAGTAATAACCAGGTCTGACCCTGTGTAGCTTTCCACACTCAGACAAGCTGAGCCAGCATGAGCCTCAAATGAAAATTCGGAGTAAAATGCTGAATTTTTAAATTTGTAATTCTGACAATTTTTTAAAGATCAATACAACTCTAGCACATGCATGTGCGTGCATACCCCCCCTTGCCCCCTCCTATGACATAATATGAATATAATCTTATTTCTCTTCATGAACTTGATAGCAACAAGTGCCCCCACACACAAAGTCCTCTACCGAAAACTAATCTTTAAAGTTTGTCATTTCACTTTCAAATCAAATAAAAGGTAGGATTTGTTAATTTATGATGACTGCCTTTTGCATGGACTTCTCAATTATTTATATTATAATTTAAATGATTAATGCCACCGGTTTAATAAACAGTTTATATTCACAAAAAGAATATAATTTCCAAGGGAGCCTGAAGAGGTGCTTGATGCTGTGGACAGAGCACATGAATAAAAGATACGTTAAAATGGCCAAAGTTTATATGACCTTCTCCCAAGTTGTCAGCCGTGGGAATAAAAGCAGCTGTGTAGCCTTGGTTTGTTATGCAGTACACAGGATATATCAAAATGGAATGTTCTTGTGCAAACAAGGAGACCTTCTATGGAGCCTCAGGGAACAGGGCTTGCTCACTTTCTGTCATCAGTGAGCACAGGACTGGGAAGGTAATTTGCTACTGGATCTACTAGTGCAGCTAACAATATTTCTTCTAAACTATGTGAAACCGAATATTCCAGAAGAATATCATGAGGTATATGTTCTAACAACTGCCAGACTTGGGTATCGGAAACAGTGGAAAGATTATTTTGGAGCCATCCAAAAAAGAATGATGAGCAAGGATCTGGAGCATTATTAACGTAGTGAGGTTGAGCATCTTTACAAAGTCTCGTCCTATACTTCAGTTGGTTAATCAGACTTGAGGTCCTAATGTTCAGTATATTAGAAGAGGGTGTGACTTAAGAAATTCACACTGAGGCATTAAGCAGGGGGTTGGACTAGATCAGGGGTAGGCAATGTGGTGCCCATGGGCACCAATGCACCCCAGACACTTTTCTTAGCACCCCCCAAATTATATTCTACCCCTCTCACTTTTAAAACAAAATTAACACATTATCTTACCAGCAGCTGGGATTGCTGTGAAACAGGTTTCTGTTAGTGCTGAAAACTGTGGTTCCAAAGGAGTTGTTTAAGTGTGCTGGGACTCAGACCCACCTCTGACTTGTACTCAGACTTTTGGGTGGGTTACTTATTTTTGCCACATCTCCCATGACAGCCATTTTGTGGTGGTGCCCAGGACAGTTTCTCACATTTCCTAATGTGCCCAAGAAATTTGCCTACTCCTGGACTGTTCCAACACTATGATTCTAAGTTTTGAAATCAGTTTGGTTGCTACAAAACTAATATCCTGGAGCCTAGTGACTCCTGTGTCAGTGGGGCTCCTTATCCATTGCACCTTTTATTCTGAGATTCATAGGAGCTATCCATGGTGCTCCATGGTGGTGAACCTATTTTGGGGCTGGAGTACTGCACCATAGCTCCTATAAAGTTCAGAATAAAAGCTGAAATGGATGAGGAGCCCCATTGACATAGGAGTCACCAGCCTCCCCTGCTGGCCTTAGGGCATCTTTTGCATACTTCTAACATGGCAAACCCACTTATTTTCAAAATCATGTCTGCATGTGGCATTGGCCAAAGAGATCCCACCTCTGTAGAGCATGAGTGAGGGTACCTTTTGATTGCCTTGCCTTATTTAGCTGACCTGATGCCAATCAGTAGCACATGTTGATGGGCAGGTAATTTGCCCAATGATAGGTCAATTCCCTCCCCCTGTAATTCTAACCAAATCCTAGCCTGCGGAGATTGAAATTTAAGCTACCAAAGTTTCCATTACTGTTACGTAATTGGATTTATATATAGTTATGTTTCCATAAAATATATCCATATTTTGAAACCACAAGTAAAAACGAAATATAGTCATCTAGCGCTGTCATATTTCCCCTACATTTTTACTTCTTCTCTTTTTTTTGTAAAGGTAATTGTTTCTGTTCTCTCCTCCTGCTAAGATTTTAAATTCATCTCCTTTATTTCTGGTTTCTCTTTAAATTGAAAATGCCATAGCATTACATGCAAAGAGGAATCAATCTCAGAGGGGGAAAGAAGAGGAACCAAATATAGATTAAAAAGCTGCCTCTCCAAAGATTTTGAAATATGAGGAGCCTGGCTCTGCATGTAAGATTAATGACAGGTATGTGCATGATGCCTAGTTCAGGTTAAATCAGAGGGAAAGATTTTTTACTGTATGCATGTGCTGTTCTGAATGCTGAGATACTCTTGTCACCTAGAGCTACAATAAAGATACATATTGCTTTCTTATTTTCAAGAGGGGAAAATGAGAAAGAGAAATGGTAAGTACAGTCTGGATCCTTTTTATATCAAAATTTCACCTGCTGAAATCTTTGGACATTACATTCTGGTCAGTGGCATAATGTGAACACAAGATGAACAGAAAGAAGCAGAAGAAGGCATATGTAATTGTGGAATCTACACACCAAACTTCTGTTTGCAGTTTTCAATGTGGTATTATTGATGTTGTGGTTCTGTTTTTGTAACTTCATTGTGATTTTATGCAGCTTTGTATTTACTATTGTACAATTGCCTTTGAGGAGCTCATGAAAGGTTGAATGGTTGACTCCATTAGAAAAATGGATTAAAAAAATAAACATTAGGGGTTCGATCCAGACTTAGTCGTGCTTACAAGTAGATCCATTGAAATCAGAAGGAAAAGTTAGTATGGCTAATTTAAAATTAATGGGACTACTTTAAGCATGACTAAGTTTGGATCCAACCCAGTGACCACCATCTAGCTGTAGTTCTGGGCATCTAGTCATTTGGACAGGTGGTGGCCCTGTATGTGGATGTTCATCTCTATTCACATCAAAAGAAGCATCTAGCCATTTCAGTGGGACTCACATAAGCACGGTGATGCAGATAGGTATATGGATCCAGATACACATTTGAATCTGCACTGGCAACACAAAAATCCACACAGATCTCCCTCACAAGACTAGGGCAAATGTGTCTATTAAGTACCATCTGGCTTCGCGATGGGCCACTTCACATCACAACTTTCCTACACCGTGACAATTAATCTTCATATATAAAAGAATGTGTCTTAATTTTATACTTAATTTTCGAGGCAGCATGCCTAAGCAAAATTAATCATAAATTGTAGGAATTAATGGTGCCTCCCTGCAAAACGTCACTACTCTTTTCAAGACCCTATCCCCTCCACACAAATTCTTTTGCATGTTTTTATCCTAGCAGGAAGCTCCACATTCAAAAGCTTGTGGCAATTTTAATCAGTAGCAAACAATCCCACCGATTCCAGTGGTTTTGTTAGCTGATTAGCTTGGCATGGGACCTAGCAAAGAGGTAGTGATGAATTCCTTCCTTCCTTCCAAACACAGAACAGAAAATGCTAAAGAATAAGGATTTCCCTGATCTCTTCTTCACTTCACTTATTTAAGTCCCAAAGTACTAGAGCTTGCTTATAGCTAAAAGTATTGTCACAGGGCATCATTTCCCTGGAACATCTCCTTTATATGACAGCTGTGCTCACAGGCAACTCCCATTTTGTTTTAATACGGCCTTTGTAAGAGATGTTTCTAGTACCCATTATTGTGACTATGATGTATTATTTCTTAAATGAATTGTCATCTCGATTACCTTAAACTGCTATAAACTGATCTGGAACTGGAATATTCCCTCATTAGAAAATATAACTATTTCAGGTTTAACTAATGTGAGGGGATATATATATATATATATATATATATATATGAATTCATTCATTAACCTCAAATGAAAGATACCTAAACAATGCTGGCTAGCTATCTCCTTTTATCTTGGGCATAGAAGTGAATAGGAGTACAAAATCAGATCAGCCAAGGCAACTAAAATATATTTTAATGTCCCTAAAACCATTGGGTGTAGCTGAACTCCCAGCCTGTGGGTCAGGATAGAACCCCCGCCTGTGAGCCAGACTTGACCTGCAAGACCTCCCCATCCAGCTCACCAAGCCCCCAGTGGCGGTCCCTCCCCTCCCACAAAACCTCTCCCCATGCTGGAAGCCTCCCACCTTATTGTCTGGAAAGGTGTGGCTAAAATTCTGAAACAAATAACATAAAAAAAGGAAATAAATTTTGAAATATTTTGATGGGGTATTCTACTCCCAAAGGTGAAGAACAAACTCCACTTATTCACAAAGACCTCCCATCTTTGTCTTCCTTCTTTAAAATCTTATCAAATGAGTAACCTTCACCATCAAAAATATGTTCCTTGTTCACCTTAACCACTTTTCAAGCGGCAGATTTTTCATTGTCCACTTGGAAGCAATTTCACTTTCTGCTGTAATTAACATATTAATCATCAGGTCTTCTCTCTCCTGCCAGGTCAGAGCTCCCAATCATGGCTCTTAATAAACAATAGCTGAAACAATTTTAAAACAATAACCTCTTCTAGGTACCTTTGAAACACTGATTTTGGGTGGAAACCAGCTTGTGGATACAAAAAAAAGAGGTCTCCATTGACAATGTCTTCTAGCCAGTGTCATGCTCCCATTGGAAGTCTCCTCCTCCTCCGAGGAATTAGAGGCCCCAATGAGATATGGCAGCCAGGACATAAGCATAAAAGGAAATTATTGATAGCTCTTGACTACTTTAGCTAGCTGTTGGATGGGAAGCTTGTTGGAGGCATCAGAAGGCATCAGCCAAGAGTGTTTCCAGACAAGGACTTTTATTGTGGCAATCATTCATGGAATATTATGAGGGTTCCATATGACATTGTCTTCCATTTGTAACGCTCCTGCGTTTTCCCACAGCTTTTCCCATCTGTTTTCCTACTACATAAAAGCTCTTATTGAGGGGAAAATGGAATAGCTGCATAGTGCCTTTTGATTGGTAGTGCTTGGAACCCTCCATCTGGAAGCACCCCAAGATACCTTCCCCAAATTGTAATAAAACAAATGAGTAACAACAACATAACCATTAGTACAGATGTATGATAGGACTGGATAAGGTATGAATTACTCCTGCATTCTTTTACATTCCTTGAATTGTCTGCTGGCAGCAGAGGTGATCTTACAATGAGGCAGGGTGAGATAGCTATTCCACATGGCACATTTTGGAGAAAAGAGTGAAAAACAGATCTGACCAGTCATGTTCAAGGTCTACTGAAATGAAAGGGAGCTGGGTCAGAGCAATACTACATTCTTTCACACTTGTACCATTCATTTCAATGGGGCACATGCAGGGGAGGTTTCTGGTGATTGTGCTCCATATTAATTAGCGGGAGGAGGGTGGCATTGTTTGGACTTTCCACCTCAGCCTCTAACAGTGCACTCCCATACATGTCTACTCAGAAGTGAAGCCCATCGAGTTAAATGGGACTTACTCTCAGGTATGTGGAAGGGTGTCCTTATTTATTTAAAATATTTCTTGGCTGCCTTTCAGGGCAGGAGCCCTCCCAAGGTGGCATACAATACTAAAACACAGAATAAAAACTGATATAGTCTTAAAAAACAATACAAAGATAATACAAACAGCAAAAACAGCAATAAAAATAGCAACAGCATTGAACATATCAGGGGAAGGCTAGGGTAAAATAGTATGTTTTCAGGGCCTTCTTAAAAGTCTGCAATGATGGGGCCTGGCGGAACCCCAGTGGCAATTTATTCCAGAGGTGTGGGGCCACTGTGGAAAAGGCCCTCTCTCATGTGGTCACCCACCAAACTGCTCCCACAGGTGGGCAAATGAGAAGGGCCTCTCTTGCTGATCTTAAAAAGCGGACAGAGTGATATGGGTGAAGGCAGTCCTTCAAGTAATTTGGTCCTAAAATGTTTAAGGTGTCTTTGTGTCCTACTTCAGGGAGAATAGTCCTCTATTGGACATCCTCTGCCTGAAGGGCTGTTCCCAAAGGAGGAAAGCAGGGCCTTGAAGTTGCCTATTAACAGCCCCTAGACAGCAGACTGAGCAGGCACACAGGGCAGCTGGTCCCAGTCTTCCACTATGATTAGATGTATTGCATTTTTATTTAAAGTATAGTCGTTATTTCTAAATTTGCATTGATATACATAAATTAGCATATTCAAATGTTATACAAACCAGTGCCCTCTTTTTTGGTGATGCACTTCCTCTCTTTTGGTAATGCATAAGTGGCCACCCTGGACAGTGAGTACTAGATGGCTGCCTCAAATGCCCTGTGCCACCCTGAGTGGCATTCAGCAAATGTAACAGAAGAAGTGCAAGCACTGGTCTTGTGCAAACTTGGTTGGTTACACTGGAGGTTTGGTCTGTGCTGTTAGAAAAGTGGGCATGGTGCATATACAAAGTGTAAGAATAAAGTTCCATCATACATGTGTAATGAACAAGGCTGTATATAGCACACATTGTTAAATGAACTAATCTCTCTGTTCCACTCCCTCCTGGCCTAAGCTAATTAACCTTGCCCATCTGTCAATTGCTATTCTAGCCAGAGAACCTTGAAGAGTTCTGTTGCTTCTTTGTTTAAGTGCCCGCCATATCTCCTCCTTGGCTAGAGTCTCATCTCTAAAGTGTATTTTCTTGTGCCAGATGTACAAACAAAAGAAGAGTTACTTCAATTGATAAAGAGTACCAAGAGTAGCAAATTCATGGGACACCTGGTGTCTCAAGCGCCCTAAAGGTCATGAGAAACATCAACCTAGCCAAGGGAGGAAGGGATAGATAGCCTTATACAGTGCTTTTTTTCTGGAGAAAAAGGTACCGGAACTCTTGGATTACATTTCCTCAGGAGTAGATGGCGATTAAATTGTAATGCAATTAATAGAAGAAAAGGTGCTGGAACTCAGTTCCGGTGAGTTCCACCAGAAAAAAAGCCCTGGCCTTATATGTAACTAAAGACTGATACTTACTATGTTCAAAGAAATGTCTCTGATTCGTTGTTACTATGTTCAAATGTAAGTCTCTGATTGGTTGTTGTTGCCATGTTCAAATGAATGTACATGATTGGTTAGCATGTTTAAGCAAACGTATTTGATTTGCTGAAAATGAATGAACCAATGAGTGCAAAAAAAAGCATAAAAGGGCCTGCATGTTTCCTTTCCCCCTGGTTCAGCTCTGATTTGGGCAGTTGGCACTCACCCCTGCTGTACAGCCCTCTGTACAGAATAAACCTTTGAAAAACTCACTGCTGGGTGTGCTGCTTCACTTTCCTTGAGTATTGGTTCTCTGGGAAAAGAACTCTGAGCATATTTGTGCAACAGTGCCTTGTGCTGAGACTAAAAACACAAACATGAAAATAAGTAAAACGAAAAAGAATATTACACAAATAAATAAAACATCACTTTTCTTTGGCATGAAGGGTGAAAAAAACTTTCCTGACTAATCAAGACAGGAATCAAAGGGACCTTCTGAGAAAACGCTTAAAGGCGCAAAATCCTACGCAGGTTTAGACAGAAAAAAGGCCTACAGTGCCCAACATGCCCCAGGCTGGGGCATGCTGGGAGTTGTAGGCCCTTTTTCTGTCTAAACTTGCATAGGATTGCAGCCTAAGTGGTCACACTTGAGCTGCAAATTATTTGCATGAACTAGATGATAAAACAGTAGTTTTCTGTTATACTGCAGGAAATAGATGCTAAATAACTCCTTTAACTTTCCTCAGGCACCTATTGATTATAGCCAATAGCAATTAAAAGTAGAAGACGATTAAGTTTAAAATTTAATGGGCTTCTGCTCCTGTTAATTTACTGTGTGTCCTAATCAATTCATTGCCCTAGATAACAATCTATTTCAGTGAATGTTCAGGTCCTCCAGAGCTCTTTCTGCTGAAAATATAATAATAATCATAATTGTTATTATAGACAGTGAAATAAATAAGGAAGAAGGGCATAGTGTAATTAAAAATTGGATTGCCCACTGGGGTGACAAATGCAGTGGCTTAGAGGAAAACATTTCTGTTTCACCTGGCACCATGGTAAGCCTCATCTTTGAAAAGGCTTTGTCTTATGACGTGGTATGAGATAACTTTTAGCCCTATGCAGACATTCTAAGGGTGTAGAGCAGGGGTGCGTGCACAACCTTCTCAGCTTTATCCAGTGTCCGTGCATGCACGTGCGGTCACTAGTGGGGTGGAGAACTTTTTTCTACTCATAAGTAAGCTGGACTGAATCACTCAGCAGTGCTTTCAAACAGCATCCCAAATACAAGCCTCTACATATCTACTCAGAAGGAAGCAGAAGCAGCATGTCTACTCATCAGTAAGTGGGACTGAATCACTCTGCAACACTTTCAAATAGCATCCCAAATACCATGCCTCTGATGGCAGAGCACAACAGCAGCAGCAGACTTCACCCAACAAACACACGCACACGCAGGACTTGTTTCTAAGTAGATGCTTTTAAAGTAAATAATGGTAAGATAATATTTCTTAGGTACTTTAAGCTTGATGGTTACAGGCTTTGTAAGCGCAGTTTCTTAAATGTTACATATTCTGTGATGAAAGGAAAACCACAGGTCAATCCCTTGCTTAAAACCCAGCAAGCGTCAGTTAAGTCAATTAACTGTAGAATGTCCTAACCATCAGGGAGTGGTAGAATGGAATTTTAACCTGTTGCTAGGCAACAATCCAGCATTCCCTCCCCTGCTACCACTAAGTGGTTTGCTCCACTGAACCCTGCTCCCTGACTTCTCAGAGAAGTTTGGTTTCTGTCTTTGCCCTCTAACTAGACTATAACAGCCTATCTTAACCCTTTACTGGACAGTCAACTTAAAAAAAAACCCAACCCTTGTAGAGTTGACATCTTTTCGTCATATATTCCAAAAGCCTCTGCATGTTTACTCCAAACTAAGCAGGATAAGTGTCAGATGCAAGCAGGACTGAATCACCCAGCAGCTTACTTCCTAGCCCCCCTCTCCCCACCAGGGAAAAGCTCTTATCTCTGATCAACAGCTGATCAGAGATAAGATATTTTCACTGCTAAGCCCTGAGAAAGGTAGCCTTTTTAGTGCTCAGCAGGGAAAACATCTTATCTCTGATAAGCGGCTGATAGGAAAAAAGAGCTTTTCCCTGTGGGGGAGCGGGGAGGGAGTGGGCCTGGCGGAAGAAGCTGGATGGAGGAATTCATAACTTGACGAGCAAATTACTATTTCTGTTCAGGCAAGTTTGGCCATCACTAAAATCAATAACAACAACAACAACAACAACACACTAGTAATAGAAAACTTATTCTCCAAGTGCCTATCTTTATGCAGCCAAAATGGCATCAATAACACAAGAGGGAGGTATCAGCAGGCTTGAGGGAACCCTAATGTTTGCAGAAGTAAAACAAAACTTATAGAGCAAGGGTAGGCAACATGGTGCCCATGGGCACTAATGCACTCCTGGGCACCTTTCTCGATGCCTGCCAAGGTGCCCTGCCCCTCCCACTTTTTCTTTTTAATTAACACATTTTCTTACCAGCAGATGGGATTGCTGTGAAATAGGTATCTGTTTGGTGCTGAACACTGTGGGTTCAAAAGGGTCGTTTCGTGTGTTGAGGCTCAGACCCTGCCTCTGCCTTGTACACAGTCTTTTGAGCAGCTTACCTCCCATGGCAGCCATTTTGTGGTGGTGCCTAGGAGAGTTTCTCAAATTGCCAACTGTGTCTACGGCCCAAGGAGGCGTCCTACCCTTTTCCTAAAGGTTGCTTTTGTTTGGGAGGGGGGGAACCCCATCCCTCCCAAACAACCCAACGAAGATTGAACATGCTTGGAGGACATGGGATGCCGACTGACTGTTGGCGGAAAACAATGGAAAACTGAGGGAGGAGGAGGAGGAATGGAATGGAGCGCTGGATACCTGAACAATGGAGCACTCCACACTGCAACACTTGGTTTCAGGTTCCTTTCCTCTTATTAGACTCGATTAACTTCCAGAATGTGTGCACAGCAGCATGAGACTTCTCCCCGGGTTTCTGCACATGAAGTTCAGATACAATGCCAGCAACCAGTTTAAAATGATTCATTTATTTCAGAGGGAAAGATAAGGATGTGCTCAGCACTGCTCTACTATTGAAAACAATGAGACCTAAAAGTAGTCAACTTTGGCTGCATTATTGCACACACATTTTGTTTCTTGATCTACTTTATTGTGTTAGTGTGCAACGTAAGAGTAACACTGAATAGTTTTAGAAAATGAGCTATTTTAATTTATTTATTTTTCACTTCCTAGTTATAATGTAAACTAGTTTGCTTGTTTTATATTTATAGGTAGACCACTGCACACACTTATAACAACTTTCATTCTTACAAAACAAAAAGAGACCAGTCCTTTACAGACAAATCCTATGGCCCCTAGACAGCGTCTAGAGGGCCATAGGATTTTTTGGATTCCCAGCTCCAAGGTTGGAAAAGAGCTGTGACCTTGGATCTGGGGAACTGTACTCGCAGCACCCTTCCCACCCCCACAGCTGGCACAGAAAGAACTGCATTGGCTGTTTCTCTGAGGTCAGAAGAGCGACCTCAGAGAAGGAGTGTAGGGATCTTTCTGGGGGGGGGGGGACGACAGGAGGAGACCGGCACCGCCAAGATATGACATATCCTGATGATGCCTCAGCCTCCTTCCCTCTCCCTCTGAAGCGCCAGTTAGAAAGCTGAAACTGGCCATCTAGCTGCTTTGCCAAGTGGGAGGAGCACAGAGGCAACCTTTTCCTCCGTGCTCCTTCCACTCTGCATGGGATGCCCATACTCCTCTGAATTTGGAGGGCTACGGGCATCCCCACTGGATTGTACTTTTGGTGTGTGTTGGTGTGTGTGTGAGGTAATTAATTTTCCTCTTCCCTCCATTCATCCATAAATCTATTATCTAATAACCCCTGTGGCTCATACTGGCTCAGCTTGTCTGAGTGTGAAAAGCTAAGCAGGGTCAGGCCTGGTTATTACTTGGATGGGAGACCCCTCCTCTAGTTTCCTGCATTGAGCAGGGGGTTGGACTCGATAGCCTTGTAAGGCTCCTTCCAACTCTATATGAAATCTATGAGACCCTTATATCTGAAGTGTTAATTTAAGGAAGGGGCTCATCACTGTTAAGTAGGTAAAAACTTCCGAACATCAGAACAACCATTCTCCTCTTATTCAATTTATACTTTTCTGACCATTCACAGATATTGGAAAATAGACATAGGCTTGGATAAAGAATTGTTTTTCTGCCAGTGGAAGAAGGCTGCTGGCAGAGTGGGATTTCTGTGGCCTCTCCTCTCTCTACAGCCTCCCGCTCTTCCTCTGTATCTGCTCTGGTGGGTTGGGGGACCAATGATTCTGGATCCAACCCATAAACATAGGACCAAACTACACACGTGATGTTAAATGGGTCCCTTGGAACGGCATGGATCTTTTAAAAACTGTAAAAAGCGGCCGATGGGAGTCTGATCAGGATTAAGGTGCATGGGGAGATGGGGGCTTACCCTTCCTTCTTGCACTGCAGTCCTAATTCAAAATTGGCTACCCCTGCTTTGGTGCAGGAGGGAAGCTCCGAGTGGCTCTCTGGAACATGTGGAATGGGACATGGGGGGGGGAGCTACAGCAGGAGGGGGGAATCAGTAGAATTCGGTGGCTCCTTACACAAGGAGAAGTGCTTTTCTGCCCATGCAACCCATTGGCACAGACTCACGGCTATGCAAGCTTATGCTTCATTTAATAAACCTGAATCTTGGCATGCAAAACAACAACAACTTAACCTGTGCAATGTTCCATGCCTCTGGCTTCATCTTTAAATTGGTCCATCAGCTACATATGTAGCTGCTGCGCTAAATGCTGCATGTATAGGCAAGATGGCTCTGCTCAAACAAGTAGGCAACCAACTGTGTGGAATGCTTTGTGTAAAACACACACAATGTTTTTTTGTGTTTTTTTTTTACACACCTGGCATCATCAGTCAGACCTGAGAACATGGGCAAAGGGCGCTTTCATCCCCTCCTCCCAATGCGAAAAGGTTTAGGAGCATAAGAAGAGCCCTGCTGGATCAGACCAAAGGCCCATCTAGTCCAGCATTCTGTTTGCACAGTGGCCCCAATGGGAAGCCCACAAGCAAGACAGCATCCTCCTCCTGCCTGTATCCCCAGCAATATATATAGCCATCATGACTAGTAGCACTGATAACCTTATCCTTGGCAGACCTTCCCCTAATCAGCCTTGTATTGAGCTAAGAAACACTGGCAAATTGAATTGAGTAGTTGAGCTATATAGGGTGTGTGTGTGCGTGGCTCCTTGCACGCGCGTAAAGAACCATGTGTCTTGGATCATGTCGGAGAGCACAGTTCAGGTATACAATTTACAGTGCTTTATGTTGTGAGAGCATTACATGTGTTCGTCTCTGTCACATTGTACAACAAACGCCTTTTAGTTCTTACGTTTGGTGATGGCAGATATGTTTTATTGTCTTTCATTTTGTTTTTGTATTTCCTTATTGTGTAAAACTGCCCTGGGAATTTTCACTGGAGGGCAGTAGAAATGTCCGTAATAAATAAATAATAAGCATCAGGTCAGGTTCTTCTTTTGTCTTGTGAGTGATCTGTTGGACAACCTTTTAAAAAAAAAGTTTAAAAAAACAAAACAAAAGAACAAACCCAGCCAATCATGCTTCCCCCAGTTGTGTATCTGTTAAGTATTAATGTACATGTTCATTAAAAAAAATTAATCTTAATTTTATAGGGAAAGCAAGATCCTATACTAAGGAAAAGCAATCTTCTTAAGCAACACTTACTTAAATGGTATACATGTAGGAAAATCAAAATACATGTGTGCCTTTCTCTCTCTCAAATTTCTAACACTGCTTCTAACTTCCTTAGCAATACAGATCCAAAGCACAATGCACAACTGCATAAATTGCAGCAGAATGATCAAACTGTGTTATCATTGGTACTGCCCTGAACTTTAAGGAACTGCAGCAAATGAACAAGATTTGAAAACATGTAATTCCCTGAAGTGAAGAACAGCCCCCTCCCATCTTTGCTACTTCTTTTATTGAAAACTGCATATATCTCCACCTATTTAAAATCTGTACAATATGTTCCAACTATTGGATTGGTGTTTTCACTAAGTCTGTGGCTTAAACCAAATCCCTAGAGATTGATTTGATTCCCATACGTAAAGAAAAACTACAGTGGTTGTGCATGTAAATTAGCTGGGGAAAGTGCAGTGGCTCACAACTTTGACAGAATTTAGGAGTTCCCATTCTAATTATGGACCTAGCAGTAGTTAACTTCTCAAAACAGAGATACAGAAACTTCCTAGAAGGTATGCTCTCTGACATGTTAACCCTCCCCTTATTCTTAGACAGAGGAGGATGGGCTTTGGTTGCTTGACAATGAGGCAAGGGTCCATTGCACACCCTCTTCTTTGTTATTTCCTCAGCTGATCTATGGCCAAGGCCTTGCACTCAGAGCAGATTGAAGGTTGAGTTCTGTTCAGCCTCCAGGGTCAAGTTCACCTTTGTAACTCCACTTTTCCTACCAGCAATCCTGAGGGGTGGTAGAAACCATGGAACCTGGGTTTATACAGTAGTGGAATGGGTAAGTGAGAAAAATGCTGACCCCAAATTAGCATGTGATACCTCCAGCCCACCAGGACCCCTCTTCCTTGAAAAGGGGTGGGGGGGAAACAAGTGAGCAACTTATAAAACAAGAACTAGGATTTATTTGACAAGAGGGAGGGGAAGAAGCAAAACAAACATTCAGATTACTAATTGATCTAAAGTATGTCTCTAAAACAAGAAAATGGAAGGGAGTCCAGTGATTATACAGCTCACAAAGGTAGGTGACTTCTTAAAACTTCAAGTATATATGGAAGGATCATCTCCTTCCATATATACTTGCCTGGACCCTAAGATGATCCTCAGAAGCCCTTCTCCAGGTGCCCCTGCCAAATGAGGTGAGGTGGGTGGCTACTAAGGAGAGGGGCTTTTCAGTGGTGGCACCCCAGTTGTGGAATGCCCTCCCCAGAGACGCTTGCCTGGTGCCTACATTGTGGTCTTTTTGGTGCCAGGTGAGGGCCTCTATATTTTCCCAGGCTTTTTAGCTTTTCAGTTTTAAAAAATTGTGTTAGTGCATCTTTAGATCTTTGCGCTGCTGCTGGCTTTTATTTTGGTTACTAGGATTCCTGCTGAAATCTTTAAAGAAGGGGGCCCCGAACTTGTACAAACATCTTCATAAACTCATCGAAAAAATCTGGATAAGAGAAGAGATCCCAGAAGACTTCAGGGATGCCATAATTATCACCCTCTTTAAGAAGGGTGATAGAACAGACTGTGGAAACTATCGGGGCATTTCTCTCTTAGCAACCGCAGGTAAAATATTTGCTAGGATTCTCGCAAACCGTCTTCTATCTATTTCAGAAGAGATCCTCCCTGAAACTCAATATGGTTTCCGCCCCTCTAGAGGGACAGTAGACATGATTTTTACTGCACGTCAGCTCCAAGAAAAATGCCGGGAGCAAAATCAACCCCTTTATATGGCATTTATTGATTTGGCTAAGGCCTTTGATACTGTAGATCGTACAGCTCTCTGGACTATCCTTATGAAAATTGGATGCCCCAATAAATTTGTGAATATCTTGCGACTTCTCCATGACAACATGACGGCAACAGTTTTGGACAACAACGGCTCTCATGGTGCTCCATTTAAAGTGGGATCAGGTGTTAAACAGGGATGTGTTATCGCCCCAACATTATTTGCCATTTTCATCGCCATGGTTTTACATCTTGTCAAGGGGAAACTTCCCACCGGTGTGGGAATTATATATCGAACAGATGGAAAGCTTTTTAATCTCAGCAGGCTGAAAGCAAAAAGTAAGGTAATTACAACCTCCGTTGTGGAACTTCAGTATGCTGATGATAATGTGGTCTCTGCACATTCAGAGGATGATCTCCAAACTATCCTAAATGCTTTTGCAGAAGCATACGAAAAACTTGGTCTCTCACTTAACATCAAAAAAACCAAAGTGCTTCATCAGCAAGTGCAAGCCAATCCTTTGGTGATGCCATCTATCCAGCTTGGCGGGACAATACTGGAAAATGTCGATCATTTTCCCTATCTTGGCAGCTATCTTTCTGTTACAGCTAACATCGACAGTGAAATCCAGCATCGTCTGAGCTCCGCAAGTGCCGCATTTTCTCGAATGAAACATAGAGTGTTCGAGGATCGGGATATTTGTAAGAAGACCAAAACACTGGTTTATGAAGCCATTGTATTGCCGGCTTTGTTGTATGCCTGCGAAGCATGGACTATCTGTGAACGTCACTTCCACCTCCTTGAAAGGTTTCATCAACGTTGCCTCCGGAAAATCCTGCAAATTACTTGGGAAGATAGGCGAACAAATGTCAGTGTACTGGAAGAAGCAAAGACTACTAGCATTGAAAAAATGATCCTTCAACGCCAACTTCAGTGGACCGGTCATGTTGTTCGAATGCCTGACTGCCGTCTCCCAAAGCAGTTATTTTACTCCCAACTCAAGGATGGAAAGCGGAATGTCGGTGGTCGGTATGGGAGATTTGGAGATGTTCATAAGGCTAATCTAAAAAAATGCAATATAAACATCGAAAACTGGGAAGCTCTGGCCCATGAACGATCTAAATGGGGGTTGGCCTTTCACAAAGGTTCCGTGGACTTTGGGGAGGCCCGGGTGCAGGGTGAAAGGGAGAGACGTGCTGGGCGAGGGGCGCGTCGAATGGATCCTTTGCGGGACCATCTTCTATCTGGTGACCTGTGTCCTCACTGTGGGAAGCTGTGTGGATCTAGAATTGGCCTCCACAGTCACTTACGGACCCATCGCTAGAGTCTACACAATCTTCTTTAGAATTTCCTCCTTTTATCCCAGAAGACAATCTTACTCGGTCACGAGTGATCGCCTGATGATGGTTTTAATTTATTCTGCTTTGAATTTATGGTTTTATATTAAGTTTTACTCCGTTATTGTATTTTATGGTTTTAAGCTTTGTCTCGTAAACTGCCCAGAGAGCTTCAGTTAATGGGCGGTATAGAATTGTAACAAATAAATAAATAAATAAGCTGGGAAGCTTACGACGCTTCAGTTACTGGCAGTTGGTGGGGGGGGCTGATGCTGACTGACTCAAAGACAGAATGCCGCTTCTGCTTCTCTGTTTCTGGGTCTTTCCTTAGGACCTCTCTTTTCTGTCTTTGTCTCTTCCCAGTTTATTCCAAATCTTTCTTTTTCAATCTCTGGCTCCTTCTCCTTTTACAGTCCCCTCAGAATTTTCCTCACAAAATCCCACTCTTTCCCCCTTTCGCCGACCCCTTCCCCTCCCTTCCCCCTGAATCAGTGGCTCATCCGGGTCAGAAAGAGTTGAGGGGGCTGCACTGGCCAGGGTTACCTCGGCATCTAAACAGGGCCGGCCCTGCTGTTAGGCAGAGTGAGGCGGCTGCCTCAGGCAGCAGATTTTGGGGTGTTATGAAAAAGCAGCAAATTGTTAGTTATTAATTTATTATTATTGTATTTTCACGGCCAGGGAGCGGAAGAGGTACTTGTGAGAATTTCTGCCTCAGGTGCCGAAATAATTTTGTTGGCCTTGGGTACTACTACGTATGTACCATAACTTTGCGGGTGGGGAGAGAGCAGCCATGTACTGCTCTGCCTCAGGCAGCCAGATGTCTTAGTCTTGCATCCAAACCTATTTCAGTGTCCAAAATTGCTGCTATGAAAATTTGGTAGGGATCACAGGAGCCATCCATAGCTTAAAATCCAGTCCAGCCATTGCTTAACATTCTCCAGGCATGGTGGCAATTCCAGAATTTCTCTTGGAAACCTGTTCCTCTATGGAAGAATCATTTCCTAGAGCTGGTTTGGAAAACCCTCAGGGAAATTTGTTTGCTAATTCAGTATTTGTTGGGATCTCAAGGAACAGCTTGGGCCCATTAGATACTGTATGTATTATTTTCAAATGTTGACCTTTGTTTTATCTAACACATTTGGAAGTGCAGGAGCATTTACTCGAGGTTTCATGGCAGGTGTGTAAAAAGTGTGGTCAGTGGAGACTTGTTTGTCTTTTTTTAACACCTGCGCCGGGGGGGGGGGGAGGAGGATGCAAATTCCAGGAAGCAAATGGTGGGAGTGGAAGGATTAACCCTTCCCTTCCACTGTGGTTGTCCCAATCCAAGTAGGGCCTGCTCACACTTACTCTAGAATAATAATAATAATAATAAAAAAGAATTAAGGCTCAGCTACAGGATACACAGTTAATGTAAAATGTAGTCTAACCCTACGTCTGCGATCTTATCTTGCCTGCTCACCTTCCAAGTAAGATGCATGGGATCAGGCTGCATGGCTGCAATCCTATGCACACTTACTTGGAATTAATGAAGTCCCATTGAACAATGTGGGACTTACCTCTGAAGAATGGGCTGCAGAAAGCACCAAATGCAATTATTTATTAAGCTTTCTTTCCTGCCTTCTTTGAGGGTTCAGTCAGTGTGGACTGTGATAGATCTATGCCTCGTTTTATCTTCATAGGAACAACTCAGTGAAGCATGCTCGCTTAATAGATAGTAGTTTACTCGCCCTAGACCAACCAGGGAGCTATGCAGCTCAGCAGCTATTTTAGCTAGAGTCTCCCATGTGTATACTGACTACCCAAAAGGTCCCAGGTTCAATCCTTGGCATCTCCAGGTAGGGCTGGAAAAATCTCCTGCCTGAAACCCTGGAGAGTTCCTGTCAGTCAGTGTCGACAGTACTGGGCTAGATTTTCCAGTGGTTAAGGCAGTTTCCTACGTTCCTCTTGTATACTGGGTAACAGCATTGATACCTGGACTATGCCGCTATAAGAAAAAAACATTCTACTTTGCTCTTGAAAAAGGTATGAATTTGGGTTCTCCTCCTAACGGTGGCTTCTTGCAGCCTACTTCCCTACTCTCTGGTATTCCGCTGCATATGCTTTTACCAGTTGCGAAATCATCCTGGAGCTTCATGCCATTTCTCGAAATAATTTTGCTTCCCAGCAGACTTTGTATCCAGTGTGATTTGAATGAACTGTGCTTTGTGGCAGCAGTATGTGGTGTGGTATAAAAGCGTGTGATGTTTTAAGGCATGCCATGATCAGGATTATGGGCAGGCCATGCCTCTATGGGGTCTCTCTGCAAGCGCATAATTGAATTGGATCGGATCTCTGTTACAGACTATTTGCCACATGGAAAACCTCAGATTTTGTTTTCTTAAAAGAGCTCATGAGGTTGCAAAGGAAAGTATGAAAATATTAGTGCTGTGTGCTCACTGCGTAGTGTTTAAAGCAGCCTTAAGAACATAAGAAAAGCCATGCTGGATCAGACCAAGGGTCCATCTAGTCCAGTATTCTGTTCACACAGTGGCCAACCAACTGCCCATGGGAAACTCACAAGCAGGACATGAGTGCAAAAGCACCCTCCTTCCTCAACATGCTCCGGATGTTTCAGACTTCAACTCCCATCAGCTTCTGCCAGTGGTCAGGAATGCTGAGAGCTGTAACACCTGGCAGGCACCAGGTTGGGGAAGTCTGGGTTAGAGAGTGTTGGAGTAGAAGGACCCTATTCAGTCATGAAGCTCACTGGGTGACCAAGAGCCAGTCAATATCTCTCAGCTTACCCAGGCCCGGTGCAAGGCAATTTGGTGCCCTAGGCAAGATCAGATATTTAGCGCCCCCCCTTCCCACTTGAGCCCTCCCTCCCTCCAGCCCTATGCCCATTATGAAATAAATTTCCCTCCCTGGGAACTGCCGAGCCCCATAGAAAAACTTTGTGGACTTTGAGACTTTTCCTTTGTGTTCACGAGGAAAGCAAAGAGGCAACATCAGCCCAGCTATGCCAGGAACTCCCAAGGGCCTTCTCCTACTCCATATATATGTAAAAGCCTGTCTCCTCCTGCAGGCAGCACAAGGGATATGAAAAAAGGATGTGAGAGAGGTGTGGTGGCGCTACCTGTGAGGAATAGAGACAAAAGGGCGTCTTGCAGCCTGTCCTACCTCGCAGGGTGGAGGTGCAGAGACACCGGTTTGACTCGTACACCTTCTGGGTTGCAGGGGGGGGATGCATGTAGTAGAAACAGAGCAAAGAGAGAGCCCGTGGATCATCTGGTTCAAATTTAGGAGGGGATTTACGAAACTTGCTGCTTCCCCTCCTCTCTCTATCACTTTGTTGCAATATTTCTTTATCAGAATAATGTATATTATCCTGTCTTTCCCTTTACCAGCCTAGTGCTCAAGGCAGACAACAATATTCAAAATACAGTAAAGAAAACATCAACAGCTCAGGGCACAATCCTAAACACGTTGAGGCAGAAAAAAGCCCCGCAACTCCCAGCATTCACCAGCCAGCATGGCTGGCTGTTGGAACGCTGGGAGTTGTGGGGCTTTTTTCTACCTCAACATGCATAGGATTGCGCATGGCTGGCTGGGGAATGCTGGGAGTTGTAGGATTTCCCCCCCCTCCAAACACGCATAGGATTGCATCCTAAAACCATTTAAAACCAAAACACAGAAACAGCATGGTAAATAATTAAAACATTGGAGCCCCAGCTAGCTTAAAATACCTTTCCCTCCCTCCCTGGTTGCTGGAAATAACTGCTTTCAGGGGACCTTGAGCTGAGGAAACTGAGGCTTGCGCGAGGGAAGGCGAAGGAGGTGTTTGCAGGTGCATCCTTGAGAGGGAAGGCGAAGGAGGTGTTTGCAGGTGCATCCTTGAGAGGGAAGGCGAAGGAGGTGTTTGCAGGTGCATCCTTGAGAGGGAAGGCGAAGGAGGTGTTTGCAGGTGCATCCTTGAGAGGGAAAGCGAAGGAGGTGTTTGCAGGTGCATCCTTCCAGCCGCCCACCAGCCTCCCATCATTGGCCCCTGCCCGCCTCCCCTCCTCCAGTCTGTAGCCTTCTCTGCCTCTTTTGATGCTGGTTGTGAGGAGGAGCCTGCCTGCTGCTGTTCCTGGTAAGGAGCTGGAGGAGAGAGAGGGAGGGGTGCGCTTCTTTCGCCTTCCCTTCCCCGCCACAGGACATGATTGGTAAAACAAACTTGGTAAAATACGTGATGTATTTTTTTCCCCCCAAGGCATTTCTGGCGCCTCCTTTAGCCCGGCGTCCTAGGCAGCCGCCTAGTTGGCCTAATGGTAGCACCGGCCCTGAGCTTACCCTATATTTCCCTGGTTATGTTTTATCAGACTGGGTTGTAACTGCAATGGTGTTGTAGGTTTTACAACACCATTGTAAACAGTGGTGTTGCAATGGTGGCTTTTTTGGGGCGGGGGAAATCTTTTTTTTTAAAAAAAATACTGCATTGGTTTCTATATGAGTTTTATTGTTGCATCGCATGCTGCCTTGGGAGGGCTCCTGCCCGAAAAGGTGTCCTAGAAATATTTTAAATAAATCAATCAATCACAGGGTTGTTATTATTATTATTATTATTTACATTTGTTAATCGCCCATCTGGCCGGCAACCGGCCACCCTGGGCGATGTACAGAGGCTAAAAACAAGAAAAAATACAATTATAAATAAGATAAAATACAATAAAAACAAGATAAAATACAATTAAAAAAAAAAATCTTAACCCACCCCATATTCCCGCCTGAACAGCCAGGTTTTTAATGAACGGCGGAAGCTTAGCAGAGAGGGGGCATGGCAGAGGTCACTCGGGAGAGAGTTCCACAATACGGGGGCCGCCACAGAAAAGGCCCTCTTCCTCGTCCCCACCAGTCTAGCTGCTCTGGCTGAAGGGACAAGGAGAAGGCCGTCTGTGGCAGATCTTGTTGAGCGGCCCACTTGGTGTTGCTGGAGACGCTCCTTGAGATAGACTGGACCGGAGCCGTATAGGGTTTTAAAGGTCAAAACCAACACCTTGAATTCGGCTCGGCAAGCAACTGGTAGCCAGTGCAGCTCCTTGGGCACTGGCGTGATGTGGTCCCGCCGGCGGCTGCCTTTAACCAGGCGAGCCGCCGCGTTCTGTACCAGCTGTAGCTTCCGAACCGTCTTCAAGGGTAACCCCACGTAGAGTGCATTACAGTAGTCTAGGCGAGAGGAGACCAAGGCATGAACCACTGATGGGAGCAGATGATTAGGAAGGTAGGGGCGCAGCTGCCGTATCAGATGGAGTTGATACAGCGCTGCCCGGCTCACAGCTGACACCTGAGCCTCCATGGACAGCTGGGAGTCTAGAATGACCCCCAAGCTGCGGACCTGGTCCTTCAGGGGTAAATGTACCCCATTCAGCACCAGGTCAACATCCCCTAACCTCCCCTTGTCCCCCACCAGAAGTACCTCGGTCTTGTCGGGGTTCAGTTTCAGCATGTTGTGAGGATTGAATGGAGTTGGTGGTGGTGGAGGCTATATATGCTGCTCTGAGCTCCTTGGAGGCCAGATGGGATATAAATGTTTTGATACATGACGTGTAGCTTGGATAAGAGCAATGTAAGTCGTTACTCTTCTCTGATCTGGATTCCTGAGAACCTGCTCACAATGACACACAACTTCAGCCATTCAGGTTCTCCAAACTGCTTCCTCACCTGCTGCTCTGCTGCCCTTTCCTCCTCCCTGATGCCTCCTCTTCCGAGGACCTGAACCTTTTTTCAATCCACCTGCAGCTCCATGTACAGCATATTGTTTATGTATTTATAAAATGTATAATTTTGCCTTTCATCACACGTGATCTTGGGGTGGTCACCGATCAAATCAAAACAGATACAATTTAAGGTTTCATAGTTTCATACATAGTTCATAAAGTTGGAAGGAACCTACAAGGCTATCGAGTCCAACCCCCTGCTCAATGCAGGAAACTAGAGCAGGAGTCTCCCATCCAAGTACAGTAATTCCTTGGATTGCAAGTAACTTGGTTTGAGAGCGTTTTGCAAGACAAGAACATTTTAAAATATTTATTTAATTTTTTTTTACTTGATATACAAGCGACGTCTTGCAATACAAGTACTGTAGTACGGCTTAAATTAAAAATCTCTGTACAATTTTTTTGGGGGGGGATTTCATTTTGATATAAGAGTGTTTTGGATTACAAGCACGTTTCCGGAACGAACTATGCTCTCAATCCAAGGCATGACTGTAATAACCAGGCTGGACCCTGCTTAGCTTTCCATACTCAGACAAGCTGAGCCAGGGTAAGGTGCAATCCTATGCATGTTTAGATGGGGAATTCTCGGACTCTTTCCCCCCATCTACCCTTAAAAAGAGAAACAGCAAAAAACCATTACCCAAAGGCCTGCTAAAAAGGAAGAGCTTTCTGTTGGAACCAAACATTATACAGCAAGGATGGGGGAAACTCTAGCCCATGGGAAGTCCCCATCCAGCCTGCCAGCTTCCATGCCTTATCTCCAATCTGACCACGCTGCATTTAGGCTTTTAAAAAAATTAATTACACTGGGGGGCATTTTTGGGAGGAGTGGTTGCTAAAAGTCCCCTCCCCAATACTGCAAGCCCCCTTAAAATATTGCTGTGTTCAGTTTATTTAATTATGGTCCCAGACCAACCAATAGAAAAACAGGGTATATAAGCAAAATGATGAATACAGATACAGACGGCAAGTACAAAATTTACATAAAATGGCAGATTCAATCAACTAACTTCAATGACACTATCTATTAGTAGTACCAGCTAATACTAAGTGAATTATAATAAGATTTAACCATCTGATTCCTAATAGAGCATGCCTGTGCACAAAATTCTGCCACCTTAAGAATAGGTTCTTTGGTACAGTGGCGTAGCGTGGGTTGTCAGCACCCGGGGCAAGGCAAGTAATTTGCGCCCCCTAACCCGTGGATTTTAGCACCCGAGTCTCTTCCACTAGGTGCGGGGGGGGGTGCAGGGGGGAGGAGGAACAGCACAGACCAAAATAATGGAGAAATAAAAAGGTATTAACGGCAACCCCCCATCGGTGTGCATCCACAAATCCACCATAATTTGTGGGTGTTCAAATTATGTAGGGTTATCAAAATAAGGCCAATTAATAGTTGCTTTCCTTAACAAAGAACAGACCACTTAGTCATAACCTTGCTGAACATTGCTCTATCAAAAATATCATGGGCATCTCCCCCCTCCCCAACACTAATTGAATAGTTGCAAACTCACTTTGCATAATAATGCACACCTTTTTATTAGTGCATTGTCTACTTTTTAATCTCAAATGTAAACTCCTAAAAGAATCTCAAGCATGAGAATCTTGTGGTCTTTATCAGGCAAAGAATACCAAGGATGAAAATTTCATGTTTTCACAGGATTTGAACAGGAACTTTGCAAAAAGCCTGGAGAAAGAAAGAAGATTTAAGATGTTTCTCATTGACTTTAGTGAGTGAGGCTTCAGGCAGAAGCTATATTTATATCAGTTGGTGGGAAGACTGTGAAAGTTTTGTTCTACAGATATAGAGGTCGAAGATGCGTCTATGAGCTGAACAGAGATTAATGTAAGAAAAGCCCTGCCAGATCCATTTATACCTATAAATTCCAGCATTCTGTTTCCAAAAGTGGAAAGATACCTTTGGGACACCCACAAAGGGGGCATGAAGGGAGCAGCTCTCTTCTGTCATATGTCCCCAGTATCCAATATACAAAGGTATACTGCCTTCAAACATGGAAGTTCCATTAAGCTGCCATAACTGTTGATAGACCAAGCCTCCCTGAGGTTTGAATTCTTTGAAAGGCCGCTTAGTATCAGTATATTAACAATAGCATACCTATTAGGACCAATATAAAAAGTCACCCAATGATAAGCAAACATTCAAGTTCACAAGTTTTCAAAAGCTTGCTGGCTGCTTTGACTTCCATAACAGGTCTCTCTGCTACTGTTAGGATTTCTCCCCCCCCCCTTCTCTAGTCACCCTAATTCAAAGTTTAGCTTGGAGAATTTAAATATTTAATAATAATAATAATTAGAATAAGAATAATTATTAATAATTGATTTGGGATAGCTTCTTTTCTTTTTCTTTCTGTCACTTCCCCCCTTTCCTTTTATTTTTTTTTGTGGGGGGGGAGGAAGGGAGAACAACAGCCGCAAAAAAGACTGTCTTGGAGCGTCCTTTCTCAGCGAGCCAAAGGATTTTTAAGGAGGAATGAGGGTGTTTTTTTGTGTTGTTGTTTTTTTTGCAAACTTGGAACGAAGACCATGCCTAGCGGAAATTATGTAAACAATGGCTTTCCATTGCTGCTCTCCTTTGAAGGGTTGTGTCCGAAAGATCAATACCCTACAAAACTGCAGCCGGACAAAGCATGTATATTAAAATAATTAGAAAAATAAAAATCTCCCCAGTCTTTTCTTCTTAATACGCCGGCATGGATGGAGGGGCGGGGAGGGGATTGGAGACGACAACAACAAGCAAAAATCTTTTCGATGCAAAGGGATGCTTTTCCTCCCTCCCCTCAGAGGTGTACACAAACAAAGCCGAGGCAATTAAAATAATTTAATGCTTCCTGTCTGAGGCATCCCGAGGGACGGGAGCTCAGTCCAAGATTCAAGGGAGGGGAAGAGAGAGAGGGGAAGAGAGAGAGAGAGAGAGTTCCACCACCACTACAATTGCTCACCTGTTTAGCGCCTCACCACCACCACCCCCGACCCCAAACTCTCCACGTCAGCCAGCACTGCAGAGAGAGTGAGTGAGCCAGGCAGGGGCAGAGAGCTGCGAGTGCGAGCGCGCCCCCCCCAGATGTTGCGCCCGGTGCGGCCAGCCCCCCCTGCACCCCCCACGCTACGCCTCTGCTTTGGTAGAGTCTGAAAGAAGAAGGGAGGAATAAAACCTATCAGATCTGCTTGGAAATTTTATTAAAATTGGAGCAATATAATAGGAACGGATATCCTTTTAGTATAAGCAATATAATAAAATATGTTCAACTGTTTCAACCATGCCTGTTTGGCAGGGGCACAAAATACAGTCATGCCTTGGATTGAGAGCATAATTCGTTCCGGAAACGTGCTTGTAATCCAAAACACTTGTATATCAAAACGAAATTCCCCCCAAATAATTTGTACAGAGATTTTTAATTTAAGCCGCACTACAGTACTTGTACTGCAAGACGTCGCTTGTATATCAAGTAAAAATAATAATAATAATAATAATAAATATTTAAAAAATTTCTTGTCTTGCAAAACGCTCTCAAACCAAGTTACTTGCAATCCAAGGTATTACTGTATTGCTCTTCCCTGCCGCCGCTGAAATCAGATTTTTAAAAAGCCTCCATTGGTGCCTAATTGCAGGGGGGGGCATTTTCAGAGGGGGTGGATTCTGGGGAGGGGAGGGCTTACTCTCTCCTCTCCAATGCTGCCACCCCCACAAAGATCACATCTCCCTCCACACACACTGCAATCAAACTTCTAGAAGGCCTGAATGTACCAATGGAGGCTTTTAAAAAGCCTGATTGAAGCGGGGAAGGGGCAGTGAGTGTGTGAATGGGGTCTGGGCAATCATTTCACAGGGCCACATGCCAGCAGTGGGGTGGCGCCACCCATTGCTGCCATACAACCCCCAACATACTTGCCTGGAATCAATTCCACCCCAGCTATATAGCATAGGAGCCAACTGGATCCCAACTGGGGGGGGGATTATTCCACAACCGAGGTGCTACTGCCAAGAAGGCCCTCCAATCAGTTGCATGCACCACTAGAATGTTCCTCCCCCACCCGAGTTTATTTGAAATTGAGTCTGTCCTTGGGCAAAAGGTAGCTCTGTACCCTTGATATAGACTGAATTATGCATAGCAAACATATGCAAATATATTATTTTCCACAATGATTTGGAGGCCACCATGTGTGCATATGCATGCGCGCGCATGCACGTGCAGAGTGAAACCAATGCTGGCCTGACATTTCCTCTTCCTGTTAAGGAGACAGAGCACATATTTATCTCTAAGAGAAGTTCTGCTATTATTTCGTTCTCTCTTCTGGGATGACTAGCAGCTAGTTGTCTTAACAAAGTTAAATCCATTCCTCGACACGCTGCAAATATTGCACTAGCTTCTGAGTTGCATTATACCTCAACTCCTCAGGGGCCCGACATGATTTTGTTCTTCAGAGCTATTTATTTGCTACCCCGGAGCAAGCCCTTTGGCTCTGACATTCACTTCCCAAGACCAATCTTTTGACCTTTTCTTCATTACCTTGGATTTCTTTGTGAAAGATTTTCCTGCCACTTGGAATTCTCTCCACCAACCCTTCAGACAGAAATTTCTGATGGGAAGAACTTCAATAAGCGTCACAGGCAATTTAGTTTATCGGTTGCTAGTACAACATGTTGCTGGAGGCCTTTGTTTTGTATGGATTTAAGAGCAAGGCTGCAGCTGGGCCCTTGTGGGAGAAAATGGAGAGCTACATCCAGGAAACGGTTCTATCACAGCCCTAGTTACCTCTCCAGTAAAGAACGGCACAGCTGTTTCAAGCAGTAACAAGGTGGGCAACAATACATTAGGATAAAGCTGGTGGTCAGGGACCCCTTGGAACATTCTAGGGCTAGAACAAGTTCTTGTCGCCCCATCCCTCTGTTGCTTGGATCCAAAAGTCCCACAGAAATCAGTCAAAGTTATTCACACTGACATCTGTACCTGTGACCTTTGAAATGCATTTAACTTGTAAGCACTGCACACCCAGTGTATACAGGGCCGGCCCAAGACATTTTGCTGCCTGAGGTGATGGACACAAGATGGCGCCCCCTCCCAGTCCATGTACAAAACCTGACTGGACTGGCAGTTGAATCCTACTACCTCAGCATTGGTAAGGTAAGGAGCCATATCTATGGGCAGCAGGTTAGCTTAGCAAAGGGGTTGGGAACCATATTGGTTCCAGGGGCTGGATTTCATCTCATTTCATCTGTTACTTTTCTATACCCCCCCAAGCCAGATGACACAGGGGGACAAGGACTCATGTGCGTCCTGAAAGTGATAGCTGAATGAATGCTTGTCCCTCACCTGCCCCACTCAGTGGGAAAGATAAGTAGAGCGAGCAAAAGTGTTCTCAAACAGTGCTAAGTGCACTGCTGGCTTTGCTCATCCCTTGCTTGTCCTGCATGGGGCAGCTGAGGAGCGAGCAGAGCACACTCAGCTGGAATCCCCTTGATATGGCCAATCTGTGATCAGAGATAACAAAAGGATTCCCTTTCACAGCCTTTGCTCTCCCATTGGGATGGGCAGCAGTGTTCAGGGCACTCCCCTTGTTATTTCTGATTACAGAATGGAGAGAAGAAAGCAATTTCTCTACCTGCCTGCTCCCCAAACTCCTGGCAGCCTCTAGGCAAAGGGGCAGGGCTTTGGTAGGGGGCGTGGCCTGCAGATGGAACCCAGCCTCTGCGGGTCAGATAGGGAACCTCTGCAGGCTGAATTAGGCCCACGGACCGGAGGTTCCCCATCCCTGACTTCGCAAGTGTAGGGGAGGTTGTATGGCACATGCCACCCAGAGCCGGTCCTACCTGAGGGCTGAGGCAGCTACCTCACTCTGCCTAATGGTAGGACCGGCTCTGGATGTAGGAGGAGCTGTGTGTCTCACTTTCCCCTTTGGGCATCAGCTGCCAATGTCCATGGTTTAGGTGGCCTGTGGCCCCCCACATACTGCTGGGCTATAGCTACTATCATCCCTGACCATTGGTGATGCTGGCTGGGGCTGATGGGAGCAGGAGTCCAAAACCATCAAACATCTGGAGAGCCATGGGTTGTCCATGCCTGACTAGGTGATGCTGTTTTGAAAATCGTATATTGAAAGCAAATATTCAAGTTTGGATTATACAAGGTCTTGGGGGGCTTCCAAGCATGCCAAATTTCTCTGCCTCACTGCTCTTCTCATGCGGCTGCAGGAAAGGCGACGGCTCATGTCATTAAAAACAACCCCAAATGGCGTGAGAAAGAAGAAGAGATGGGAGAGGGCAGCAAGAACGGAGTCCTCTCCACTTGCACCACCCATTCTGGGATAAAAGCTCCTTTCAAGAGGTTCGCTTCCTTTGCATGCAGTAGTCAACAACATCACTAGCATTAAGTCACATGAATTAAGATAAGCAAGATAAATTTTGCAAGCTTAAAGAGCAGAGCCCCAAGGATTCCAATGGATATTTCAGCCTTAAACTAGGGATGGGCAAATCTATCTATTTCTGGTGTATGTAATTATCCCATGTTTTTATTCTGATCATGCATTAATCCATATATATATATTTTAAAAATCCTCTCAAAATACATATTAAAATACATATTTATAAAACACATTGAGGGCACAATCCTCTGGCCGCTAGATGCTGTCCAGATAACCATAGGATAATTTGGAGTCCCAGCTCCGCCGACCTCGGAAACTTGCTCCAAGGTCAGAAGAGCGGGGACTCCAAATTCTGGGCGCCCTCCCTCCGCCCTCACAGCCAGTGCAGAAAGGACTGTCATGGTTGAGGCTCCGAGGTCACAAGACCGACCTTGGAGCCAGCGTTGGGTGGGCATTCTGCGGGACAGGGAAGGGAGGAGTCGGCCTCTGCCGGGATATGATGTACCCCAGCGGCACCTCAGCCTGTCCTCGTGAGCAAAGGACCTAGACGGCTGAAATCAGCCATCTAAGTCTTTTGCAGGGCGGGAGAGGTGTGAAGGTGTCCTTTGTTGTGATATGTATCACATTCACAAGCTGGAGCACATTGTTTACACATGGAAGGAACAGACTGGCGGTAAACAAGTTTGTTGTGTCTTTCTATGAATCTCGTGCTTTCGCAGGGGTTACTAGAGGGTATGGGAAACAGTATGAGCCTGTCACATGGTTTATGCTTTCTGGTGACGTACTGTCTTGTTTTGCTGTCTGTAGCCATTGCCTTTGTCTTTGTTGTTGAGAGAGGAACAGGACTGTTCACTCTCTTCACTCATGTCTTCTGACTAGTGCTTGCTAGTGCTTGCAATCATGTAACGTCTTCGCTGAGGTGGAGTAAATACCTTGCTCCACTTGGATTAAATGCTTGCTATGCATTGTACTCTGCACATGGACTGTAACTAGGAAATGTATGCTCTGTAGAATATACTTGCTAAAGTAAATAAACAGGTAGAATAGACCTGTGGAGTTTACAGAGTTATTTCCTTGCTACTTGGATTAATCTGCAAAAGGAGGAAGCTGGGCTGGTGTCAGATTACATGGAGCTGGCTGATAACCGAAATGCTGGAAAGCTGCGCAGGAAGAGGGGAAGAAGGATCTGAACTTCTGTCTGTGGATTTATGGGCGTCTGCACACAGGAATAGGATTTTAAATCTTCCATGTCACACACGCGAGGCACTCTGCTATTTTTCCCCAAACACCCACATCCTTCACCTCCACGTTCCTTCCGTCTTCGATAGGATGCCCGTAATCCTCTGAGTTCGGAGGGTAATGGGCAGACATGTTGGATGGATAATTGTGCTTTTAAACAGGGCATTTCCCCTCCAAATACATGTTGCAATGCAGATTTTCTCTCGAAATATGTATTTTTCTCTCAAAATATGTATGTCAACATATATTTTCTCTCAAAATATATATGTCAACATGTATTTTCTCTCAAAATATGTATCTAAATGCATGCTGAGAACTACATCGTAACATTCAGAAAAGTGATAAGTTCTGAACCTCACCTTAATCCAAGATGTACCAAATCAGGTAATTTCCTTGCAGGAAAAAAGGCGGGGTATAAATATAATAAAATAAATAAATAAATTTCAACTACAACTCCCATAATCCCCAACCAGCATGAGCAATGGTTAGGGAGCATGGGGGCTATATTCCAAACTTCTAGTGGGCGCCAGGCACTATAGAATATCTGAGTGTATTTATGTTTAATGAAGGATCCAATTCACATCCTTCAAAATCTCACTGGTTCTTCAGAAGTATACCTAAGCTGCAGGACCTCTAAAATGAGGAGAAAATCCCACCCACCCCCATGTTGGCAGGCATGTTCCCACAAATATATAATATCAATATTTCTGAACAAATAGAAATCCCCGAATTGATTCTCTATACAGATAAACTCTTTTTTCCTCTGAAGGATTGGGTATTGTGCACTGTATCTCTTTCTGAGTGCGCTAAATGGACCTCAGTGGGGAACACCACTGACTCTTCTCTTCCCCCGTTCCCACCCCCTCTTTACAAATAAAGTCATCTGAATTCACCAAATAGAAAAAAAATATGAATCTCCTGCCCAGTTTCCAGTGGTGTTGTGGAAGGACAGGGCTATAGATTTTCCCAGGAGTGAAAAATAATTCTCCCAGTCCGCTCGTTATTCATAAAGACAGTGCATTAATAACATAGGACCCTGAGATCTCGCCTTATCTAGGCCGGAGCACAGCTAGAGGGATGAGAAGCTGACTCTTTGGATTTAAAATAACATTTTCCCCTTTTTCAGTTGAAATAAGAATTGATTGAAAGTACTTTTAAGGAGTAGAGAGAGGGGGGAGGGAGAAAGGGAGGGAGAAAGGGAGAGGAGAGGGAGGGAGGGAGGGAGAGAACTGTTCTTTGATACCATCTAAAGTACATATTAGATAAATAGAAAACTATTGGCTTTTTGACTGTGAACAATTTTCACTTGATTCAAGTGCTGATATAGAGGAGCTCTGCGCGTAATATAAAGTATTTACTCAGGCCTTCCTCAAAGCCCACTGGAGGCCAGCAGGCACCTTCCCATTAACTTCAGTGGGCATTGAATCAACTGCCTAACTATAAAATTTTCATATCCTCCAACACTTGCCAGGAGAAATTAGGCACGTGTTTTTCTATCTTAAGTGAGTTAGAGAGCAACCAGACTAAAAAAAAACACCAGCAACAAGCTATCTCCTTATGGACCAGGGGCAGGTAAGCACCACGAGAAATGGCATTAGCGTAGCTCTTTCATCACCTGAGGGGAAAGGGTTAAATCACCCCCTCCCCCACCTGCCATTTCAGTCATCTCCTTCAAAAGGTAAGCATTACCTAACCTTTTGGAAGGCAATGCTTCCAAAATGCTTCCTTCCAGGCATGCGCAGTGTGTGTCACATTTCCTAGGAAGGTTGCATTAGAGGGGTAACATTTGAGATGAAGTGATGTACTACTCTGGGGCAACTGCTGTAGACAGTGCATGCATCACACCACCTTGGAAGTACTGGTCCCCTATTCCTGGAGAGTCTGGAGCCATCAACATAGCCACGCATATATCAATAAACATTCACATATCAGTAAACATGCATATACAGTAGAGTACAATAGATCTATAGAGTTGTAATCACTATTGCAACTGATGTTTTTTTAACATGATTATTTGGTTTTAAAGGATAGCAACACAGCATTCTAACTCTGATGTCTGTGTAGACCTGATAGGATCTTTCCCTTCCTAAACCATATGCCGAGGGCTCCACACCACTCAAACACCATGCATGATTCCAATAACTAACTTCCCACACACACACTCACACACCTCACTGTGGCCAATTATTCATCGGTCAGGTTTCAAATGTCTAATTCTGACTTTACTGAAAATGAATAATGGTACCGGTGCCAGCTCCAGGTTTTAGAGGGCCCTTGGGCAAGACGTCCTTAATGGGGCCCCTCCCACAGTGAATCTACTTTCCGAGGTTGCCATTTCCTGGAAAGTCAGGGAAATGGGTCAGGGAAAGTCAGGGAAATTGTGATTAAGTTATACTCGTGTAACGGATTATTTTTTTTTGAGATTAAGTTATACTCGTGTAACGGATTTATTTTTTTTGCAAGAGGACAGTCTGCACTTGAGGGAGTTGGAGTAGAGAAGCAGCAGAATACAAGTGTCATGTAATGATGCACACATATTCCATACTATGATTATATGATTTTGAAAATGTTTATTGGCTGATGGTCGTTAACAGTAAAACAGAATAAAATGAACCTGCATGTGACAGAATTATTTTATTATTGAAAAGCTGACTGGTTTCTTGCAACTGGGTAATTTGTGCATTCAAACAAACTGGAATCAGTTTCATTTGATTTGAAGATGTGAATATTTTGACAGGGGTCAGCAAATTGTGGCTGGCTGGATTTAGTAGCCAGCCATTATTTCTTCTAGCCAGCTGAATAGTCCAGTCCTGCCACAGTTTGTCTCCCAGCAAGTGTAGCCTGCCAAAAATGAACATTGCAGCATTTTTGCAAAACCCACTTTGCAAGTGCTGGGGGGGAAGGGGTGGGGGTGTAGGAAGCAGCAGAATCTTTGGGTTTTGGGGGAGCGCTCATAGGCTTCCCTCACTTTTCCAAGTGTGGAAAACCCAGGGGCACATGAGCCCCGCCCCCAAAACCCAAGGATCACGCAGAAAAGGATGTTTTGGGGGCCACCCCCTCAATTGCCTCCCCTTTCCAGCAGGATCATGGGGGGGGAGGTTGGGTGTCCCCTCGGTTTTGCTATTGCCCTCAAATTGCTAGCACCTCGGGAAGTGGCAAAACTTGGGGGGATTCTCGGTGCCAGTTGTATGTGAGTTTGACGTTACTTTAACACGTGCCAAACCGAACCCTCCCTCCAGTCGTTGGGGATCCCCTCCAGTTTTGAAGGTCCCCCCAATGCTAGCAGTGGGGGGACACTAGCAAAACTGGGGGGACACTAGGGACACCTGATTTCCCCCAAAGAAATCAGGGGATCATGCTGTGAAAAGGGGAGAAAGAACCCCTTTCTGCAAACTGCAGTCTCCTGGGGCTTTGCAAGGGGCTGAAAGGTCCAGACCTGTCAAACCTGTCAGCTCCTTGCAAAGGGTGGAAATACTTACCTGCAGCCTGGAGTAGGCACTGTACAGGGTAGGTGCCTGCTGGATTTGGCTAGTAGGCACCCACCCTGGCCAGTACCTAGCCCAGGGACCCCCTTGCAGTAACCCGCCCTGCCTGATTTGTGCAAATTGGGAAGGTCCGGTTAAAGAAACAAATGAGCGCAATCATTTGTGCACATTATCAGTACAATTTTTTTTTTTAAAAAGGGGGGTGACCATGGGTAGCCCCTGCAAGATACTGCAGTGGGTCCTTGGAGGGGCACCTCACGGATGCCCCCATGGGGATCGTGAAAGCCAGCTTGATAGCCAGCTTTCACAATCTCCCCCCCCCCAAAAAAAAGGTTAAAAAAAGAGTCAAGCTGCCACAAGGCTGAAATGGCTCGCAGTGGGGAGAGGGGGCTTTGCCAGCTTGCCCAATGTGCCACTCGAGTACTTTTGCGGTGGCTGGGAATGGCAGTCACCTGCTAGCCACTTGGCAAGGCAGCAAGGTGTTTTTTTTTGTCACTCTTGCCCAGCGGCTCACTTGTAGTCGGGGTTGACCCATGATGGGCTGTGTCGTCTGGGTTCGGACAACACAACAACCCATCGTGGGTCAAACCAGACCCTACTACAAGCCATGGCTTTTCAGGGTGACTTATAAGTGTAACCCCCAAAGAGGCCACCCTGACAAACCTGTCCTGGGTTCGCACAACACAACAACCCACCATGGCCTATGAGCCATGGTGGGTTGTCGTGTCATGCAAACCCATTCTAAATATTTAAAGCAGCTCATCTTGAAGCCCTTATCTTGACAAACCACCCCCCCACCCCCGTTATTTAATGTAATGTAACCTATGAATTCTTTTAACTTGGGAGTATTTTTGAATGGTGGTCAGGGAAATTGACAAAAGTTGGTCAGGGAAAGTTAGGGAGATGGAAAATAAAATTTCAGCAGCGTCCCTGCATTCTCACCGCCATTGTCACCAGACACTATCGCTCCTCCTCCTCCTTCTCCTCTTTCTCATCATTGCTACCATTGGTTGCTTGACAAGGAGAGAGCCAGTGAGCAGGTAGGCCGTGGCATCTACTGCTCCTCCTTCTCACCACCACCATTGTCTGGGCCAGAGCAAGAGACTGGTGAACCATCAGGTGAAGACAAGGAGGGGCAGGGAGCTCTTGTCAGTGGGGCCCTATTGGGCCCTATGCAAGTATACCGTTCAGGGCTGGCATCAAGGGTAAGCATGGTTATTATTATTATTGTTAATTTTATTTCTATACCGCCCAATAGCCGAAGCTCTCTGGGCAGTATACAACAATTCATAAAAACAATAATACACATAATAAAACGCAGATAACAATAAAAACACAATGTCATTAGAAAAGTTTAAAACCAAATTTAAAACCAAATTTAAAATGGCAAATAGCTGAACAAGTTAATAAACTAAGCTTGCAATTGGCATAAACCCCCCCCCCCCATGTGCTATTTTGAGCTGTTAAATATTAAATTGCCTTGGCAAGTTGGCATAGAGGGCAGTCTTAATCTGGCGCTGAAGATAGTAAAGTTGATGCCAGACGGGCCTCAGGGGGGAGCTTATTCCAAGGTGCCAGTCAGAGGAGGGCCCCAGATGTTGAACGCAGTGTCCACATAGATTGCAGTTGGGAGAGGAGTTGAGGATCCTAAGCCATGTAGGGCTTTATAGGTTAAAACCAGCACCTTGAATTTGGCTCGGAAGCATATTGGCAGCCAATGCAAGCAGGCCAGAACTGGTGTTATATGTTCGGACCTTCTGGTCCCGGTTATTAGTCTGGCTGCCACATTTTGCACAAACTGCAGCTTCTGAACAGTCTTCAAGGGCAGCCCCACAATAAAGTGCATTGCGCTAGTCTAGTTTAGAGATTAGCAGAGCGTAGATTACTGAAATCAGGCTATCCCTGTCCAGATAGGGGTATAACTCGGCCACCAGCCGGAGCTAGTAGAAGACACTCCTTGCAACTGAGGCCACTTGAGCCTCAAGTGACAAAGATGGCTACAGGAGCACCCCAAGCTATGAACCTTCTCCTTCAAGGGGAGTGCAACCCCATCCAGAACAGGTTGAACACCCTCCATCAAGTCAGAGGAACCACCCACTAACAGCATCTCAGTCTTGTCTGGATTGAGCTTCAGTTTGTTAGCCCTCATCCAGTCCATTGTCACAGTCAGACACCAGTTTAGCACATCCACAGCCTCACCTGCAGAAGAAGAAAAGGAGAAATAGAGCTGCAGGTCATCAGCGTACTGATGGCAATGCACTCCAAACCTCAGGATGTCCCCACTCAGCGGTTTCAGATGTTAAATAGCATGCGGGATAAGACTGACCCCTGAGGAACCCCATACTGGAGAGTCCACGGGGCCGAGCAGTATTCCCGAAGCACCTCCTTCTGGAGCTGGCCATCCAAATAGGAGCAGAACCACTGCATTGCAATATCCCCCACTCCTAACTCAGACAGCCGCCCCAGAAGGATACCATGGTCAATGGTATCGAAAGTCGTTGAGAGATCCAGAAATATCAACAGGGTCGCATTCCCTCCATCTCTCTCCTGACATAGGTCATCATACAGGGTGACCAAAGCTGTTTCTGTGCCAAAACCAGGCCTGAACCCCGACTGAAATGGATCCAGATAATCAGTCTCATCCAAGAGTGCCTGGAGCTGGTTGGCCACCACCCGCTCAAGAACCTTGCCCAGGAAAGGAACATTCGCCACTGGCCTAAAGTTGTTAAGATGTTCTGGGTCCAGAGAGGGTTTCTTCAGGAGTGGGCTCACCACCGCCTGTTTCAGGTGGTATGGGACCACTCCATCTCTCAAGGAGGTATTGATTACCTCTCTGGCCTAGCTGGCTGTTCCCTCCCTGCTAGTTTTTATAAGCCAAGAGGGGCAAGGATCCAGTATGGATGTGGTTGCACGAACCTGTCCAAGCAGCAAGCACCTTGTCAACATCCTCAAGCTGAACCAACTGAAACACATCCAAGATAACTGGACTGGACCAGGCTGTGCTCTGGGTACCTCTCCTGATTCAACTGCTATAACATTGGAGTCTAAGTCCCGGCAGATGCAGGAGATTTTTTCCTGGAAGTGCCTAGCAAATATATTACAGCAGGTCCCAGATGGGTCTATGATGTCTCTGGGGCCAGCGTATAATAGGCCCCGGATGACCTTAAAGAGCTCCACTGGGAGGCAAAGAGAGGATTGGATAGAGGCTGTGAGATGTTGTTTCTTTGCTGCCCCTAGATATACCTGACTATAGGCACATACCAGGGCTTGATTGCATCCACTAGAAGTTTTTTTCCACCTGCACTCAAGCCGTCTCATGTTTTGTTTCATCACTCTCAGCTCTTGAGTGTACCATGGAGCTGTACAAGCTCTACTCCAGAGAGGGCGCTCAGGAGTGATAATGCCAGCTACCTGGGTCATCCCTGTATTCCAGAGATCGACCAGGGATTTGACAGGACCGCCAGCCATATCAGCTGGAAACCCCCCAAGGGCCCTCGGGAAGCCATCTGGATCCATTAGCCTCTGGGGGCAGACCATCTTAATAGGTCCCCCACCCTTGCAGGGGGGAAAAGTTGCCGTTAGTCTAAATCTCAGCAGGCAGTGATCTGACCATGACAAAGGGACCGATTCAAAGTCCCCTGCCTTCAGATCACCATCCCCATGCCTGGCTGAAAATACTGTTGTGATATGTATCACTTCACCAGCTGCAGCACATTGTTTACACATGGAAGGGACAGAATGGCTGTAAACAGGTTTGTTGTGTCTTGCTAGATTCTCGTGTTTTCGCATGGGAAACTAGACCATGAGAGCAATATGAGCTAGTCACATGGTTTGTATGTTCTGATGACGTGCTAACTTGTTTTTCTGTCTGAAGCCATCTTAGAGAGAAGCTGGACTGCTTTCTCTCTTCTTCTTGTTCTTCTTGCTGGACTTTGTTACTGCAACAATGTAACGTCTTTGCTGAGGTGGAGTGAAGCTCAACTTACTCCACTGGATGTAATGCTTGCTATGCATTTATACTCTGCACATGGACTGTAACTAGGAAATGTATACTCTGTAGAACTTTACTTGCTAAGTGAATAAACAGGTAGAATTAGACCTGTGGTGTTCCAGAGTGTTTCCTGACTCCATGGATTAATCTGCAATGGGGAAGCTGGAAGCAGTCTGACAACAGGGCAGACTGGGCTGGTCGAACTGGCACAACATGCTGCACGCTGCGCGGGGGGAGGTGAGATCTGGAAGATCTGTGTGTGGAATTTCAGGCCTCTGCTAGCACGCAGACAGGATTATAAATCTCCCAACTCGCATACACTCAGTTCATTGAAACACAAACAAATACCAAGTCTACAGTGTGCCCTGCTACATGTATTGGACTGATGACATGTTGGGACAGTCCCATGGTTGTCATGGAGTCCATGAAATCCTGAGTTGCCCCAGACAAGGTGCCCTCAGCATGGGTGTTAACGTCCCCCAGGACCAACAGCCTGGGGGACCTCAGCATCGCCACCAAGACCATCTCCGTCAGCTCAAATAGGGAGTCTGTTAAGCAGTGGGGCTTGGACACTCGCTGAGGGCCCATGCCGCAATAGGGGCCCACTGACAAGCCCCCCCCCCAGCTGCTCCTTGTTTTCACCATTGCAACCTGCTTATTCTCCTATGTCCCACACCGGCCCAGACAATGGTAGTGGTGAGAAGGAGCCCCAATTTTCTCTAGTCTCTATGCTACACAAAACTTAATCTAATAGTTAATCTGGTCCTGACTGTAACTGTACTTTGAAATTGATGAACTAAGTGACAAAATCTGGTACACAGAAAAAATGTGATTTTTTCAAATAATTACATCTCACTATCTGGGAGTCTTTAACAGTGTTTATCCAATTGAAAAGACAGGCACAATATAATATACGTATTTGAATGATCAAGCTAGGGTCAGGGAGAAGGACACTGTGGAGGAACAGACATAGAGTTCAGTCTTATTGTGATTTGCAAGATATTTAAAGTTATGTGAGCTGGAAAGGAAGTAAAGTTTCCATCGAATCAGCCTGTATTAATCTCACTGTTTCAGTATCACAGAAAGACTCCAAATTAATCTAAGTCGCCCTAAGATCACATTCATGTTCTGCTATGAATTAATTTTTATACGCAAAAAAGAAAGAAAGAAAGAAAGAAAGGAGAGCTGAAAAGGCTGGGCTCCCGAAAAATCAGAAAACTCTGTGAGAAAATGTAAGCACCGCATCCTATTCAAAGGAGAAGCCAGCCTTTTCATCACGTTATTCAAGTATTTATATGACATTCATTACCAGGGTCAGATTGCTGAATTGGTTTGCTGCTAACTTTTAAAAAAACCCATTAATAAATCTCATCCACTGTAGCCACTTGAATTATTAATGTATCAACACAAATGAGACAAGTGGTGGCACAAAGGGATAATTCTGAAATTAAAAAAAAAGGAACTTTGCAGCAGCCTGCACACACATTACTTGACCCTTTGGTGACTATATCGAAATCTAACTGCTGTGCTTACCTCTGAATGGTAGTTAAGGGCCTATCTCTGACTAGTGAATAGAGCGACCTTCCCGCAGCCTGGTGACCCTCCAGATGTGTTGCACTGCAGCTCCCAACATCCCCAGCCATCATGGGAATGATGGGAGTTGCAGTCCAACACATCTGGAAGGCACTAGCTAGGAGAAGGCTCGACCATATTGAGCAATTATCTACATCGCGGGGAAATTCTACTATGTGCCGATTATTCCTTGACTCACAAGAAAATAGGAGATCTAGGTTGTGTGGAATCTATGCACATACCGAAGCCTCCAAAGTATGAAGGATATGTGTATGAGTCCCCTCAATTATTTGTTCATTACATATTCATACATCTGCATGAAAAAAAGCTTTAAAAGCCATAGAGGGAATTACTTTTCAGGACTGGAGTTGTAGAGACCCTTGTCAACAAATGAAGTACATATTAAGGCTGCAATCCTATACCCACTTTCCTAGGAGTAAGCCCTACTGAACATAATGGCACTTATTTAATGAGATGTCTTGGCACTGTATTTTACCAAGTTGTTTTCTTTACATTGTCCATATTTAATATGATTTTGTTACTATGTTTGTATTGTTTTAAATTGAAACGGGTTTTATTTAACATTGCTTGTTTTGTTTGTAAGCTGTAACCTGCCTTATGAAGACTATAATCTTGAAAGGTGGCTAAAAAATGGATTAAATCAAGTAAATAAACATGCATGTGTAGTAAGAAAGGCAATTGAATGTGAATTTTACAAAAAACAACAATTATGCTTATAGACTGTGCAGACAACCCCCAAAATAAGTCTAGTTAATCTTGGTGATCAATCAATCAATCATTTATTAAAACTTTAACTGGAGCTGTCCCCTCTGAAAGAGTTGATCAGGGCTGATGGCCTTGTTGTAAACAATGGTACCTCTCTGGATTAAGGCAGAGAGGGCTTTCTGTTCATGCAATATAAGAATTGCTCCCTGCACATGATAGGGAAGTGCACACAGTCCTATGCCTCACACTGTAGTATAAGTGGAAGCCCTGGCTCAGACAGAAAGTCTGTATGTGCATAAACGTGCAAGGACAAGGAGCTACTAAATAAGGATTACTGCATTAAAATGGTACTCCACAGAAATTATCTGTGTTACATAATCAGCACAAAGATCAGTGTTCTCCACTGGCAGCTTCTTCAGCCTTATCTTTCTGCGGCCAGCATTGATGAACAAAACTAGTCCAAATGATATGCCCTCCCCTGGCTTTATTAGTATTCATTTCCAGAGCATCCGGAGGTAGAACAATAGCTTTGCAGTGTGCTTTTAAAGGAATGAACACTTGCAATGAAAGAAATGGCAGTTTTTAAATTCACCAGAATTGAATTTGTGCGATTTCTAGTTGCCACACTCATCATCAGTTGTTATTCCTGATTGAAATAGTATTATGTTTCCTTTCTATACCATCCTTATACTTATGGAAGTGAGTATGCTCAGGACTATAGCCCTAAAGCGCAAAATTGTTCACAACTTGCACCATATTCAGACTCCTCATTATTCAGAGTGATGACCAATTCTACCTCTAAGCCATGTTGGTAGTCCTACTGTATGTCATGGCAGCTCTATGTTAAGAGATCAGTTTATCCTGCTTTTCCAAATACTTTACACGTCTATTTGGATGAATGTGACTGTATAGTAAAACTTTACACGCATCCACATGACATACTGTATGAGCTACTTGCCGTCAACACATGATGGTCTGTTCCGCGTTGTCCCAGCCACTTTCCCAGGTAGACAGGAGCACTTCACTGTTTGTGATCTCTCCTCAATCCGATTCTTATTACAACATCTGTGCGCTGCTATAACTTCACACGTCCCTCCTTCTGGCAATAAAGAGAGCAGATCAACACTACAGTTAGGAAGGATTGCTCTGAATAGTAAACAAACACCTAAGCATGATATGCTACCCATACATTTTGGTAGGGATAAAAAGACAGATTTTTATTTTTTTTAATGTTATCTGTCACCTTTTCAGCACAATTATCTCATGACATGTGTTTCTCCAAAAACCCTAGATCAGCCTTCCACAACGTGATGGGAAAATATAATAACGAATTAAATAACTATCAATTTGCTGCCCTTTCATGGCACCCAAAACCAGCTGCCTTAGGCAAATGCTTCACTCTGCCTAATGGGAGGGCTGGCCCCGCTGTCTAAGGATGGGCAAATATGTCAGTTTCACTTTCTCCTGCATTTGAATTTTTTTAAGCCTCAAGTCCTTTCTCTCCCAAATAAGACCTTCGTGAATTTTGACATTTATTTTTTTTAATGAATGAATTTCACACCCATCTGCACCAGTCAAATTCAATAGGTACAGCTATTTGAAGCGGGGAGAGGACCATGATGTGCCAGCCTGCCATACAGCTCTTAAACATGAAGAGCCTGTCAGAAAAAAGAGGTGGGCAACCCTAATTTGTAGTCTGGGGGTACTCCTAGATCCATCATTGTCACTGAGTCCCAAGTGACTGCGGCAGCTCGGAGCACCTTTTACCATCTTTGATTGGTTCGCCGGCTACGGCCTCTCCTGGACAGGGATAGCTTGGCCACAGTGATACAGGCACTAGTAACCTCAAGGTTGGATTACTGCAATGTGTTCTATGTGGGGCTGCCCTTAAAGCTGCTCTGGTAGCTGGCGCTAGTGCAGAATGCAGCAGCCTGGCTATTGTCAGGAGCTGCCCCATGCAACTACTTTGCTGAGGGAACTGCACTGGCTGCTTATTCGCTACCAGGCCAGGTTTAAGGTTTTGGTAAAATAGCATACAAAGTCCTAACAAACAACTTGGGACCAGGTTACCTGAGAGAGTGCCTTCTCCCTTACCAACCTGCCTGGTCACTGAGGTCAGTGGAGGACATTCTCCTGGTGGTTCCACATGGACCTATGGCCCAATTGGAGTCCACCAGGAGAGGATCCTTCAGTGTGGTGGCTCCATTTCTGTGGAACTCCTTGCCTCTGGAGGCCAGGCAGGCTCTGACATTGTATTGCTTTCGGTGCCTGCTGAAGACATCCTTGTTCCGGGAAGCCTTCCTTACTGACCAGCCACGGTTTTAATGATACCTTGTTTTCTACACATTGTCTTTATTCTTTATCTGTTTTAATCTTTTTATTGTTCACAGCTCCGAAATCTGCTTAGATATGGAGCAGTATACAAATACTGTAAATAAATAAATAATAATTCAGCACTAACATGGTTGAATATACAGGGATATAAACCCAGATATTTAAGAGTTCAGCACTTGGATCCCTGGGCCTGGATGTATGGATCTGTTAGCTCCAATTTCTCCCACAGTCTAATTTTTTAAATCTCGTTCTTTTTGTCCCAAATATGGAGAACGTTGCAAATGTTGGTGAATTCTTATCAAAACTGATCTGAGACTAGGTTCTCACCCATTCTTATCCCACAGAGCCCACACCTCCAATGTTCTGCATCAGGTTCCACAGCAGTGGTGCATGTGGGAGCTGCTTTTCTCACTGCAGTGGAACTATGAGCTGATTATCCAGTTTTCCAGGAAACTTGCAGTTCCTTAATATTAACTGTGGTCTCCTGGCTACCACTGGTTCCAAAGGCCAAATGCACAATGTGCTCGTATAATATCTTTATTTTGCACATGCAAGAGGTTTTTAATCCCACATATTAGTGCATAAAGAATAGGAAGATTAGGCATGTCACCAGGTTAGTGCACTGCTCATAAATTTTGTGAGACCTAAGTTCAGGATGCATTAAGTGCATAACTGCTAGGTGATTAGAAGTCCAAATACTCTCTCGTGGAAGCATTTGCCCACATCATTGATTTGCAGCACTCGTTTTATCTACAACGTGTAAGAGAGCCTGACATATGTACAAGAGGCCACTTACTTTTCCAGTCAAAATGAATTTATCATTTGAGTTGCCAAAAGGAAATCCAATTCCTGTTGCATGCATCTTCCATCCAATACACTATGCAGGTTGGCACACACTGGGTACACAACCTTTGTACTTTTCTGAAAGATGCCATGGAACCACACAGCAATTTCTGAATCCAGATTTAGGATTTTAGAAATAGGGCTCAGTACTGTATCAAGCTCTCACATGCCGGATAAATATGTGAATAGGATCCCATCAGCTTTCATGTCTCTTTAGTGGACTTCTAGCTGTTTGTATGGCCCATAGTAGAGATGTCCCAGGAGGTGTCCTTTCCACCCTTGCTTTGTGTGTATCTAAATGCTACTCAGCCACAAGGGAGCTGCTTTTTCATATGTATCTCCCATGTCGCAGGGGTGGAATGGCACGAGTGAGGGCTGATCATGTGGCTCTTTCCCATAAAAACAGCTATCCCTTCCATGCAGGGTGCTGATTCCATGGCCTGGACCACATGATCGGTCCATACATCCATAGTTGGTTCAATGAATACTCAGGGATTCAAACACAGACTTTTACGAGCAAAGCACTCAACACACCGTGGGCCTGGAGAGATGAATCTGTCTGTTCCAGTTTCTCCCCCATTTGATTTTAAGTTCTTTTTGTCCCGTATATGGAGAACTATACAAATTTGGGTAAATTCTTATCAAAACTGAAATGAAATGAAATTCTCACCCATCCCTAAAAAGGGCCACATGCTCTGCATGCATAAGGTTCCAGGTTCAATCTCTGGCATCTCCAGGGCTGGGAAAGACCCAAGAGCCACTGCCAATCATTGTAGAGGACCACAGTGAGCTAGATGGGCCAGTGGTTGGGATTGATATAAAGCAGCTTCCCCATGTTCCCTGGGAGGTTTACAAGTCGAAGAACAGGAGGCAGGGCTGTGAGAGGACCTGCACTAACTAGCTGGGAAAAAGCTGACACAGAGGATGCGTAGGCCAAGGCTAAGCAGCTATCTGAGTGAAACTGTTGGAACTATGTGACTATCTGCTAGACTTAGAGGCCAGGCCAGCTTGCAGGTTTGTTCAAGATGGTGACAGAGAGGCAATTGCAAGACATATCCTTCAGCTATTCGGGTGATGGGTGTCTGTTTGGAGATACCAGCAATTAACTAGTATCAGAACATCTACTGTAACTCCTGTAATGCCATGTGGCTCATCACCATGATGATACTAGGTATTTTTCTTCCTCCTCTCCATTTTGATGCAATCTTCTGTTGACAAAGCAGCTTAAAAAAAAGAAAAAAAAACCCCGAAGCCAATCCAGCCATTTTAAATGTTGTGCGCCGAGACTCCCAGCTAAGAGTGACCCCTTAATGTATGGGGAAAGCTTGATGTAATTTTAAATATTCAGACCTTGGGCTTTCAGGGACAAGTCAATCAAAGCAGGTTAATGTCTGTTAACGTAAAATACCTTAGGTCATGCACTCCTGGGACTCAGTATTGATGAGTTTGCAAGCTGAAGGCAAGATGGACCCCGTTGTTAATATTTAATTCCTCTCATCAAGAGGACCAGTTTTCTGTATGGTGCAGAAACCTATTTGCTTGTCCCTGACACAGCTCTTTTCTGAGGCAAAAATTGAGAGAGCTCGACAAAAGGCCACTGCCATTATATCTTATTACTCCATCCAGATTTCTCATAACAGAAAGGGACCATGAAAGGATTCATCTCTCTTGGGATCTGGGCTTAGAATTTTGCAGAAGATTATCTCAGCTCAAAACCAGTGAGATTAAAAATAGTTAATTAGTATTATTTGCTTCTGAATCTTTAAGGTACTGTTGAGTACAGGGATCTTCCCAGCCCTGTAGCCGGGGTGGGGCAAATGGTGCACCCCCCACTAGAGTTGGACTTTGCCCTCACTAGGATTATATGGGGAAATTGCCCTTTAAATTTGTGACATGACAATGACAGCCTCCATTGAAAGAATGACAGCTTGTTTTAAGAACAGGAGGAATTTAAGAATAGGACCCTCTGAAAAATTCAGTGAATAAGGCAGGGTGAGCGCACAACAAAAGCCTAATCTGGGAGAGCCCCCCAAAGTCTGCTCATCCAAGACTTTCCCTGACTGAGGGTGGATTTTTCATGATCACAATCCCCGTATAATTACTGAAGTGATCCTGAAAAAAACAGTCTGTATAGATTCTTGAAGAGTTAAATATTAGAACTTTGTATTATGGGCTAGAGTTAGACTCCACCCCTTGGATTTTCCTTTGTTCTGCTTTTCAGTTTCAGTTGTGTTCTCTACCCAACCAGCAATTAAGAAGCATGTTTGTTTGCCTGCAGTAAGAAATAAGAGTTTGTTTATTCTGCAGTTATTATGCTGAGTAGAGCAGGATTGGGTGCTTATTGCTAAAGGGTGAAATAAAGAGATAACTTAATGTCATATGAAAAAATATCTACCCTTTTACACTTTACTCTTTTAAAGCACTATACTCACAATCATAGTGGCTATTTTTTCTTCTTTTTCCTGAGTACCTGATGGCAAAGGATAAAAACAGCCCTAGAGGACTAGAAACACTGCTCTGCATACTACGGCTCTGGCTGGCTGGCTGGCTGGCCACCTAGGCTGTAACTCAGGCCTAATTTCTGATTTTCCCAATGTTTGCAGCTCAACCTTTTTAGGGTCGCTGGACAGAAAAATCAACCTAGCAGCTGGTAAAAAGAAAAGAAAAAAGCCAGTTGCTTTCCACAATTAGTTTCCAATTGCTTAGTTAGTCTTTCAAATAGCTTCTTCAGCCTTATCTTTCTGCGGCCAGCATTGATGAACAAAACTAGTCCAAATGATATGCCCTCCCCTGGCTTTATTAGTATTCATTTCCAGAGCATCCGGAGGTAGAACAATAGCTTTGCAGTGTGCTTTTAAAGGAATGAACACTTGCAATGAAAGAAATGGCAGTTTTTAAATTCACCAGAATTGAATTTGTGCGATTTCTAGTTGCCACACTCATCATCAGTTGTTATTCCTGATTGAAATAGTATTATGTTTCCTTTCTATACCATCCTTATACTTAATTAAAAGAACCAGTTAAAAAAGTTTTCACTTTGATAGTCTTGGAAAATCCACTACAAGGAGTGCAAACTCTGTTGGATAAATTAAATGAGTTTGGAGGGTTGGCAGGATTTAAGGTAAATCATGAAAAAACAAAAATGTTGGTGAAGAATATGAGAGCGGAAGACCAGCAGATATTGATGCAAAAAACGGGTTTTAAAATTGAAAAAAGAGTATGATACCTTGGTATCATAATGACAAATTCGAATTCCACCTTGTTTCAAAACAATTATGTTAAGATATGGTCAGGAATTAAAAATGATATGTTGAAATGGGAGAAACTAAAATTGTCTTTATTGGGTAGGATTTCTGTGATAAAAATGAATGTTTTACCAAGAATGATGTTTTTATAAACACTGCCGATTATAACTAATGTTGTACCCTTTAAAGAATGGCAAAAGAACTTATCTAAATTTATATGGCAAAGAAATAAACCATGTGTTAAATATATAGTTTTACAAGATGCGAAAGAAAGGGGTGGATTGGGTGTAACTGATCTGAAATTGTATTATAATGCTTGCTGTTTTGTTTGGTTGAAGGAATGGGTGAGATTGAGAAATAATAGACTTCTAGAATTAGAAGGGCATGATCTAAGGTTTGGATGGCATGGATATTTGTGCTATGACAAAGCTAAGTTTAATGTAGATTTCAAGAACCACTATATCAGAAGAGCGTTATTAAGAGTTTGGAACAAATATAAGCCTAGGTTATGCCCAAAATTACCCTTATGGATATCACCCCAAGAGGCACTATATAGGAAAGAAATGACAAGCAATGAGAACTGGTTAAAATACCGAGAAATATTGGAATCGCGTCAGGGAACATATTGGATTAAAACACGGGATTGTTTAGTAACAGAAGGTTATAACTTACACTGGTTTTCATACATGCAATTATCAGAGAGATTTAATGTGGATAAAAGAATGTATGATATAGAACAGGATAAGTCTGAATTTGAAATACAATTGTGCCTCATGATATCCTGGTTAGCAAGCTAGCTAAAAGTGGGCTAGATGGAACAACTATCAGGTGGATCCACAATTGGCTACAGAATCAGACTCAAAGAGTGCTTATTAATGGTTCCTTCTCAAACTGGGGAGAGGTAACGAGCGGGGTACCACAGGGCTCGGTCCTGGGCCCAGTGCTTTTCAACATTTTTATTAATGACTTAGATGAGGAGGTGCAGGGAATGCTTATCAGATTTGCAGATGCCACAAAGTTGGGTGGAATAGCTAATACTCTGGAAGACAGAAACAAAATTCAAAGCGATCTCGATAGGCTGGAGCGCTGGGCCAAAAACAACAGAATGAAATTTAATAGGGATAAATGCCGAGTTCTGCACCTAGGGAAAGGAAACCAAATGCAGAGTTACAGAATGAGGGACACTTGGCTCAACAATACTACAAGTGAGAAGGATCTTGGAATTGTGGTAGATCACAAACTGAATATGAGCCAGCAATACGATGTGGCTGCAAAGAAGGGAAATGCTATTTTGGGCTGCATTAATAGAAGTATAGCTTCCAAATCACGTGAAGTGATAATTCCCCTTTACTCGGCACTGGTTAGGCCTCATCTTGAATACTGCGTCCAGTTCTGGGCACCACACTTTAAGAAGGACGTAGACAAACTGGAGAGGGTTCAGAGGAGGGCAACAAGGATGATAAAGGGACTGGAAACAAGGCCCTATGAGGAGAGACTGAAAGAACTGGGCATGTTTAGCCTTCAGAAGAGGAGACTGGGGGGAGATATGATCACACTCTTCCAGTACTTGAAGGCTTGTCATACAGAGGATCTCTTCTCGATCATCCCAGTTTGAAGGACACGGAATAATGGGTTCAAGTTACAGGAACCCAGATTCCACCTGAACATCAGGAAAAATTTCCTGACTGTCAGAGCAATAAGACAATGGAACCAACTACCTAGGGAGGTGGTGGGCTCTCCCAATTTGGAGGCATTCAAGGTGCAGCTGGACAGCCATCTGTCAAGAATGCTTTGACCTGGATTCCTGCATTGAGCAGGGGGTTGGACTCGATGGCCTTGTAGGCCCCTTCCAACTCTACTTTTCTATGATTCTATGATTCTACAGGTGATGACCACGTAATTGCAAAAATGTATAAATTTCTGCTGAAGTTTGGGACAGAAGAAGAAGAAGAAGTTAAGATTGTATGATTAAATGGGCAAGGAACTTTGGATATAATATAATGATGGAACAATGGGAATGTATGTGGACTAAAGGTATAAAATTTACATTGTGTTCTGATCTTAGAGAGAATTTTTACAAGATGATGTATCGTTGGTACCTAACCCCTGTGAAATTGGCTACGATGTATAAAAATGTGTCAAATGTATGTTGGAAATGTCAAAATCAGGAAGGAACATTTTATCATGTTTGGTGGACATGTAAAAAAGTGAAAACATACTGGGTACAAATACATACATGGATACAAAAGATTTTAAAAGTGAATATTAAACTGAAATCAGAAATGTTCTTATTGGGAATGGATTTACAACTTGAGAAAGACTATGGAACATTATTACAATATATGATGACAGCAGCAAGAATAATCTATGCTCAAAAATGGAAAGAAGCAACAATACCAACTATAGAAGACTGGCTGTTGAAAATATTGGACTTCGCAGAGATGGCGAAATTGACTTGTTTAATTAGAGAAAAAAATCTATCTTCATTTAAGAAAGACTGGAAACCCCTGGTGGACTTCTTGGGGAGGAGGGAAAGTGACTCCTTTCAAAACTTTGGGTTTTGATTTTTGAATATTGGTAAGGTGATAGAAATTCTTTCTGTGAAAATAGAGGAAACTTAGATTGGATAAGGATTGGTAATGTTTGTCAGACAATGAGGTGGAAGCCAAATATGATTTGTTGTTGTTTTGGAAAATTCAATTAAAATTTTTTTTTTTAAAGTTTTCACTTGATTGTCCAACAGTAAGGAAAATCTAAAGGTCTGGACCAAGACTAGAAGGAGGGACCCTGAAGGAGGAGTTAACCCTCAAGGAGTGTGTGTGTGTGTGGGGGGGATTGGCTGGTGCTATGCACCCCCCCAATACCCCACCTAGAAATGTGGCTGTCGCACCTAACAAGGAATAGGGTTGGATCTTCCCCAACTTTATCTGCAATTGGGGTCTTAAGTCCTTTTCTTGTGTTATTTTCCCATCCCATTTTAAAGATATGCACATCATATACATAATGCAAAAAGCAGTCCTTACAGAACAGATTATACAAAAAACCAGCCTTCACCATTTTGAGGTCCAGGAAATATTCAGACACCTGGTAAATGCACAAGTGTCAATGGTAGTTTTTGACACCCCCCCCCCCGCAAGGAATAGAAAGGTTTGCTTCAAAGATAGATTGCCCAGAAATACAAATCATAAAATCATGATTGCCCAAGCCAAAAAAGAAATCAAGAAAGCCTTGGCTAAGCCTGTTGGAGCGGAGTCAAATTTATCCCGGATGTTTTTATGCATCCACAGTATGAAAACATATAACAGTGTTGCAACCTTCCTTATGAGGGTGACCCAGGTGAAGACAGAAAGCACAGGGAGAGCATGGGCTAAATTAGTGCTGTCCCCCCACCATTAGCCACCCACAGCCATAGCCCAACTGGAATGCTAGCAGAATTACAGGATTGGCGGTTCTATTCTGATAAACATCCCATTCTTATAAGACCAGAGACACACATCCTTTCAGAGTGCATCTCATTGCTCACGTAGTATCGTCACAACTTGGCACTACAGAAGGCTGAAGGTTCACTCCAGGTAAGGCAAGTAAAAAAAATTATCGGCAGAAAACAATGACTTTTAATAAAACCACAAAACTATTCTCACCCTTTCCCAATTTAATGCTGATCCATAAAGGCCAACCGAAACAGGCAGATCTTAAAAGCTTCCTTTTTTTAACTTGTTCAGATGTAAAATTTGGCTTTGAGCCTTGGAGTTATTTATAGAATGTAACACAGTGCTGCCTTTTAAAAACTCTTCTGTGTGTTTAAGACTCAACATTGGTGCAATGGCCCAGCTGCTCCAGGCTAGTCATCTAAAAACCATCAATGAAAGAAGGAATTTGTACTAGCAATTCAATGACTAGCCATCGAAAGAGTACTTTAGATTCCACTTCTGCAAAAGTTTTATGTGTATTGCTTTTTGTGTTTTCCTGATGCCACTCGTTATTCTAGGGTTAAGACAATCTGTCAGAATTGTCTTTTGAGAGCAGTTATGGAAGGAAGCATTCCATTTTGATTGCTTTTGTTGGCTGCTTGTGTTATTTCCAGTTTCTGAAAATGCTCAGGTTTTTTTTTTTTTTTTTTACACGAAGACTTTAGTGACCAGATTGTATTTCTGGAATAACATTTTACTCCTGCTGAAAAAGTCCATCCTCTTTACAGAGAGAAGGTTAAAAGGGATATTATATTATAGCTGTGTGCAAATGTATATTGTAGCTGTGTATATTGTAGCCATGTGCAAATGGCCTCCCAAAATTCTCCACCAGTTGGGGGAACCATTTCACCAAATTTGTCCAGGGGGAGAAGAAATTCTCCAACAAATTCTCAGAACTTGGGCTGATCATTAGCAGTGGTTGTCACACAGATTCTCTCTCTCTCTCTCTCTCTCTCTCTCTCCCCCCCCCCCCCGGGTTATTGCTTTTTGTGCTGCCACTGCAAGTGGTAACAGCAGCAACTGTGTTGGCAGCCTGGCTACCATTTTGCATCCATGCCCTGCACCTAGTGCCATTCCACCACCACCAAAAAAATAGAAGAAGAAAAAGCAGAGAACATTCGGAGAACATTCTGAAAAGTGGCCTTCTATATCTAGGGCCGGGATGTAAGAAAAAGAAAAATCTCAGAACCTTTTCCAGAAAAATGTATTCTGAGAAATCTGGGCTCAGCTCTAGTTGCCTACAAGGTTCAGCAGCACCTTCCCCGGGGTCTCCCAAACATTAAATTTCTGAAGAGTGAATGTGACTACTATATCTTCTCTCTCTATTGCAGATGCTTATAATGCCACTTCCTGCCTGCCAGCCATGGAGCAGATGCGAGGGAGGGCAGTATTGTGTTCAGCAATGGGGAAGAGGTGGAGCTAGTGCCAATATCTCTCCTCCAGTTTCCTGAGAGTTTTCTTCCCCTCAGGATGCTTTAGAATTTCTTTTTAATTTCTTTTGGTGGTATTTTTCAGATTACCATATCATTGTGAAGTGGTTGAGGGAGCTGGGTGTGTTCCCCCCCCCCCTTTCTATTACACATCTCTCCACCTCTGCAGCTGCCTACAATTCTTCACAATGATATGGTAATCTGAAAAATACCACCAAAAGAAATTAAAAAGAAATTCTAAAGCATCCTGAGGGGAAGAAAACTCTCAGGAAACTGGAGGAGAGATATTGGCACTAGCTGGTTCCTTTCACCCAGCCCCACTGCCCCCATATGTTGGAAGCGAAGCAGGGAGCCTGCTGTTTGTGTGTAGGTTCCCCACTTCAGACTTTCCCCTTCTAGCACATGAAAGGCAGTGGGGCCAAGCCAACAGGCATGCAGCAGAGAGGGCAAACATGGCTGGGTTCACCATAGTGTGAAAGACCTGTGGCTGGGTGACCTGCTCAATCTCCTGTCCTGTTACTCCTGATTGGCATCTTCAAGGCCCAGCTCTTTTGATGGTTGTTTCTCTTTAAACTGGACTTGGACTGGACAACCCTTCAAACAGAAGGCAACATCAAAATAGAGGGCCCTCCTCCAGCAGTCCTTCAAACAGAGATGTCCTCTGTAAAAAAGGAGACCTGGCTCCCTAAGTATAGCAAAGTGCATGCTGGGAGTTGTAGGCCCTTTTCTGTCTTAACATGCATAGTATATTCAGCTGAGTAGTAGTAGTAGCCAGGGATGGGGACTCGGACTCGAGGACTCGACTCGTGAGTCGGACTGAGTCCCCCCTCTGACTCGACTCGGACTCGAGTCCCAATATTTTTAATGGGACTCGAGACTCGACTCGGGACTCGAGACCAAGGACTCGTCATCATCCCTGGGCTGTGCCAGAAGGAGTGGAGAGGAGTGTGATTGCCGGCGAAGAGCGCATGGAAGTGAGGTGTGCCGCTGCTCGGCCACTATGGATGGCTACCAGGAGTGCAGCCCCAACAGTGTGTCAAGATTTATTTTGATTGATGTGTTGCGTACTTGGGAGAGGCAGAAGAAGGACCTGAGATTACTCTGTGTGGCTGCTCTGAGTGTGTTTCTGGTTCCAGCAAGTTCATCACCAGTGGAGCGGGTGTTCAGTGAGGGTGGAATTGTGATGAGATCTCACCGTTCCAGAATGGGGGCCAAACGTTTAGAAAAAATCATGTTCCTCAAATGCAGCATGGATAAGTTTTAGGAAGTACAGCAAGTTTATTTTTTAAAATCATTTTTCTAAAATGCAACCTTTCAGACATTTTGGGTTTGGACAGGCCTCTGCCTGCCTGTCTGGGGATCCCAGCCTCCTTTGCCTGCCTGGTCTCTTCTTGACCAGTTCAACAGTTGAATTGTCCAAGACAAAGGCCTCTGCCCAGGGATGTTGAAGAGTCCTTGGTCTCGAGTCACGAGTCGAGTCACGAGTCTTTGGACCCGAGTCTCGAGTCCGAGTCCGAGTCCTTGGTCCAAAATGGTGACTCACGAGTCACGAGTCATGAGTCACTCCCAAAGCTGACTCCACGAGTCCCTATTAAAATCAATGGGGGTTTTCCCCAACAAAATAAGGCTACTTCACACTCAGAGCAGCCACACAGAGTAATCTCAGGTCCTTCTTCTGCCTCTCCCAAGTACGCACACAATCAATCAAAATAAATCTTGACACACTGTTGGGGCTGCACTCCTGGTAGCCGTCCATAGTGGGCGAGCAGCGGCGGGCCTAGCTTCCATGCGCTCTTCGCCGGCAATCACGCTCCTCTCCACTCCTTCTGGCACAGCCCAGGGATGTTGAAGAGTCCTTGGTCTCGAGTCCCAAGTCGAGTCTCGAGTCCCATTAAAAATATTGGGACTCGAGTCCGAGTCGAGTCAGAGGGGGGACTCAGTCCGACTCACGAGTCGAGTCCTCGAGTCCGAGTCCCCATCCTCTGTCCTGCCTGCTTTGGGGTTCCCTGCCTCCTCTGCCTGCCTGGTTATTTTGGGTTTGTCTGCCTGGTCTGTTCCTGCCAAAATCAGTTGCAGAGTTTTGAAATAAAAAGGCACACTTTTGCCTAGAATTTATTTAAACCACACATCTGAAGTAGCCTTATTTTGTTGGGAAACCCCCCCCATTGATTTTAATAGGGACTCGTGGAGTCAGCTTTGGGAGTGACTCGTGACTTGTGACTCGTGAGTCACCATTTTGAACCAAGGACTCGGACTCGAGACTCGGGTCCAAAGACTCGTGACTCGACTCTTGACTCGAGACCAATGACTCTTCAACATCCCTGGTAGTAGCTGGAGGCAGCAGAAATCTGCCAGGTCCTGCCAAGTAGGTACTGCCATGTGTCCTACTTTACAGAGGTCCGTTCTCTGTTTGAAGGGCTCTCTGGTCCAAGTCCCTTTCAAAGATTAAAAAAAAACACAGCAGACTGAGCAGACACACAGGTCACTTGGTCACAGTTTTCCTCGGTATGGTGTGAGATGCATTGTATTTCTATTTAAATGGTAGTGATTATGTCTAAATTTGTATCTGTACATACAAATCAGCCTATGCATATTTTATGCAAGATGGTTCCATCTTTTGGCCTCTTGATCTTTTGGCATCTCTTCTTCTTTTTTTCGAAAGCCCTAAGTGCCCACTCTACTGCTAAGGTGGGATTTCTAGGTGACCCCATTTTCCAGGCTGAAGGGGAACAGCAGCCTTAGAGTTTATACACGATGAAGCTGTCCGGCTAGAACGCTTTTGCCCAATGGATTTAAGCCTGCTGGCTTGAAGCGACAGCAGTTTCCCACTCCGGCCAGTGAGTAAGAAGCAGGTGCCCGACGGCTAGGGTTCCTAGTTGAAGCCTTCCACTGCCTGCCAGCCAGTGAAAAGCAGTAATGGGGAATACTTTTTACTAGGGTGTACTGTAGGGACGTACGGATTTTGTTCAGTCCGTTCTGCTCATTGTCGGAATCGGATTTTTAAAACCAGAATTTTGTTCTATTTGCACTTGCTTGCACGAGCACACATTTGTGCACTTGCATGATGCCCTGATGCCCAGTAGTTAATGCAAATTTGCACTAATGTGAATTAGTTCAAATCCCCCCCCCCAAAAAGTGAAAAACTGGTCCGCAAGTCTGCAGAATCTGCATGACTCAGAAAGAAACAGTCCGCTGCGGAATCTGCAGGTTGGGTGCATAGAAATCTGAACTCACTGGACTCCGTTGCAGGTTTCTCTGACATCTTTGGGGTGTAGTAGGGATATGAGCCCTATTCACAAAAGCCAAAGCCAGTTACCTTATCATGCTAGTGGGCCACAACGCAAACAGGCTGCAATGCATAGTGTGTGACATAGGGCTCCCTAGCCATCAGTGCATATACAGTCATGCCTTGGATTGAGAGCATAATTCATTCCGGAAACGTGCTTGTAATCCAAAACACTCTTATATCAAAACGAAATTCCCCCCAAAAAATTTGTACAGAGATTTTTAATTTAAGCCGTACTACAGTACTTGTATTGCAAGACGTCGCTTGTATATCAAGTCAAAATTTTTTAGATAAATATTTAAAAATTTGCTTGTCTTGCAAAACGCTCTCAAACCAAGTTACTTGCAATCCAAGGTATTACTGTATCTATTATAGAAGGGAGGCTGATGTACGTAGGCTGCTCTTCTACAAAACTTTGTGCCATATGCGCGCGTACACCAGTGGCAGGGTGGCGGAGGCTATGTTATATGCTCAACATTGTGGGTCAGGGCTGTGCAGTGCTGCCCTGCTACCTGCTTGTGTGATAAGGTAACTGGCTTTTGCACCCACGAATAAGGTTCTGGTATCCATGGCATCAGTTTCACATGCTCCCTGTCTGTTTAGTGTGGAGCATCATGCAGTAAAAAATAATCCCCGAAGTACACGTATAAACATGTGCTCTGGGTTTGCATTTAAATTGGCGTATTCCTATGGTGACTAACATAAGTAGCTGTGAACACTTTGGAAATGACACACAAACACAGAGCAGGGAGGGGAAAGTTGTTGCAATCCTCCAGGGTAATCATGCTAAAGACAGAATGTCTGCACTGATGTATGTGGTTTATAACCTAGTATATTGCTTAGGTATGTTTAAATATTCCTTAATTTCATTTCCAGTGCCTCTGGTCTTAATACACACCTATTAGTTGTTGTTTTTTTTTTAACAGTGATGGAATATGAAACCTCTAATAAAAATAAAATAAAGTAGCAACATCGACACCGATGAAAGGGCAAAATAAAGATTTTTATAAATGTACATTCAAGTTTATAGACTTTTAAAAAATGGATTATTGACTCGACTCTGTAACAGCTCCCAAAGAGCCATTATTGTCTCTGTCATAAATGCATATTTAGGGATTGTATAAAAATGTGCATTATTGACCTCATAGGTTGTAACCACACCAAAGGTTTAAATCATTGTCCAAAAAAAAAAAAAAAAGGCAGGGAAGGCGCCTTGGAACATTTTATGGTCTGCTGAGCCAATTCAGCTTCTGGCTGTGTTTGTAAGTAAGTTGGAGCCTCTCCATTGGTTTGGGGATGGAGAGATGCTGGTCTTTAATCAAGATGCATCTGAAACATGTTGTAAACTATAGCAACTTTGACTGAAGCTTGGGTACTCGTTACACTGTGCCCCTCAGTTGCGGTGAGTGCTGCTATTTAACAGTGGGGTGAGAACATTTATTAGAAGTGAACATCTTCCAGGAGATAACTATAGCTTACATCCAGCATAATGTGGGCACAGATGGCAAGAATTCTGAGGTAATTACTCAGAGTAATTTGCTAAAGAAGAGTATGTACAATCCCTGATTAAAATGTTTTCTGCGCAAGACATCCAAGGGCACAAGTCAATATTATCGAGGAGACATCTGCAATTTTTAATTTTATGATTTGTGTTCTGCTTTGAGATAAGAGTATGAATCCAAAGAAGGAATCAGCATTGCAAGGCATTTCAAAAGTCATCCAGTCCAATGCAGGAAATCTGTTACTTAAAGCATCTCTGATAGGTGGCCATCCAGCCTCGACTTAAAAATCTCTAGTGAAGGAGAGTCCACCACCTTCGGAGGCAATCTGTTACACTGTCAAACAGCTTGTGAATGACCTGCAAGGTGCACAAAAACTCAGAATAGTCTGGGAAATGTCCACATTCTCATCATTTCCTTTACAACTTCCCCATGCCTTTTATTGATTTGCGCCACATGGCTTTTTATTTGGCCTTACCTGTGTTAACATTTCTTTGTTTGTAAGAGTGTTTGGAGGCACCTGTTTTAACAGTGGTTTCCTATCGGCATAAGAAGCAGCACAGGAAAAATGGAAATTTCATAGATTGCATAGATCATAGAGTTGGAAGGGGCCTACAAGGCCATCGAGTCCAACCCCCTGCTCAATGCAGGAAACTAGAGGAGGGGTCTCCCATCCAAATAATAACCAGGCTTGACCCTGCTTAGCTTTCCACGCTCAGACAAGCTGAGCCAGCATGAGCCACAGGCCTGGAAGTGTTGTTTGAGTTACTGGGGTGGAGAAGGTAAAAGGGGCTCCTTGATAGCCACAAACTCCATCCCCTAACTCTCTCTTCCCATTTAAGTCAAATCAAGCATCCTGTTGCTAGGGATGTATGAGAATTCCAATTTGGGGCTGAAATCTCAATGGATTTTTCTGGTTTGGCCCTAGCGGATTTCATGCTGTTTTCCCCCACTGGCAACGACTCAATCTGTAGTGAGTTGATCCAATACACAGATTGCCTTTAAAAAAAAATAATGGCAATAATTTGTGCAAATTGGATCTCCTTGTTTCTTTTTTGGTGGGGAGGATCTTGAAATTTGTGCAAACGGCGGTCATAATTTTTTAAAAAGGTTTTTTTATAGGTGATCCTGCGCAAATGCACATGATTGCAAGTCTGCCTGCGTGCTGTGTAGCCCCACAGAGACATATTCCCCTCTTGTAAATATATTCAGTTTTATCCTCTCCACACAATACAGTCATGCCTTGGATTGAGAGCATAATTCGTTCCGGAAACGTGCTTGTAATCCAAAACACTCTTATATCAAAACGAAATCCCCCCCCCAAAAATTTGTACAGAGATTTTTAATTTAAGCCGTACTACAGTACTTGTATTGCAAGACGTCGCTTGTATATCAAGTCAAAAAAAATTAAATAAATATTTAAAAATTTGCTTGTCTTGCAAAATGCTCTCAAACCAAGTTACTTGCAATCCAAGGTATTACTGTACTTATTCCATACTTGTCAAAGAACTTGTGAATTTCATCCTCTACTTCAGCACTCCCCTCTCCCCACTTCAGGGAAGCACTCAGGAAGCATTGAAGGGAAAGATGAAATTCACAGGTTCCTTGACAAGTATGGAATATGGCTCTGCTGGGCTAAATGTAGTGTGTGGAGATAATGAACCTGACAAGGATATTTACAAGAGGGAAATCTGCCTCTGCACTGGCTGCAGGGCTACATAGTGGACCGGTGGACTTGCGATCATGCACGCTTGCGCAAGATCACCCAAAATTTTGTTTAAAACAAATTATGATGCCATTTGTACAAATGTCAAGATCCCTGTCCACCCAAAAAGATCCAATTTTTTTTGTAAATTGCCATTTGCACAAATTGCAGGACCTGAAAAAAAAAAAGTGCAAAACATTTCCGGAATTGGGGGGGGGGGGGGAGAGGAAATCTGCTACATTTCACAGCTGCTTACCAGAATAGAAACACTGTGGAATCCCATTGGGCTTAAACAGAACAGAAGTCCCAGCATCGCACATCCCTATCTGTAGTCTTCTAAAAAGAATAGGTAGGAACAAAAGATGAGGGTGTTGTCTTGTAATACGATCACTGGAAATCCTCCTTCTTTTCCATTCTCGGTAACCAACGGTTAACACACAAACTAACCAAACTGATGTTTATGAATGGAAAGGGGACACAAGTCTTGCTTTGCTGGATAAGACTAAGAAAACAGTCCTAGGGTCCCGGGAATGCATCCTTGGGTCCATAGGACTGAGCGCAAATCCCACTCCAAGCTCTGATCTCAGAGTGGGAGATCCAATCTCAGAGTCACCCTCCTGGACCCACCCAGACTGACCTCATAGAGTGGGGAAAAGAGAAGTATCAGGGGCGTGGTGGTGGGTGGGGAGGGAGAGGATGTGGATCAGCTGCATCCACAGCCCTCTCAGCCCTCAACCATTCCTCCAACACAGTGCAGCATTTAGACCAGCTCTAGGGCTGGTCTAAAGGAATTTCCTCCCATTGCCTGCAAAAGGAGGGAACTTTTGGTTAAAATAAAATGAAAAAAATCCCACAGAAGGGTAAACAAACAAACAAACAAACAAAACATGGCTATGTCCACACTTCTGCCCTGCTGGCAACTTGTAGGGATGGGAGAACCAGGGATGTTCGAGTTTGCCAAAATTCTCCAAACTTCACTTTGAAGCTCAGTTTGGCGCACTCCTGTTTTAGTTTGCCACTTGTTTTTCTCTGCGTTCAAATGGGGAAAGTGGGCATTTTGAATTCGAACAGGAAACATGTGCGTTTCTATGCACGCTCCCCCCCATGACTAAAGCATGAAAATGTGTTTGGCTTTTTTAAAATGCACATTTCAGAGTGCACATTAAAAATCTTTTATGGCAATAGCAAGTTGCGGGATGTGCAAACTTTTTTATTTTATTTTTTTAATGCACTTCCGTTCACTTTCAGGGTTGCAAACAGGCCGAGTCTGCATGATTTGTGAACTGAACTGAAATGTTTGTACATCCCTGACAAGACCCCAGCAGACCTATGGACAGATCAGAGGCTTTGATCTTGGAGTCCTCCATCTTTCAGAGGAATCTCCTTTCCCCATAGGATTGATCTCCTTTCCCCATAGGATTGATCCAGTTTCACTAATGACATGCCAGATGGCTTTGTGAAGTCTACAAGAAGCACATAAAGGTTATGGCCTTTTTCATTTGGCCTCAGCATCATTTACTGACATGTATATGTGTATTGGGGGAAGGGTATGTGTGCAATTGAAATCCATACATGCATGCAGCAGCAAATTTGTGTGAGAGAAAGAAAAAGTACATGATTTTGTGAAATAATGTTGAAGGCGTGTTCTTGGATTTCCCCACTGATTAATTTAAAGCTGCAGCATTGTCTCTGGGAAAAGTTCCCTGCATTTCTCTACTGTATGAGCCATCTTTCCTCATATAAGTCTAGACGCAATAATATTCCATTTCAGCCTCTGTTCTGTTAGTGCAAGCAGGCCCACCCAGCTATTTCTTCCAAGAAAATCAGTTTCTCCATAATTCGACCACTTTATTTTTTCTTTGTTGGAGCAATTCCCATATGAAGCCATCCTTCTTTGCTTGGTAGGCAGCCCAAATGTTTAACTGGTAAAAAAGAAGAAGAGGTTTTCACACCCACGAGTCCGACACCAAAGGAAGGACCATTTCCTGATCATGATTTCGTTTTAATTGGAGGCAAAGACTGAACACCTGAAAATGATGACAATTATGCTTCTATTATAAAGCCAAACCACAGAGTGAAATATTTTGCCCCTAAATGAGAACCTTCTGTGTGCAGCTGTGATATAAAATATCTCATCAGCGGAAGGTTTTGGCACACATGCCTCACAAAAGCCAAATGCCATTTCCTAGTCATATCCATTTTTTACGTTTCTGTCTCTCTCTTGTTGAAAGGTAATAATGAAAGCATATTTTGTACTTCAGAATTATAACATGCCTAGTACAGTAGCAGAGCCAAATCTTAATGGTAAACAAACTAAAAGAAGAAGAAGAAGATGCCCTGATTTGGGTGATGCACTGTGGAAGTCATTAACTATGACTCAGGTAGAAAAACGTATCAGTTCCTTTTTTGACAGTGATGGCAATTTAATAGTATTTGACTCTGCTGAGTTACACGGAGCTTCCTGCGGCAATGAGAGCGGCTGTTTATCAAAATGATAAACAAGTTTTCATTTTCCTTCCTTGGCTGCATGAATATGATCAGAAGTCTAAGGCCATCAAGAATTCACTTATTCTGGCCACCAGGCAGACATTAAGCTATACAGGACCATCTGTGCTTGAAAAGAGCTCTACTTAATGGACCTTCCTGTGCAGGTTGGTCATAATGAATGCAAGTGTGTGCACATGAGTTTAAGCTGCAGTTAGCTGATGCTTCTTGGATTTGCGCACACAGGCCAGTGGATTCAATTGATAACATATGTGTTTTTTTTCTTCTGGATGTTCATAAGTCTGCTGATGATCCTTGATTCCACTTGCTTCCATTCAGAATCTGATATGCCCCATATACCTCATCTATACTGTCCCGTCTGATACTATTAGCAGTAATGGAATAGCATGTGTGATTTTTTAATCTTACTGTTATTTATTTATTATGTTTATATCCTTCCTTTTTCCCTGCACGGAACCCATGCATAATCCTCCTCCTCTCTGTTTTATCCTCACAACAACCCTGTGAGGTAGGTTAGGCTGAGAGTCAGTGACTGGCCCAAAGTCACCTAGTGAACTTCATGGCCGAGTGGGGACTAGAACCCAGATCTCCCACATCCCAGTCCAACACTCTAACCACTGCACCACACTGACTCTCTAAAGAGAGATTGGTTAAATTGGTTTAACTGCTAAAGCTACAATCCTGGAGGAAAACAATTCCATAAGAATAGCCAAGCTCAGGGTTGGGCAGGTCATGGGTGACTGGTGGAACACTGGTGGATTCTTGCAAACAATCTTGCAGTCAAGGTAGTCTTTGAGTTTGAACCAGCAAGAAATTCCTTATGTTCATAAGCAATGTGCATGGTCAGAATCTCTTTACCCCAGCCTTCTTCAACCTGGTGCTCTCCAGATGGGTTGGACTGTTCCCAGGTGGCTGGGAATGATGGGATTTGTAGTCTAACACATCTGGAGGGCACCAGGTTGAGGAAGGCTGCGTTACACAGTTAATAAAGAGACCCTGCGTATCTTCACTATGTAATCTTCCTTTGTAAATTTAAAACACAGTGGTGGTCCACGAGGGATGCAGTGAAAGGATATAACAGAGTAATCCTTCTTTACATTGATGATGGCGGAGGGTCTTGTTTGTGGTTTGTACATCAGGCTGCATAGTGTACGAATAACAATGTAAATTAGGGCCAATTTGCATCCTAAATTGATTTATGCTATATATTAAGAATTCCCTCACACAGTGTCTATTGCCAAAACCTTCATTCTATGAGAAATCCTTTCATTCCTTCAGCCTGTTAAAGAAATCAGGCTTCAACCATGTCACAGTCATCTACCTCATTAGGTGGAAAGATGTTATTTTGACTAGTACTAATGCTCATGATGTATTAAGACTTCATAAGACATCACTGACACACCTCCACAAAAGATGAGCATGCTTCAGGACTCAAGTGCATGTTACCAAACAGCATGAGAGTAACACAGGCAGCACTTTGTCCTGTTAAAGGCATGCTCAATGTATGTTTGCAGGAGGTAATACACAACAATGCAATTTTACATCTGTCTGCTGATCTCATGCCTTTGTGAACATGATAGAACAGAGCAATCTATAGATCTATGTTGAGATCTGTTTTAGCAATATACAACGCAATAACAAACTCACATGGTTAATTAGCAGTGTGATCCTGCTTTCCTCAGTTTGTGCGTGCAACTGGTAATATGGATTTGGCCATGTGGATTGTGGGGATCTTTTCAACATCCAAAATAAACTGCAAATGGCCCTATTTCCTTGCATGCCTTTGGGCTGTATCCAATGTTAGTGCTCCTTAGAGTAGACCTATTGAAATGAATGGGACTTAGGTTAGACTAACTTTAGATATTACCCATTGGATACAACCCATGATGTGTAATACTAACATTTAATTAGTGCTGCCAAAGCACCAACAATGGAGTGCTAGGCACTGTATAGAATACAAGAGCAGAAGTCAACATGCCAAGTTAACATCAGTGTAAGACTGACAGGAGAAAGGTGGGCAGGTTTGCCAATATAGTTACAGTTGTAGAGATGAGAAACAGTCAATTGACAGTGGATAGAACAAGAAAGAAAAGAGAAGGCTGTTGTAGCCCTTGGAAAGAGTTTTGGAAGGGAAGAACACACTCTGTAATGGTCTCAGGAGGAGGCCTTTGCCAGATCTCTTATAGCTAGTCCTTCTCCCACTTTCCAGGACAAGCAACGGGGAAAACCTGACTTGGGTGGGTCCTTTCTGTTTTGCATGTCTCAAGCAGTGCAGAAAGATATGAGCAGCAGGAACTAGTACAGGGCAGGAGGCCTAGACCAGCTGGGGAATTGTCCAACAGGATCCAGGCAGCGACAGCAAAGACTCAGCCCGGAGGCCCGGACCAGCAGAGGTTGGGTAGGAGATGCTGCGTTGCAAGGCTAGGCAGGGGAGCTTCCGCACAGCGTTGTTGCACCAGCAGCTTACAGGTAGCAAATGAGGGTCGTCATTCACATACTGCTCTGCCTCTTCGTGGATCTCATCAGGGCCATGATCCAAAGCATGTGCGACTGCCTGCTTGTCTCCTTCTCCTGAGCAGGGTTGATAGAATGGCGTCCTTAGGCTGACAAACAGCTACTGCATCACCAGTGTGGGGCTTAAGCATGGGCCCAGTGGATGCTTCTCCTGCTCCTGATGTCCTGGCACAGGGGTGGGGTGTTGGAGCTAGGACAAATGTCCTGTCAGGACTTGGGCCCCTCAGTACTGCAATTCCCTGGGGTCCTCATTTAAACTGCAGGCCACAGTAGGATCCTGTTCATCCTCTCCCCCCCCCCCCAAGGATGTATGATTGGGCTCAAGGTCCAAACACTAGCAGGTCCTGACAATGACATAGACCAGCAACACTAGTACTTAGTTCCTGCACTCACAAGGAAACGGCAAGAACATGAAGGCAAGGACATGGAGCGATGTGTGTAATTGTTGGGTTTGGCCAGTAGGGGGCAGCAGCTTTGATACCTTCATGCTGGTATTTGAACACAGGTGTGTGTGTGTGTTCCATATGCTTTCCCCAAGACAGGCAGCACCAACAAGCAGGGGGAAGGGAGAGCAGCTGGTAAATGCAACCTGTTCCTCCCAGGCAGCCAAGCTGGTGATCTGGAGCAGTTTCACGAGATGCAGCAACAGCGGAACTGGATTAGAGAAGAAACCATGAAGGAACCTGAAGCTTGCAGAGCAGATGCCAAAGTGCCACAATGCTTCAGAATGGCCAGTTATGCATCACCCCCCCCCCAAAAAGGGACACAGGTTTGCATAGAATTTGCATATGATAATTTATATGTATAGATGCAAGTTTAGGTATAATTACTACCATTTAAATGCAAATACAATACATGTCACCGTAGTGGGGAACGCTGTGACCAGCCCAGGTGACTTGTGTGCCTGCCCAGTCTGCTCACCAGATGCTAACTGCTGATGGGCAACTTCAAGGCCCCTCCTGAGCTCCCTTCTTTATCTTTAAACTGGACTCGGACTGGGCAGCCCTTCAAATAAAGGTCTGCCCTCAGACAGCCCTTCAAATAGAGGGTTGTCCTCTGTAAATAGGACACATAGCCACCCTACAATACTTTCAAACTTCGCCTGGAAAGCTAATTCCGAACAGAATTTCTATTGGGCCATAATGGTGTTGTCTACGGCCGCATTCCCATCACGCAGTTCAAACTGTTGCATGGCAAACCTGGGCTATGGACTTGGCTCGGGAGTCCAGATTCTCTCTCTCCCAGTCGTATGTCTATCTGTTTCATGGCAAAATTCAAAGAACTGGTCTTGGCCTATAAAGCCCTAAATGGCTTGGATATCTAAGATTACCTGCTCCCATATGAACCTGGCCGATTATTACAATCTTCCCTAGAGCCCCTGCTCTGTGTGCCCCTCACGTTTGAGGTGAGGTGGCTGGCTATCAGGGGCAGGGCTTTCTTTGTGGTGGCACCTTGTTTGTGGAACATCTTCATCACACCCATTTCCCTGGTGCTTTTGCTGATGGCCTACAGGTGCCGGGTTCAAATATTTATTTATTCCTTCCTTCATTTATTTATTTCCATCATTGATATGCCACCGTTCAGGACAAAGCCCTCCCAAGGTAGCTCACACAAACAATTTAAAAACATAAAATACAAGTAAAACCATGTCATTACCAATCAGAAAGCTAAAAACAGTAGTCTAAAAACACTATTGAGTAAAGTCTCCATTCTGCAGGTGGCTCAGATAAGGAGCAGCCAGCTGAAGGAGTTTTCCAAGGCTTTTTCCCAACTAGGTCTCTCCCACTCCACCAGCACAGCAGAAGTTTAAACAATTACAAACTCAGCCCAGCACATTAGTTAAAAACAGACTGAAACAGAAAGGTTTTCAAGGCCCATTTAAATGCTAATAAAGATGGGGCAAGATATATTTTCATTTCAAGCGAGTTCCCTGAATGTGGGGCCACCACCAAAAAGGCCCTGTCTCTAGTGCCCACCAATCTAATATATCTTGTTGACAGGCCTGCAAGCAGGGCCTCTGAGGCCAATCTTAAGGCCTGGTTAGGTTCATATGGGTGCAGGTAGTCCTTCAAAAAACCTGATCCCAAACCATTTAGGGCATTTGGTTCACCTGGTATGATCTAAAGAGATTGATTTATACTTTAATCTGTTGCTAAGCTGTTTTTTTGTTTCCTATTTATTGTTCTATATTGTATCATTTTTAAATATAGTGCAAGTCACTTGAAGAACTATTGGTTAGTAGGCGGGATATAAATATTTTCTATATAATTAGGGATGTATGGATTTTGTCAAATCTGTTCTGTCTGTGTTTCACAGATTGTCAGGTGTCTTCTCATTCTGTTGTTCACTCATTGATAGAACCGGGGTTTAAATTAGGGATGTACGAGAATTTTGTTCCACTTGTGGAAGTGTGCATTAGCGCAAGTGTGAATTTGTGCAAATCCCTCCCAAACGTTTTTTTAAAAGTGGTCCGAAGTCCGTAGAATCCATGCGGCTCGGAAAAAAGCCGGAAATCCAAACTCATCTGAATCCGTCGCGGATTCCTCCGACATCCCTAAATAAATACATGAAAGCTTCTGTTTCCACGCAGCAGCTCATAGGATTAGGCAGCAGCACAACACACTTCATCCAAACACTCTGCCCTAGTCATAAAACTTAATCCAGTTCATACATAACATTCTATTGCAATGACAGCAGAGATAAAATTGCGACTGCAGATTTGTGGCGCATAAAGGCCTCTTGTCAATTCACACCATTCTGCAAGGAAAATTATTATTCACTCCACAGACCATAAGGCATTTTCTTTGGTGGTTATTTGCTAAAACACATATTTGTTTTGTTATTATTAGCACAATTATACGTGTTGTTCATTACACGAGGGGGGGGGGAAAGAGACATTTCAGGCGTAGACAAATCCTGTACAATGCTGCTGTTTAACTGTCTCTTGCTATGGCTCATTAACTGTGGCACTGGAAAATTATGTTGTCGGTCATAAGGTGGGATGATTGGAATCTCTAGATAGGTGGTCTCTTTTAATGATAAAACTAATTGAGTACAATCAGTTTTTTTACAAATCCAAAGAGTACAGTTTCTGTGTATGTGTGTGTGGTGCACGCGCATGTGCGCGTGGAGGGGAGAGAATGGATGGGGAGACGTGGTAAGCCTAAGCAAAAAACAGATACAAGAAGAACTGTGGACATAAATCCCATAGTTGCTCACAGTACAGAACATAACAACTTGCTGCTGCTGGCAAGATATAGAAGGGGCTATAAATGATAGCATAAAAACAACCTAATTAGCTCTGGGATTTGTTCTCCTGGATTAGATTTGCAGTTAGAGTATGCTTGTCCTTGTTTTGCCTGTCTGCGTCTTGGCTGCTTTGCGATACAGGAACACTGTGGCATTATTCCTGGGTTTTATCCGTAAAGGTGGCCTCAACATAATTTTAAATAAATAAATACCTTGGCGAGCAGCCCTGCTCTCAATTCTGACAACAGAATCAAGGCAGGCCCAGTCTCCTGAGAGCCAGCTAGGCCCATCTCTATCCTGCTCGTGCATATCTCCACCACTGCTATTTGAAAGACTGTATTCTTCTTCCACATGAGCCTGCCTATCAGAGGCACATTTGGTGGGAATGCAAGAGAGGGCCTTCTCCGTGGCTTCTCCCAACCTCTGGAACTTCCTGCCAAGGGAAGCCAGGCTAGCTCCATTTTTGATATCCTTCCGCAGGGAAGCAAACATGTTTTTATTCAGACAGGCAGTTGGCTATTCAGCTGACTTGTTTGCTCAAGTAGGTTTTAAGGTGCAGGAACACTGCCGGGGTGCTGTTGATTTCTTAGTTTTATGGCTGTGTTTTTGATCTACTCGTTTTATATCTTGATTATAACTTTGTATTTTAGTATATATTTTATTATTGTTAGCCACCTTGAGCACCATTTGTACTGCAAACGCAGGATGTAAAACTGTAATAAATATATGAATATCCCATCTATGTAATCCAAGGAGCAAAGGACTCATGTTGGGGGCTACGGACAGGTAACAGGTGGTATAGGCAGCTGACTGGCCTGCCCATCCCCTGACTACCTCCGTAGGATCTTTTTCTGCCAGGACCAGGAAATTTGACCTACAGCCTCCCATGATCCCCTGGGGGAAATGCCATTGTCAAGGGGCCAGATGCCGACTGCTGTCCTATCTGCTTGGGGGAGGGGGAAACCTTGGAGGCCTGGATGGGGCAGTGTCAATTTTTGATGGAGATCATGAGGATTCTAGTTCAGTCCCCAGGATCCTGGCAGAAGAAGGCTTCCACCACTTTGCTGTGTTTAGGGTGGCCATGTCTCCTCTTTTAGCAGTAGGGTGGGCACTTAGGGCCTTCGGAAAAAGAAGAAATGCATCAAGAGGCCAAAAGACGGTACCATTTTGCATAAAATATGCATAGGCTGATTTGTATGTATAGATGCAAATTTAGACATAATTACTACCATTTAAATAGAAATACAATGCAACTCACACCATACCGAGGAAAACTGTGACCAAGTGACCTATGTGTCTGCTCAGTCTGCTGTGTTTTTTTTTAATCTTTGAAAGGGACTTAGACGGACCAGAGAGCCCTTCAAACAGAGAACTGACCTCTGTAAAGTAGGACACATGGCAGTACCTACTTGGCAGGACCTGGCAGATTTCTGCTGCCTCCTGCTACTCCTCCTCCTCAGCTGAATATACTATGTATGTTTAGACCAGTGTTCTCCAACCTTGGGTCCCCAGATGTTTTTGGCCTACAACTCCAAACATCTGGGGACCCAAGGTTGGAGAACGCTGGTTTAGACAAAAAAGGCCTACAACTCCCAGCATGCACTTTGCTATACTTAGGGGGGCAGGTCTCTTTTACAGAGGACATCCCTCTGTGTGAAGGACTGCTGGAGGAGGGCCCTAAATTTTAAAAAAAACAATAGGCTAGCTTGTTTTTTTGACCAAAGTCTGTCTCTCTTTCTTTTTAGCCTGATCTTACTGGTTTATTCCTTCAATTCATTTCTGAGATACACTCTTGTAAGCTAAGAGAAAGGTGCTGTGCTAATTACTCATTGTAAGAATTATAGAAAGTTTCTTTCCCAAATTATATTAAATAAAATAAAATACAGAAATTAAAAGAAGCCAGAGAACTCACCCCGAATGGGGGCCCCAGTCTAGTGATAAATGAGGCCTAAAATATGTAAAGAACTCAATGCCCGGGTCATAAGGATGGCATGGGATTAGTAAATGATAAATATGCTTAGATAGGGATGACATTGAATAAGTAGGTAACAGATAAATGAAGAATCCTCCCTTTCTGGAAACACAGACCAGGCATAAAAATGTGTCAAAAGAAGAGGTGTCTGCTGATGGGAGAGCAAGAGGTCAAAGTTACAATGTAGTTAAGGAATGTGTGGAAGAGCCAATAGGAAATTAGAGTAACAGGATGCCACACAACAAGAGGAGGGTCTGTAAACAGGGGCGGGGAATAATGTATTCGGTTTAGGCGGTCGGGATAGGCTGTGAACCTCAAAGTACCCAGCCAATGGGGGAATGAGGGAGGAACCCTGCGGCCGGGCATAGGGAATAAAAACACGCTGCTTGAATGTTAAGGTGTGCCTACCTGCATAGCGCACCCACTCTTGCAAGACTGTATTCAATAAAAAGTGCTTTGCTTTCACCAATTTTCTTGTCCAGAGAACTATTTCTTTTTACAGGACTTGAACAAAGTCACTTCTAACAAATTGGGGGCTCGTCCGGGATCCTGCCATCACAGTCGCTGGCTGCCATTGCCAACCAACGGGAAGACGCGTCCTACTGAGTTCAGTAGTCTCCTTGGTGCCAAGGGTGGTCAGTGACGGACTGGCCAAGGAAACCCGAGATGCTGGACTGGTGAAAGGCACTTCGGAGAAACCGGTTGGGTAGGCACGAGATCGGTCAACCAGGCAACTCTGTGCACAGACCAAGGTAAGAAAAATTGGGCTATTTATTTTACCTTGGTGGTTGGGATAAGGGCAGGAAAATTTTCCCTTAAAGTACTGCTCTTGGATATCGAGACTGAATGTGGAGTGTGTGAGACGTGTCCCAGACACGAAGTGAGTGTGGAGTCCCAATCTGCGTTTCCGTTACCTCGCGAGAGGGCGGCCAGAGACGGACGAAGTGATTGTTAAGGAGCGTGAAAGGGTCTCGATGGGGAACTATAGTTCCAAGGTTGGGTCAGGAAAGATCCAGGAAGAAAAGGTGCCTAGGGAAAGGATTGATATTCCGCCAGATAGTCCCTTAGGGCGGATGTTAAAACTATGGAAGGAAATTCCATGTACTCAAAACAAGGATAAAAAGAAAATGATAAATTTCTGTTGTTTTGTCTGGACTAAGGAGAGTATTAGACCACCTGCAGTCTTCTGGCCTAAGTTTGGGGCAGGGGAAATGTGGCTGTGTCAGACATTAAACATCCATGTAAATAATAAAAGACCATATTCTCAGGAAGAATCTGATTATGCCAAATGTTGGGTGGAGAATGGGATAGAAAATATATGCTACCTAGGGGAAAAGACAAAGAAAGAGAAAGAAAAAGTTTTTGAGAAAGACCCTGAATGTTGGGACCCTCTGTCTCGGCTACCGCCGCCATATGCACCCCTGGGTGGAGGGGAAGGGGCTGGCGGAGCCGACCCAAAAGTCCCAGCTGAAACAGCACCCCAGGTTAGGGAAGCTCATGTAACCAGAGAAGTAGCCCAATTAAAACAAGACACACAAAACCTTCCCTTTCCTGAGGGAACTCGGAGAAGAACCAAGAGTGCCACACTAGGGTCAGATAGAGACAAATGGGGAAGATCAGAGGATCCATCCCCAGATGTGACTCGTGGAGGGACAAACATGTACCCTCTAAGGGAAGTCCCAACAGGTCCAGGGCAAATGGGGTATGTAAATGCCCCACTTAATAGTTCAGACATAAGAATTTTTAAGAAGGAAATGAAGCCTCTGATGGAAGACCCAGTGGGGCTGGGAGAACAAATAGATCAATTTTTGGGACCTAATACGTATACATGGGAAGAGTTGATGTCCATCTTGGCCATCTTGTTCTCTGGGGAAGAACGAGCCATGATCAGAAGGGCAGCCCTGTCTGAATGGGACAGGGAACACCCTCCTGGACAAGGGGTGGAACCAGCTGATCAAAAGTATCCCAATCTTGACCCTGGGTGGGATCACCAGAGGAATTCACAAAGGATTAAAATGAAAGACCTTAGGACCTTAATGATCAAAGGAATTAAACACGCAGTCCCTAGGTCCCAGAATCTGACCAAAGCCTTTGAGGTACAGCAGAACAAGGAGGAGTCACCATCTGACTTCCTTCAAAGACTAAAAGATCAAATGAGGAAATATTCTGGTATGAGCCTTGAAGATCCAGTGAGTCAGTCCCTCTTAAAAGTCAATTTTGTGACAAAGTCATGGCCAGATATTAAAAAGAAACTTGAGAAAATAGACAACTGGAGTGATAAAAATATCGAGGACCTTTTAAGGGAGGCACAAAAAGTGTATGTAAAAAGGGAGGATGAAAAAGAGAGGAAGAATATAAAATTGATGGTGAATACAGTGGACCAAGTTATGAAGAAAAAGATGGAGGCTAATGGTCAGAAGGGACAACAAGGAAAAATGGGGAGGGGAAAGTGGAAACAGGGAAAACCAGGCTCAAGCAGACAAAATCAGGATGGGCAGTTGGGGACAGGAAGAGGTCAAGAAAGGGGAGGACAGAGAGCTGGATGTTTCCGGTGTGGAAAATTAGGACACTTTAAAAGAGATTGTCCCGAGATCCAAAGGGAAGAAAGGATTATCCCACTAATGAATATGGAAGAGGATTAGGGGAGTCAGGGGTATCCTTTTAAAAGGACCCACCGAGAACCCTTGATAAATTTAAAGGTGGGGCCAGGAGAAGAGGATACAGTATTTCTTGTAGATAGTGGAGCAGAAAGAACCTCCCTTAATTACAGACCTGTAGGAACCCAATTGTCCAATAATTTTGTACTAGCGTCAGGGGTAGGAGGCCAAATTCGGACCCCAATGTTTGAACCAATGCAAATTAAACATAAGAAAGAAGAAACAATGTGTCAGCCTCTTTACTTACCAGAATTAGGCACAAATTTGTTAGGAAGAGACATGATGACAGAACTAGGGCTAGAAGTAAGGGTGGAAAACAAAGAAATGGTAGTAAAGGTGGCAGTTCTTTCAGAGGAAGATATCAAAGAGATAAACCCCGAAGTATGGGTTAAAGAAGGGAATAGAGGAATTTTAGATATACCTCCATTAAAAATAAAGTTAAAAAGGGAAGGTGAAGTAGTATGTCAGAAACAGTATCCTTTACCATTGGAAGGAAGGAAGGGCTTGAAGCCAGTCATAGAAACTCTGGTGCAAGATGGGTTGTTAGAACCTTGCATGTCACCTTATAACACCCCTATACTACCAGTAAAGAAACCAGATGGTAGTTACAGATTGGTGCAGGACCTAAGGAAGTTGAACCAAATAGTTCAGACCAGACATCCTGTAGTGCCTAACCCATACACTCTTTTAAGTAGAATTCCACATGAACATGGGTGGTTTAGTGTAATTGATCTTAAAGATGCATTTTGGACCTGTCCTTTGGCTGAGGAGAGTAGGGATATGTTTGCCTTTGAGTGGGAGGATCCAAATACTGGAAGAAAACAACAATTCCGGTGGCGAGTCCTCGTACAAGGATTCACTGAGAGTCCAAACTTGTTTGGACAAGTATTGGAACAACTCTTAGAGCAATTTAAAATGCCATCAGGAACGCTCCTCCTCCAGTATGTGGATGACCTTCTAATTTCAGGGAAAAAGAAAGGCCCAGTGGCGGAGGCCACAAAAGCGCTGTTAAATTTTCTAGGACAGAAAGGACTGAGAGTGTCAGAGTCCAAACTTCAATTTGTAGAAAAGGAAGTAAAATATTTAGGGCATCTCATAAGTGAGGGGAAAAGAAGAATTAGTCCTGAAAGAGTAAAAGGGATAGTCGAAACACCCCTACCCAAGACAAAAAGGGAATTGAGGAAGTTCCTAGGGTTAACAGGATACTGTAGGTTGTGGATAGATTCCTATGCGGCTAAAACTAAAGGACTGTATCTGAAATTATTGGAAGAAAAACCAAATGAATTAGTGTGGACAGATGGAGAAAAAGAATTAATAAAAATCCTAAAGCACGATCTGATAACTGCTCCAGTATTGGCTCTTCCTTCTTTAGACAAACCATTTCATTTGTTTGTCAGCATACAAGAGGGAACAGCTTTGGGAGTGCTCACCCAGAAATGGGGAGGACAGCGAAAGCCAGTAGCATACCTATCAAAAATTCTGGATCCAGTCTCCCGAGGATGGCCAGAATGTATTCAGGCAATATCAGGAACAGCTCTGTTGGTAGAAGAAAGCAGGAAGCTAACTTTTGGAGGGGCACTAGTGGTCAGTACGCCTCATCAAGTTCGCACCATTTTGACACAAAGGGCAGGGAGATGGCTAACAGATTCTAGAATCTTGAGATATGAAGCGGTCTTAATGGAAAAAGAGGATTTAATCCTCACCACTGAAAATTGTCTGAATCCAGCCACGTTTCTGACAAAAGGGGAACATAAGTGTGAAAATTTAGAACACAATTGTCTGGATATCATTGAATATCAGACTAAAGTGAGACAAGACTTGAGAGACCTTCCATTGCATGAGGGAACTTGCCTATTTATAGATGGGTCCTCCCGTGTATTGGAAGGAAAAAGACACAATGGGTATGCCGTAATAGATGGTAACACTAAAGAACTAACAGAATCAGGAAGGTTGCCCAATAACTGGTCAGCCCAAACCTGTGAACTGTATGCTTTAAATCAAGCCCTCAAGGCTTTAAAAGAAAAAGATGGGACCATCTATACGGATTCTAAATATGCTTATGGAGTAGTACATACATTTGGAAAAATATGGCACGAGAGGGGATTAATAAATAGCAAAGGAAAAGAACTAGTACACGGAGCACTAGTACAAGAAGTGTTAGAAAATTTACTTTTGCCTAGAGAAATAGCGGTGGTCCACATAATTGGTCACCAAAGAGGTGCATCCTTTGAAGCAAGAGGGAATGCATTAGCGGATGAAGCAGCTAAAGAAGCTGCTATGGGAGAAGAAGTAGTAAAAATGAACATGCTAACCCCTAGGTTGCCAAAAACAAAAGAAAGGCCAGTATGGACGGAAAGGGAAATGTTAGGACTAAAAGAATTAGGAGCAACTGAAGTAGAAGAGGGAAAATGGATACTCCCAGATGGCAGAGAAATGATCAACAAACAAATAATGAGAGAAATTATGGCTATTTTACATGAAGGGGGCCATTGGGGAGTCCAAGCAATGTGTGATTTGGTACTTAGAGAATATGGGTGTATGGGGATACACATGGTAGCAAAGCAGATCTGCGAACGGTGTATGATCTGCAGAAAAATCAACAAAAAGGTGCTAAGAAAGCAACCACCAGGTGGGCGCAAGCCAGGATTGCGTCCTTTCCAAAGTATCCAGGTTGATTTTACAGAACTCCCTCCAGTAGGCAGGTTGAAATATATACTGGTCTTAGTAGATCATTTAACCAACTGGGTAGAAGCATATCCAATGTCAACTGCCACTGCAACTGGAGTAAGTAAAATTATCCTGGAACACATTTTGCCCAGGTATGGAATAGTGGAACATATTGATTCAGACCAGGGGAGTCATTTTACTTCCAAGGTATTGAAAGGAATCATGGAGGGAGTGGGAATTAGTTGGGATTATCATACACCATGGCATCCTCCATCTTCTGGAAAAGTGGAAAGAATGAATCAAACGTTAAAAGCCACCTTGCGCAAATTGATTTTGGAAACTAAATTACCTTGGACTAAATGTTTGCCCCTCGCTTTGTTAAGGATAAGGACCGCCCCACGGAAGGATATAGGAGTATCCCCATATGAGATGCTGTTTGGTCTTCCATACATGGGTCAACTTGGAGAATTGCCCCAATATGAGACCAAAGATCGGTTTTTAAAACAGTATATACTTGGGCTGTCGTCTTCTTTATCTTTTCTTAGGAGGAAAGGACTCCTAGCGCAAACGCCACCCCTGGAATTCGCAGTCCACAATATACAACCAGGACAGTGGGTGTTGATCAAATCGTGGAAAGAAGCCAAACTCCAACCGGAGTGGGAGGGGCCTTTCCAAACGCTCCTGAATACAGAAACCGCAGTCCGGACAGCCGAAAAAGGGTGGACTCACTATACGCGAGTGAAAGGGCCTGTGGAAGAACCTCCAAACGCTAACAGTTGGACAGTAATTAAAACACAAACACCCACGAAAATAGTTCTTAAGAAAGTTACCCATTAGATGGACAATACCATAGGGGATTCTGTACCAGGGTGGGATGCGGGACCAGATAACAACCCGGATTGGGATCCAGAGGAAAGATATGCAACAATAGTAGGTCCATTAGTGGACAGCTGGACTACAGAATGGGAAGAAATCTTGTGCCCATTCTGGGAATTAAGGATAGAGAAAGGGGACTTAGCGTTACCTAAATTAGGAACTGGGGAGCCAGTTCAGTTTTGGGTCATAAGATACCGACGGGTAGGAACTCAAGGACAGTGGCATGAGTGGTTTTTTCTTAGGAAAATCGGTGTCCGAGAAGTAGAAGGATATGAGTTACAAAACGAATTAGCAGTTCAAAATCGAGGCATTAGGCGTTGGGCCCACCAGGTGATCCAATTACCCCCACAACTGAATAATTTCCATGAGTTGGAATGTAAGCAGTGTAAGTCAAGATTTGGATCAAATAAGGGAGGACTACTAAATCTGGACGATTCAGACGAGGAACTCCCATACGCAACCTCTGATCTTTGGGAAGGAGAAACAAAGGGGTACATGTATTGTGGAGAAGGACTGTGGGCAGACCTGTAGTGAATGGGAGGGCCAAGTCCACTAGTGCTAGAAACTAGATCCTTACCTGTCCAAATCCAAGGTCAACAAAAGGTGATAATTGTGCAAAAGAAGTCCCGAGGTGGAAGACCTCAAATAATAGGAAATATTACTGTAGACATAGGATCCACACCCAGAGAGATCCCTCCAGGGGGAATCCCTTTGTTCCCAGGGTGGAGGATACAATATAATGCAAACTAGAGAATTAGTTGTAGCTGAAATAATCCTTGTAATCTTTCTTATTCTTAGTGGGTTAGTAACTATATGTTATATCTATAAACACAAGTTCTTTGGGGTTTCCGTGTCAAAAGAATTGACAGAGGATTAGAAACCTTCAGTTCCTTAAAAGATTGTAACCATGACAGCCCGATTAATTTGTATAGGTATACTGATATCTCTGGTTGGCAACATCTCCACTACGTTTGTAATAAAAATTAGAGAAAGTAGTCAGACTCAAGTTGTAAAATTCGATGCCTGCAGCTTGTTGAAATGTGGAGATTTGAACACTCAGAGACGGTGGAGTTCCCAAGACAAATATATGTGTGTAGGGACGCCCTGTCGTCGCTGGTCCGAAGTCTTGTGGACCACACAATCCCAAGGATGGACGGCAGCGTCTCCTCACTCTAGAATAAAAAGTATGGTTTCAATTCGTAAAGGTCCTACTCGGTCAAATTGTGAAGAGGGGACTTGCAATCCAGTATGGGTATCCATCGTCCAAACATCTTGGAATGAATATCCCTCTGGTGGCCGGCCAACCAAATTCTCAATAAATCAGACTTCGTTTGGCATGGGAATAAGTGTTTCTGGAACTGATCCCGTTGCATGCTGTTTTAGATTAATAGTAGAAAGTCAGATTCTAACGACCAAACCTTAGAGGCAACTGTCATGCCCAAAGTTAAAACTTTCCAAGCTCCTCTGAATGATCCGAAGGTAGTGACAGTAGTTGAGATTGAAGATCTGCGCCAAACATTTGAAGTAGAAACAGGGTATGGAGACACGAACACCTGGGTTGAATGGGTGAAGTATACTGCTAAAAGTTTGAACAAAAGTAACTGTTATGCCTGTGCATCAGGAAGGCCTGTAGCACAAGTAATTCCCTTTCCTCTGGGTTGGAGCAAGGACCCCCTGGGAATGAGTTGTATAATAGCTCTGTTCCAGCATAAAGATGCTTGGGGAAATGAGACTTGCAGGTCTCTATCCCTATTGTTCCCAGCTTTAAAGTCCAAAAGTGAAAGAATGCCTCCGACATTCTCTACTAGGCACGTCAATCACACTGCTTGTTTCTCACGACAGGTGGGGGGGTTGGCCAGGCCAATGGGAGAACTGAACACATGTAAGGAGGTATTGAACATCACATTAAGCAATGGGAATTACTCTAACTTGAGAGTGGCCAGAGCTGACTTATGGTGGTATTGTGGGGGAAAGTCTATAAGGCCAACCTTGCCCGCCAATTGGACTGGGACTTGTGCTATAATACAATTAGCAGTACCATTCACCCTGGCCTTTAAAAAGGAAGTTAAATCCGAATGGCATAGTCGGAACAAAAGGAATGTACTAGTTACATCCTTTGATAAAGGGATATATATTGATGCCATAGGGGTGCCCCGAGGAGTTCCAGATGAATTTAAAGCCCGAAATCAAATAGCTGCCGGATTTGAGTCTGCTCTCTTTTGGTGGTCAACCATAAATAAAAATGTTGATTGGATTAATTACATCTTTTACAATCAACAGAGATTCATAAACTATACCCGAGATGCAATAAAAGGAATAGCGGAGCAATTGGATGCCACCAGTCGAATGGCTTGGGAAAATCGGATGGCTTTGGACATGGTTTTAGCAGAAAAAGGTGGCGTCTGTGTAATGTTAGGAGGACAGTGTTGTACCTTCATACCCAACAATACTGCTCCTGATGGGACAATAACAAAAGCTCTAGAGGGTCTTAATACCCTGGCAGCGGAACTTGCTGAAAACTCAGGAATAAATACTTCATTGACAGGATGGTTAGAAACATGGTTTGGGAAGTGGAAAACCTTAGCAATCTCAATGTTTACTTCCCTGATTGTAGTAGGAGGAGTCTTAGTAGCGTTAGGATGTTGTATAATCCCTTGTGTCCGAGGACTAACACAAAGACTTATTGAAACCGCCCTATCTAAGAAAATGCCACTGACTCCTCCGGCTTATGATACTAGTATGATGGTATTAGAAGACGAAACGTCTCCACCATACTATATTAAGATGGAAGAAATTGACTAAAGTGTTGGAAAAGAAAAGAGTAAAAAGAAAAAAAGGAGGGATTGTAAGAATTATAGAAAGTTTCTTTCCCAAATTATATTAAATAAAATAAAATACAGAAATTAAAAGAAGCCAGAGAACTCACCCCGAATGGGGGCCCCAGTCTAGTGATAAATGAGGCCTAAAATATGTAAAGAACTCAATGCCCGGGTCATAAGGATGGCATGGGATTAGTAAATGATAAATATGCTTAGATAGGGATGACATTGAATAAGTAGGTAACAGATAAATGAAGAATCCTCCCTTTCTGGAAACACAGACCAGGCATAAAAATGTGTCAAAAGAAGAGGTGTCTGCTGATGGGAGAGCAAGAGGTCAAAGTTACAATGTAGTTAAGGAATGTGTGGAAGAGCCAATAGGAAATTAGAGTAACAGGATGCCACACAACAAGAGGAGGGTCTGTAAACAGGGGCGGGGAATAATGTATTCGGTTTAGGCGGTCGGGATAGGCTGTGAACCTCAAAGTACCCAGCCAATGGGGGAATGAGGGAGGAACCCTGCGGCCGGGCATAGGGAATAAAAACACGCTGCTTGAATGTTAAGGTGTGCCTACCTGCATAGCGCACCCACTCTTGCAAGACTGTATTCAATAAAAAGTGCTTTGCTTTCACCAATTTTCTTGTCCAGAGAACTATTTCTTTTTACAGGACTTGAACAAAGTCACTTCTAACACTCATGAGATCAGTTTGTAAGATTCTGCTGTTCCCTAGCATCTATATTGGTACAATACAGAGCTGCCTACTGCCAGCTCCAATTCCACCCACATATTATTATGAATTTTGGAACAGAATGTATAGAATCATTTGGTGTTTTCTGTTTGTTTGTTTGTTTGTTTGTTTATAAACACAGAGTCAGCATTAAAGCACTGGGGATCAAAGCCTACAACTTTGATCCCCACACAGGGATTCAAATTCAGACTTTTAAGACAAACCACTCAAAGCCCTGGGCCTCAATTGATAAATCTGTCAATTTCGGTTTCTCCTACATTCTTTCTTTCTTTTTTTAAATCTCAAGTTCTTTTTGTCCCAAATATGAGAACTTTGTAATTTTTCATAAATTATTTAAAAACAAACAAGGAATGGCAAATGCAAAGGGGAGTTTTCTAATACCTAGATTGAAGACACAAGGAAAGAGGATTTTTTTTTTTAATGCTTATAATGATATCTCCAAAGTGAAGAAATCCTAAGGCTAGTGTCTCTTTTTGTGAAAAGGCAGAAAAGCCCAAATATTATTATATGCAGATTATGTTTTTGATGAGATTGCCAAGAGATAAACTCATCCAATTATAAGATTATTCTGTAAAACAATTAGCCTATGAAAAGTCTTTGAGTGGCTTACAGGAGACTAAGGTTTAAGGCAGTATTTCTGCTCACAGCTTTTCACTCACAGACACACTTGGTTTTTCATCAAGCAGTCAGATAGGGCCAGTAAAAATAACATAGTCCATAAAGAATGCACAGTGACAGGGAAGCCGTGATTTTAGAGATACTGAAGACAGACTGATATACGGAGTTACTACCAATGTCCAAGTTAA